>OY757914.1:94247758-94962758 GCA_963585895.1 Sepioteuthis lessoniana | reverse complement strand
AAATAGATAGCAAAAGCTTGTATTCTTGAAAGTCTATTGGTTCTATTTCTTGCACCAGCTGAATATTAAATGGGAAGAGATGTTTTCAGAATGCACTGTTGTGATATATGAGAAACACCCAACTGCTTGAAATATCTTCTCGTTTTTCTGCAAGACATTCACATAAATGTTCAATTGGTTTCTCATTTCTCACAGATCATAGTTGTCTAGACCATGACAAGCCCAAAATAGATCCTTGTTCTTGGGGATTTTCAATGACATATTGAATGGTTAGTCTTGATGAACTATTTTTGACATCAAAATGGCTGCAATATGCTATTAGTGTAAGCAAAATGGAATTGTTTTTAAAATAAAATTGAAAAATCTTTGTTTTTTGCTCAGTTGTGTACTTCTTCTCAATGGTAAATCTTCCAAATCTTTCATAAATATCATTGAAAGAAATAAGATAAATTATAAATAAAAAAATTTATTCCCTTTTTTAAATAGTAAGTGACTTTTATGTCACCCTGTATAATAAATTTACATGACTGCTATTGAAAAAGCAATGGCATGGCTACCAACAAAACTTTCATCAGATGATGACACCAGGGTTGGGTATGATTTTGGGGCTAAAGCAACATTACCTCTAACCCAGGATACCCCAGTAGTACTTCATGATATTACTCAGCTTTGTTGGTTTTACGTCACAGTGTGGAAGTACCAGATTCATGCAGACACAGCTTCTTTTCTGTTAGTGACAGAGGTTTTAGCAGATACGTAGAGGTTGAATTTACAATAAAACCCTGGCATCCAACTTCAATGGGAAATATATTTGTAGTCCATCTGTTCCTAACATAAAGCTTTTGCAGAACATCCTACTTTTCCAGGTTATGTTGATGTACCAAATCAATATATTCCTCAAGGTCAATCATTAATTATATATATATATACATAGACATTTTCTCTTTTAAACATGTTTGATTAAATAGGACAGACACTTATATATATAATACAGGCACTTTATATATATTTATGAATATAGTAAATGATTTCTTTGGGGAAAATATTGACTATATATATATATATAGTAGCATCCAAAGCTAAGGGACAAAATTTTAAAACTTAATATTTGTTAGAAATAACAACTGTGAAAAGCTGAAATTTTGAGAACTGGTAGTCGTTATCATCCATAATAACATACTAAAATTTGAATCATTTGCAAAGGATAGAAAAAGAATTATAACAATTATTTATTTATTTTCAAATTTGGAACGTCCAAAAGTAAGGGACAAAATTGAGAAAAACAATGTAAACAGCCAAAAAACAATAAAAATACATGTACAATCAATATTTAGTAAATGAGCCCTTGCTCTCAATGACAGCTGCACATCTTCGACTACAAGAACGAATCACTTCTTGACAATCCTCGATACTAATTTTAGACTATTCTTCTTGAAGCTTCACCCACAAATCCTCCGTGTTAGTGGGATTTCTTTCCGTAACTTTCACTCCTAAGGTCTTCCAAAGATTTTTTATTGGATTTAAGTCAGGACTTTGCGGTGGCCAATCCATAATTTCGAAATCTTGCTCACTAAGGTAACTCATTACCACCTTTGCCTTGTGACATGGGGCATTATCTTGCATAAAGGTAGCCCTATCGAAACCTGAATTCTGTATGATTGGCACAACATGATCTTGAACAATGTTTTTATAGATCTGTGCATTTACACAAGTTTGTAACCGGACAAGAGGCGTTGTACCTTGGCTAGAAAACATTCCAAATACCATGACTCTTCCGCCCCCAAACTTGACAGTTTTCTTAGTACACTTTGCACTTAATCTTTCACCAATACGTCTCTTTATATTGTTTTTTCCATCATTTCCAAATAAATTAAACTTACTTTCATCACTGAAAAATACTATTGCCCAATTTTCATATGTCCAAATTACATACCTGTTTGCAAACTCTAATCTCTTCTTATTCTTCGAACTAACAATTGGTTTCTTCCTTGGGGTTCGATTAAACAGCCCTATTTCTTGCAGTCGTCTAGAAACAGTCTGTCTTGACACATTAACACATGAGGTACTATTTATAACCCTTTTAATTTCTGTGCAAGACTTAAAACGCTCCTTTAATGACATATGCTGCATTATTCAATCTTCTCTTGCCGAAGTTTTGCGGGGTCTGCCGGTTTTAAAAGCACTAACTATTTTGCCAGTATCCCTGTAGGATTTAACAACCCTGCCTACAACACTCTTGGAACGTTTCACTTTCTCTGAAATCTCTCTAATGATGTGCTTTTCCTTGTGTAGCTTCACAATAGCTTGTCTCACAGAGTAATCAAGTTTTTGGCGTTTCGCCATGGTGCCGGCTAATGCAACATTTACAAATGACTAAGTAAGACTTATTCTTTAGAGGAAATCAAAAAATTTGAATATAGTATACTGTTTACATTGTTTTTCTCAATTTTGTCCCTTACTTTTGGACGATCCTATTTTGAAAATAAATAAATAATTGTTATAATTCTTTTTCTATCCTTTACAAATGATTCAAATTTTAGTATGTTATTATGGATGATAATGACTACCAGTTGTCAAAATTTCAGCTTTTCACAGTTGTTATTTCTAACAAATATTAGGTTTTAAAATTTTGTCCCTTAGTTTTGGATGCTACTGTACATACACACACACAAGAGCTGCTGAAAAGTTCTCTACACAACCAAGAAAAGAATTATCTTAAGCCATGAAACATATATACTATTCTATATATGAATCCTGTAGTTTAAGTCCCATTAGGGAGACTTAGAATATGTTGACTGTATTCCTTGAAGAAGGGTAAGACCTAACCCCAGAAGTATGACATTATGGTGAGGCTCCAGTCGTGGAAATCTGGGTTGAGTGGAGTTACCCCTTCATTGCCATTACTCACAATGGTAGTATCTGTTGGAGTCCCATCTATGGGTCAAATAGACCTATTCAAAAGTTATTAACTGGGATAAAATGATATCATATGACCAAATTATTTGTATTAAGAAGATATAATTATTAACTAAGGATGATTTACTTGAAACCATATAACTGTGTGAAAACAAATTACCATTAAGTAGAAATAATTACTTGAAATCATACAACTGTGTGCAAATTATTAGATAGGAATACTTGCTACCACATGACTGCAAATTATTTGCATAGTTACTTGAAGATATGATTGTTTACTAAAGATTATAATTATTAGATTTTTGAAAACATATAACCAGCCCAGTTGGCTGGGGCTGTAGAATACACCAACTGCATCTCTGCAGAGAGGTAATACCCCCCCCCCACCAGCAAGTGTCTTGGATATGACACTAAACAATCTGATGGTGAGGCTCCAGTAATGCTGGAGTTTTGGGGAATGAGGAGTACCTTTTCATTGGCATTGCTCCCAGGTCCATCTGGCCGGAGTGGTAGTACGTAACAGGGTCCTATCTATGGGTCAAATAGAACCGTTTGACATTTAAACTCAGTGCAAACAAATGACTTATGCTAAATTAAATTGTTAGAAATAGAACTGTTTGATCATTTTACTGTGTATAAACAAATGACTGATGTTTAATTGAATTGTCAATGATGCACACCAATACTTGGACCAGTTTAACTTTGACCAATGCTAAACTGAATTATTTGAAATAGAACTGTTTGATCATTTAACTGTGTGTAAACAAATGACTGATGTTTAATTCAATTGTTTGTGAACTTGGAACTATTTAACTTTTGTTGGCTTATGTTTACAAATCATATATATCTAATATATATGAATAAGCCAGATCTGGCATTAAATAACCTACAATGGTTGATATGCCATAAAACCAAACCAAACCATATAACTGTGTGCAAATAAATGAATATTATTATAATGAAATAATAACTGTGGAAAAAAAACTCTAAAGTTGGGCAAAAAATGTGAATATAAATGTAAAATGAATGCAATTCCCTAACCTCTGAGCATAAAGTAACCCTAGAGAGGCTGTTGTGCCATTAAAATCAATCAATCAACCTAAAATTCAATAAAAATTTAGATAAACAAATTCACTCTCTTGGTTGGGCTGAGTACTTTCCAGCAATTCTCTCTCTCCCCATTTCTCTCTCTCACTCATACTTGATCCTGGTGACAAAAGAACTGAGAACAAATGTGTTGCTCTTATTTGTTTCCCACATTTATTGATATGTTAATCAGGAGACTTCATGGTACAGTAGTTAATGTGTTGGACTGCAACATCATAGTAAGAGAGTTCAGATTCCAGTCATACTATTACATTCACTTTCCTTTGGGAAATGTATGAACCCCCTTATTGTAATATAATGGCCGAGGGATTTCGTTTTATATATCTTGCCTTTGGGTTTAGTTACGCTGAGAACCTTTCGGCTCAGTGCATGGGTTAGTTAGGTAGAAACTTGAGTACAGGTGTTGATGTGTACGTTGGGAGGATGTGTCGTTCACAGATGTCAAAATAAAAATCCCAGATAGAAAGGTTGACCAGTGGATGTGAATGACGTCATGCACCGGAAGCGCGCGCAAAGGATTTTGGAGATTTTGAAAAAGTCAGTTACTTGAGAACTAGACGCCGAATGAGAAGGGTCAACTTTCGGGGCTTGCAGAGGCCAGACGAATTTGCACGCTACGGACGCCGCACGAGATGGGGGGCAGATGGAAAAGTCATCATAGAAAGATTGTGCACCTCTCTTCCTTATGTCGAAACCTTTAACTCAAAGATAATAAAAAGTTTTGTACCAGAACTAAGAAGTCGTTACGTGTTTTTCGTGTTTCGGGATTCCTATTTTCTATGTATATATGTTATGAATATTCTATGTACGTTTCGCATATCCGTATCTGGCTATGGTACATTATCACTTCAGCTATGGGTTAAATAGTCTCACTGATGTTCTTCTACAAGGATGGTTTTGGCATGGAATAATTTATGAAGGTTGATAAGCCATTAGACAAAGAAACCAAACCAAACTAAATCTAATATGATAATAATTGAGTCCATTGTGAGTTTCCAAAACCATATTTGAAAGAAAGGAAAAAAGTCTTTTCGTTTTCTAAGGAAAATATCAAAGCCCTAAAAAGAGCCTTCAAAACTCAGAAACATACATCTGTTCTGCAGCACACCTGAAATCCAACTTAAAATGCAAACTTTCTCATCACTTACTTCAATTGAAAAAAAACCTTTTGACTCTTGTCTATCAAATCTTTACATCATTAATTAGAGAGTGATAGTTTTAAAGAGGCTGTTACATAACAGTATGTATATATGTGTGTGTTAACATGAGGAAGGTATGCTGTTATTTACTAAGCTGAGTTTAGTTTGGTACAAGGCCAGAAGTATGGAGTACCTAGTGAGAATCCTACTTACTTGTAATGGTCTGCTAGCTTAACTTGCTAACCATCATGCCATATAAAACATCCAGAAAGTATGTAATTTTGTGCATCTGTTTTATTTTATTTAACTTAATATTTATTTTTTGTTTATTTTCCCACAGATTTTGCTGATTGTCATAAAGCATTCAAATTAATAAAGATTGTGAGAACATGTTTCTGAAAAATGCAACGGGTTTTGCATCTTGAGTATGAAGTTTCTAAAATTATGATACACTGGAAAGCAAGTCTGCCTGCATGTATGATGTCATTATGACATCACTGAAATGCAATGGCTTGCACTTTTCAGAAGAAACTTTTGCTAAGTATCAAAGAATATTTTGTCAGGAAGGCATCAAAATATTTGCATATATAAGCAACATTCTTCTGAAAGGAAACCATGGGATGACTGAAATTCTTTCTTGCTTCTCCTTTCCCATCCCCATGTAAAACATCTGAAAAGTCCACACATTTATTTAAAGTTAGAAAAGTACTTCTGTCTTGCAGAGATAATTTTCATTATGAACATATTTTAGGGTGTGTACTCACCTAACCCTTCTCCCAGAGGCAGGATACAACATAAGGTCAGTTTTTTAAGCAAAAGTATACTTTCAAAGTTTTCCTTTTTCGAGACTAATTTCTGCACTAAGGATAAAGAGCCCAGTGTGGCCAACTATTTATGCTTAGCTGGTGAAAGGAACAACAGATGGGTTTTCTAAGGTCATTAACAAAAAGAGAAACAAACAGCCTCGTCCAGGATTTGAACTTGGCTTACTGAGTCAATTTCTTATCACAATTACAATTATGCCACTTTAATGAATTTTCGGGTATATCAGAAGTATTTCCATTTGATTACTATATTTTTGTGAAGGCATATAAGTGAATAAAAATGATCAAGTGGTGAATATTTATGGCTTCATGGTAGCTATTACTCATATTATAACAGTAAACATAACAAACCCAGTCGACTGGGGCTGTAGAATACACCAACTGCATCTCTGCAGAGGGGTACCCCCACAATGAGTGTCCAGGATATGACATAAGCAATCTGATGGTGAGGCTCTAGTAATACTGGGGACTATGGAGTACCCTTTTATTGCCATTGTTCCCAGGTTCACTCTGGCTCGGAGGGATAGCATCTGATATGGTCTTATCTATGGGTCAAATAGAACTGTTTGACATTTAAGCTGCATGTAAAGAAATGAATGATGTTTAATTGAATTATTAGTAATACAGAGCAATACTTGGAACTACTTAACTTTGTTGACTTATATTTACAAATCATATATATCTAATATATATGTATAATGTATTTTTGTATATATGATGATGATGATATATGTATAAATCAGATTTGGAATTAAATAACCTACAATGGTTGATATGCCATAAAACCTAACCAAACCAAATCATATTTATTTGATATATATGTGTAAAGAGGATTTGGAATTAAATAACCTACAATGGTTGATATGCCATAAAACCAAACCAAACCAAACCAAATCATATTTATTTGATATATATGTGTAAAGAGGATTTGGAATTAAATAACCTACAATGGTTGATATGCCATAAAACCAAACCAAACCAAACCTGTAAACAATAATTTTTTTTAAGTCTTGATTTTCCAGTCTGCAAAAAAATTCATAACTTTGATTTTGTTGTGGCCAAAAATGGTTGAAAGTACTCAGACTTCACTAGCAGAGCTGTGACAGCTTGTTTGCCAACAAAAAAGCTGTTCTCTCTGCAGAAGTTTTATGATACTGTCTGGGCGACTCGTTGCTGCTTGGATATCTAATCTCTGGTAACAGTTAGGTTGTATTACATTTTACAGTTTCTGAAAAATCAATCAGGTTTTTAAATATTTAGTTTATTCTATTAACTCATGTTTTTGAAACGTTTCACCTTTCATATTTTGCCCTGTCGGCTGGGGCTGTAGAATACACCAACAGCTTATCTGTAGAAGCTATATATATATATATATATATATGAACAACTAGAAACTAAGATATATATTTACATATACATGAACACATGCATATTATATTGTTGGGTGTATCAAGCTGTAACTTGATTATGAACAGGGTCCAAAAGCCGTTGATCGTAGTTTTCCACTTGGATAACAAAAGAAATGACAATCGGAAGAAATGACCAACACACATTTTAATCTTCCACCTTTATTTCTTGGTGTTTTCCTTTTTTATTTACGAAATCCTTATATGATAACTGGAGGATGAACCATGACTCTCCACCTATCAATCACAGTCTCTGATGTCTTCTTGCTGATGTTGCTCGTTAAAGAATCCGTATTGATCACACACACACACACACACACATACACACATACCCACCCCTCCGTTGTGGGAGGATGCCACACAAAGTCAATTTTTAAGAACAGTTTAACAGGTTTGAATTCAGAGTTTTCCCTCTCCTAGACTGGTTACTATACCAAGGTTAAAGAGTCCAGTCTATTTATACATAGAGTCTACTATTTATACATAGCTGGAAGGAGAATAGTTGGATTCTTATTTTCCCCATTTTTAGCACTATGTGAAGCGCAAACAGCTTGAACTCGGTATGGCGTGTCCATTTCCTACGACAATAACCATTACATTACCAGCATATATATATATATATATATATATATGTGTGTGTGTGTGTGTGTGTGATTAAATAAGACAGACATTTCACTTCTATTTTATACTAGATCCGTTCAAATCTTTGTATGAATTTTTGACATCTGGGTAGAATGAATTCAAAAAGGTTCTGTATTTTTCCCGAAATACTGGTCGTAGAATGGGACTTCAGTTGTAAAACTTGGGAAGATCTTCATAAGATTACTGGTGTTAATTTTCAGAGAAAGATCGTTTTTGTTCACGAGAACATTGGCGAAAATATATGCATACGACTCGTCATTGTGTTCGTTCCTCCAAAGATGACTCCAGCTGAGACCAAAAGTACGAGGGGAAAGTATGGCGCCTCTTTGAATTCATTTCATTCAAACGACTCATACGAAAACTTAAACGGATCAATTATAAAATTGGCAAAAGCAAAGTGTCTGTCTTATTTCATAAAACATATTTTAAAAAAATGCTGCCTATATATGTGTAAAGTCTTTATATCTGAGGTAATGGATACTTGCTAGGTATGGACTATTACCAAGATGAATCGATAAGATGGATGGTGATTAAAGACAGAGGGAGAACGAACATCTGCTGCTATGCCTGGTACATTCCTTTATTGACCAAATCCCCCCGGATGTGGTAGGGGCTGTAACCCCTGTGGCATCAGAGGTTATTTCCCTTTTGTTAGGATATTACAATGCTCTCTTTTTTTTTTTTTTTTTTTTCTAAATAATGATAACAACAATGACAGTGGTGGTAATAATTATCTGGTAAGGGAGTTCATTCAGTCTGTGAAGTGATTGGGATGCTTGAACAGATGGCTCGGACTCTATGTCGGAGGAGATGTCTGTTAACCTGAATGAGAGAAAAGAAAATGATGATGGTTCAGACTATTGTGTACGGGTATGTTTATTATTATTATTTCTTTTTTGTTAGTGGTCAAATCTTTTGGGTGGCCGTTTTGTTCTGCTTGAACGCCTGAGGTTTAGAGTTGTGTGTTGTGTTTGGTTGTCTTTGTATTCTGGTGGTGTTGTCGTATGTTTGTAGCTTTCATCTTCAGATGAGGGGTAATCCAGTAGGTTATGTGCATGGTTTGTTGTTGGCTTAGGGATTTTTTTGAAGAAGCTGGAATTTCTTGTAGTTTGGTTACCTTTGTGTGTAGCGGTGATCATGGATCCCTTTTTCTTTATAATAGTCATTGGGTTGGGCTGGTAAGGTGTGAGAGCCTTTGAGGTGTTGTCGCTTTTTACAATGACTGTATCACCCACCCTGAGATCATTGGGTTTCACGTACGCTTTTCTATCAGCGTATTGCTTTATTTTTCTCTTGGCTTCGGTGTCAGGCTCCCTAATGCTGAGATAAAAACAAATGAAAACCAGTAGGTGCAAAATCCGGTGAGTATAGAGGATATGGATAAATCTTTGATCCTAACGATTGATCATTTGAGTTTGTGGCCTTGCATGGTCATGCTGAAGAATAAGACGTTTTCTATTTAACAAGGCAGGACAATTTTGACGTAATACTTCGTTTACCCAATCAAGTTGCGTCCAATAAATGTCAATAATGATTGTCCTTTCATATTCTAGTAGCTCGTAATGGACAATATCTTTCATATTCCACCAGATACGAAGCAAGGAATTCTGTAGATGGGGTCCTGATTTTGGTGTTGGTATTAGCCTCTCATTTTGTGTTAACCTCTCTCTTGTTTTTGTTTTCTGTTGACATACAGAACCTGTTATTCATCACCTGTAACAATGCGATGCAAAAACGAAAGGTTGCTATTCCTGGTTGAAAGACTTGTAGATAGTTGAATGTTGCGTTCGATTTCCAAGTGAAAGCCTGACCTATCAACTGGGAGCTGTAGAATACGCCGACTACACTTCTACAGTGGGGTACTCCTCGCAACGACTGTCCTAGGTATGACACTGATTTTTCCCTAGATTTTTTGCTGGGCCGTCTGGCATTCGTGCTAGATAGGGTATCAAGGCCGATGATAGATTCGAGGCCAAATGACCCCTGGCTCCGGTCGGGCTACCTTCGGGTGGGCAAAGAATCGTAAAAAGATCTTGTGTCAAATCCTGTATGTTAGGAGGCAGCGATAAATAAATATCTTCAGTGCTGGAGCTTTGGGAAATGCGGAGTACCACTTAATTGCCATTACTCCCAGGCCCCCTGACCTTGAGTAATAGTATCTGTTAGGGTCTTATCTAGGGATCAAAAAGAAGTATTCAATTATTTACCATACTTGAAACCATTTAACTGTGAGCAAACAAATCATTAATGTTAAATTGAATCATTAGTATTACGCAATAGCGGTTGAAACCATTTAACTGTGTTCAAACAGTTGAGTAATATCAAATCGAATAATTGATATTAGAAAGTAGTATTTGAAACCATTCGCTTAAAATATATAGATTAGTAAGTTAGCCGACCGTTGTCGCGGGTTACCCGAAGGTTCCCTTTTCAATAGCTACTTTAACGAAAGGGCAGATTGTAATCTGCCCTGTTACATTAAGAAGAAAGGAAATACAGGAACGAGGACGAGAATATTGATGACTTTCAAGAAGTTTAATGACAGTCAGAAAGATAACCTTCGTGCTGTGAGTTCGTACATGGAAGAAAACAGTTGCAAATGATAGAGCTGGAATTAAACATCTAACCTTGAAGTTTCGAGGATCAGTGGGTCTAAGAGGAATGAATAAATGCTGAAAGAATGAACTCCTAAAGGAACACTGACCCAAGAGTTGAATGTGCTGATCTCATGTTGTGATGGTCTGTTACTGCTGCTGGAATCATCAAGAAGAGTCTGTGAAGAAGGGAGTGAAAGCGCGTTTACACCGCCTTTTATATTGTCCGGGGAAGTCACCCGGGCAGAATAGCATGTCACTCTCATTAGACGAAATATATAAATTGAAATCCCAACGGCAAAAATGATTCCCGCATTAAATAATAATTTGAAATTCTTTCTTTCTCCTACACTACTACACCGGGATGTGAGGGAGGATGCAACTCCTTTCCTTGAATTACTCTACTTACCCTTGACCCGAACCTTATTATACTGAGTGTTAAGCAAGGAGGCAACAAGTACCATTTTTTGAATCTTTGGTATAACTCAACCTGGAATTGAAACCGGTTTCCTGGGCAATTGGAAAATACTCTAACAATTATGCCAATGGGCCGAATCCACAAAGATTTATATATGCCATAAAACACAACCAAACGAAACCAAGTCAAGCGAAAGCTCATGAGGATCCCAAATTCTTCCTTTGCTCGTTTTCCCAATTCGCTTGAGATGTTGGTACACATGAAACACTAAATTTTTGCCCTAAATCTCTCGTGCTTTGGTCCGGATCCAAGTCAATAGTTTCTTTCAAAAATTCTTCATTCAGAGTTGTACATCTTTCCGAATGAAGTTTATCATAAATATCACAAATGCCATTTTAAAACTTTTAAAATCAGTGATATGTACGAATCTTCACTGCATTTGTATACACTATAAAATCTTTTGAAAATGTCTCTGCAGCATTACTACCCCTTTGAAATTCATACAGTAAGCAATGGTGATATACTTTGATTTTTAAAAGCATATCCTTCATACTATTTACCAACCCCTCCGCTCGGGCAGGATATGACACAAGGTCAATTTTTAAGCGGAGTTTAACAGGTTTGAATTCAGAGTTTTCCTTCTCCGAGACTAATTGTCTAACCAAGGCTGAAGAACCTAGTCTGTCCTACTATTTACCCATAGCTGGAGGGAGAATAATTGGATTCATACCTTCCCCAAGGGTATTAGTGCTATGTGAAATGCAATGAGTCTCGTCCAGGATTTGAACTCGTGTCGCCGTGTTCATTTCCTACGACGATAACAATTACACCACGGGCATATCCTTCATAGGTTTGAATTAGTCATGGATAAACTGTGACCTCCAGTGCTTTCTGAATGGTCCACCCAAGACCTCGATTTTTTTTTATTGAAACGATCTTTTATCGAACAGAAAAAAAACCCTACTTTTCCCTATTTTTGAACCAGATGCTTACACGTTTAGTCTTCTATAGCGAAAATTGTTGAGATACCTTCAATGAAAATTTCCTTGTATTATCTTAGTATTATTTTAACCTGATGATGAGCCTTGTCTCATGTGCTCGGCTTCTCGAAAAAGGTTGCGCATGCCTGGGTTAAATTCTGAGATGTGCTATAAACGAAAAACTATCGGAGAGAAGAGATGATAAGCAAATTTTAGATGTAATTTCGTATTACTGGAAAGCTTGGTGATAGGGATGATAGTAAGTCAAGTCCCAGAAGAACTAAAGGTAGATGTTTCAAAGTTTTTTTTTTGTAGAGGTTGAAAAAAAAACTTTCAAAGGAACCTAAGTGTAGTGTCATACACTATCTCAGCAGATGAACATTTGATGTCATCTTTAACTGCAGTACGGGGTTAATAAAGCCATGTGGCTTTACCGTTGCCTATCAGGATCAGAGACAACGTCTGTACTATTCAAAGAAGCAAAAAAAGTCGCAACGGCCCCCTGATGGACATACAAATTATATAAAGGAAATCATTATTTAATGTAACCCTACTATATAACAAGACTGAAGAGAATACCTTTTGGTGATTAGGTTTTATTTAACTCAAAGAACGCACGTGTGTACAATGTGTGTAAATAAAGATGGTGAGTTAACTGCCGTAATAAGGGGGATATCCCTTAGAAAAAGCCAGACAACTTTAAAATAATATAATTTTACCACACCATCTAACCTCGATTTTGCCTTGGCTGGTTGACTCATAATTTATTGCGACAAAATCCGCAACTTCTTTCCAAAGATTCTAATATATACGAATTTATGGAAGAAGATCTGAAAATGAACTCTCTTGTAGCATGTCGTAAATATAAGACATCTATTCTAGTCCGCTTTCAGACATCTTCCTCTTGGAGACAGTAGCAAATGTCACGTAAAATAAGTTTAACTATTTGATCATCTGTTGCTTCACATCTTCTTTGTCAGTATCGTTCTCGTGAGAAGCAGTAGTTCCCCGATCGAACTATTTGATCCTGGCCGTTGAACCGGACTTTTTTTTCTCTTGGTTGCCAGTGGAGCTAGATCCCGGGGCCTAATGGTGCGTTGCGTCACCTGCTAGTATCAGCGAGACACACGACGGTCCCTCAACTTATAATTTGTAAAATATAATTCCCTTATGTTCTTCAAACGCATTGTCTGGAAAACGTGACTATTTCTACAAGTTTAGGAAAACATTTCACACTACAGAATAGTCGTAAACTCCAAAATAAAATTTGAGTTTAAAGGTATTCTTGTCTTTTTTCTTCCATCTTTAATTCCCTAACAGCTTCGACAGACAAAAAGAAAACAAGTGAATGGTGTAAAAGGAAGAAAAGGAGTCAGTTTACAAACCTCAGAATTTCCCATCAATACCAACAATTAACCACATACAACAACAAGCCTTCATATAACCCCATAACGGAAAGCTTAAAAAAATATAAATCATATTTTTTCACGTCGAAAAATGACCTCAAATATTAAGTCTTTTTCAAGTGAATGAACTTACAAAATAAACATATCAATCCCCACTGATTATACAAATTTTAGTCTTATTGGGACCAATGAAAAAGTTTGGACTTGTCAGGACTAATGAAAAACATTGTTAATGTTTGCTTTTTTCCCCCAATTTTTTTGACAGATTAGCCTCTTCTACGGGTAAATCTGCAAAAAATTTGACAACTTGAACGATCAAGAACTCTACAAAAATATTCAACTCAACTCGTGCAACAAAAAATGAAAAATTTTGATTCTGCAAGATTAAATTCTTGTTAAAATTTGATTCTCGGCTGACACCATATATTAAGTTTCTAGTTTGCGAGAAAAAAAAAGAAAGAAAATTAAACTTTTTTATTAGTCTTCCGTATTTTCCGTTATGTTTTGGTGGGTCAAAATGATAAAACGCCTAGTTTTATCATATAAGGTATGAGTTTAAAAGTATTGACACATGGAGGCATACTTAGTGTAACGGTTATCGTCGTCGAAAATGGAATCGGCAAACCGAATTCAAATCCTGGATGTGGTTGTTTGCCTTTTATTTCATGTTAATGCCCTTGGATAAAGCATGAATCCATATGTTCTTCCCTCGGCTATGGGTAAATAATAAGGCCGACTGAATTCAAACCAGCTGTACACTGCTTAAAAATTGAAGTTGTGTCACATTTAGCCCGTAACGGAGGGGTTGAGTAAATACATAAAAGTACTGACGCACAACGAGACAGGAACTCAACACAGTGATCAGCGAGACTAACTCGTTGACTATTGCTTTATAATTAGAAATCTGACATTCGTTTCTTTTTTTAAGTTTGTATTTGTTGGGATTACATCCCTTGCCCTCCAAATAGCACTTCTAATGGCTACAAGGTGGCATGCCCAAAGTAGTATATAAAAGGGCTCAGTAGTCTCGTTTCTAGACCGACAACCAGAAGCAAGCACAAGCTGTCCTCGAGTCTATAAAGAATTCTTAACTTATGCCAAAAGACTCTTTAGATACACGATAGGACTTTTTTCTAGACTGTATTTTTGCTATTTTGTCATTTCTGTATTCATTCTAATAAATTTTCTCAGACGTTAGATATGTTGCTAATTCACTATGAACTGTTTTGCATTGTTTAGTTCGAGGAAATACTAAACCCTTGTAGGAATTAAAAAGAAGTTTTTAAATAAAATTGATGAATTTTAAAAAAGTAGCAGTTTCCCAAGAGGCCTCGGACAAGAAGCAAGAATTGTGCATACCTAGAAAATGGGGCTTCCTGGCGCTAAAGAGAAATTCTCTGATTAAGCTCTTATTACTTCTTCTGTTTCTCGCGGCTGCTGGCAGGTAGCACATGTGCTCACCAAGTTCCGGGCTTAGTGGCAGGTTGTGTCTCCTGTTCGTAGCCGCCTCCGCTAAACATACCTACTGGACACACGACAAATTTCAAACGTATAAGGCACCGAAAATGACTAATATATTTTAACACCTTGTCTGGTAGACGTGACTATTTCTACTTGTTAAGGAAAACATTTCATACCACAGAATAGAAGTTGAAACTCAAAATAAAGTTTGAGTATTAAAGTATCCTTGTCTTTTCCCTTCCGTCTTTAATTCCTTTTACTGCTTCTATTCAAATGAGAAATCAACAAATAAATCGGTAAGAAGAAGAAGAAAAAGGAGTCAGATACTAAACCCAGAATCATCCCAACAGAACCTTTTAATTCACCGACGACCACAACCTACACCACGAATAACAAAACAACCTTCTTCAAATGCCCCGTACTTTAATATATTTCCCTTGCTACAAGTGTCTGAATTTTTTCCCTCTCACACTCAAGTAATTGTAACGGTGAGTTATAGTACTCAGATTCGATGAATATACGAAGATAATCTTCAAGTCGTTAATATCATAGCCTATTTAACCCCATATTTATGCACATCACTTTTCTTATAAACTGAAAACTTGAAACCTTTTTTTATCTCTCTTTTTCCAGCATGAAAGTCTGCGAATATAAATAAATTCAACAATCAACTGGAGTCCTTAATGCGTGGAATAGTGCTGATGGCGTACAATTCATTTGAAGAGTAAAGAAAGAGGGCTTATGTCATATATTGGTAAACCACTGCAATTTGCCCAAGAGTCGACCGGAAATAGAGAATGTTGGAACTCTCCCCACATAAAAAAAACAAATTTTGCAGCTGTTTGAAGACAATTGACATTGTCGAAAAAAAAAACGTCTTTTTATTTCTGCTTATTGGCTTTCAGAGAATATATTGTTTGAGCACATATAACGGACAGTAGTGGGTGAATTTAGTTATGCAGCAATCGATGTTACGCCCACGGCTTATAGCCACCGGTTTTGCTTTTCTGTTTCCCAACCCAGAACTGAAGGGTAGGGCTCTTTTATATGTTTTTGATTATTCATATAATAAAAAGAAAAGTATTTTTAACGTAACCGATGCCGTACATTTTCTTTTTTAAGCAGAGAAATTCAATTCACAGTAACCGATGCTATTCTCAAAATAAATTTTATTCATATTTACCAACTCTTTCCGCTCGGGCAGGAAATGACACAAGGTCAATTTTTAAGCAGAGTTTAACAGGTTTGAATTCAGAGTTTTCCTTCTTCTAGACTAGTTCCCTCACCAAGGCTGAAGAATAAATAATTTTTATTTCTTTGCCATTCAATACGAGATAGAAACAAGGTGTGATGAAAAGTATCAAAACTGAATATTCAATTTTTAAGTGAATTTGAAATTTAAAACATAGAATACATTGACTGTATCGCCAGCAGTAGGATAAATTGTCTCCCTCCCAGAATCTATCAAGTCGGTCATTCCTATAGTGAGTACGATCTTCATTTGGTGTCCCAGGCTTGTAGTGTGTTCCGAGTACGACACTAAAAAGATTCTGATTGTAAGGCTCTAGTTCTGTACCCATGGAGAGTGTGGAGTGCCTCTTCATTTCCATTACTCCCAGGTCCACTCTGTCCCGGAGTGGTACTACTTGTTACAGCTCATCTATGCGTGAAATAGATCTGTTTGAAAATTATTTGTATTTGATAAGAATACTTGATACCATATAACTGAGTGTAAATTGTTTGCATTAAAAATAGTTAATTGAAGCTATGATTGTTTTGTGCGGTTTATTATTAGTTACTTAAAACCATATAGTTGTTTACAAACAATTAATTAATTACTACTAAATGTGCAATCTTAAACAAATCCTGGCGGCAACACCCCACAAGACACCAACTGTACGGCCACCTGCCCCCTATCACGAAAACTATTCAAGTTAGACGAACCAGACATGCAGGACACTGCTGGAGAAGCAGGGACGAACTCATAAGAGATGTACTCTTATGGACTCCCACACATGGCCGTGCAAAAGCAGGACGACCAGCACGAACATACATTCAGCAGCTATGTGAGGATACGGGATGTTGTCCTGAAGACCTACCTAGGGCGATGAACGATAGGGAGGAGTGGCGAGAGAGGGTCAGGGATATCCGTGCTACCAGGGGGATATGATGATGATGATGATGATGATGATATTTGTGAAAATAATTTTTATCATATAGGAATACTTGATATCATATAAATGAGGAAAAAAAAAGAATTTTAAGTAACAACTATACAAAAATGTAAACATAAACAAAGAATGGAAGCAGTTCTCCAAATCCTTATGCATAAAATTGCTCTCGATGGGTTGACATGCCGTTAAAATCAACCAGTTAAATAAAGGCATGTGCACAACTGTAGCGTGTATTCCGAAGAAGTAAACGTGCTTATCCAATGAAAATTATTCCTTATAAAATTAAAAATAATTTGATTTCTTAAGTTTAACATTTCATCTATTTCACTTATATCCTAAAACATTTATGGGAGATTTGGTGAATTTATATTTATTGTTATGAACACTTGATATTTTTTCGGATTTCGAATATTCATTTTCAAAGTAAACAAACGCTTGAAAGACGGGCAAAATACAAACTTTTCCTTCTCTCTTCTGCTCTCCTTTCCCATGCTTGGACTCGTGTCCTACGAAGCTGAGTAAACGGCGATACTTCTTATTTTGTTGTGGGTGTAGGTAATGATTAAAATGCTAGACTGCGGCCTCGAAGTAAGCGAGTTCGAACTCAAGTCCCGTTATTACGTTCACTTTGACTTATACCTCTGGGGAAGGTTTGAACCCCCTTATCACTCCTAGCTATGGGTCAAATAATATCACTGTTGTACTTCTATAAGGATGAGTTTTGCATTAATTAACCCACGAAGGTTGATATCCCATTAAACCAAGAAACCAAACCAAACCAAATCATTTTGTCATAATTAAGATAGTTGCTTTGCTCCTATTGGTACCAGTGATCCGTGTTCGAGCCCAGCTAACTGTCGGGATTTTAAATTCAGAAATCTCTCTTTATTTTTAAACCTGGCATTACGTAATCGTGCTAACTCCTTCATCTTCGTTTTGAAGCTATTCAAAATAGCGTTAAATCAAACAGAGTGTTCCTTTTACGTATGTATATAAATATAAAAAAGAGTAGTGGTTGAAAGAAGTGAGAGATTTGGTTTGGTTTGGTTTCTTTGTTTAATGGCATATCAACTCTTTTTAGGGTATTTAATGCCCAAGCCATTCTCCTAGAAGAACCGTAGTGGTACTATTTAACCCATAGCTGGGAGGATAAGGGGGTTCATACCTTTACCAAGGGTATTTGCCCGAAAGTGAACGTAATAGCGCGACTGGAGTACGAACTCGCGTACTACGATTCCGCAGTCCATCGCTTTAACCATTACACCACGAGGACACCCCCAAGTGAGAGATTTGAACGCCGATACGTCAGTTCATTTCAGGGTTTCTCAAAATTTTTGATCTAATTTTCATTCATTCCAAAATAAACCGACATTTTTTTGGTTTTGTTTGATTTGGTTTGCTTTTGTTTGATTTGATTTTATGGCATATCAACCATTGTAGGTTATTTAATGCAAAATCTGGTTTATACATATATGTTAGATATATGTGGTTTGTGAAGATAAGTCAACAAAGTTAAATAGTTCCAAGTATTGCTATGTATCACTAACAATTCAATTAAACATCTATTTAATGATCAAACAGTTCTATTTCAAACAGTTCAGTTTAGCAGAAGTCATTTGTTTGCACTTAGTTTAAATGTCAAACAGTTCTATTTGACCTATAGATAAGACCTTTACAGATGCTACCACTCCAGGCCAGAGTGGACCTGGGAGCGATGGCAATGAAGGGCTACTCCGTATTCCCCAAAGCTCCAGCATTATTGGAGCCTCACCATCAGATTTTTTAATCTCATCCAGGACACTCATTGGAAGTGGGGGTCTCACCCCTCTGCAGAAATGCAGTCGGTGTATTCTACAGCCTCATCTGACTGGGATGCCGACATTTTTTATTAGATTACCATGATGAGAGGGGTTGATTTTTAAAAAGATTTTTTTGAGATTTTTTCCAGAATAAAATTTTTACAAAATACAGAAAAAGAATGATCGTAAATGGAATATTGAATCATATACACCAACAAATACCTGCCAATTCTGAAACAGACCTAACAAGTGAAGATCCGGATCTCTTCGGTCAGAGTGTTGTTTTTCATTAATGATAATTTAATTTTAATCTTATTCATTAAAAATCTGTTACGATGAATAAGAATTGAAATTTTTGGCATCGTATTTTAATTTTACTTTTCCATTATTTTTCTTTCTTTTTTAAATCCGTATCTTTATTCTTCTTCTTATAAATGATAATATAAATAATCTTTTTTTCTAAAGATATTTCATAACCGATTATAAAAAAGGATATTTTAGAATTCAGTAATTTCATAAAATAACTCGATTGAAGTATAATTGTTTTTAAATGTTTCCTTTCGTGAAAATATAGCATACGTCATTAACTACGCTGAAAAGATCTGGTTCTGTAAGATGGTATGTTGTTTAGGGTGTTGCAATATGGCTTGTTTCTTTCGGTGGTTTCATATGGCGAGTTGTCATGGGTGTGAGTTGCCTTAAGTGTTTTCATATAGCTAGGTGATTTGATTGTGAGTTGCATTTAGTGCTGTGGTATGGCTACTTGCCTTGGGTACGAGCTGCCTTTGGTGATGTATGTGGCTAGTTGCCTTGGATGCAGTGACACGGGGAGTTACCTTGGGCACTTTCATACGGTAAGTTGCCTTGGGTACGAGTTTCCTTGGGATTCTCATATGGTGGAAGCTTTGGGTGCAGTGACTGCGAGTTGCTTTGGGTGCTTTCATATAGACAGTTGCTATGTGTGTCAGCTGAATTAGTGCTGATTTGCCTTGTTTACTTTGATATGGCTACTTGCTTAGTGTGGCGAATTGAATTAAGTATAACGAGTTTCCTTGAGTGCGTTCATATGAATGTTATGATATTGTGAGTTGCCTTAGGCGTGAGTTGCCATGTGATTTTATGGCCAGTTGCTTTGGGTATGCGCTGACTTTGGAAATTTGCAATCTTCAATTTAAATTCAATGCTTTAAATACAACTTACTTTGGTGCAAGTTGCCTTGGAAAAATAGCCTTTGGTACGAATATACTGCCTTGGATGCAAGTTGCCTTGGATGCAAGTTGCATTTTATATGAGTATGTTGCCTTGGATGCAAGTTAATATGGCAAGTTTTGATTTAGTGGGTTGTTTTAGGGAGAATGAATTAATTCTCCCAAAGGAATATATGAAATCATAACATAACATCCAATGCAATTCGCACCCAAAGGAACTTGCACACTATGTAATTACATAATTACATAAGGTAAAACCCCAAATGAGACAGAATTGCTTTGAATGCTGTTGTATAGGTTTACCCAAAGCAATCAGCCTTAGGAAAACATCCAAGAAAACTTGCACTGAATCTTGGATGGCAACTCATGGTCTCACAGCAACTAGCAATTTTGCCATACCACGAGTATGTTAAGTTACAAACTCAGTTTCTTTCATTTTGGTGCTAGTTGCTTTGGACGTGAGTTGCCTTGGGTGGAGGTTGCTTTGGAGGCTTTGGTATATTAAGTTGCCTTTGGTGCAAGTTGCCATGAGTACGAGTATGTAAATAAACTTGGATGCAAGTTGCCTTGGGTACAAATTTCATTGGTAAGTTTTTTTGCTGCTAAGTTGCTCTGGATACAAGTTACCTTGGATGCTTTGGTATGTTAAATTGCCTTTGGTGCGAGTTGCTTTGGGTGCAGGTTGCTTTAGATGCTTTGATTTAGCGAAATGCCATAGCAAGATTATGCTTTAGATTCCTTTTACATGTACCAGTGAAAATGGGAGCAGTGAAATTTCAAGTTGCCTAGGGTGCAAATTGCCTTGGATGCTTTTGTGCAAGTTGCCTTGGTAAAGATAGCCTTTGGTATGAATATATTGCCTCGGATGCAAGTTACATTTTGTATAAGTATGTTGCCTTGGATGCAAGTTGCCTTGCATGCAAGTTACTATGACAAGTTTTGATTTAGTGGGTTGTTTTAGGGAGAATGTATTTAGTGGGTTGTTTTAGGGAGAATTCATTCAAAACTTGCCGTAGGAATATATGAACTTATGGCAAGTTTTGATACTTGCCATAAGGAATATATGAAATCATAACATAACATCCAATGCAACTCGCACCCAAAGGAACTTGCACACTATGCAAATTCCATCTACGCAACTAGTAATTAATTCTCCCTAAGGCAACTTTACATGTCGGCTTGGAGTAAATTTGCGAGTTGCCTTAGGTGCAAGTTGCCTAGACAGCGAGTTGCCAAGGATGCGAATTGCTGAGAGAGCATGTTGCACATGGGAAAATTTCCTTGAATACGGGTATAATTTTGATGCATTTTGCCTTGGGTTGCGAGTTGCTTTGAGATGCAGGTTGCCTTAGGTGCGAGTACATTGTTACCGTGGATGCAAGTTGCTTGGATACAAGTTGACATGGATGACAGTTTTTCATACTAGTTACGTAGATGCAACTTGCATAGTGTGCAATTTCCTTTGGGTGTCGGTTACATTGGATATTAGGGTATAATTTCATATACCAGTTGCCTCAGATGAGAGATTTCTTGGGTACAAGTTGCCTTGCACTCTAGGCAACTTGTGTCCTAGGGAGCAACTTAGTGCAAGTTACATTGGGTGCAAATTGTCTCGAATGCAAGTTTGCCTTGAGTGATAGTTACTCTCACCTAAGAATTCCTCGGCTGGATTTCATAATGCCAATTACTTTGGGTGAGACTTTCCTTGGGGAAAATTGCTTTGAGTGTGAGTGTATTCGGATGTTTTTGGTATGTTAACTTGCCATAGGTACATGTTGCTTTGGGTGCAAGTTGCTTTGGGTGTGGATTGCCTTGAATTTTTTGGGAGGTTTTCATATAGCATTTGCTTTAAATACTAGTTGCTATGGGTATAAGATGTCTTTGATTTTTTACTTGTGTGCAAGTTGCCTTGGATGCTAAATTGCCTTGGGTGATAGTTTTCTCGAGTGTAAGTTGCTTTGGATGCAAGGGTATGGGATGCCATAAGTACAGGTTGCCTTGAGGGTTACATATACAAGTTGCTTTGGGTTTAAGATGCCTTGGAGGCTTTGGTATGCTATGTTTTCTTATGTTGCCTTGAATGCAAATTTCTTTGTTAAGTTACCTTTGGTGCAAGTTGATTAGGGTGCAATTTGCATAGGCTATCGCCTTCGCTGTTTTTGCACGTAAAGTTGCTTTAGGTGCAAATTGTCTTGGATGATTTCATGCCGTAGGTGTTGTCTTGGATGTGATTTACCTTAGTTGCAGGTTGCCTTGAATGCTTGGTATGTTTTCATATGCGAGATTCCATGGTAGCAAGTTGCTTTAGAAGCAAGTTGCTTTGGGTGTAAGATGCTTTGGATTCTTTGGTATGTTAAGTTGCTTTAAGTAAGTTGTCTTGGGAGGAAATTGCCTAGGATGCAAGTTGCCTTGGGTGTGAGTTGCCTTGAAATTTTTCATATGTCAATTGCCTTGAGTGAGAGTTTACTTGAGTGCAAATTGCCTTAGGTGCGAGTTACATTCGATTTTTCGTATGTTAAATCGACTTAGCTCCAAGCTGACTTGGGTGCGCGTTGCCTTGAATGTTTCATATGCAAGTTGTGTTGGGTGAGAGTTTCCTTGTGTGAAAGTTTCTTTGGGTGCTGTTATACGGCGAGTTACCTTGGATATGAGTTGTTTTCAAGAAATTTATGTACATATATATATAAATCTATATATGTATATTTTTTTCAAAATTATATATATAAATAATTTTGAAAAAGAATGTATATATATATACATATATATATATACTAAATATATCCAGTATATATAACCGGACTGGATGCATTCGATAGGATGTTGTGGTACCATGCAACGTAATCTTTTTTCTGGCATCTGAGGAATGAGGATTATTTCGAGGCTCCCTTGTCCTCTCAAAGCAACGTATGAAAGTTTGTACGGGGTTACACCATATCAACAACCTCTGACCTGATCTGTTACCGAACGCTTACAAGATATAACGGCCCCGTAATTTATCCCGAGTAGATTCATGTCTTTCCCAAGGGCGTTAATATGAAGTGAACACTAACGGTATTCTCTACGAAGTGAATATCAAAGGTTTTGTCTAATTAATTACAGATTCAGCTAATTTAAATTGTCTTGGTCCAACAACAATTTGAGATGATGACTTACTGCTAAGTTACGGTCTCGGCTAGACCATCTAAGTTAAGCAGCGTTGACCCCGTTCAGTACTTTGATAGGTGACCACTTATTAATAGCAGACACGGAAAAGCAACCCAAGGCCTCTGTGTCAACCTAAGTGAAGCTTAGTAAAAAAACACAAAACAACAACAACAATATATGAGTGTGCAAAGCAAGGCTGCTCAATTTCGTCAGGTGTCAGCAGACCCAGTCATCATTTTGTCATTTAAGGGTTCTGAGCAGTATATGCTGACCTGCATCTCCGTGGATACGTATTGTATCCGTCGTTATCGACAATTTGTATCGTACATAGCAATAAATATAACTCACACGTAACTCACTGACATAGTTTAAACGTTATATTCAAAATGCCAGACATTAACCTTTTAGAGTAAAAGTCACGTGTGAATTACCTGCTGCTGCACACACACGCACATACGCATAATGTATAGGATATTGTAGTTTGGAAAAAAAAAAGAGTTTCTGAGGTGCTCTAATTCCTCATGTAGAAAATTGGGAGAGCAGATTCTAAGGCTCAGAGGAAAAAACCTGTGAGAATGCCATTTTTTGTTTTATCACTATGGTTTGAATAAAAATGTATGTAATTTGTTGTTATTCTTGAGGTAAACTTTAAATAACTTATTGTTATTATTCATAAGTAGGATGTCCAAAAAAGTAAAAGATTGTTTTTTTTTCAAGGTCATATGAGAAATTTATGCTTGGTTCAATTTGGTTGATTCTATGTGTGATAGAAAGAATGTCATATTTATTGGAGTAGGTGATTGAAATATCGTCAATGTATCTAAAGTAGTGGATGTCATTTGGCAAAATGTATTTGAAAGGTTTGGATTCCAAAAATTCCAGAAAAAGGCAAACTAGGTCACTTTATGGACATCCCATTGAAAGGCCGAATTTTTGTTGGTTGTAAATATTATCATATTTGAAAAAAAAAAAAACATTGGTTAGTTCACACATGGAAAAAATAGCACTTCGTAGCGAAATTTTTCCTTGTGCAAAGTGTGAAAATGCTCTGACTTAAATCAATTTTTGACCCAATTTTCAAATTAATAATAATGATAATAATAATATAGGGTCTGTGTTCGTTCTTATCCTGATCATTAAATTTTTTAAGAAAAAAAAACAACAAAATACTAATTAAAATATACTTCCGCTTATTCATTTGCAGTTGTTTAAATTATAAATTCAATAAATAGGACATGACGTAACATCGAGCTTAACTGATGCAGAAGGTGACCTTTGAATATATATATATATATATATATATATATATATATATATATATATATATATATATATATATATATATATATGTTGTGCCACTAGCACAGGTTTCCCTGACCCTCTTTCGCACTCGTCTCTATCGTCCATCGCTCCCGGTAGGTCGTCCAGGCTACACCCTGTATCAGTACAGAGTTGTTGAAGATAGGTTTTAGCTGGTCGTCCAACCTTTGCTCGTCCATACGAAGGGATCCACAAGAGTACATCGCTAATGAGTTCGTTCTTACTTCTTCAGCAGTGTCCTGCGTGTCTACTTCGTCTAATTTGGATGATTTTATGATGGGTGGTAGGTAGCCGTACAGCTGCTGTTTTGTGCGGTGTTGTCTCCAGGACATGTTCAATACAGATCGTAGCATTCTTGTGTAATTGCCGTCAAGCTTTGTCTCCATACACTAACTCAGCGTCCACGAGGTGCATCCATATAACAGTATTTATACAATCGCTGCTTGGAATTGAATGCGTTTTATTTTATCGGACAGGTCGGACTTCCTTATGGCTAATATACTATCAGTAGCTGTCCATGCCTTTGCTAGTCGCGTGTTGATGAATTTTTCGGTTTATGAGACGCTGCTTCCTAGGAAGGTGAACTTGTCCACGAGTTTCAGTGAAACACCATTTAGTGCGGAGATGTCGCCTTTTTGATTAAAGCACATCTATTCTGCTTTGTCTGTATTGGCATGGAGGCCTATGCCACCTGCTGCCCGTTCCAGACCATGTAGCAGGGATTTGGCCTGAGCAGGTATATTTGCCAGAAACGCTATGTCATCAGCGTAGTCTGCGTCCGTAATAGTTCGTGCAGAGTATCGTCTGCTTCTTGCTTTATATATATATATATATATATATATATATATATAACGTGCTGGACTGCAACATCGTATTAAGTGAGTTCAAACTCTTGTCACGCTATCATGTTCACTTTCAGACTAATACTCTTTGGAAAGGTATGAACCCCTTTATCCATCCATCTATGGATTAAATAGTATCAATGCTGTTCTTCTACAAGGATACTTTGGCATTATATTACCCACGAAGGTTGACATGCCATTAAACAAAGAAACCAAACCAAAACAAAAAAAAAAAACAACTAATGTATGTTTGTATATATATGTGTGTATGTGTATGTATGTATACATATATACGCTCGCGCACACACACACACACACACACATATATATATATAGATAGATAGATAGATAGATAGATAGATAGAGACGCGTAGGTGCTATATATATATATATATATATATATATATAGGTATGTCGGCACCTCGCATGGTATAATGGTTAGCAGTCTAGACTGACAGACCATTACTAGTGAGTTCAAATATCACTGGGTGCTCCATACGTCTAGCCTTGTGCCACAACTAAACAAAGCTTAGAAAATAACTGTATATAAAGTATCTATTCCGATCTCTCTATGTAACTTTAATAACTAAAAGTATAGTTTGATTCATTTTTTAATATCAAAATAATAGATTTTGTTAAACAAAAAAGCAATAATGATAAAAAAATTTAGAATTAAAAACATTGATGAGTATTTTTCTGAATTACTTTCATTCTGTATATATGTGTATGTATGTGTCTGTTTTAATAAAACACGAGTCAACGCGAGCAATCATTCCATTCTTTATCAAAATGTACTGCCTCTTCAAGTCACGTGACAAATTTTAATGCAATTCATTGGTTGACGCACATAACTCACTACTTGACTCAGTTTGTGGTGTATGACTTAAGTCTCTCTTCTCTTTGAAGCCCACACACAAACTAGAAATAAAACTCGAGCAGGAAATCTTTTTAATTTTGTAGCTTGCCACTCCTGCGTGTCAAGTTCGTAGAATAGTTACTTTTTTTTAAAATAATAATAATAATAATGATAAAAATAAAACTATTTTTTCAAAGGATAAAAGCCAATACCTCCATTCAAGAAAAACACCGTTTTCTTTTTTGGTTGTTTTGTTTTTGGTTTAGTTTGTCTTGTATATTTTATCTTATTTTATTTTCATAAGGAATTTGGGGAAAATGTAAAAAATCGTAGTATAACTCATCCCCGCAAATTCGCTTTTTTTTATTCCTCGCATCTCGATATGTAAATAAAAAGAAAAGAAAAAAATTACTATCGGTACGTTTGGAGCTGAGGACGGTAGTCGAGTACCCTACTCACCAAGGACTAATATTAGCATTATTATATCCATGATATAATAAAACAAGCACAACAGAAGAGAAGACAATACAAACGCATTTTTACATACATGAACATTTAACCTTTTGTATATATTAAGAGACAAAAATAATTGGCTTCCCTTGATTGTGGACGTGGCTTCGGACATCATATGTCCGTCCGTGGTCACTTGAGAACTGAGAGCTCTTTACCTTTCTCTTTTTGGTTCTCGTCTTTGAAAGGATAAAACCTTTTGTCCCCTCTCTCTGGGCGAAGTGGATCTGTTTTTATCGCTATTCGTTGAACAGAAGAGAGACTTTATCTCCATCCACCCCGGCGAGATACTTTATTTCAAACCGCCTTTGAAATTTCTAGCCACGTGGCTAAACGACTTAAAAAAAAGTAAGACTTTTCACTGTTTTTGAATCCTTTTTCGTTCACTGCTTTTCATGGAATGATGTGTGTATTTTATCTGTATTGAACACGTTTTGTATTCCTTTATTATTTGTTTTATAATATATATATATATATATATATATATATATATATATATATATATATATATATATATATCAGCGTCAGAAGGCAATGGGTGTAGATCATTCATGTATAGAATATATGAGAAATTTCCTTTATTTGATATTTTTCAACTTCAAATTAAGCATGTGAAGTCATCTGATGAGACGAAGAGTATAATGATATTCTTTGCCGAAATAAATTTATAATAACAATTTAACCAGTTTTGAGTTTTCTTCAAATTATATATATATATATATATATATATGATATCTAAAAGAGACAGAAACTATCTACCCAGTTTTCATATATAAATATATATATATACATATATTAAATGTATATGTTTATATGAATTCCTTTCGTCTTTCTTTCCGTTTATTCAGTGTTAGTGTATCAGTGGATACACTAATGCTAATATTGGACCTTGGCGAGTAGTAACACGACTAAGTATCATTTCTAGCATCAAATACCGGTAAGATCTCTCAATAGCCTGTAACATTGCGATATATACATAATATACATACCAATGGTGTTAGATTAATTAATAGACAACGTGTTTCAACAGAGAGAAATATACACATATTGTTCCATGAACAAAAAGTTAGTGGAAAAGGTATATAAACGGAAAAAATCTTACTTGATGAGAAAAGGTAAAACAGCCATGTGACGTTATCATTTCCTGGCAGGGTCTGAGACACATTTTTCTTATTCAAAGAAAGGAGGTAAAAGAGGTTGAGAATTGGTTTCTGAAACAGTCATGTGACACTTAACGAAGGGCACCAGGAACTCACTCATTTTGTAAAGGAGATAATTGATTATTGTCTCCCTATATTGCGAACATCCACCTCTTATGCCTTTGTTTTCCTAACAGCAATCTTTTTACCTCTCTCTTTCTATCTAATAATAATAATTTGTTTGCATACAGTTATATGGTTTCAAGTGTTCCCATCTAATACTAATAATTATAGGGTTTCAAGTAATTATTTCTATTAATTGGGTTGTGTCATAAATAATTCCCGTTTTTTCAAAGCAAGTTGTAACTATGCATTTCAAACTCGCAATGTCTTAAACCCAACCGGAAATTACTTGATTTAAAAGAATTGGTCGAATGCAATCTGTGCAAAAGTAATCGAGAATTAGCACTTGACCTCAACATATTCCAATCCATAATCTGCCGCCATTTGAAAAAGGAAAAGAGAGCTAGCTGGGCGTTTGGCTTCCTTAGCGAGAAGATAAAGGAATATAGCATATCCATAACGACAAGTCTTCTTTCAAGGTAAAGAAATAAACCGTTTCTCAAGAATTTCATTACTAGTGACGAAAAATGAGTCTTTTATTTTTAATGCAAAAAACAGTGGATTGGTAAGGATGAATCTCCGTCGCCAACTCTAGAGGCGAAACTTCATAGAAGAAAAGTTATGCTATATTGGATTTACGCTGGTCTATTCCACTTCATCCATAATATTTAGCAGATCTTGCACCAAATATTTTCAATCTTTTTCCTTTTCTATAAAATGCAGTGAATAACAAAAAATGTTCTCAAGAAGATCCGGTAAAAACTTTTGTGGAAAACTTCTGGAGCTAGAAACCAGCTGAATTTTACTTGAGAGGAATCAATAAGTTACCTGTTAAATGGCATGAAATGATTCAAAATAATGGCGAATATACTATTGATTGAAATTAATACATTTTTAAAGTATTCGTGAATGAATTATATTTTATTAAAACAGAAACTATTTATGACTCAACCCAATAATAGTCCTCTGTTAGCACACAGTTATATTGTTTCAAGTAACTAATTATAATCCTTAATAAACAATTACAGCTTCAAGTATTCCTTTCAAATATAAATAATTTTTAAACATCTAGTTGAGGTACTACCACTAAGGGACAGAGTAGACCTGGGAGTAATATCAACGAAGAGTGACTCTAATATCCTCAGAGTTTTAGAACTGGAGACTTACCACCAGATGTAGTTTTGTGTCATACCAAGGACACCCTTTGATTGTGGGTGGCGGTTTTATGCTTCTGTAAGGGATACAGTAAGCGTCTTAGGCCACGCCGACAAGGGAGAATAACGAGTTGATTTTTGGCAGATTTTTAAAACTGATGTGTTTTCCATCGAAATTTTAAAAAAATGCAAATTGATGAATTTTTGGTTACTTTTCACACTAAAATTTTTTACAGAGATATCTCCAGTTCTATATTCCAAGTATGCAAATAACTTTTATATTTAAGTTTTCTCCAATAGTTCTTATAAACAGCACAAAGATTTAATGAGAAAACTAACTTTTATACAAATTTATTTTTCATCAGAGGCCTATTTCCTACCGATATTTTTGTTTATATGTATTAGATTTTAAATAAATTACTAGAATAAAAAAATGAATAATAAAATAATGAAAAATAATTTAAAAATGAAAATAACAATTTATAATAATAAAAGACGATACATTTTTCCTCGGGTGTTTACTTTATACCAACAGTTTTTTGTTCATACCTATAAAATATTAAATAAATATCTAGAATAAAATGAATGAGTACTTAAAATCCAAATCTAATGGGAAGAAAAGCTGAATAAATTGTAAGCGAATATCATACAAATAGATTCAATGGACAGCTTTTTTCTAAGCATGTACCAAGTCGTTGTTATTTTTTTTCTGTTTGGTCAAATATTTTCTTTCATTTGAACCATTTAAATAGAACGGAACACTTTTTTGTTGTTGATGAGAATGAAAGGAAAAATGACAAAAGTCTTTCTCGAGTGTTTGTGAGAATGTTGCTTGTATTAGTTATGGTCGCGGTCGCCCTGACCGACTTGGTTTATCTGTGAAAGAATCAAGTGAACTCACGAATAAAAATTAAAGAAATGCATTCAATCATCAACAGCACCACCTATTATATAATAGTAGTAGAAGTAGAAGTAGAAGTAGTTTTCATTCTATGCGAGTTTTTCCCACTAATTTTGAATTTTTTTTTTTTTCTGGTGTTTGGGCGTCAGTAAGTCTCCTCTGATCTCCAGGACTCTTTTCAAAGTATTTTAAGTGATCTAAACAGGGCTGTTGTCTGGATGGCCACAATTCTTCCCCTGATCTTCTGTTCCCTCTTTTCTAAGTATTTTAAGTGATCTAAACAGGGCTGTTGTCTGGATGGCCACAATTCTTCCCCTGATCTTCTGTTCCCTCTGTCTCCTTTCCAAACCCTCAGGGACCGTTCCAAGCACTCTAGTTAAAATTAGTATCATCGTAACCCCCATGTTCCACAACTTTTTCAGTTCTCTGGCCAGATCCAAGTATTTTTCTTTTTCTTTTTCGTTTTCGTTTTCTTCCTTGTCAGTCTCATGTATTTAGACCCTTTCATTCCCTTTATATTTTTATATTTGCATCATTATTTTATCAATTTCCTCAACTGCTAAAATGTAGAAAAACTCCGCTGAAACAATAAAATGCACTAGTTGACAAGTCTTTTTTCTTGTTAACTAACACTAAATCGGGTCTTCTGGTCGGGATTGTGGATCTGTTTGGACCTCAAAGTCCCAGAGAATTTTATTCGTCTCATTTTCTAGAACAGATTCTACTTTGTACGTATACCATCTGTCAGTATGGTAAAATTTTTAATCTTTTGCACTATTCCCAGTGGATCAACTTTCCTACCCAGTCGTGCTTACTCTTGTACTCCTTTTGTGTCGTTTTCCTACACTCGCTTATAATGTGATTAACCGTTTCATCTCCGTCACTACATAAGCTATACTTGCTATTCTTCTGTGAATTATCAATTTCTTCTTTGACATGATGTTGCGTGAGCCTTACCCATCTCACCATAATGGACTCTTCTCACCGTTATTAGTACTGAGAGATTTCGCTGCCAGGGAGGCAGATCAATATCGGTGTTATCCGAACAGTACGAGACTTCTTACCTTTTCTATGTAACTCTATCTTTCTTGTGTAATATAATCTGTTAACAAATATCCGTGTTTGCGTTTTCATTAGTGACCCTTTCTGGGGCTATAACATACTGGCGACGAGGAACTCGAACGAAAAAAGGGACTCTCCAACAAGCAAAAGTGGTTAATCGCACAACATACTGGCAAAGATACATCGCAACAATAAAGAGATATCCAACTACAAGTTGTTAAAGAATCTACAACAAAGTTCCAGCATACAACAAACCGAACAAGATTTTTGTTAAACAACTACAAGGTATCAAATTGTACAAACGACGGAGTGTGTCGGATAGCGGATGAAAAAAAAATATGTTAGTAAGATTGTCACGAAATCAAAAAAGTGATTATCATATTTTTCTTTCTTCTCCCCACTTCAGAGAGAAAAATTTAATTCTGCGCTAACAGTTTTGTGTTGTACAAAACACACACACACACACACACACACACACACACACACACACACACACACACACACACACACACACAGTAATTATTCTTGATTTTTGAGGATATTTACTGAAGAAAAAAAAGGAAGACTGGAAGAAATGTTTGCACAAATGATGAAATTCCAAATGGAGTCTCAACAAAAAAAAAAAAAATGAGGAAAAACTCCTTCAACTTCAGAAAGAAAACGAAGAAAGAATCTTAAAAAAGGGGGAAAAACAACAACAGTTCTCCCTTGAATTGCAAAAACAACAAGAAGCACTTTTTAAAAGTCTAAGTAATAACCAGCTTACAGATAGGACTACTATTTTCACTCAAAATGCAGTGTGGAACGCACTCGAAACATTTTCCTACGCACAAGATGAGGATAAGACCTTTGAGGTATATTACAGAAGATATGAAGATATCTATATTACCGACTGTGCTGATTGAACTGATGGAAAAAAAGAAAAAGAAAAGAAAAACTCCGGCTACTTCTACGAAAGCTAGGAACTGTGGAACACAAGTTCGTAGATTATATCTTACCAAAAAAAAAAAAAACCCAAAAAAAACTTGCGAACTTGGCTTTTTAGAAATAATTAAATTACTGTCAGAATTATTCAGCTCCAAAACGTCTCTATTCCACAAAAGATGGAAATGTCTCAACTTAACAAAAAGGACAGTGATGATTATTTAGGGTTTGCCTCGGTCGTCAATAAAAACTGCGACGATTTTAAAATAGGCGAATTGTCAGCGGATGACTTCAAATGTCTGATATTCGCACAAGGCCTAGTGTCGGCAAAAGACGCGAAAATCAGACGCAGAGTTTTGTCGAAATTAGAGAAAGAACCCGATCTCACACTTCAAAAACTGGCTGAAGACTATCAGAGGATAGTGAGTGTCAGAAAAGACTAAAAAAATATCGAGGAGTCTGATATTGCTTACGTAAGGAAAGTCAAGCATAGTGACAAAAAAAACAAAAAACAAAAAAAAAACACCCAGGGCTTGCTACTGCTATGGAAAAGTACATTGGACCAAGGACTGTCCCTATCGTACAAAAAAATGTCAAAACTGCGATAAATTCGGACATAAGGGCTCACTGTGTAGAAACAGAAAAATAATTAAAAACAGAGTCAGACATACAAAAAGCAGGGAGGAGTCAGATAAAATCGTTCGTAAATACATAACAGTCAAAGTACTAAATAAGTCGGTAAGATTTCAGTTAGACTCTGGCTCTGATCTATCAATAATAAACTTACAAACTTGGAGAAAATTAAATAGGCCAATAATAAAGATGACAAGCAAGACGGCGCGAACGGTAACAGGAGACAAAATAAAATTTGAAGGCAAAATAATTATCCCAGTATCACTAAATGGTATAACCAAAAAATTAAAAGTCTTCGTACTGAAGAACACAGAAAATTTGTTTGGGTCGGACTTGTTTCAGAAATTTAATCTCTGTGATCAACCAATTAATGAGTTTTGCCAAAAAGTAGAATGCATTACGGCCGAAGCTGAAAAAATTAAGATGGAACTAAAAGGTAGATTCCCCGAAGTATTTTTAGCTGGTCTTGGCAAATGTACTAAAATTAAGGCAAAATTTGAACTGAAGGAAAATACACGCCCCATTTTTAGAAAGAAGCGAAACGTACCGTTTGCCGCGACCGAAGAAATAAATAAAGAGCTAGACCGATTAGTGAATATGGGCATATTATCGAAAGTGGAAGTCAGCGAATGGGCTGCTCCAACGGTATATATAAGAAAAAAATCTAAGGAAATCCAGGTATGCGCAGATTTTTCAACAGGATTGAACTCAAGGATTACCACTATCCACTCTCCAGTCCAGAAGAGGTTTTTAATAAATTAAATGGAGGAAAAGTCTTTTCAAAAATTGACTTAAGCGAGGCCTACCTCCAGATTCCAGTAGAAGAAAATAGCTCTAAACTACTCTGTATTAACACACACAGAGGGCTGTACAAATTTGAGAGACTAGTTTTTGGAATAAAAGTCGCACCGGTTATCTTCCAACAGGTGATTGACACCATGTTGGGCGTCTTTGACTTCACTTTCGCTTATCTTGATGATATTGTAATTAGTAGTAAAACGAAGGAGCTACACAGAGAACATCTAAACAAGATTTTAGCACAAATACGGGAATTTGGGTTCAAGGTAAAGGAAGGAAAATGCGATTTCTGTATGAACAAAATCAAATATCTGGGACATATCATTGACAAAAACGGGAGACGTCCTGATCCCAAAAGGGCTTCAGCTATCAAGGATATACCCGCCTCTGACAATGTTACGACATTACAGAGCTTCCATGGACTTGCAAACTACTACCAAAGTTTCATAAAAATTTGCATGATCTCCGCGCCCCGCTAAACGAACTACTAAAAAAAGATAAAAAGTGGAGATGGACGCCCGAATATCAAACAACATTTGACCAAATTAAAAAGGCATTAACACCTGATCTTTTTCTCACGTACTATGACCCAAAACTGGAGATTATTGTCGCAAGCGATGCCAGCTCATATGGGGTTGGTTCGTGTATCCTACATAAAATGCCCGATGGGACAAAAAAGCTAATAGCCCACGCATCTAGAACCCTTCTTCCGGTCGAAAAGCATTATTCCCAGATTGAAAAGGAAGCCTTGGGAATAATATTTGTAGTGAGAAAATTTCACCGATACTTGCATGGCAGATTCTTTACTCTACAAACAGATCACAAGCCTCTAATAACCATTTTCGGATCAAAAAAGGGTCTACCAATTTATACTGCCAATAGGCTACTAAGATGGGGAACGATTTTATTGAACTACGATTTTCAAATCGAATACCTCCCGTCAAAACAGATTAGTCACGCAGATGGACTATCAAGGTTGGTACCGAAGTATAGTGAACCATTCGAGGACACAATAATAGCAGCCTTACGAACAGACTGTGAAATTAAAAACATGATTGCCAACACCATCAAAGAACTGCCTGTGACGCTACTCGAGATAAAAAGCGAAGCAATGAACGACGACTTTATTACCAGTATTAAACTGAAAATCACAGCAAAAAACGAAAAAGTACCAGAAGTATTTTCTCTATGTGACAACGTCCTCCTATATAGTGAAAGGATCGTAATACCAAAGAAATTGCAAAACAGAATTTTAAGAGATTTCCACACGGGACACCTGGGAATAAATAGAATGAAGAGTCTCATGAGAAGCTATGTTTATTGGCCGAAGATGGATAACGACATTACGGATATGATTGAAAAATGTAAAGGCTGTGCCTTAGCGGCAAAAGCACCCCCCGCTACTTTCAAACCTCGGCCAAAAACAGAACAACCTTGGTCGAGGATACATGTTGATTTTGCCGGTCCCCTGGAAGATTTCTGCTACTTAATTGTTGTGGGTAGTTACTCTAAATGGCCCGAGGTTCTCAGATGCAGAAGACCTACTACGGGGACAACTATTAGGTTCCTACATGAACTGTTTGCGCGGTTCGGTGTAGTAGATTGTGTGGTCAACGACAACGGAAGCCAATTCACATCAGTCGAATTCAAGGAGTTCTGCGAAATCTTTCAAATAAAGCACATAACCGCAACGCAATATCACCCAAGATCAAACGGCCAGGCTGAACGTTTTGTAGACACGTTAAAGCGAGCACTCAAAAAAGCATCAGGTAACCCGACGGACAAGGCACTACAGCAATTTCTGCAGGTATACAGAATCACACCCAATCCCAATACACCACTAGCAGTCTCACCAGCCGAGACGATGTTTGCCAGAAAGATAAGATCCGTCTTCGATAAGCTACTCCCGAAACAAAATAAGCTACGAAAGACCACATTAGCGCCTAAAAAAGGTTCAACCTGGGAGAAAAAATTTACTTTAAAAAATATCAAAATAACACGTCCTGTTGGGAACGTGGAATAATTAAAAAAAGAATTGGTGATATGATGTACATTGTAGAAGGACCCAAATACACACATAAGAGATACCAGAACCAGTTACAGAAACGCCGTTTGAACGACTCCAACGACGTATCACAAACAGAGGAAGAGCTAATAGACACCATTTTCGACATGTTCGATTTAGATCCTCCCCAATCAACACCTGAAATACGTCGGTCAGGGAGAAAAAGGAAATTCACCGACCCGTTGGTGATCGACCCAAAAAGAAAAAAATATTAACAGCACTTTTACGAAGTAAAAGGCATGGGGGAGGGGTGTTGTGGGAGCCTTACCCATCTCACGGTAATGGACACTTCTCACCGTTATTAGTACTGAGAGATTTCGCTGCCAGGGAGGCAGATCACTATCGTTCTGCTCCTCTCCAGTTGCCGGGTAGCACTTCGGCCGGCCGTGTTATCTGCGGCACGGATCTGGCCGAGTGCATCTCGGTACCTGGAGATTTCCTTCGGCCTCAGGAGGCCTTCCCCTAGGCTTTTACCCCGTTCGGGGGGTTTGGGTTCATCGCCTGCCGCCCGAGGCGCCACTAATAAGGGGAATGCCGACGGGGCTGTAGGCATTTTTGGAAATGCCGGGCGCGTGTGGGCTACGGCCCTGCGCTCGGACCCACCATAAAAAAGGCCCTGTGCCACACATGCCCGTTGGGTGGGGTGGTCATCAAATACCGCAGATCAATATCGATGTTATCCTGACAGTACGAGACTTCTTACCTTTTCTATGTAACTCTACCTTTCTTGTGTAATATAATCTGTTATCTAATATCCGTGTTTGCGTTTTCATTAGTGACCCTTTCCGGGGCCACAACACATAATTGGTTTTTACAGCATTAGTTTTTGTGCCAGTAGCAAGTGTAGGGTCTGTGGAGAGGGAAATGAAACACTGAATCACGTAAATGAATGTAATAAACTGAAGACTTACTGGTATGATTGAACGGAGAAAGTGATCCACTGAGAATTGTGCTATCGGCTAAAATTTGACAATACTGATTATACTAAAGGACAAACAAAGTAATTGCTTGACTTAAATTTTATTCAGAATAACTTAACTGTATTCTAGTTAAGGTGAAGAGTCTTTAGTATTTATACAGATCTGATTCAAGAGAGAACAACTATGTTTGACTTCACCACACTGTCAAACGGCATAACCACAGACCAGAACATGTCCTAAAAATTAGGCATAAAATTCTCTGTTTTTAAGATACAAACGGATCGCCCATTCCCGGCCAGAAAACCAGACTTCGTTTCTATCAAAAAGAAGAAAATAACTTGTCAATGGACAACAGAGCGAAAAGTAAAGGGAACTGAAAAATTGGAGAATATCTGGACTTTGCTAGGAAACTGAAAAAATATGGAATATGTAGGTAACAGTGATATCAGTAATCGTTGAAGTCCTTAAAACAATCCAAAACAACATGGAAAATAGGTTGCGAGAACTGGAGGCCAGAGAAAGAATTGAGATCGTCTAGACCACATCACTGTTCAGATTAGCTAAAATACTATTAATCGTCCCGGAGAGCTGAGTAAACTAGCTGTCACTCGGACTTTAATGGAAAGCCATTAGTTTCTACTGGTGTGAAAAACTCGTAAAGATAATAAAGAAGATGACGTATGACTGAATAGGCCACCAATTATTTCACTCGTCTCTTGAAAAAGACTTTTATTGGAGCGACATCTGTATTTTATCAAGTTCTAAATTGTATTTACTGTTTATTAACCATAATGTTGATGATCCCGATATGTAAGTTCCTCTTGATTTCTGCACGGATGACCAATATCGTTATCAGAACAACAACAACAACAACAACAACAAAAAGAAAAAAAAAAGAAAAAGAAAAGAAACCGATGGATACCCACTGAGAAACAGCTGGCAAGAATCACTACCATAAATCCAATTTCATATCTCTAATTGCCTGTGGGTGTGTTTTAGGACCCCAGGGGGAAATACAAACAAACATACATTTTCGTACTTTCTACAGTTCGTACAAAGTAAAAAGTGAAGAAGTACATCTTTGCCGGGCAAAGGATAACAAAACTATGAACTCAAGAATTGCTAGATTTTATTTCTAAGAAATATTCTATCCACGAGAGTGGATCAATAAATCCGTAGCCTGATATAGTTAATACTTAAATTTTGTCTGAAAAATTTTGGCGATGTAATTCTAATCTACGTGATTAATATTCATCACTGATTTAAGTGCATTGACAAGGAAGATGATGTTGAAAAATATTTCTGTAAAATAAATGCTTTTTTCATTGTACAGCTACTGACTTGTTGATAGTTGGGTGGTTGGTTTTATGTTATGTCAATTATTTAATGCCGAAGTCAGTTTTTTTATGCAAGCAATTATATGGTTTCAAGTAACTAATGGTAATGATTTACGAATGTTAATAATTATTCATAAAATAATTATTGGTTAAAGTAACTATTTTTAATACAAATAGTTCGAAGACGCTAGTATGAGTTTAAGCATTCCAATCAAATACTTATTATTTAGACAGAATTACATAGTTTCAAACAATTATTCTTATTTAATGATAATCGTTTGTATACAGGGCTTCAAGTATTTTTATCTAATACAACTAATTTAAAGTATTTCAAACAATTATATCGTTTCAACTAACTAATAATATTCCATAGTAAACAATTATAACTTCAAGTAACTATTCTTAACCCAAATATTTTACACACAGTTAAATGGTTTTAACTATTCACCTAATACAAATAATTTTCAAACAAATCTATTTGACTCATAGATGGGACCCCTAACAAGTACTACTGTTCCATGTCAGTATGGAGCTGGAAGTAATGTCAACGAAGGGATGACTCCACGCTCCCCAGCACTCTAAGAATGGAGCCTCATCACTGGATCCATTTCAGTGGCATACTTAGGACACTCCTTTTAAGGGGAGAAAGGATACAGGGTGCAGTGGGCAAATTGTCGTCTGAATTACGTTTAAATGAAAATAACACTGACATTCCACAGTATCAAACGTATTTACCAAAGTTACATGAAAATATTTGGAAATACAATTGATTAAATTTATTCAAAGAAATCACCATTGGTTTCAACCACGGCCTCCAGACAACTTCTGTCGCAAGTCTTTCCAACAGTTTCTTCGTTTAAATTGGCAAATGGTGTCGTTATCATTGCCTTCAGTTCATCTTCGGTGTTGCAGGGAGTTTGTTGGTCTCTCGCTCAACCACACTGCATGCATTTTAATCATGGTGATTGCAATATGGGTAGTTAAGCAGTCAGATGTTATGAGGAATGTGGTCGAAGAAATTTTCTGACAGCCAAGACTTGGTTCTGCTTATGTGGTATGGCACAAAGACCCGTTGCTTGTCGTAGGGTCTTCTAGCAGCCACTCTCTTGATCCATTTGGTTTTCATCAATATCGATACATTTTGTTGGGATAGAGCAAGCCAATGGTTGTTCCGTGAGTTCACCATATGATCCTGGCAGAAATTTTTCTTATCTGAGAAAAAAAGTATATTTGTCCCCCGTGGCTTGTGATAAGAATTGGCCCTTTCTCATCTTAGCGAATGTTTTCATGCGCCACCGACTAGATAGGAAACTCAGAGACTCCCATGTCTGTCAGTGGACCTGAGAGACTTGCTGGGATTGTTGTCACTCATGGCCTGGATCTCACCAACAAATTTGGGAGTTCTTTTTCTAATGTCCGAGATGCCGTACATTCGTGATTACCATTTGACTTATCGAATTCTTTTCGATTCTTCTGCATTGTCTTCAGATTGACTCTGAAACCCTGTGAAAACTTTGTATTGCAGCTTCTGGCATAAATGTTGATCAGTATAGCATGCTGTTTCCATATTTCTGAAGGAGTGAATTACGTCATGGTGCTGTTTTCCTCACAGACTGAATCTGTTTTGATGCACAGTAGACAAAACATGAAACAAACAAAGTGCACGCACGAAAATAATTATTCAAAATGATGGCAATTTACACATATCTGTATATCTCCTCTGCTGAAGATGGAGTCGGTGGGTTCTTGGCCCCACCGGCAGAGCGGCTGATTTGTTAAGATATATACAGTATGTGACGGGGGAGCAATAAGTCTGCTGTTATAGCTGAATTTTAATCTGAAATGTTCCCCATGTAATGTTCGATTTACGTGAGTGATCGAGAATCGTTCGGTTAAATGCATTGATTAAAAAGGAGATTATGCTGAAAAGTAAATAAAAATAAATGTGATTTGTTTAAAATCATCTACTACAGATATACACTTACGTATACTTGTTCGTACGCTTTTCGGGGGTGGATCAGTGTCCTCGGCCTGACAGAGTTAGCTGAATTTTGATCTTAAATTAACTCTTTGTGAAATAAGATACAGGATATGTTAAAAAAAGTATTGATACCTTTGTGAAATTGAACTTGACACCGCTCTTATCATTATTAGTTGACTCGGTTTTGTTTTAATAAAAACTTACCTAATAAAATAAAAACTTACCTTCTCTTGTAATACAACAATTTATTGGCATAAAACCTCTGGTAGCCTTTTACGCTGAACCTACAGTAGAATTTTTCAAGAATCATGGAACGGTTACTTAGAACCAAGGAAACTTGTATGTGACCCTAATTCAGGAGGGTCTAAAAAGGGATGGGAATATTCCGACAGGATGCTTTTGCCCTTGAAAACCTCGTGTCATACCACGCACGGTACAATGCTTTGAGGTAAGTCTTTAATTACAACTTTCTCTTAGTATTTCATGTAATTCCCTAAACTTTTCTATTAAGTCTCTTCAAGCAATAAACGTGTTATTCTTAATTCGCTGTGAATTGTTTTATATTGTTATTCAGGAAATGTTTAACCATATATACATTTTCTCTTCTACAAGTGTCCGATTTGTATTCCTCATTCTTAAATGATTGTCGTAGTGAGTTCTGGTACTAGGATACCATAAATATACAAAGATCAATTCGATCCTATCTCACAGCATCAAATAGCGATGTTGACAAATTGAATCCACTTATGAATTTTGTCTTCCCTATGTTTTATAGCTCAATTTCAGAGTGCAACCAACGAAGAAGTCATTAATATGTTAACATCACTATTTAAACCCCCAAATGAAGTTTTTTTCACATCAACAACGAGCCGTCCGTCGTCAGCAAATGGAAAAATCTTTGGACGAATATTTTAGAGCCTTGAAAGATTTAGGCCAGGAATAAAATTTTGAGGTATCATGACGAATACATTCGTGGGGAGGTGTTTTCATTGCTGGCTTAATGCCTTCATTTTTCCAACAACAGGTGTTTGAAAATATAACATTTGACAAGCAACCATATTTAACCTGGCAAGAACATTAGAAACAAAACATTTAGACGCGTATGGATTAGATCTGATGTTATTACAACCCGTAAGTGTTGCTACATCGGAGTCGGAAACTGAACAAAAGACGAATTTTCAATCCGCAAATTCAGCTTCCTTTAACAAAGGAAAATGTATCTTTTGCGGAGGTTCAGTCCATCCACATTTCAAGTGCCCAGCCTCTGAAGTAACTAGCCGAAAGGAAGGACACTAAGTGCGTTTGTCAATCTAGTGCCTCGTCTATCTACGGACAATGTATTGGCTACGTTAATTAAGGCAGTTGGAAAGTTTTTTTTTAATGGTTGGAAGATCCATGATCTAATTGACTCTGTTCATCCTAGAGATGCTAAACGCTGTTGATTGCAAGTCTAGCATTCAAATATTACTGTTTCAATGGCGTCAGTTTCAATTTCTGTTGTATTAATGGTACATAAACAGGAGACCTCTCAAGTTAATGGACGTTATTACAAATTTTACTCTTGTAGGGATTTTATGCCTTGTCTTCCAAATAGTACTTCTAATGGCCGCTAGGTGGCGTAACCAAAGTAGTGTATAAAAAGGTGCGATAAAGTCAAAAATTCTCTCTCTCTCTCTCTCTCTCTCTCTCTCTCTCTCTCTCTCTCTCTCTCTCGTTTTCGTTCCTACCTCGACAACCCAAGCACGCACGAGTGTTTGCATTTTACCGGCAGGAGAGAGGACCGCCGCCCCTTCTACCTCGTGTTGTAAGCGTTTGACGTAAGTTTTCGCTCAACTTTCGCTACCAGAATGTTGTGTGAATGTGGTCTCGGGACAGGACTTCCAAAAGCTTCATGACAGTGTAAATTTGTTATATAGCGGAAAATTATCTCCTATTGTAATATGTGGCCTTAGTATTCTTTCTGTTCAACCGGTGTTTGCAAATTGAAAACAGGAATGTTACCTAAATTAAATTTCTTACATTGACAATAAATTTATAAAACAAGAAATCCAAAGACTCCTTGAGTGTGGCATTATAAAACTCAGTAATTCACCATGACGTACACAATTAGTTTGTATTTGACAAATAACGAAAAACAGGGCTTAAAATTGCCTATTCAGAAATAATTCAGAGATTTACATGGCTTGATAGCTATTTTCATCCACGTATTGACGAAACTGTTAATAACATTGTCTGGTACCGTGTTTTCAGTAAAGTAAATATTTGCTGTGCCAATCTGAGAGCCAGATAATAAGCACTATACTGCGCTTGAGGCATGTGAAAATCTTTATCTGTTTACTAGAATCCTTCGTGGGATTACAAATGGGTTGCATGTTTTCAATGGATTATAGATTCATTTCTTATAGATTTGCTTATTTATATAACATCACTTTATATGCAGAATGACATAAAAGGGTCATAATACCATCATTATATGTGGAATGACAGAAAGGGTCATGATACCATCACTATACGTGGAATGACAGAAAGGGTCATGATATCATTCCTATATATGGAATGACAGAAAGGGTCATGATAACATCACTATATGTGGAATGACAGAAAGGGTCATGATATCATCCCTATATATGGAATGACAGAAAGGGTCATGATACCATCACCGTATGTGGAATGACTGAAAGGGATCATGATATCATCACTATATGTGGAAAGACATAACAGGACCATGATATCGAGTTGAAGAAATTTCTTGATGCGATAAAGAGAAAAAAATCTCACTTATAATGAAAAAACGTCTTTCTACTAAGAAACTCAAAATCCAGGTATATGAGGCAGAAAATGGCGGGGAACCCCCCCATCCTGACCCTTGCCAAATTTACCTGTTCCAAGCGATCGTAAGTCTCTTCAACGAGTGCTTAGGCTTTTCGCATATCATTTTCAATAGGTCCATAATTTTTCTACTAAAATCCGCCCCTTCAAAACTGAAACAAAATTTCCATTATCAGGAAACAAAAAGAACTTTTAATCTGATAAAAAAAGATATACAAAAGTCTGTCATATCGATGAGACTATCCCTTTTAAGTTTAAAACTAATTCCTCACATGTTTCTATCATCGCAGTCTTAATTCAGAAAAGGCGACCACTGATTTTCTTAAGAACAAGGGTTAGAAAAACGCTATGCTTAAGTTGAAAATGAAGCCCGAATGATTATAGAATCTGTTCGACACAGGAGATATTATTTAACTGGGAGACACTTTAAAATAACGACTAGCCGGCGTTCTGTAAACTCTTTATTTAACAAACAACACATAAATTATAAAATATTACGTTAAAGAATGGAGCTTTCCTGCTGTGATTTTGACATATCAAAATGTGGTAACGACAACAGCCCTCTCCTTGATATTTTTCCCGGGTACTCTGTGATATAGTCTATGGTATCAAAAATCAAAATTTAAAACTATTTTCTAGCCTTTATTAAGCCTTGGGCTATCCAAAGATAACAAAGTTTTATTTAGTCAAATCTAAAAATCTGCCTTATCTAGATGAAGACATTAAAAAAGTGATAGAGGCCTACCGGGCTTGAACAGAATTTAAACCAAAATTTTGTGTTACGAATCCAAATAAACTTATTAAAGCCATTGAACCTTTAGATAGGTTAAAACTTGACTCCTGAGTAATGGCTATAATTATTTTCTTAGTATAGTTGACGAGTATTTAAGGTTCCCTTTCGTTTGTCCATCGCCAGATATGACTAGCATTACAATCATAAAATGTCTGCCAATTATTTTCCTTTTCCGGCCTGCCAGCATATATACACCCTGACCGGGGAGCGTCTTTTATAACGAACTTATGAATTTTCAAATCTATAAAGGTGTTGCTTGCAGTAGAACAAGCTACATCCCGCAAGATAATGCTTAGGTAAAAAAAAAAAATACTATGGGATTATTTAAAAAGCGATATCATTGTTCTTAAAATCTAATCTGACAGACTAAATTATGATTAAACAAAAGAATGTTATTTTTCTTGCAAGTTCTGCGAAGAAAGTTTCTTCAAAATTAAATCCAAAGCTAATTGAGGATTCTGAAAAGTGTAGAAAAATAACCCATTTACGATTGGTACAAGAAAGTTGAAACAAAAAGATGTTTGTTTGTGTGAAGTCCTTAGGGGTTATCAGTATTCGAAAAACAATTACCGGCTGTTCATTCTTGTTGCATATGTGCGGGTTTCCGAGACGTTGTGGTTAACAAGCTGGACTGCGACATCGTAGTAAGTGAGTTCGACCTCTAGTCGCGCTATTTCGTTCACTTTCGGACAAATGTCATTGGGGAAAGGTATGAAACCCATTATCTTTCCAAGCTATGGGTTAAATAGTACTACAACTGTTCTTCAACAAGGGTGACATTGGCATAGAATAACCCGCAAAGGTTGATATGCCATTAAACAAAGAAACCAAAACAAACTAGCTACATATACAGCCCACGAGAAAGGCCGGATAGGAGTTCAAAATTCTTCACCAGAGAGTTTGGAAAAAATTGTGGAAACGGTTGAAAATGAATTCTTGTAACACGATGTAGGTGGTCCGCCAAGCAGACGATTCCTTTGTCTGTTTTGGCGCGAAACCAGACAAAGGGTTTGGACTCGAGATCTCAACGCGACCGGAAGTAGGAGGGGAATGCCAGTCATGGAGTTGGACAAAGGGACTGAGAGAAGGCAGTTGGCGAAGGGTGACGCGAGTGGCCAGTCGACACCGGACAGCAGAGAGACCAGTCGACATGAGAGAGAGTCCAGAGCAGTGAAGGAAGACCGGTCAAGATGGATTGGCATTCCTAGTAGCTTTGTAGAAATTTCGTTAGAAATCCACGCTAGCGTTAGTCTACATATGCACAAGGGAATGCAATGTTACATAACTCCTCTTCTTTCACTTTGAGTTAACCCAAGCATATTGTTCGTTTGTTCGTTTGTTCTTTTTCCTCCCACTCCCTTGATTGTATTTCTTGTAGCTATGAAGAAATGTGCGATACCCCTATCAGAACAACAAGTTGATCACCGGCCAAAAAGTGAAATGGTTCGAAGAAGTTGATGTATCGGGGGAGGGCGAGGGTATATCGTCACATTCTTACAAACTGAAATTATAGCAAACCCTTAGTAACCGGAAAAAAACCACACGTTCAATCCTGGAGCACCGTGAAAATGAAAATAAGTTTATGGTATGTCTAATTTTCAGAAATGAGTCTACAGTAAGTTGCTGTAATAAACTTAAAATTTTTCTCAACAAAATTATGATCATGATAAAGAAAAAGGAGAGAAGCTTTCTATTTTCTTTCTTTTTTTATTTATCTTTTTGGTTTGGTTTGTTTGGTTTTATGGCATATCAACCTTTGTAGGTTATTTAACGCCAAATCCATTTTTGTTTATCTTTTTATTTATTATTTTTTGCATGCTCTGTACATATACATTATGAAAATTTTTATGATATTCATGTAAGGTTGCAATAAATAATAATCTCCTTTGTATGTCCAGTAGAGGTCAGTAGAGTGTCACTCGATAGTCCTAGAAACCTCTATCTACTTCTATTTTCAGAATAATTGGGACATTATCTCTACCCCTGACAAGGAATGGTAAAGCCACGTGGCTATTTCACCTTCTCTCATCAAGAAAGCCTTTTTCTAATGGTATCCCTTCTACATATTGCTCGTTTGGTATTTATATTGTATACATTAAATGTTTTTGTATGTGTGTTTTGTCTTTCTTCCATTTTGTTCAGTGTTAGTATATCACGGATATACAAACGTTAATATGAGCCCTTGTTGAGCAGAGACTCAACTTGATATCTATTCAAGCTCCAAGTTTTCCAATATACATATAAATCTCAAGATTACATTTGTGTTATTCTAATCATGTCATAAATTTGGCTATAAACATTTTCGTGACGTTTTTTTTCCAGATTCAGACCGTGACGAAATGAAAGATATGAATTGAGTCAGGAAGAGAAGAAAGGGACGTGACGGGAAGCGGGGAAAGAGAACTTTGTTGCTTTTTTGAAAGTTCTTGATAATTAAAGATAATTTTCCTTATCATTCTCAAATGAATAATCTATTTTTAAAAGTGTAAATAATATGCTTTCTGTATAATGAAAATAGGTGTTTTTTGTGTTCCCTTTCTAAATTTCAAATATACATTGTGGACATTTTATGAGTCGTGATTCTATTTATTTCATTTTGATACTGTGTATCTGTGTGTGCATATTGATAGGACTTTATTTAGTAAGGTATAAATTCCAGGAATATTTAGATATGGTTCCCTAAAAGTATATGTATATGGGCGTACGTATATTGTACGGCATAGCTCTTCTATCCATCTCATTTTCAAATTGAGTTGCAGCCAAGCACTTTCAAGAACGAAACTTACATTCCGAAGGAATTCTAAAACTGGAACCATTTTCATAAGTTCCTTAGAGAGAGAGAGAGAGAGAGAGAGAGAGAGAGAGAGAGAGAGAGAGAGAGGTGGAAATAAACCGACAGAGAGAGGAGCAAAAAAATTGACAGAAAGAGAGATAGACAGACAGAAAGAGAAAGAGAAAGAATGAGAGACAAAGAGAGAGGGGAGCAAAGAAACAGACAGAACACGCGCGTGCGCGCGCGCGCACGAGAGAGAGAGAGGCAGACAGACAGACAAAGAGAGAGAGATAGAGAGAGAAAGGGGGAGGAAAGAAACTGAGAGAGAGTGACAGACAGACACAGGCAGATAAAGTGTGTGTGTGTGTGTGTGTGTAGTGTGCGTGAGTTTGTGTGTGTGTGTGTATGTGTGTGTGAGAGAGAGAGAGAGAGAGGAGGGGGTAATTGCATAAATCGATAAGTTAAATTAGAAAGTATAAATAATGTACTTTTTGTATTATGAAAATTGATTAACTGCTTTAGTACTCTTTCTAAATTGCATTGATACAACGTGGAATTTCTTGTAATTCTATCTATCTATCTATCTATCTATCTATCTATCTATGGCAGGAGTGGAGTCTCCGAGGCTGACGTGCTGGACTATGACATTATAGGAAGTGAGTTCGACCTCTACTCGCGCTATTACATTCACTTTCGGACTAATACCACTGGGAAAGGTATGAACCCCCACTCTCTTATACTCTTCAGCAATGGGTTAAATAATACCACAACTGTTCTTCGAAAAAGGATGCTTTGGCATTAAATAACCCATGAATGTTGATATGCCAATAAATAAAGAAACCAAACCTATCTATACCAGTCTGTTAATATCTATTATACATTGGTTTATTCAAACATGTTTTCATTTTGCTTGTTATTGACAGAACTTTTTAGCCGTTTTACTCTCCCCACGCTTTTTTTTTTGGTGCCTGTCGTATTAAGTAACCAACTGCGAATTTCGAACCAAATCCTTTATTCAATCATTTGAGGTTGATTCTTCACATTCCTCTTATCCATGTTGAAGGGATTTCTCTTATTCGGTAACTTTTCTTGGATAAACTGTTCATCATATGAGAAGCTTAAAAATGGAAAGAAAATATATCAGTTTTAAGACTCTATTTTTCTGCCTATCTTAAATTGTTTTCGTCTATCGATATAATTGTACATTTATTTATGTTTGTGTACATCTCACAGCCTGAGAATTAATTTTTATTTATTGCGGACTTTTTGTCCTCATCTTGGTAGATTTTTTTTTTGTGTTGTTTCTTCTTTCACTACGTTTCGGCCAAATTTCACCTCTGGCCTTCTTCAGGTGATTTACCGCGACCTTGGATAGGAATGCTGAGTCTTGTAACCGTATCCCCAGTAATTACTGCCTTCCATAGTTGTTGTCTATCGCACCACGTTTTTGACCCAGTAAACCTCTGGTCGGCTTGGGTAGGATTTGAAACCGCTATCTTCTGAATATGCTCACCGGGAACCGTAGAGACTCAACGCCTCTATCCGCTTTCTTTCTTTCTTTCTTTCTTTCTTTCTTTCTTTCTTTCTTGTCTTGTTCACTTTTGTTCTTTCTCTGATTACTTTTTGGGGTAGTTTCCGCAGCGTAGTGGCTAATGTACTGCACTGTAACATCACAGTAAGGAAGCGGAAAATAAAAATTAATTCTCAGATTAAGATGCCTCATCTCAAAATGATTCCAATTAAAGACATCTCACAGTCTATCCTCATCTCTGTCTGTCTGTCTTTGTTTCTGTCTCTGTTTCTCTGTCATATTCCATTCTGTCCATATCTTTCTATCTTAGTCTGTTCATATATATTTATCTATCTCAATCTGTCCATATCTCTATCTCTGTTTCTCTGTTTCTGTCAGTCTGTCTGTCTGTCTATTTCTCTGTCTCTCTCCATTGATACATGCGATTCCTAGCGGTTGGCTAGCGAATCAATTACGACTAAGTTCGATCTTCGCTAAATTCATACTCGCGGCCTTATGCTAAACTTACTCTGTAATCTTTTTGGCACCTCATCGTTGTGCAGTGGCTTTTGTATTTATTATAACTATTTGACAGCATATATATATATATATATATATATATAACTTCATATCTATCTATCTATCTACCATTTTCTTATTGTGAGTATCTGTACACATGTGCATCTGCTGGCACTTTTCCGGGGTAATAGGAAGAAGGAGTATGTATTCAGAATCTATCTTACAAGAAACTCTATTACATGATAGGAATATCACCCGTGGAGAATTTGTTGAGTTCACCGCCATTTGCAGTGTAATACAGCTCACGGGTTGATCCTCGACTCAGGGTAACAAAAGCTCATCCAGGCTGGGAGGTGAAATTGACCAGTTGATTTGGAGATAAGGTAAATGACTTGTTTACTGTATTCTAGAGATAGCATATGTCTGTACGAACCTATTGACATAGAAAAGTGAATGAAAGTGTCAATATAGAATGAGTGCTTAAATTATACGAGGATCATGAAATAAGTTTCCAGACTTTTTTCGTATGGGCACTTTTATTGATAGTACACACATGAAACTCTAGTCCCCTTCGAAGTAGTCTCCTCCAGTTGTAATGCACTTGTTATACTGTTCCAACAACTTCTGGAAGGCCCCATGGAACTCCTCTTGTGTGAGTGTGTCAATGACCTTCGTCACAACCTCTTTCATCTCATCAATATTTTCATAACGACAGCCTTTAAGTTTTTCCTTGAGCTTAGGGAATAACCAAAAGTCACAGGAAGCAACGTCTGGACTATAGGGAGGGTGAGGAACTGTCTTGATGCCCATCTCGGTCAAATAGTCTGTGACAAGGATGGAGTTGTGGACTGGTGCATTTTCCTGGTGGAAATACCACTGACGCGATTTGAAGAGTGCTGGCCTCTTCCGACGGAATCTCTTCCTGAACTCCCTTAAAACATCAACATAGTAACCATAACCCTAACCCTTTGGCCATTCAACTTTGATGTTCTGACTTCCTTACTCCTCCCACACCTCTCACCATCCCTTACAGACTCCCTGCTTTCCTTGAATCTCTTATGCTACTCAAAAACTGATTCTCGATTCATGCCAGATGGTCAAAAAGCAGTCTGAAGCATTCCATACGTTTCTGTGGCATTTTTTGCAAGTTTAAAACAGAATTTTATTGCATATCGTTCTTCTAAAGTGTCAGATTGCATTTTTGAAATTCACCAGCTGTGACAATCAGACTTTAGTAGGGTGTATTCCAATTGCTGCTGTAGCTGTTCATTTGAACCTAAAATCATAAAAATTGATCAGTCATCTCATAAGATATATAGCAATAACATACTGAATTTTCAAGAGTCTACAACAATTTTAAATGCATGTACAAAAAAGTCTGGAAACTTATTGAAGGCATCTCGTAGATATATATGCGCGCCTAGTCGACGGGGACGAGAATACGCCTAGTCTATAATTTACAGAAAGGCAAAAGAAAAAACTTAAAAAAACAACTTTAAATGCCTGTACAAAAAAGGCTGGAAACTTATTGAATGCACCACGTATATATATATATATATATATATATATTAGCATGTATACACACACAACACACACACACACACACACACACACACACACACACACACACACACACACACACACACACGAAAGTGGGATGAAAAATTCGGTGGCTGAAAAGTTCATTTGATGACGTAACATCTGCTGTTGATGACATTTCTTACCAATGGCATCGAAGTGAGTGAACCGCAAGGAGGATTATGTTGAAAAATTATTTTCAGATGAACACATTCATTGAAAGAGTCTGGGTCAGCCTACAAACTCTTCAGCTGATCCTCGTGTATATATATATATATGTGTGTGTGTGTGTGTGTGTGTGTGTGTGTGTGTGTGTGCGTGCGTATATTATGTGTGTGTGCGTATGTGTGTGTGTGTGTGTGTATTAAAACAGGTTTGGTTAAATAAAATGAAGTCTTTGTTATTTTGAAGTTTTTTTTTTCTTTCAAGAGTCCCAATGTTTTTTTTGATGTTACAAATCTTGAAATTTGTTAATGATTTCTTCAAAGGAGCCATTTGTGGTATACCGAGTACTTTCGGAGCTTATCATATAATTTTACCTCTACAAAAGCATGGAAATATTATAAAAAATGCAATGAAATATTGAAAATATTGTTATGGTTATGATCAAACATCGATAAATTAATCAAAATTCGGTATTAAATAACCCATAAAGAGTTGAAATGCTGTTAAACAACCCAACTAAACCAAACCAAACCAAACCAAATATATATATATATATATTGACCTAATGAGTAGAGTGTCCGCCAATAGTCTGGGAGACCGGGGTTCAATCTCAGGTCGAGTCATACCAAAGACTCAAAAATGGTACTTTATGCCGCCTTGCTTAGCGCTCAGCACTATATACTAGCTATTGGAAAGGGAGCCCACGGGTCGCCCTCAATTAAGATCGCCAACTTACTTTACTATGTATATATATCTAAGTTTGTTTCAGCACAAAGTCATGAAGAGAAGTATTGAGCCAATATTCTGAGTGAGGTCTATCTACTATGAAAATCTGCAAATGAAAATTTTATTTTTACCAAGATTCGGACCTCGTTCACAAGCGCAAAAGGGAAATATGAAACTAAATCAGCCAGTGAGCAATTCTCCCAACATCTCTCTCTCTCTGTCTCTCTGTCTCTCTCTCTCTGTCTCTCTCTCTCTCTCTGTCTCTCTCTCTCTCTCTCTGTCTGTTATGGGTAAATCGTAAAACAGACTGGGCTGTTTCGCCTCAATAGGGCAATCGGTAAAAGAGAAGGAAAACTGAATTCAAACCAGATATCCTCTGCTTAAAAAGTGAACCCGTGTCGCATGTTGCCTGCAACGGATGGGTTGTGTTGATATATAATTTCAAAATTCGCAAATATTTTTCTTTCTTTCTTTCTCGTCTTGTTCGCTTTTGTTCTTTCTCTGATTACTGTTTGGGGTAGTTTCCGCGGCGTAGTGGCTAATGTACTGCACTGTAACATCACAGTAAGGAAGTTCGACTTCCAGTCGCGCTATTTCGTTCACTTTTGAACTTTGGGAAAGGTATGGACTTCTTTATCCTCTTCAGTCATGGTTGAATTGTACTAAGGTTAAATAGTGCCACGATTATCCTTTTAGAAGGATGGATTTGGCATTAAATAACCCATCAAGGCTGATATGCCATTAAACAAAGAAACCAAACCAAACTAGACCAGATCGTTGCTCTTTCTTTCACACTCATGCACACACACACACACACACACATACACACACATACATGTCTTCGGAGTATATACGTATGTATGAATGTACAGATATATACATGTTAAGTCGACGGAGAGGAAAATATAACGATTTGCTTGGTTATTTGGTGAGGGTAAGATTAAGTTTGTTTTTTAGTCTCTGATAACCCCCTACTTCGCCACGGACTTGCTGGAGTTCTTTAAATGATTATTTCAAATTCTTCTAAGATATCACTCACCTTGGAAACCATTTTCCACGTGATCTTTATTGAAACCTAATATTCTTTCCAGTTTGTTTCTATCTCCCCATTCTCTCTCTTTTTTCTTTCCATCTCTCTCCCTTTCTCTCTCTCTTTCTCTCTCACTCTGTCTCTGTCCCTGTCTCTCTCTGCATATATGAAGATTTTATTTGTGGTACAGAATTTTATAATAGCTTTATGAAGATAATATTTATTGATCATGATGAAAATTAAAACATAAAAGATGTAAAAAGTAAAGGAAAAAAAAGAAAAAAGAAAAAGAAAACAAAAGTGAACCGCTTCTTTTTCATCTTTTATGTTTTAACTTCCATCGTGATTAGTAAATATGTTTTTTTTAATATATATATATATATATATATATATATATATATATATATATATATATATGTGTGTATATGTATGTGTTTGGTTCAGTTTGGTTTTATAGCATATCAACCATTGTAGGTTATTCAATACCAAATCCAGTTTATTCATACCTATTAGATATATATGACTCGTAAACATAAGTCAACCAAGTTAGATAGTTCCAAGTATAGCTATTAATCAAATTGTCAGTGATACCACTGACAATTTGATTAAACATCAATCATTTGTTTACACAGTTAAATGATCAAACAATTCTATTTCAAACAATTCAATTTTCTCTTTTGCAATTGATGAAGAATGGCATGGTGGCATAATTCAAAGGACATGTTTTTTAATATTCCAAAACATTTCGTGATTGAATGAAAGCAGCAGACATAGCTTGTCACGACTTAAGTACACGTTATGATAACGTCGTGATCACGTCACCTTTGGTTTGAGGATGCGTATAAGGCCACCAGTAAGCATTGCATAAGAAGATACCCCCTCCCAAATTGTGAACCAGCAAAAATTGCATATTATATACGAGGTGCTTTCAATAAGTTTCCAGATGTTTTTGTGCAGGCATTTAAAATTGTCGTAGACACTTGAAAATTCAGTATATTATTGCTATACATCTTATGAGATGACTGACCAATTTTTATGATTTCAGGTTCAAATGAGCAGCTACTGTAGGAATTGGAATACACCCTACTAAAGTCTGATTGTCACAGCTGGTGAATTTCAAAAATGCAATCTGGACGTGAGGACACTTTAGAAGAACGATATGCAATAAAATTCTGTTTTAAACTTGGAAAAAATGCGACAAAAACGTATGGAATGCTTCAGGCTTCTTTTGGAGCATCTTGCATGAATCGAGAATCAGTTTTTGAGTGGCATAAGAAATTGAAGGAAGGCAGGATGTCTGTGAGGGATGGTGAGAGGTGTGGGAGGAGTAAGGAAGTCAGAACACCAGAATTGATTGGCCATATAAAGAACTTCACGGATAAGGACCGTCGTGTGTCTATAAAGACAATAAGTGCACAGTTTGATGTCAGTGTGGGAACTGTACACACAATTATTCGCGAGGAACTGAAGATGCGGAAGATTTGCGCGAAGTTTGTCCCAACGGTGCTCAGAGAAGATCAGAAAGAAAGACGTCATGACAGCAGGGAGATGGTCGAGCTGATCAATTCAGATCCCGCACTTCTTGATGCTCTGGTGACCTGCGATGAAAGCTGGATCTACTGCTATGACCCAGAGACCAAGAGACAGAGTTCCAAGTGAAAGCATGCTGGCTCTGCCAGACCCAAGAAGGCCAGACAGAGCAAATCTACCCTCAAACTTTTGATGATCCCTTTTTTTGACTGCACTGGCATGCTCTATATGCACTGGGTTCCCACTGGACAGACAGTCAACAAGGAATACTATGTTGAGGTTTTAAGGGAGTTCAGAAAAAGATTCCGTCGGAAGAGGCTAGCACTGTTCAAATCGGGTCAGTGGTATTTCCACCAGGACAATGCACCAATCCACAACTCCATCTTTGTCACAGACTATTTGACCAAAATGGGCATCAAGACAGTTCCTCAGCCTCCCTATAGTCCAGACCTTGCTCCCTGTGACTTTTGGTTATTTCCTAAGCTCAAGGAAAAACTTAGAGGCTGTCGTTATGAAAATATTGATGAGATGAAAGAGGTTGTGACGAAGGTCATTGACACGATCACACAATAGGACTTCCACGGGGCCTTCCAGAAGTTGTTGGAACGGTACAACAAGTGCGTTGCAGCCGGAGGGAATTACTTCAAAGGAGACTAGAGTTTCATGTGGATACTCTCAATAAAAGTGCCCATACGAAAAATATCTGGAAACTTATTGTTGGTACCTCGTATATATTCTATTTTTCCTCTTAAAAAAACAACAACAACCGGTCACATTAAGATAATAAATTTATTTTCATCCTATTAAAAGCATTGATATAAATCAATGCTCTAAAAAATTAACAAGACTCCTTCAGATCAAAGAAGAAATGGATTAAAATAATTTTTTTTTCACATATACAACCAGACTAAAACAAAAGAAAACTTATTTCTCCTATGTATTAAAGCAACTCTAAACCTTCAAGTAACAATAAGTATCAAAATATTATGGCATGTAAAACCACATCCGTTTCCATCATACTTCAAATTTAATTTTTCCACTGGTCCACTCTGGCCCGGAGTGGTAGCACTTGATAGGGCCCTATCCATGGCTCAAATAGAACTAAACTGCGTACTTATGCTAAATTGAATTGGTTGAAATAGAACTGTTTTTGAGATTGAAGCTGTACTATGCTAAACTAAATTGTTCGAAATAGAACTGTTCTGACATTTAACTGCGTATAAACATACACTATATTTATACTAAACCAAATTGTTTGAATTAAAAATGAATAGCTTGAAATAGAAATGTTTTTAACAATTGAACTGTGTACTTATGCTTAACTGATTTGTTTGAAATAGAACTGTTTATTGTATAAAAATAGATTCGGCATTAAATAACCAACACAGGTTGATATGCCATAAACCCAACAAGCAAACACAAACTGAATTATTTGAAATAGAACTGTTTTAACAGTTAAACTGCGTACCACTGCTAAACCGAATTGGTTGAAATAGAACTGTTTTGACATTTAAACTGTGTACTTATGCTAAACTGAATTATTTGAAATGGAACTGTTTTTGTTTGCTAAACTACATTGTTTGAAATAGAACTGTTTTAACATTTAACTGTGTATAAACAAAAACTATACTTATACTAAACTGAATTGTTTTAATAAGAACTGTTTGACTAAACTGAATAGCTTGAAACAGAAATGTTTTTACAATTGAACTGTATACTTATGTTTAAATGAATTATTTGAAATTGAACTGTTTATTTGCATAAAAATGGATTTGGCATTAAATAACTCATAAAAGTTGATATGCCATAAAACCAACCAACCAACTAACCAATCAACCAACCAACTAGGACACTTGTTGGGAAAGTCTTACCCCTCTGCAGAGATGCAGTCGGTGTATTCTACAGCCCCAGGTGACTGGGCCCTTGTTGTGGGGGGTTATTCGTCTGTAGAGAGGAAGTCGGTATATTCAACAGCCCCAGCCGACTGAGCCGGTGGGAAGAAGAGATGGATTCATGCTTTCTTAAGAATATTAGCGATAAGTGGAACTCAAACAGGTTTATCTCGGATTTGAAGTTGGCTCGCCTTTATTTACACTATGTACCTCCAGAAGAGATCTAGCGGGGGTGGGTAGAGTAGTCCACCTGAAGGGAAATCAAAAGATTCCTATAGAACTTTCAGTATGAAGAAAAAGAACCTTAGCCATAGATGAAAGGATTTCTTTTCAACAAACTACCGGACAACATGAAACTCAGAAACTTCCTTGTTTTCACGGCCTCAAACAAAAGTCACGAGAATGAATAATGAAAGGTCCTGTTGTTCAAAATGGCAGTTGTATTACCGATTCGCATATAGAGGCATGGTCTTTTGAGTCTGGAATTAAAAATTCCAACTAAATAAATCCTGTAATAAATCTAAAAATAAAAAAAAGGAAAAGAAAAATGTTTTAGTTAGTACATAAGTAATCAATATATTTACACAAAAAAATTCGCAATGAAATCAAAAATTAAATTTTTAAAGGTTACATTTGCGATAATCAAGTTCGTCATACAGAGTTCACACTGCACTGAGCGACTTTCTGTAACTCTGGGTCGTACATTCGCTTTGAGCGGTTGCAAGAGAAAGATGAACTGGCTAGTTTCGAGAATCGTTGCTTATATATTTTCTAATATATTCTAATTTATTAAAAAGATATTTTTTCAAGATATTCTTTATCATATTTTTAATATAGTTTTGACGTCTTAAAAATATTTTTAATATATTAGATTTTTAATGTAGATATAAATTTTTAATGTATTTAAAAATACGTTTTTAATATATTTCAAAAATAGTTTTAAATACATTTTTAATGTATCTTTAAAATGTATTTTTTTCAGACAGGGATCGCCTTGCTGGTTCACCAGCGGGACCTGTACAGCAAAGGCAGAATTTGAGGCCGTAAGGCCCCCGGCTTCGGCTGAGCTACCTTTGGGTGAACGAGATGCATCATAGTTAGAAGGGCTCGAGCCGAGGCTCGTGCCCGACCTTTCCTTCCCTTAATCCCCACTTTAATCGACCTTCAGGTCATTGACCTTATGTCAAGTTCTGTTTGGTGGGAGGTTTGCGACAAATTTCGGCGGATGATAAATTAATGATCTCGTTTTAATTCCTGAACCAGCAGTAGTAATTATTTCTATATTTCAAGATAATGAAACAGTAAAAACGAAAGCGAGCGAGCGAGCGAGAGAGAGAGAGAGAGGAACTTTAGAGTGGAAGAAGGAGAGAATGAGATCTGTGGTGATAGAGAAGAAGTGAAGGAGAAGTTGATGGAGAAAGATGGCAGGGTAGACAGACTGAAAACAACCAAGTTTTCTCCCTATAGCAAATTACAGTAATAATTTCACTTTTAATCTCTACAGGAATCTTTTTTTCTCTCTCTTCCATAGACCCATATTTTGGAGAGGGGGGGGGTATGTAATGTAACTCTCATTTTTAACAGTGCAATCCTTGCCCTGTGGAATTAAAAAAAAAAAAAAAAACTAAAATAAAACAACGATTTTTACTGTTTTCAGTAATTGTAACTTTCCGCTGAAAGAGAGAAATAGAAAAACTCGAAGTAGTCGATGGATTTTGGTATTTACTATACTTAGCGTGTGCGGCAGAGGGTAGAAAAATAAGAATTAGAAGGTTGTCTTATGTCAAGCTTTCAAGTAGTATAGACCTCACTGCCTGCCTAGAAAAACAGCATTCAAAATCAAAGCTTTTATCCTTCTCAAGCATCAGGGAGAAATATTCGGATACAAGTCACAGAACTTAAATTCTATATTTCAAGAAACACTAGGTTCCGTTAGCAACCGAAGTCCTGTGCGTCGGATTAAACAAAGCTTTTAAATTTTAAGAAGTTAAAAGATAGTTTAGTAGCGGTTAGCTTATTCAGTACTCAGTTAGAGGGGAGGGCATTTCGTAACAGCAGATACTGTAGGCAACAAAAAAAGCGCCTGGCGCAGTAAAATGTTTAGCAAGCTCGACAAGCAAACTATGGTCTCATTTGGTGCCTATACATTCAGCTTTGTGCTACAGCGAAGCTGATTAAATGAATTTCGTAAGTAACCCCAAGCCCTGTGCGCCAGACTAAATAAAACTTAGTAAATTTTAAGAATTTAAAAGATAGTTCACCATCATCATCTTGTCGTGTCATCAGCACGGATATCCCTGACACTCTCTCACCACCCCTCCCAATCGTTCATCGCTTCCGGCAGGTCCTCAAGGTTACATCCGTATCCTCACGGAGCTGCTGTATGTAGATTCGAGCTGGTCACCCTGCTTTTGCTCGGCCATGTATGGGGGTCCACAGGAGTACATCACTTATGAGCTCGTCCCTGCTTCTCCATCAGTGTCCTGCATGTCTGGTGCGTCTAACTTGGATAGTTTTCGTGATGGGTGGTAGGTGGTCATACAGCTGCTGATTTGTGGGATGTTGCCACCAGGATTTGTTCAATATTGCTCGCAGCATTCTTGTGTAGTTGCCGTCAAACTTTTTCTCCAGCCGTTTAGTTAGCATCCTTGTAGTGCATCCATATAGCAGTATCGACACGATCGCTGTTTGGAAGAAACTGCGTTTCATTTTATCGGTCAGGTCTGACTTCCATATAATCGATAGGCTATTGATAGCTGTCCATGCCTTTGTTAGTCGCATGTCGATATCTGTCTCGGTCGATGAGACGCTGCTTCCTTGGTAGGTGAACTTGTCTACTAGTTTTAGAGAGCTACCGTTTAGTGTGGAAATGTCGCTTGTTTGATTAAAGCACATATATTCCGTTTTGTGTGCATTGACATGGAGGCCAATAAGCAGCGATAAATCTGCTCAGTACTCAGAAGGGTGACCACTTTGTAATAGCCAGTACTATACACAACCCAAGACCTGTGCGAGACAAAAAAGGGATGAGCCTGATCAGTATTCATATGGGTGACAACTTAGTAAACTCACATCTGTCAGAAAAAGAAAATGTCTTTCGTTTATTTCTTGTAATAAATACAAGAAGACACAAGGCCTTATGGTTTTGGGGGGAGGGAAAGGGAGCGGTCTTGCTTTAACTATATTTTCTATGAGGAACCTAGCTGGCCACATTCGCCGACCCATTCAACAATACAGTATATAATCACACGTTCATCGCCATGCACGCAGCAACCACCAAAATACCACATTTGCTCTATGAAAAACCCGAAAGTGATGCATGATTTTAAAAAGAAAATGTCTTTCTGCGGAGAAAAAAGTTCTCGGAACAGATAAGTAATGGTGCATCAGCCACCCATGCAAATCTCTCTCTCTCTCTCTCTCTCTCTCTCTCTCTCTCTCTCTCTCTCTCTCTCTCTCTAATGAGCCAACCCCATCTATAATTAAAAAAATAAATAAATAAAAGCACTCCGAATAAATATGAATAAAACTCACAGCAACAAACAATCTAACACGACCCCCCGAAGATGACTAGTGAAATGGTCGAAAGTGCTTGGGCTAATAAAGGGTACTTTCTTCACTATCTTGACCCAGACATAAGAAGAATAGTAAGAAGACTCGAACGTCTTCATTTGAAGATTTAAAAAAAAGAAACAATCCGCGATATTCAACCAAACACACACACACACACACACATATATATATATATAGTGATGCGTGACAAGTGCTTTTAAACACAAATTGACTTAGTAAAACAGCTCTTCATGTTTAATTAAATATGACTAATTAGGTTTATAAGCAGTTCTTTAATCTGTATTCTGAAAATAATTATAAAGTCTTATTGCTTAATTAGAAATAACAATCAGGATCAAAAACAAAAATGTTTTAATCGATAAATACTAAAGGGTCACATATTTAAATAGCCTTGTCGGTGGGGCTAAGAAAACGCTATCTGTATCCTCTGCTGAGAGGTAAGACTCCCCGTCAAAAAGAAGTCTTAGGTATGACACCAAACTACATCTGATGGTGAGGCTCCTGTTCTGGAGATCTGAGGAGTGTGGAATCACTCCTTACTTGTCATTACTCCCAGTTCAACTCTGTCCCGGAGTGGTAGTTCCTGTTAGGGTCCCGTTTAGGGATCAAATAGATCTGTTTGAAAATTATTCATATTCGATATGAACGCAATCTAACTATAATATAACCCTAGATGGGTTAAAGTGTCGTTGAAATCAATCAATCAATCAACAGAGTTAAATTAAAAAGAATATTTCTCATCAGATTCCCATGAAATTTTTCACAGAACAATATTGACTTCATATGATAATATAAAAAATATAATTGGTCTATTCGAGCGAAAAAAAAAGAAAGAAAATTGCGACTCTCTAATGTCGGAACAAGTGACTGGGAACTCCTCTTTTCCATCTTTTTTCCACGACCTCAAGGCAAATCAATTTTAGTAATTTATTAAGATTTTTGGCACAAGATCGTACGAATGAGGCACCCAATGAGACTCGGATTCACTCATGAAGGTTTGCTAAACTAGTTTGCTAACCATTACATTACTCGAGGCGCCCAAACAAATGAATTTTAAGAAAATAAATGACAAAAATAATGCATTCATCTCACGTGTAAATATTGAAATCATTTCATTTAACAAATGGAAACATTTCGTTTTTCGCCGTTTCTCTTTTTTGATTTTCCGCCGCGTCTCTTTTTTCATTTTCCGTCGCTTTGATGATTTGGCCTTTTTGAATTTGAATTAAAATATCTAAAAATTGTAGTTCTTTGAAATTGTGTTCTATGGTGAATTTTATAGATTTTGGAGTAAGTTATGTAAATCGTTAATGTTGGCCCATGACCATTTCCAAAATATGAAACAATTATCTAAGTATCTTTTCCATGATCTAATAAATTCTATTTTTATATTATTACTGTATTTTTCCCAATGGTTTCATACAGATTTACCTCTAAGTATGCTCAGGTTACAATGGCACACGTAAGTGCTATTTTACTTCCCAGGGTTTGGGTGTAATTTTTGTTGTCGAATTGGAAATAATAATTATTTAGGATTAGTTCTATACTATCAGTGATAAATCTTTCGTTAAATCTTGGGTGTAATGTTTCTGGGTATTTTTCTATCCAAAACAAGATGGCCCGTTTTCCTAATTTATGGAGGATATTACTACAAAGGTTAATGACGCCAAATGATACAATGAGTGAATTGGGATCATTCTTTTTTGTAAGGAGCTTAAAAAGTGAATGTCATCTCTAATGTAGTTTTTTTTAAATCTTATACAGGAATGGTTGTAGCTGAATATGTATTAATTTGCTGAGTTTGTGAGTCGGGTATGATCAGCCTGCTACAATAGGTCTAGATTTGAGGTCACTGGGGATTGAAATTTCTATGTATTCAGATTTTTTTGTTTCCACAGCTATTTTAATTTCCTCCGTAAAGATTGCCATTTGGATTTATTTTTTACTCTCATCAGTATTTTCTTTGTTATGGAATTTCTTTATGAATCTAAATTTTCGTTCAAATTCTTTGAGGGCTCTTGAATGCTCCCAGATTGCTTTTTGAGGTGGGGCAAAATTTTAGAACGAGTTTTAATAATTATCTGATTTTTGTCTAATTTATATGTTGATAGATTATTTCGGGTTTTATGTTGTTTGTTTTGTACGGTGTGTTACCAAGACTGGTCTTCTTGTTCGGCATGTGATGCCTAAAAAAATGTTTTCTTATTGAGTTGCTATTATTTCTAGGTAATTTGAGTTGCCTAAAAAGGGTTTTCTAACTTTGTTGCTGTTATCCCTTGGGTTGTCTGTGTGATTGCTTCTTCCGTTGTTGGGTGCACTATAGTGGATGTTATCAAACCCATTCTGTATTTGTGGGTATATATGGTGGTTGAACCAATTTTTTGTGTGCATTGGTATGTATAGGGGTTAATTTTATCTGTGTATGAGGTTGTTTGAGTGTATTGGTGTGTGTTTTGATAATTCTATTTGTTGTATATATATATATATATATATATGTGTGTGTGTGTGTGTGTGTGTGTGTGGTAGCATGTGTTTTGGTGTTTTTTCTAGTGTATGTTCTTTTATGGGTGATAATGGCATGTTTGGTTTTTGTTTTGTGGATTCGGTTTCGGTTTCTTTGTTTAATGGCATATCAACCTTTGTAGGTTATTTAATGCCAAAGCCATTCTCCGAGAAGAACAGTAAAGGTACTATCTAACCCATAGCTGAGAGGATAAGGGGGTTCATACTTTTCCCAAGGGTATTTGCCCGAAAGTGAACGTAATAGCGCGACTGGAGTACGAACTCGCTTACTACGATTCCGCAGTCCATCGCTTTAACCATTACACCACGAGGACACCCCCCTTGTTTTGTGGAGTGTGTGAGTTTGTTTTGTAATGTGTATGTGGTGTAGGTTCTTTTATTTTTGTATGTGGGCGATTTTTGTTTTATTTGTTTCAGTTTTTCATCTTTTTCCTAGCAATTCTTTTTTCTTTTTCTTTTTGGGGTAGATTTTTCAGCCATGTAATTTTTCTGTCTAAGACATAATAATTTTTCTCCTTTTGCATTCTTTTTTTTTCTACAGTTCTGATAAGCATTGTTGTGTTATAGTTGGGTAAAATTCTTTTATTTCAATCAATAGTTCCTAGTCTATTTCTAGATATATTTTGTTGTGTAATGTGTTGCTCTGTATTCTAGTTGTTCTACTTGAGCTTTTAATTTTGTAAAATTTAGTTTTACTTCTATTTTTTCTGCCCTTTCGTGTCTTGTTGTGTGATTTTTTCCTTAAATGTTTTTGGGATGAAGTTTTCAACCATTTCTATGAAATCTTTGTAAATTAAGGATTATAAATTGATTTACCATGACAAGAAAACCCGGCAAGCACTGTGTGCGACATACAGGAACACTAAGCAGCTGTTTCGACCTTATTAAGTCTCATCAGTACAGGGTGGAACGATAAAATTGTCGCCCTAGAAAAAACGACATGATTCCATTTCCGTTTAATCAAAACCAGTTTTCTTTTTTTTTTTTTTTTTTTTGCAGACCATCAACTAGTTGGCCAGTTGTGTACAAATCCCAAGAGCAATAGAAGCCTTCTATCATGTCTGAAAGTGACACAATGTTCAACGAGCGAGATCGGAGATGCGTCGCTGTACAACTCATGCTCTCTACTGATCCAAGTTATGACAACAGGACCATTGCCAGCACCCTCAAAATGCAAATCTGGATTGTCACGAATAACAGGGACGTGCCCAGGGTGATGAAAACAAAGTTTCCGGCTACGGTTATGGTTTTTGGTATAGCTTCAAGTGAGGGCCACATCATGTCACCTCACATCTTCGAAGTCGGCTTGAAAGTCAACACCAAAGTGTACCTGGATGTGCTGAAGAGTGTGGTGATCCCCTGGTGCAATCAGGTGGCCGATGGCAGACTCTGGGTGTGGCAGCAGGACTCGGCGCCGACCCACAAGTCCAAAGAGACCCAGGCTTGGTATCAGAAGGAGTGCTACGATTTTGTACCCTTCCTCCCCTGACCTGAACCCGCTGGACTATTTTGTTTGGCCATACGTCGAGAACATACCAACATGACCTCCAACAACACCAAAGCCAGCCTGATCGCCGCCATCCGCCGAGTATTCGCCTAGCTCCCGCCGGCGCTTGTGGAAAATGCATGCTCCCTGTTTCGGATTCGTATCGAGGCGGTGATTGAGGCTGAAGGCGGCTACATTGAATAGATGTCAGCTCTACTACATAATCAAGTTACCTGAATTGATTTTTTCAATAAAAGTTTTAAAAGAAAGCTGTAGTGTTGTTTTCTTTAGGACGACAATTTTATCGTTCCACCCTGTATACGCTGTTGATTAGAGCTCATGAGGTCGAAACGATATACAGTCCTGATGATACCTAATACGGTCGAAACAGCTCTCTAGTTTTCTCGTATGTCGCACACAGTGCTTGCCCGGTTTTCTTGTCTAGGTAAATCAATTTATAATATAATTTCTTCATTTAAAAAATGTATATAAATTACGGATGTTTGTTTTTAATAACATTGAAGAATGCTATCTTCCTTTGATTGAGGTTAACTCATTTTAAGATTTTCGTTTTATAGGCTTCCCCTTGTAAGCGGGCTTTCCTTATATTCTGTTGGAATCCATAGTGAGATTTGAAATAGTTTACAAGGGATTTCGCATTGTTCTGATTGGTTTCATTTCATTGGGATGTTTGTTAGTCAGTGATGGTGTCTATTTTTGTGCTTAGTTTTTTTTTATTTCCTTTTCGAGAAATTTCTGTGTTCTCGTTTGTTTTTGTGAGTGTGGCAAATATTTCCTCCATTACGTGTTCTTTCTTTTGCAGCATTCTTTTGTTGTAGTGGGTATATGAAAAGATTATTGAAATAAAAGTAGACATTTTAAAATTAATAAGTCTGCAAATGATTTCAAATTTGGCATTTAGTTGTTTTATTATATATATATATATATAATTTTGGCTCTATTCTGAGTTGGTCAGAACTCAAAATGTTGCATAAAGTAAGTAATTTGTTCGCCATGTTGAAAATATATTTTCTGCTTGATAAAATAATTAAACAAATATGTAAATTCATTCACACACAGACAAATACACACACACAGAGCATGTAGTATTCGTGCCGGAGATTGGCATCTCAGAGCCTTAATTAACGACCAATGGGATTAATGTATTTTTAGTATGTTGGCCGTCATCCCGGAAAGACAAATGTTAGTGCTGTAGCCAGATGGTTAAAGTAACTATTCTGTTAGCCTCTGAAGTGTTCAATTAGTAAGAATTACAATTGAAATAATTTTTTAAAAAAATCATCAAAACGTTGTTCGGCTTGGATAGTAACCAAATGAATGAAGAATTATACAGATTTTTTATTCAATGCAAAACTCCACGAAAATTGAGTATTTTTGTTCTTTAGCCCAAGAAGATTTTAAAGGCATAAAACGAACAGCGGAAGCGTCTATTTGCCAGCCTTTGTATTAGTTTTTCTTTAGATAAATATGTTTTTTAAATTATTTGAAAATGATGAAAAAATGTATTCATTTGCTATCATTACCTATCAATCGTAAGATGTGTATCAATATTTCTATATTAATATTGTGGTAACTTCCATGATATATATATATATATATGTGACATTGGAAAATAGGAAGGAATACTTACTGTTATCTGGTAGTTTTTTTCATAACAATATTCAATATTCAATATATATATATATATATATATATATATATATATATATATATATATATATATATATATTGAATGCAGACATGTTTGTTATAATTGCCGCTTTTAAGATTTCTCTATCATCAGACGATAAAGAAAGATGTTCTATTTTGAAATTACTCTACACACACACACACACACACACACACACACACACACACATATATATATAAAGGCATGTTTCATCTAAAGATAATATCTTTTTTTATAAATACATAAAACTTATAGTCATGAGGAGGTGAGAAAACATTTATTAATTTTAGGTTTCATACTGCTTTACTTGTCAGTCTTTGAGCACTTTTCTGATTAAAAAATATTCTTTATGATTTGTTCATTTCTTTCTCTCTCTCTCTCTCTCTCTCAATATATATATATATATGTGTGTGTGTGTGTGTATGTGTGTAAGTATGTGTGTAAGTATGTGTGTATGTGTGTGTATGTACATATATATAAGGATTATGGAATAGGTATTCTTTATATCTCGAATTGTGTTATATTTTAAATTATTTTTCCTCGGGAACAAAAGGTATACCTGCTACCTATATATATATATATATATATATATATATATATATATATATATATATATATATATATATATATATATATAAAGACCAGAATATTACGTTGGAGGAGTCCATGACAAATAATGCAAAAAATTGTTCTCCACATACTGAACATCTATATATTCCAAAATGGAATATTTAACCTGGGAGATTATAAGATTATTATTCGTAGTTGAACGAGTTTTACATATATAAAAACAAAAAAGGCATTTAAGGAGCTGTTTACTTTGATACGACACGGGGCATTGTTTTTTTAGTGGGGTACCCATGCGTATATGGATAAAAAGGACAAAAATACTCTGCAATGTTAGCTATAAGTGTTTATTATCAGAGAAGCACAATTATTCTTTCGATAATAGCTGGCATGATGGAATGGAAAGTTCTCTCTGACCATCAACAGTAGATGATAAAATCGGTTGATAAAGGAGAGCATATTAAATCGAACGTTATTATTTGCATGGCAAATGCATCCAGATTTCAACCAATGACTATCCTATCATGACCATTAAAAATTTGGCTGACGTACGAGGGTGTATCCTGTAAGGAACCAGAAATCAAATATGGCTTGCGAACTGGACGTAGTTGCATATTACTAGGTGCTACGAGTTAACGCTATTCTACGCCAGATTACCACGTGGTGTGTCCTGTAGATTATATGGTTGTCTGATTAGTTGGTTGGTTGGGTTTTATGGAATATCAACTCTAGTAGATTATTTAATGTCAATTCCTGTTTATACGTATATGTATTAAATATATATGATTCGAAAACAAATAGTTTGTAAGTAACATTTTAAACGAGTCAGAGCTCATTTGTTGGCACACAGTTAAATGATTTCAAGTATTGCTCTCTAATACTAATTATTCTGTTCAACATTATCCATTCGTTTGCACACATTTAAATGGTTTCAAGTATTGCTATGTAATTCTAACAATTCTATTTAGCATTATTCATCTGTTTGCACACAATTAAATGGTTAAACAGTTCTTTTTAACCTATGGATGGAACCCTAACAAGTACTACTATTCCGGGTTGGAGTGGACCCGGCAGTAATGGCAATTAAGGGGTACTCCCCATTCCCCAAAGACCCAGGTTCGGAGCCCCATCATCATATGCAGTTTTGTGTTATACCGAGAACACAAGTTTTATTTGACCCATAGATAGGCCCTGAAAAAGTAGTATCACTTCGGGTCTTAGTGGACACTAGATGATATGATTTCAAGTATTCCTATCTAATAGTAGTAATTTCTGAATATATTTATTTGACTCATAGATCATAGATGGGATCCTAACAAGTCTACCACTAGATATAATAAAATCCTGAAATATTTAGCTTAGAAGCAAAGTTACTTTTTATAAGAAATTGTTAGTTTTGTACCTATGCATGGACGATAATATATATATATATATATATATATATATATATATATATATATATATATATATATATATATATATAATTCAATTCTTTGGTATCATCATAGATTTATTTCAGGTCTATGTTGGCGAAAGAAAAATACAGTTTTTTTTTATTTGAATATCATTAAGATACCTAAATGATATTCAAATACAAAACAATATTTTTCTTTCGCCATCTGAAGAGAGTCATCATAGACCTGAAATAAGTTTATAATGATACCAAAGAATTGATTTTTTTAAAAAAATTTTTCTATAAAATATTTTTGCTCTGCACGTGAGTTTTGATGCATTTTTAACCCAAAATTAATTATATAGTCGATAGCCGTAGGCACTGAACACTCAAACTAGATATTCCTACCGCTTTGATTTTTCTTGGATTATATATATATATATATATATATATATATATATATATATATATATAATGAGAGTTTTGGTAATATGTAGACAAATAGATTATGGCAACTCCCATTTATTTCTTTTTGCTTCTTCTTATCAATTTTTTTTACATCTACCGGCTCGAGAGGAAAATCGGAAAACATCAGATTCCCTCAAATTAATGAAAACAAGTCCAACTTTATAGTTCACTTAGTTAAGTGATATCTATCTTCATATATCCTCGATGTCGTTCTTTTGAGAAGTGTGCGTACACTTTCCCCAAAAGAACACAGACGTATATATATATATAGGTAAGAATGGGTTGAGCGGTCCGGTGTTCGGAAAATACCTGAGTGACCAAAACCTCAAGAGGCCTGTGTAGCAGTTTATTTCGAAATAGCCATTAATGAATCAATGGTTCATTTTCAAAGCATGTATTCATCTAATACCTCCGCCGCAAGAACGATGTGACAACTTTTTTTCAGCGGAATAGTGTTGGTTTTGAATTTAGAGTTTTCCTTCTCCTAGATCGGTTGGCTTATCCAGGTTAAATGACTCAATCTGTCTAACTATTTACTTATAGCTGAAGGAAAACAGATGAAGATCATATCACGCAAATATCTTCGTCTTGAATTTGAACTCGGATCGCCGTGTCCATTTCCCAAGACAATAACAGTTACTCCAGCCGCCTTCCCTTCATTTTCGAATATGCCTCAAATCAATCAGTGCCTAATTGCTAAAATGTTTAAACATTACAAATCTCTGCTGTTTTATCAATATAGTCTGCTCGATGTATTTGCTCTGGTACTTCTTGGGACTGGAAATAAATACCCTAATAGATTTCTCGATATGTTTTGAGACCCGAATCTTTGAAAGCAAATGTTTGCTTAATATTAAGCCCTGTCAGCTGGGGACGTAGAATACACCGGCTGTTCTTCTGTCGAAGGGTAAGACACCCCCAATGAGTGACCAGGGTATGACACTAAACTGCATCTGATAGATACTATACTTGAAACCATGGTGCCCGTGGTGTAATGGTTATCGTCGTAGGAAATGAACACGGCGACACGAGTTCAAATCCTGGACGAGATTAATTGCACTTCACATAGCACTAATACCCTTGGGAAAGGTATGAATCCAATTATTCTCCCTCCAGCTATGGGTAAATAGTAGGACAGACTAGGTTCTTCAGCCTTGGTGAGGCAACTAGTCTAGGAGAAGGAAAACTCTGAATTCAAACCTGTTAAACTCCGCTTAAAAATTGACCTTGTGTCATATCCTGCCCGAGCGGAGGGGTTGGTAAATATGTATACTTGAAACCATTTGACTATTTGCAAACAAATGATTTATATTGAATTGAATTATTTTCGTAGTACTTGAAACCATTTAACTGTGTGCAAACGAATGAGTAATATTGAATAGAATTATTTGTGTTAGATATGTTTCAAACCATTTTGTTTGCTGGGTATGACATTAAAATGTATCAGATGGTGAGGCTCCAAAATTGTGTTGTATACAGTGAAGAACAACAACGACACTGATGTATAAAAATATAATCTGCTTCTTTTCTTTTCTTTTTATTGCCAGAAATATACAAAATGCTAGAATGAAGGAGAGAGTCACAGTGAACCACCTCTTATTCTTCGTTCTGCTTTCGCGAAACTGGTACATGGCCACCTCGAGACACTGAATCGTCTTAGTTTCTCCTTGCTTCTATGCTTTTGCCAGTTAGGCATTATCTCGCGGTATCGAATTATCTTAGTTTCTACTTGTTTCTCAACTTTTGGAAGTCTAGCCAGGGCCATCCCAAGGCACCAAATTATCTTTGTTTCTCCTTGATTCTCTGCCTTCGAGAGTCTGGTACAGCGCATGTTCTTCTTTACCTCTCAACATGGACAGTCTGACGCAAGACCAGCGCCCATAGCGGCGTAACGTTTAGCAGCTCTTCTGTCGGTCTTCTTCTTTGTCCCCCCGGGTAAAAATCTTCCGAGGGTTATGTAATTTTCCGGGCGCCCACGCAATCCTCATGGTCACATCGCCCACCAACGTGTTGCACGTGGACACGCCTCCTGTCTAGCACGCCATTCTCGCAACTTACGCGGCACTTCCGCCGAGGATTCAGGTGCGTCCTGTTTACTTTAAGAAACTGGTGCACATTCTGTTATACCACCAACGTAACTCAAGCAGCATTTCTGCTGGGGCATCGTTATGTTTACTTTTGGAAACAGGTGTACAACTTGTTATGCCACCCACGCAACTTAAGCGGCGTGTCAAAAGGAATATTCCCGGTTAATATCCATTATTTCGAGAGCTGGGAATGTGGAGTACCTCTTCATTACCATTACTCTCAAATCCACTCTGAGTGGGAGTTGTTGTACCTGTTTGGATCCCATCTATGGGTCAAATTGAACTGTTCAGTTTTTTTACTAGGATTATCATTAGTTATTTGAAACGAAAAAGCTGGGTGCAAGTTATTCGTATTTGGAATACCTGATAAATAGAATTACGAATGTTAAATAGCAATACTTGAAACCATTTAATTGTGCGTAAACAATTGAGCTCTAACTCGTTGTCGGTCTGTGGATGATAATATATATATATTCCCCCCACCGTGGGTTGAACACTCTAGTGGAGAAATTTACCGACCGCCACATAGGCTGAAATGCAATAGTTCTCAAGAATTGAGTACTCCAGGTAGCCGATAACAGATGTAGAAAGATATGCATAAAAAAATTCCTTTATTTGCTGAGAGAATGGCGATGGCTTTAGGGTAAGATGTCTGACTGACGTAAAGTCAGTCGGGTTTTGATGCTACCTTCAAGCATCTCGCGGGTCTACTTACACTGACGAGTTGTGATACAACGAAACAGTCAGTTGATGGATGGCAATAGTTATATATATATATATATATATATAGGAGTTGGCATTAAATAAGCAACAAGGTTGGTATGTCATGTAACCAAATTATCTAACCTGATTAAAATTGTATTTATGACATTGAATGAATATGTTATCATTTTCGTCTGGGAGCTCAGATCATTGTCAATCCGTCCTTGTCTATATGTATCTACTAAGCTTAGCTTAGTCTTACACAAAGCCAAATGTGGTCAGAGAGACTGTGTTGCATCACTCTTTATCAAGCTTACCTGCCTTAAAAATCAACTTTCGAAATTTCCGGTGAAAAAATTATCTACCAATATATTTAGTATGACACAAGTCTCACGAGAGACTCACACAGTGAGGTTCTAACTCACTACGGTATCGAACTGGTATATGAGACAAGCTTGCTAACTTTTGCACTACGTTAGGTAGCTTAGTCTGGCATTAAAAAAATCAAAGATTCGTTTGGATAACGGCACCTTTACTCGAACGAAAATCTGCTGATACGTATTTTCACATCGTTTATTACATAGCCCAGTCGGCTAGGGTTGCAGAATACGCCAACTGCTTCGTTGCAGAGGAGTAAGATCCCTGCCACAACAAATGTCCTGGATATGACATTTAACTGCATCTGATGGTGAGAATCCAGTCCTGGAGCTATGGGGAATCGGGAGTACCCCTTCATTGCCATTACTCACCGGTCCACTATGATCCAGAGTTGTAATAGCTGTTAGCTTCCTATCTATTGGTCAAATAGAACTATTCGACCATTTAACTGTACGTAAACAAATAACTGATGTTTAAGTGAATTGTTAGTGTTACATACCAATATTTGAAACTCTTTAACTGGGTACCAAAATTGAATTCTTTGTATTACATATGTACACTTGGAACTATTTAACTGTGTGCAAACAATAGCAGTACTGGAAACAAATTAGCTTTAAAATTTTTAAGAAATAAAATTACCAAAAACTATTAACGTACAAATCATATGGATATCGATTTAACTGTATACAAACAAATGACTGATGTTACATCAAATTGCTAGTGTTAGATAGAAATAATTGAAATCATTTAACTGTGTGCAAACAAACAAGCTCTGACCCATTTCAAACAGTTATCTACAAAATAAGAGTCTACAAATTATATATATTTAATATGTATGCATAAAGAGGATTTGGCATTAAATAACCTAAAAGGGTTGAAAAGCCATAAAACACAACCAACCAATCAACATTAAAACAATTTTCCTATAAAACTATTATTGTAAGATAGCAATCCTTGAAACCAATTAACTGTGTGTAAACAAATGAGTCCAGTCTCGTTTAAAAATTGTTACCTACAAATTATTCGTTTATAAAACATATATATTTAATATATACGCATAAAGAAGATCTGGCATGAAATAACCTACGAGGGTTGATATACAGTAAAACGCAACCAACCTTAAACTTCTTGATCACCTTCGGTTATTGTTTTTCAAATAGAGAAAGTATAGAAGACTCTTATAAATTCAAAATGACGTGGATTTGATACATTTACTTCATAGACTTTGAAAAATTACTTAAATCTTTAATATTAATTTATATACGACTAACAGTTATGCACGCATGTTCATTTAAATTTAAAGGAGAAAGTTGCACCCAGCTGGTGAGTAATAAGTGTTGCATTTGCATAATCCCATGATCCGGCAAAAACTAATCAGCAAAACGTATCGAGTTGATATAACCACTTTTAAATAGGTAATATAAAAATGATTTAATGGGTCAGCTAAAATGTAACATTAATTTATTATAACCTTTCTCTTCCACACAGTTTTTTCGTATTTTACCAGTGTGTTGCTTGCCAGGGTATTGCAAGTGGGAAGGAGGAGAGCATTCATTAATCTCGGGCGGTAAAAATGTGGGACGTATGTACAAATGGGAGGGAGTGAGAAAAAATAGTTTATGTTGTAAAATTAGCTTACAAAAATTAGTATATATCACATTCGCGGGGAGTGATTTTCAGAGTTCGGGATGGCCCGACTGCTTTCTCCTTCTTAGTGACGGGTCTTGTATTTTATGTGGTTCAGTAATCCTGGTTGTAAGGTTCTCAGATTAAAGTGCTATAACCTGTACTGAAATTTTTCTAATAACGACGAAATGTACGGTTAAATTTATTTGGCAACTCCTGTAAAAAATGTTGTGGCCTTTATGAGACTAAAGGATCTGCCCACGAACAACGAAAATACCAACCCACAGCTTTTACCAGTGACATTTTACATGGGTCGTCAGTTAAGTCACCATTGATAATCATATCTGTTTGTTTTATTTATTTACATGGATTGGCCCAGTGGTCATATTGACGCTCTACACAGGCGCCTCTGGTGGTGTAATGGTTAGCAAGCTCGACTAGCAAACCTGCACGAGTGAGTTCGAGTCTCATTGGGTGCCCCTTTCATATGGCCTTGTGCCACATCTAAGCAAAAAGCTTAGTAAATTTCCCATATTGACGCTCTACAGTGTCTAGCACCTGTCTCTGACAGATATAAGATTTTAAATATAGAGTTGTATACGTGTCGGAAGTGTTTGAAATAGAAAGAGAAATAGAAAGAGAAAAGAGATGAAAAATGATGATGTACAAGTAGAGCGATATCAAATAAAAAAAGTTAAGCACCATTACTAGCAACATGAACCCTTTACTTACCGGGTGGGTGGGTATCAAATGCATAACTAGGCGAGTAGACTGAAACTTGCAATCTACATCCTTTGCATGTCAGAAAATTATAGACAACTAGACAATCCCTGAAACTATTGGGTTCCCATTATAAAAGCTGTCATTTAGGAAAAAGTGAAAGTTTCTAATTTGCATATCAGTTTTATCTCTGTTATATCGAAAATAATTGATAATTGAAAGTTCAGCGCACAACAGAGACATCATAAAATTATCATTCAGTTGCAAATTGGACTGGAAATTGCTTTATTCTCTAATGGCACATTTAAAGTGGATTGCTTAGATAAAAATCTCACTATGATTACTGTTTCTCAAATTGACAATTTCTCTTCGACTGAGTTCTCAAGATGATTTTAAAAACTAGTAAGGCTTGTGAACCTTGAAGCAGATATAAAAGAAAGATGGAACGATGACTTCATATGTTATTTGATTAAGTTCTTCGAGAAGGTTTTTATGCATCGCCATATGCCTTTTCAAGCCAGACAAAGACTTTACTCCAAATGAAACCAGTGTTATCACCTAACCTCAAAGAAAGTGTTTTCTGTCCTCATGGGACTTCATGTGATTGCTTCATCCAGCTTTAATAGAAGAACACAATCACAAACATCACACCTCCAACCAGACTCCTGAACCTGAGAGTCCAAAAGTTCCGATCAGCAGCTGTCGCTTCAACCTTTCATGAGTTTTACGGTTTTCTTCAAAGGAGGTACATTCTGTTTTAAATGACTTTCTTCAGATCTTCTCAATGCTAGCTCTTTCCAATATCACTTTTTATGGAATTGAGATTAATCTTGATGTTGACTTTGTAGTACTTACTTGGTTTGTGCACATACATAAATACATTAATAAATTTTCGTAATATATATCGAGATGAACAAACTCAGATAGATAAATAGATAGATAGATGTGATACTTCAAATTATGAAGATTTTGAAGACAAAAATAGCAGACTATGAAATTTTTACCAATAATACATGAAAGTGAGTGTATTCAGGATCATAGGTCAGAGGTTATGAGCTTCTCTTATGGAATATTTTTTCTTTAAGCCCCTGGATCTCCATAAAAGTTACAGAGTATGGACTGTTTGTTTCCAAAGGCTGCAAACGCACTTGTTGTCCCGTGGGTTGGCAAGGCCCAAAAAAGACTGATCTAATTTTGTACACCCTACTTACTTTCGTAGCAGTGGATATCTATCTATCTATCTATCTATCTATCTATCTATTCTGTGTTCTTGCTTGAATCCATTAGTCAGAGCCGAAAAGCAGCTAGTCATAAAAATGACGAAAAGTGTAAAAAAAGGTATCCCCAAGTTTTTGACATTTTATCATAAACTGGTTATTTATTTATTTATTTATTTCACTTTTATCATAAACTGGTTATTTATTTATTTATTTATTTCACTTTTATCATAAACTGGTTATTTATTTATTTATTTATTTCACTTTTATCATAAACTGGTTATTTATTTATTTATTATTTCACTTTTATCATAAACTGGTTATTTATTTATTTATTTATTTCACTTTTATCATAAACTGGTTATTTATTTATTTATATATATTTTTTGCAATGTTGACACAGATTTTTTTAATGCTGACATTTGTGCGTAGGCCATTATGGTTTCGTAAGTCATAGATAATAAGTAGATTCTTTGAAATTTTCATGAACAAAAATTCAGCGCACGCACGTATGTGTGTATGTGTGTGGGCGAATTCTCAGCTGAGTTCTCTTGAGAGGTGCTTAGTCTAAATGTGTTCGCATGTGTGACGAACGAGTGTCACTCAAAAGGTCCCTCTCTATTCACAATGTGACTGGTATTTAAAAACAATAACAACAACAGTAGCAACGGCAACAACAACAAAATACATAAATAAAGAAGGTAGCGGAAGGAGAGGAAGTTGGGTTACAGAACTTTAGTTGACAGAAGAGAACGAAATAAAAACGGTAATATTTTTCATTTGCATTATTCTACAATGACAGTCATATTATGAGTAAGAGGCGAAGAGTATCTTAATTTTCAAATTAAAAAATAAACAAACGTCAATAAAAGAAAATGAAAAAGAAAAGCTCATAAGTGCCACTTTTAAGTAAACCTTTTTGTCCACTTATTGTTAACATAGATGCACGTACACTACAGGATATATTTTATCCTCATTGGGTAACTCACAAACACGTACCCCACGCACACGTAAGGGTGGAACAATAAGTCTACTGCATGATAAGTTATTTGCTAAATTTCGATCTGAAATTTTCCCTGTATATATTTATCCAAGTTCTCTGCCATGGACAGGAAGTGACACAAAGTCATGTTTAAAAGCAGGTTTGAATTCAGAGTTTTTCTTCTTGGCTGGTTGCCCAAGCAAGGTTAAAGAACCCAGTTTGCCCAACTAGTTACTTATAGCTGGAACAGATAGATGGATTCATTCCTTTCCTCGTCTAGGATTTGAACTTGGGTCCTCAATTCAATTTCTTATGATGATAACATTTAATTTTCACTCTATAAGATTCGAACTATGGGAATGTGTTTTATGGGGCTGCGTTGGGTTATGGGTATCGATAATGGAGGAAATTGTATTGAAAAATGGAGGCTTTTGTATGCATGTCTTTTTCATTGTAAGGTTACGGACTTAATTATGTACCCAAATAAATTATATATATATATATATATATATATTAGTCAATAATCTTAGTGTCCAGATTATAACGTTAAACTGCATCTGGGGTGAGGTTCCAGCTTTGTCGCTATAGGGAGTATGAAGTACCTGTTTATTGCAATTACTACCAGGTATACTCAGATTCAGAATAGTTGTACTTGTAAGAATCCCATCTATGGGTCCAATAGATCTGTTTGAAAATTATTAGTATTCTATCATGATACTTGAAACCATATTTAGGAAATCATTTATATTAAGAATAGTTACTTGAAGCTGTAATTGTTTTCTTCTTCTTCTTCTTCTTCTTCTTCTTCTTCTTCTTCTTCTTCTTCTTCTTCTTCTTCTTCTTCTTATTATTATTATTATTATTATTATTATTATTATTATTATTATTATTTACTCATTAGAGTTTTCACATCAGCATAAGCTGATGGTATTTCACCGGAGATTGAGTGACAGGAAGTCTCCTCAAGTCTCCAGGACTCTTCTCAGTATTCTGGCAGTTTTCAATAATGCTGTTGTTTGGATGGTCTCCACTCGGTCGCCAACTTCCAAATCTTCCAGGTCCTTTAATAATCCTTTAGTTACCGTGCTAAAGGCACCAATCACAATTGGTATAATTGTCACCTTCATGTTCCATAGTTTTTTCAATTCTCTAGCAAGGTCGAGGTACTTATCTCTCTTTTCACATTCTTTTAGTTTTATTCTGTGGTCCTCCGGTACAGCAAAGTCGACAATTTTGCAGATTCTCTTTATTTTGTTGATTATTATAAGATCTGATCTTCGGGCCAAGATTAGGTGATCCGTTTGTATATCAAAGTCCCACAGGAGTTTGTGTGTATCATTTTCTAGGACAGGTTCTGGGTTGTGCGTATACCATTTGTTGGCATGGTCAAATTTAAATTTCTTGCACATTTCCCAGTGGATCACCTTGCCCACTCAGTCATGTCTAGCCTTGTACTCCTTCTGTGCCAATTTGCTGCATTCACTTATTATTATTATTATTATTATTATTATTATTATTATTATTACATTCCTCACGAGTTTTTCACACCTATGTTGACTGGTTGTCTTTCATTGGGGTCCGAGAGACAGCAAGTCTCCTCACGTCTATAGGGCTCGTCTCAGTTTTTTTAGCCGTTCCCAACAATGTTGTAATCTGGATGGTTTTGATTCTTCCTCTGATTTCCAGTTCTTCTGGTTGTGGTTATGGGTTCTGTGATAGTTTAGTTTTCAATATTTAATGTTTCAATTCACTTAGAGGGTTCTCTTTGAGTATATTCTTCCCAATTTACCTGCCCACATATTTCTAATATTTTAAGGTCAGAAAAACAACCTTCCTTTAAAATCAACCTCGCTTCGTCAGAAAGTCTTTGGTTTGTTGTATCAAATTTAGCAGATTCTATCCAAATTTCCATCATCTCTTTCCAATATCCTTATTGTGTAGGATTACTTTTAAAATAGCAGTAGATTACATTTTTGTTGTCTTGTATTGTCCACTTTTTCCTTTGGTTTCTCCCAGATATTTTGTTGCTTTGGTCTTTGTGCAATATAATTAGGGATTTTAGTTAATTATTTTATTTTTAGTGGTAAATTGTGTGCTAGCTAAAATTTTGGGTTCGTAGTTGCAGGTTTTCAATTTCTAAAGGTCAGGACTTGCATAGATTTTATTTTGCATTCGTGTATCAGCCCCTGTCAAAATAAAGAGTGACAGGTTTGTTTAAAAATTAGCTATTAGCGAAATATTAAAATAAACATTTGGATATATAGCTGATATGAAACTATGATGTGTCACTAAATGTTTTAGTAATTACGCGTGATTAATAGATTCGTTAAGGGAATAATATATAAGCTGATTTCAAAGACGCAGTTGGAGAGTTGAAAGTTGGAGGTGACGGACCCAAAGAAGTCAAAAGTTGGAGTCGGTCAGTCGGAGACGGAGTTAGAGACGACAGACAACGAAGAAACGCCGATGTTGGGTTGGGGGTTAAGTCAGACCACGGTGAACTAACAAGCGTACAGGTGGCGCGCAGAGCAGTGAAGAAAGTAACTAAGTGTCTCCGTCTCGCATGATAACTATGTCTCTGTCTATATTTTCGCCCCTGCTCTTTGTTTTATCTGTCGATCTAATGGGCTCAAGTAATTCTCAGTTCCTATCTCTCTCGTTTCGCGTAAGTAGTAGTAAACTTTCGTATTATGAAACAGCATAATCATTTTTGCATTGCCTGCGTGACAACTTTCGACATGGTGCCATAGTGCAACACTTACGTTCATTTGGTACCGTAGCGTAACATTTGTTTATTTACATGAAATAATAATAGCCAACATTTGCAGGACACCGGTTGTATCCCCTATGTTAACTATCAAGGGAGCACCTGCCAATCATGACACTTTGATCTGTCATCAGATTTGGATTGTTCATTTGGATTTGGATTTATCATCTTTCATGGGTAGTATATTGTGGTCATACCAGACCCAGCAGTTGATTTCATCTGTGCTCCTGTCACGGATGAGGTCTGGTACTCTAACAAGAAAAAGTACACCTAAGCAGGCCTCAATAAATAAATAAATAAATATAGAAATGAAAATAAAAGATAAAGGAAATTGCCCGTGGTGTACTGGTTATCGTCGCAGGAAATGAACACGGCGATTTGAGTTCAAATCCTGGACGAGATTAATTGCATTTCACATAGCGCTAATACCCTTGGGAAAGGTATGAATCTAATTATTCTCCCTCCAACTATGGGTAAATAGTAGGACAGACTAGGTTCTTCAGCCTTGGTTAGGCAACTAGTCTAGGAGAAGGAAAACTCTGAATTAAAACCAGTTAAACTCCGCTTAAAAATTGACCTTGTGTCATATCCTGCCCGAGCGGAGGGGTTGGGTAAATAGGATAAAAGACAAAGGAAATATTTGAAGATATCCACGCTTTCGAAACTTATAAGATCTAATTTAGTTAAGTTACTTGAAACTAAATAATTGCTTGCTAATTATTGGTATTAGGAATATTTGGAAGCATATAGCTGTGTGCAGATAAATGGTTATTATTAAATAAGAATGATTACTTGAAACCATATAATTATTAGATTTAAATAGGAGTACTTCACCATTGGCCAGATGATTAGAGTGTTCGTCAGTGGTCCGGGAAACTGGGGTTCAATCCCTGGTCGAGTCATACCAAAGACTCAAAAAATGGTACTTGATGCCGCTTTGCTTGCACTCAGCATTATAAGGTAGGAATCAAGGGTACAGTAGAGCAATCCAGGGAAAGGAGTAGCGCCCTCCCCATACACTTCAGTGTAGTAGCTATTGAAAAGAGAGCCTTCAGGTCGCCCTCGACTATGGTTGCCAACTTTACAACTTACTTTAAACAACACACATTTAAATGTGTAAATTATTTGTATTAGATAAGAATACTTGATATCATAAGAGCGTAAACAAATTATTATAATTCAATAAAAAGGGAAATTTTGAAAAATGCAATGGAACATTGAAAATATTGGTATTATTACAATCAAACATTAATCGAATTCTGTAATTAAATAACCCATGAAAAGTTGACATTCCGTTAAATAAACGAAACCAATCCATAGTCTTCAAGCAATTTTGATATTTCTTTTCGCTTTAGTTTCAAAGCAATTTTATATCTAAAATACAAATGATAAAATAAAACTCCGGATATATATATAATAGTGTGTGTATATTTACGTATTTATCCACCCCTATCTCTCTCTATCTTTCTCTCTCTTATGGGATACACATTTTTTCTAGTCTTAAAATAAGCAATAAAAACATACTTAAGAACATTCTAGAAATTTAGGATCAAAACCGTATTAGCATTTAAGTTACATTTTTATATTTTTCAACCAACCAGCTAAAAACGTAGAATAGAACATTCTAGAAAAATAGGACCGGAAGTGAACTAACAGAAAATATTTAGACTCGAAAATAAAATAGTAAAATACAAATCTGATTGGTCAATAAATGTCTACGCGCAAAAATTTTAGGACGATTCTTTGATCCACCTGTAGGATATAAATAACACAGAGTTAGGCAGCCACACACACAAACACAAGCTTATACACAGACTAAAACACAAACTTACACACGAAGACACAGACGAAGACAAGCCACTAAGCCAGTAAAGCAGTAGCCGATACTATGTCCGGCAAATTCCTTTCCTTCCTCAACTAAAGTTCATGACCTCTCTTCAGATGTCCGAGAATCACATTCAAAAGAAAAACCCGACAAACTTTCTTTCATCAACGCGACACGCTGTCGCCACAATCATAAAACCCGCTATGAACTTAATGTAAGTAAGAACGACTTATTAAGGGACTCCGTTAACATGAACATACACACATCTTTAAACAAATTTATTTTCTTCTTGTCAAACTTTATTTTCCAAAAGGCCATTTACACATCATGTATTTTGTTTTTCATATTCTGTTATATGCATATTAAATTGTTTGTTGTTTAATGTTCGTTGTGTTCTATTCCATTTCTTTTGCGCGACTGTAAAGTTTTGTGTTGTATTTGTGGTGGGAATATTTCAGAGAGCAATACCCGTAAATTACGGACGCACATCTACTGAAATAATCAAATTACATACATACAACCCCCCCCCACACACTCTCTCTCTCATATATTGATATATCCTGTGGTGGCTATAATATAGGGATAATCACGAGATAGTATTCCGTGAAGGAAATAAAGGAATAAATATGTACTATAGGTTTAAATAAAGAAAGTAAGTTTATTGCAATATTTACAGAGAGAATGTGTAGTATTTACCGTGTTCAGTCCAGGGGGTCTCTCGGTGTTTCTCTATCCGGTGATCGGTGACACGGTCCCTTATTTTTCATGTTCTGGTGGTGATTACATACCTCACCATAACATATATATATATATATAGAGAGAGAGAGAGAGAGGTGCCTACAAAAGAAAATAGTTTAACGAAAAAAATTAGATGATTAAAAAGTTGACATTCAAACTACACAGTTTTATACGGAAACACTAGAATTTTATGGCGAAGGTTTTCGGTAGCACCAATGATTCCATTGACAATCAGGCTACTGGCTTCGTATCATCATAAACTAAACTTAATAAATAAACCAATATCTTTTTGTACTTGAGTATACGTCGTCTTCTCCATTATTAGCGTTTTCGTTTCTCCGAAAAATAATGTCATTAGGTTCTTTAAAAAATCTTGTTTTAAAAACTTAACATTAAAAATGAAACTCTTCCACGAGTAGTCACGCACTTCAAATAGTTTGCTGCAACCCCTGAGAACAGTCCACACCGGTCGTAATCATAGGTTCTTATCTTCACTACATACCGATCATGAAGATTGAAAAAACTTCTGTAGCACTGCGCTATTCTTCGGTACCGGCCAAGCGTCCAGTGTCTCTTAGAGGAAACGTTGGGCGAAGGATGGCGAACTTGATGGTGATCTAATTACCGTATATAATTTAAACGCCCGCCAAGATTGAAGGCGTCCAATTTTACGGTCTAAATTTATCCTTTCGAAGTCGACATTTAAAATAAAAAGTACTTCTAAGTAAGGAAGAAAATGGCTTCGTATGAGGTCACGACAGAAGCAAACACTGCGATTATGAAATGAAATGCAAAGATACAAAAGATTGATTATTGGCATTTTTCCAATATGATAAAAGATGCAAAATTAAAAAAAAAAAATAATGTGTAGACAAGAAACTTTCGATGGTTATACAATTAAGAAATATTGAAGCATTGCAAAAAATATTACATTGTGTGTCCAGAATTTTCTTTTATATAAGGCAAATATTTTTAGTATAGATAACAATACGTTCAAAACATAAAAACTTATATGTAATTCAAGTTTCAAATTTGATAAACTTTCATTTGATAAACTTTGTAGTGTATTTAAAAGTTCCAAATAATGATGAGGATCTTTGGAAAATCATTGAAAAATTTAATCAATGACGATTTCTTCAGAAAATACAATGCAGGAAGTCCAACAGTTGCTGTCGAAAGTCGTAAGGTCGATCAAAGTGTTTGAAAACGTAGAGTAAACAAGTCAAATCAGGTTTAAGCTGAGAAGAGAAGAAATTCTTTATCTTCTTCCGTCACAGAATTGGGTATTTTTAAGAAAATACATTTTTTCCTTTTTTACAATCTTATATTTGTAACTTGAAATTTATAAAAATTCAAATTTTCCGTTTGAATCATATAAAAATGTAGTTTTGTTCTAAGAGAGAATTTCTCTTTTTTTAATCGCATAAATGAAGTTGCATATTAGAGAAATACTAGTAATAGTTGTTGTTGTTGTTGTTGTTCTTCTTCTTCTTCTCATCTGGGCGTCTATTCCTTGGCTGTCTGCCTAGTTTTGAGTGAAGCTTTTTAAATTTCCGTTATGTATATATATAAACTTTTAGTACAACACACACACACACACACATGCACACACACACACACACACATATATATATATATAATTATTATTGTTTATGTATATATATATAACCATATCAAGAAAAAACGGCACATCACCGCGAAATTTTTATTCGAGAAATACACTTGAAATACTCTCACAATGCGAATAAAGCAATTTCCAGTCTAGTTTCTAGTTGAATGATACCATTGTGGTATTTCCATTTTGAAATGCCCTCCCACCACCGGTGCCCACCGACGTAGGTATGGTTTGATGGACAGATATGAGGCCAGAGGTTATCTCGATTGAAATATGCCTGAGAAAGTTTACGTTTTGACTTTTAGCGGTTCGACTACTAAAGTACTACCGAGTGGAAGAGTATTTTGGAGATTCAACGTTAAAAGTCCCTTCCTTTCTAGAGGGTTCGATTGTTTCCTTAGATGATACAGGGAGTTTCCTCTACCAATGAAAGACGGTTTGAAAACTCACTGAGACATCCAGCGTGAACTATAAACACATTAACAAACAAGGGAAACAAACGGTATTTGTGTATCTCTAATCGCTGAGATTAAGAGCCAACTTTTCGAAACAACGGCGTCATAGATAAATTGATAGATAGATAAGAACAGAATGATATACTTTGTGTTTTGAGTTATAGCAGTTGGACTTTTGACTACTGGAGTACGACAGAATGGAAGAGTATTTTGGGGTGTCATCTTTTAGAAGCCCCATTTTAGGGGTTTCGATAGTTTCCTTAGATGGTAAAGGGAGTTTTCCAACTTTCCCAAACAACCTGCGACGTGATAGATTGATAGATATGAACAGAAGGATATAGTTTGTGTTTTGAGTTTTTGCATTGGATTTCGGGAGTTCAACAAAGCAGACATACATATTTTTTGGGAAGGGTAACGTTTTAAAAGCCCCCTTTTTAAGGACTTCGATATTTTCCTTTGAGAATGCAGAGAGTTTCCTTCTCTCAATCAAAGACGGCTTGGAAACTCACAGAGGCGTCCAGCCTAAGCTATTAACACTAATAAACGGGGAAAAAACCAAACGATAAACAGGTATTTGTTCACTTTTTTCATTACCGTAACAAAGTGACAAACTTTTCGAAACTAATATCAAAGTTTGCGATGAACGCCGTTTTTAATCGATAAAATGGTAATTGCTATGAAATGTTGATAAGAGTTCTTCATGTCTTTTTAGATAGAAGTATCAATATCATCATGGACCGTTGTTACGACAAGAACGCAACGTTATAAAATTTACCTAGATTGGGAAAATGAATTTCAATTTTATCATTAATACTAATTGATTGATATTAACGGCATGTCAAACAATCTGGGGTTATTCTATGCCTAAAAGTTGGAAAATTACGTTCATTGTAGGTTTATACTATGAAAATTTATTTTTAAGAAAAAAAATCGGCCGACCACGTGCCGCGTTTGATTTGGCCAAAATGGAGAAGGGAGAAGTAATCCCAGACAGTGCAGCACCAAAAAGTAACTTCCTCCTTTTGTCAAACTACTTGTCTGACCCTCAGTACAAACTCAGGGACCCGAACTGATAGTACGAAAAATTTAAGCTAGCAGACTGGTTTTGCCACTCACTTCTTGAATGAAACTTCCCAAGAAATAAAAATAAATGAAAATCGACTGCTGAAGTTCTACCAAGAAAATTCAACTGAAAGAAAATTCAACCGGGAATTATGCAGAAAAGAACCTTAAAGAAACTCGAAATTTAATGAACTTTGAAACTTTTCGATGAAAAAAAAAAAAAAAAAAAAAAAAAAAAAAAAACAGAAAAGAAAAGAAAAGAAAAGAAAAAGACTCAAATTCAAAGAACTTTGTTTCCGAACACTCTCTCTGATAAGTTTCTCGCAAATTGTACTAAAAATTTGCAACACTATATCTTTTCTATCACTTTTTTTTTCTTATTTCTTTGGATAAAATTCCTTTTTAAAAACTTTCTTGTCTATGTTATCTTTTCGAATCAATATCCGAACTAGAAAGCTGCGGAACTTACTAAATTTACTGTTTGAATTACCGTTAATGGCACACTAAAGCCCCCTAAAAACATTACCCGGTTAAATAATAAACTTGGCTTCAACAAATTTTTCTCCCACCAAATTTTTCTTTAATGCTTGTATTTTTTGTGTAGTTGTTTCTTTAGATTCTTTTATACAGTTACATGATGTAAAGTATTCCCTTCTAATACAAATAATTTGCACACAGTTGAATGGCTTCAAGTTTGGTTTGGTTTATATCAGTTATAGCTGTTTCGAGAAATTTATTTGTTTAACACTATATTTTTTAGGCAACACAAATGAATTACGAAACTTTGCTTTAACACAACAACGAAAGTTCTTTATTTGCAGCTTTGAATATGGTTTGTTCTTGGTGCTGCAAGACTCGTGATGTTTCGGCTTGTTAGTGTTGGAGACGAAATGGCTTAGCGGGATGTTGAGATGGCAGCATGTTGTTGGACGTGTGAGGGATGTGTTTAAAGTCACCGTGTAGTTTTGTATCTGGTTTTTGGAGGAGAGTCTGCGATATCTCCATGTTGTCGAGAGCGGAGTTGCGCTCGGATCGACATAGTCAATTTTTGGGGTGACATGAAGTGGTGCCGGTGGAAGGCATGCTGAATGTTTCTAATTTATGTTCAACTGGGATTCCTCGCAAAGAATCCATAAATTAGATGGTTCCCCCGTTGAGTGTCCATGTTGCTGCTGCTAGTGTTAAAGCCACAGTGAGATGTCCACACTGGGTGGCTTGTTTAGCTAAAAAGCATCGCTAAGCAGGGACGACCAGAGGCACGCCTGTTCTGGTCGCCGTTTCAAGCCGAAGAGAGATTGTTTGGCCGCTCACCCGTTTTGCTAGCCGGAAAAGAAGGTCTGGGTTGAATAGGATAAGTCATCCTGATTGGGTGAAATTCAGTGTTGAATTAAATTGCGCGCCAAAACAAAATACGAGATTTTTCTCTTCTCTACACAGTCTTTATGGGTAATCTAATGACAAAGCCATCTTTGTAGAATGATATCAACGATACTATTCATGCCATAGCTGGGAGGATAAAGAGTTTTGTAACTTTTCCAAAGGTATTTGTCCGAAAGTGAATGTAATAGCATGATTGGAGGTCAACCTTGCTTACTTCGAGGCCGCAGTCCAGCATTTTAGCCATTACGTCATGGAGGCTCCCTTGTATGGCTTCAAGTACTCCTATCTAATACTAATAATCTATACATAATTATATGTCATTTTTAATCATCCAAAATTTCGATAAAATCGTAAAAACTATGAAATGTTAAGTAGAATTTACCAACCCTCTGCTAGGGACAGAATGTGAAGCAATGATAATTTTAAGCGAAGTTTAATTGGTTTGAATTAAGAGTTTTCCTTCTCCAAGACTGATTATCAAACTATGGCTAAAGAGTCCAGTCTGTCCAACTATTTACTCGTAGCAGAAGGGAGAATAGTTGGATACATATCTTTCCCAAGGGTATTAGTGTCATGTGAAATGCAAATAGTCTCGCACTGGATTTAAATTCATGCAAAATTATTTGGTTTCAAGTAAAAACGTCTATTTAATAATAGTCATTTGTTAGCAAACAATTATATGATTTCAAGTAACTAATTGTAGCAATCCTTGGCAAACAATTACAGCTTCAGGTTGCCCTGTCGGCTGGGGCTGTAGAATACACCAACTGCATCTCTGCAGAAGGGTAAGACCCCTCCCCCGCTACGAGTGTCCTGGATACGACACTAAACAATCTGATGGCGAGGTTCTAGTAATGCTGGAGCTTTGGGGAATGTGGAGTTCTCCTTCGTTGTCATCTCTCCCAGGTCCACTCCGGCGCGGATAGGGTCAATTGGATGGGTCAAATAGAACTAAACCGTGGTTTCGAGAATTTACTGTTTTTGCATTTAAACTGCGTATTTATGCTAAACTGAATTGTTTAAAATGGAACTGTTTTGACATTTAAACTGCGTACTTATGCTAAACTGAATTATCTGAAATGAAACTGTTAACTCTGTGTATTGCCCAATTAAACAACAAACAATTTAATATGCATATAACAGAATATGAAAAACAAAATACATGATGTGTAAATGGCCTTTTGGAAAATAAAGTTTGAAGAAGAGAATAAATTTGTTGAAAGATGTGTGTATGTTCATGTTATCAGAGTCCGTAAATAAGTCGTTCTTACTTACATTAAGTTTATAGCGGGTTTTATGATTGTGGCGACAGCGTGTCTCATTGATGAAAGAAAGTTTGTCGGGTTTTCCTTTTGAATATAATTTTCGGCCATTTGAAAAGAGGTCATGAACTTTAGTTGAGGAAGGAAAGGAATTGGTTAGACATAGTATCAGCTACTGGCTTAGTGGCTTGTGTTCGTCTGTGTCTTCGTTTGTGTGTAAGCTTGTGTCTTGTGTGTATGGCTTCCTAACTCGGTGTTATTTATATCCTACAGGTGGATCAAAGAATCGTCCTAAAATTTTTGCGCGTAGACATTTATTGACCAATCAGATTTGTATTTTACTGTTTTATTTTCGAGCCTAAATATTTTCTGTTAGTTCACTTCCGATCCTAATTTTCTAGAATGTTCTATTCCATGTTTTTAGCTGATTGGTTGAAAAATATAAAAATGTAATTTAAATGCTAATGCGGGTTTGATCCTAAATTTCTAGAATGTTCTTAAGTATGTTTTTATTGCTTATTTTAAGACTAGAAGAAATGTGTATCCTATATACCCCCCTGCAGATTGATAAATATTGAAAGTATTTATTAATATGTAATATAAGTCTTAAAATGTTTCGGCCCATGTACCTTTCTTCCAGATTTTGTGGTGATGTTTGCAGGTGTATTTGTCGGTGTGGAGGTTGGTTTGGATAATGTGGTTTTTGTAGGTGTAGGTTGTTCGGTCGTACTTTCCGTTATTGGTAAGTCCAAGTACGCCGGTTTTAGTCTGTCTATGGAGACAGTATCAAATTTGCCTTTTATGGCAAGTTTAAAATATTTGGGGTGTCGTTCAACTACCTGGAAAGGTCCGGAGTAAGTAGGGCATAAGGGTTTTTTGACTGCATCATTTCGAATAAAAACGTATTTGCAGTCGTGAAGGTCTTTTGGTGTGTAAAGTTCTTTTGTTTGTGTTCTTGTGGGTGTGTAAACTAAATCGTTCATTTTCTGTTTAAAATTTTTGACAAATGTTGTAGTAGGTTGTAAGGAAATGTTTTTTTCACAAAATTGACCTGGCAATGTTAAGGATGTTCCAAAAACCATTTAGGAAGCTGTACATCCCAGATCTTCTTTGATAACATTCCTTATTGATAATAAAACAAGAGGCAAATTATCAAACCATGTTTTGTAGTTGTTGTTAGCTGTTAAAGCTGTTTTAAGTTGTCTATGGAATCTTTCAATTAATCCATTTGCGCAGGGGTGATATGCTGTTGTTTTTATATGCTTGACTCCCAATGACTTTGTAAACTCATCGAAAAGCGTTGATTGAAATTGGGAGCCTCTATCTGTTGTTATTACTGAAGGACAACCAAAAACTGCGATCCATTCTCGTAATATGGTTTTAGAGATAGTCTCTGCTGATATATCTCTAAGTGGGACGGCAACAGGCCATCTTGTAAATCTGTCAATGATGGTGAGTATATATTGACAGTCATTTGCTATTGGCAATGGTCCGACAATATCGATGTGTAGGTTTGTGAACCTACCATCTGGTTTTTTGAATTGTCCTGGAGGAGACTTTGTGTGTCTGTTTGTTTTGCTCTTCTGACAACTCAAGCAGGTTTGAGTCCAGTTTTTTATGTCAGTGTGCATATTGGGCCAAACAAAACGGTTGCTAATTAATTTTGTGGTTGCTCGGCGTCCAGAGTGTGAAAGGTTGTGGAAATGTGTAAATAACCTTTTTCTAAGTGATGGTGGTATATAAGGTCTTGAGTGACCTGTTTTAACATCGCAAAGTATTGTTTTTGTTCCAAATGGGACAGGATATTCCTTCAGCTGTAGGGAAGTGTCCTTTAGTTTGTCTAATGTGGCATCTTTTCGTTGCTCATCTGCAATGAGCTCGAAGGTGAGATCTACCGAATCAATAGACTGTATTGTGGAGCGTGAGAGTGTCTGCCACAATATTATCTGAGCCTTTTATGTATTGGATATCCGAGGTAAATTGCGAGATATAGTCCAGTTGTCGAGTATCTCTGGGCGTATATTTCTCGGTATTTACATGTAAGGCGTAAGTGAGTGGTTTGTGATCAGTGAAAACGGTGAAATCTCGTCCTTCGAGTAAGTGTCGAAAGTGCCTTATTGACAAGTAAATTGCCAGTAACTCCCTTGAGAAGGTGCTGTATTTTCGCTGTGCGGTGTTCAATTTCACTGAGAAAAAGGATATTGGTTTTTCCAAGCCATTTTGTTTTTGTTGTAAGACTACTCCAATTGAGTCTCCTGAAGCGTCTGTTGTTAGAGAAAGTGTACTAGTGTTCTCATTAGAGATGTAGGAGAGCTTGGTAAAATCTGCTAATGCTTTTTTAGCATTGTGAAAAGCAGTTAAAGAAAAGAAAAGAAATGAGAAGAATTTAAATCCACCAGAAGGATTTTGTATTACATTCAGAATCCCAAAAGGCAATTCAAAGAAGATTTGATAGCCGAAAAGAAAAGAAATGAGAAGAATTTAAATCCACCTGAAGGATTTTGTATTACATTCAGAATTCGAAAACGGAATTCAAAGAAGGTTTGAAAGCCAAAAAAGAAAAGAAAAGAAAAGAAATGAGAAGAATTTAAATCCACCTGAAAGATTTTGTATTACATTCAGAATCCCAAAAGGCAATTCAAAAAAGATTTGAAAGCCAAAAAAAGAAAGAAAAGAAATGAGAAGAATTTAAATCAACCTGAAGGATTTTGTATTACATTCAGAATTCCGAAAGGGAATTCAAAGAAGGCAGAGCAATTTATATGAACCACCTAAAATAAACTATTTTTATTAGAAAAAATGTTTTTGAGTCAAAAATTTAAAATAGAAGTACCGAAAATTTCCAATTTATCACTAAAATCAAAATTAACTCATGAACTTAATCAGTAATGCACTTTAGTAAACCTGATAATGAAGGTGACATAAAAAATGAAACCCTAAAATCTTCTGTTTGATAGTCATAAATTTATCCCATCATTTTTGTCCATTCACTACAGAAGGAAACCAAGCACATTGAGAGCTTTTATTTTCACAGTTGGAAAGAAACTCCGACTTAAGATGTTTAAATTCAATGCCCCTATTCCATTGTACATGATGAACATCATGAAAATGATTCCACTATTACATCGGGAAACTCATTAACCTATTTACCAACCCTTCCGCTCGGGCAGGATATGACACAAGGTCAATTTTTAAGCGGAGTTTAACAGGTTTGAATTCAGAGTTTTCCTTCTCCTAGACTAGTTGCCTAACCAAGGCTGAAGAACCTAGTCTGTCCTACTATTTACCCATAGCTGGAGGGAGAATAATTGGATTCATACCTTTCCCAAGGGTATTAGTGCTATGTGAAATGCAATTAGTCTCGTCCAGGATTTGAAATCGCGTTGCCGTGTTCATTTCCTACGACGATAACAATTACACCACGGGCACCTCCAAACTCATTAAAGACGAAGAATTTGTTTATTCAATTAATGACTTGGAATTACGCGCTTGGACATCAGTTATTGACATGGTGAAAAACTTTTAAGGCAATCTACAAGGAGTGAGTGGAAAAGCTGTTGAAAGTCTACAGGACGTAGGCGCTAATTGGCAATCACAACTCACCTGTTTTTAAAGAGATAAACATGCAGTTGACAGCCCAAGCTACACTTCTAGAGTGCATAACTCAACATGAACTTCCAGACCAAGCAATAAACCCCACAAGAAACACAAAACGAAAGAAAACAAATGCCGATAAGGCTAAAAGGAGGGCTAATCCCCGCACGTTTAAAAAATTTCGTCATGAATTAGATTCTCAATACACACACATACTCGTACATACACGTTGTAAATCAGAAAGAGATTTCAGGGAGTTGTTTTATATTGTGGGATTTAAAAGGCTTTTGAAGGTCAGGAGCTAAGGGCAAGGCTGTGTTGCCGTAAGATATCTGACTCCATATTTTGGTTATATTATTTTACCCCACGTCGACTAGCCGGCGCAATGCCTTGTCCAAAAGAAATATACAAAAAGAAAAGATAGAAACAGATAAGAGACGAAAACATTTCTTCATACTTTCCTTTATTTACTTGGTGAATGGACTAACCAACGCTACGTCCCAAGACGTAGCGTGGTGCCCAAAATACCAGACAGCAAAATGATGTTGTTGGTTCGACGGACACTCCATGACAAGACTCGGTTCACAGAAAACCTGAATATTTATCTCTCTCCACCGGCTCCAAATTCGCCACTCCAAAATCCTTCTAATTTTGGCGCGACCGCTTTCCATTGGCTACTTTACTTTTTATTATTTTTCTTTTTTTCTGATTTTTAACCGGATGGATGCGTGGAGCCTTATGCGTGGCGACGCGTTTATACATTTTGTATGTGGCAGCCGACGAGTCAACATCCGGTTGGGAGTTTTATTGTTAATTCCTAAATCCCCACAATATACAGAAATCCCTTCTGATTTACTAATACAGTATAACCCGAATGTAAGAGAGTTATCGGTACTGGATAATAAGTCTCTTATATCAGGGTTTGGTCTATTTTGTTTAGGTAACACAGACTCTGATTTGGGACAAAAGAAAATATCTCTTATATCAGGGTCTCTTATATCCGGGTTACACTGTACATTCCAAATTAACTTACAAGCAAAATCAATAAATTAACAAACAAATAAAACACCACGAACGTACATTTCAAAAGCCGGATGTTGTCTAGACGATGGCCAAAACTAAAATGAATAAAACACGTCGCTACGCAGGTAGGCTTCGCTCATCCATCCGGTTGAAATGTAACTTTATATTTACAATTTAAAAGATTCTTCTTTTTTTTTACCCAACCAGCACCTTTCCCCTCTAAAGTTTTTTGGAGTCGATCCGACCCAAATGCGACAATAAAATAGTCAACGAAAGTTCAAAAAGGCAGTCGGCTCCGAGACCTCGAGAGAGAAGATCGTCACGCGTCACATTCAGACAGAAACAAAGAACCAGACGTCCTACCAATCAACTTGAATTCCAACACTACCACAGACGGCTGAGAGCTTACTGACCCACCTCACACACCGTACCACAATACCAACCCAGCCGCTCGAGAACGACTTGCCCACTCTCCTCCTGACCCGTTATCTGGTGGAAGAAGGCCCGTGTCTCTCCCACTATACCAAATTTTATCTATCTAAAATAAACGGAATGAAATCTATTCCTTTCGTCCGTTGTCTCTTACAACCACACGCTTATTTATAACACTGTTTTAAATTTAAACGTCTCTTAACCTTATCTTTCATATATCTGATTTTCATGATTTTTAAATTGTAAACAATATCTTTTACTTCGTTTTTGAGAGTGGTCTTAAATTTTAGTCTAGGGGTGTATACAGAAAACAAATGAAAAAAATTCTTTTTCGCAAAATGAAGCATTTCTATACTGCAAACCAGAAAAGTAAGTTCATTTTCAGATTTAGCGCCCTCAAATTAGCCAAACAAAAGATGTTTAGTGCCTCGAAACCATTTCAAAAATTATTTTTTTGTTGTTGACTAGTATAATTATACACTCAAAAGCTATCTATGCTGTTCATATTTTACCATAAACATATTTTTATTGAAAGAAGAAAAACTACAACTTCAAAATTCAATGTCATTTCATCATCGCTGTTTAAAAGACTTAATAGATGTTCAAAGGTCGTTTTGGGTCTGTAGCAGAAAGAATTTGGCATTTTTGTTTGGCGCGTAATTTAATTCGACCGTTAGGGTCGACGCATAATTTCACCCAATCAGGATGACTAATCCTATTCTAACCGAACCACCTTTCTGGGCAGCAGTAATTGGGGAAAGCCGCCAAAACACTTTATCTTTGGCAGAACAACTTCGTTCGGGACAGAAATCTTACTGTCTGCTCTTGAATAACAGTAGCAGCATGGACACAATGAGGGAAGCGTTCTAATTTATGGACCCCTTGTGTCTATTTCTCTTAGACCAAAGGTTCCCAGTTGAATATGAATTAGATAAATTCAATACGCCACACACTGGAACAACTTTACGTCACCCCCAAAATTGGCTATGTCGACTACGATGCAGAATTCCGCTCCGACACCTAGCGATTTCACCTCTGGGTAACATTTTCTGGAGACATTTACGCTTCTCCCCGAAACAACCAGAACCACAAACTCACGGTGACTTCAACGTTTCTCTCCTCAAATAGCAAACACGACTTTTTGCTACACTATGGCGAAAATATCTCCCTCGCAGGTCCAACAACACGCGCTGCTTTCACCACTCTCTCATAACTTCAAATCGTTCCCTTACTTATTTCCTTACTACGAGACTTGCAACATAAACGTAAACCCTTTATTCCATGCTGCCATTAAAAACCATGTAAAAGCAAACGGCATCTTCTTCCTCCTCCGTTATTAATAACGACAATTAGCAAGGGAATAACACACACGCGCAAGAATACATTTCTTCCCTAAAAACAATAACAAACATTTTTTTATCGCTAAAGGTCTTTAATCTTTAATTCTTAGCAGAGCTTTCTCCCAAGGGTTGGAAAATTCTGCAATGCAAAATTTCTTTCGGAGGCTTCCTGTATTGCTCCATGAAACTTTAAACAACTGGCAATTATAGAAAATAAAAAAATAAAATGATACTAAAAAGATGTGAATTGGATCAGCGTTTGATTGTGGGGATTAATAAACCAATAAATAATAATAATAATAATAATAATAATAATAATAATAATAATAATCATTTTCATCTCGGCCCGACGACGAGACCTAGTGATAGTCAACAAAAAACAGAACCTGCCGAATAGTGAACTTGGCCGTCTCGGCAGACCATTGAGTAAAATTAAAAGAAAGGGGAAAGAGAGATAAATATCTCAACTTTGCTAGAAAAATAAAAAAAAAAACAAAAACAAAAAACAGACAGATTGCGGAACATGAAGATGACGGTGATACCAATTGTAATTTGTGAACTTGGAACAATCTCCAAAAGATTAGTAAATGGACTGGAAGACTTGCAAATAAGAGGACAAGTTGAGACTATCCAGACGACAGCATTATTAACATCGGCCAGAATAACGAGAAGAGTCCTGAACACTTGAGGAGATTCCAGTGAGAAACCATCAGCTAACGCTGGTGTGATAGACTCTCAAAAGAGTAAGATGATAATAATAAAATACGAAAATGAGATAAAATAAACTGAAAATATTCCATAATCCCATTCCGACAAAGTTTAACTTTCGTTGTCAAAAAGGAGGAATCGTCCTCTTTCAGTGCTTTGCCAGCCCACAAGGCAGACATGATAGCAGAACACTCGAAACGAATGACTTTTTTTTCTCCGTTTCCTAAAAAATGTCATGTAAATGGAGAGAACAACGATTCAACTTAGTTTATACGAGGTAGTCTTCGCATCGTTCTTTTATTAGATGCCTTCGTTTCAGCATGCCCCAGAAAAAAACCAAGATATGTTTGGTTTAGTTTCTTTGTTTAATGGTATGCCAAACCCATTCTTGTTTAATGGTATGCCAAAGCCACTCTTGTTTAATGATATGCCAAAGCCACCCTTGTTTAATGATATGCCAAAGCCACTCTTGTTTAATGATATGCCAAAGCCACCCTTGTTTAATGATATGCCAAAGCCACCCTTGTTTAATGGTATGCCAAAGCCACTCTTGTTTAATGATATGCCAAAGCCACCCTTGTTTAATGATATGCCAAAGCCACCCTTGTTTAATGATATGCCAAAGCCACTCTTGTTTAATGGTATGCCAAAGCCACCCTTGTTTAATGGTATGCCAAAGCCACCCTTGTTTAATGATATGCCAAAGCCACCCTTGTTTAATGGTATGCCAAAGCCACTCTTGTTTAATGATATGCCAAAGCCACTCTTGTTTAATGATATGCCAAAGCCACCCTTGTTTAATGGTATACCAAAGCCACTCTTGTTTAATGATATGCCAAAGCCACCCTTGTTTAATGGTATACCAAAGCCACCCTTGAAAAGAAAAGTAGTGATACTATTTAACCTATGCCGGGAAGATAAGGGGATGCATAACATTGCAAAATGTTTTAATCCGAAAGTGAACGTAATAGCGCGACTACAGTTCGAACTCGCTTTCTATAAAGTCGCAGGCCAAGCACATTAGCCACTATGCCACAGATAGGTTGGATAACTCCATAGAATATCATACAACCACAAACTAGAAGTCCAAGTTTCGTGTAATTATGGAACGTACATTATCCCTCCCTCAAGCTGTACCACAGTTCCACATTCCTTGACTTCCAAATAGTACTTCTAATGGCCGCTAGGTATCGTGACCAAAGTAGTATATAAAACGGCGTGGTAAAGTCAAATTCTCTCTCTCTTCCTACGATTCTGCCTCGACAACCAGAATGCTTTTACCGACAGACTGGGCCCTCGCTTAATAAACCTCATGTCGTAAGGCGCACGATAACATGCGTTGACGTAAGTCTCCGCACAACAACTAATATTCTATTAAGAACTCTTTACTTACACCCAAAGACCCTTCAACTGTATGATAAGACTTTTCTCCATAAAGAACTTCTTTTAGTATTTCATGTCATTCTTGTATTCATTCTATTAAGTTTGCTATGGCAATAAAAATTTTTATATTGTTCAGCACGAGAAAATATTAACCGTAATATATTTTCTCTTCTAAAAGTGCTCGAATTGTGTTCCCCGCTCTCGAATAGTTGCGGCTGTGAGTTATGAAATCCAGATACGGAGATAAACCTTCAAGTCGTCAACACTAAATCTTATTCAATACAATTTCCTCATTGCGATTAAAAAAATCGACCTTGTGTCGCATTCTGCTCGTAGCAGAGAGGTTGGGTAAATATATACTTACTTTGCTTTAAATTACTCCCCCCACACAAATCATTTTCATTGAAGAATTATTGGGTATAAACTCAAACTCTTTATCCCTCTGTTTTTACAAGTGGGTCAGTACCACTGGTAAGGATCAATAAATAAATACCCATTTCGTCTGATGAGCAGGTGTTTGAGGACAATTCTCTACTCGGTGAAATTAATACAAAAATAAGGAGACTCCTCAACAGACACGTTGATACACATCCTCTTTATAATCCAGTGAAAGATTTCAGAATAAAAGAAAGTAGGGAGCCTTTTTATCTCTTTCACAAGTGAAGTAGATAAACAAAGATAAGGTTCAAAGGTTCTGTCATCAGACTGAATGTAATGGCAGCAAGTTCTCGGTCGATTAGTTGACTCAAAATATACCATAAACTTTACCTACCTAGTCAAGTGTAGGAAACGTGTCAGGTTTTCTTATTGCTGCCCACGGACTTTACAGCTACTCCACCCTACTTGCTTTTAGTTTCCAGACTAAACATTTGGTCGGTAGGGGAAAAATTTGACGGTCACACGCAGATTTTTTGCTGTTTTTAACAACTATGTCAACCTACCTGAGGTTATTTTATGTCCGGAGGTCAGGAAACTGCTAACATTGTTCATTTTCATTTATTTATTTATTTTTGTGTAGTTTCTTTCGAGTTTTTTTTCCATATGACATGAAGGTTTTTTTTCCACATGATATTAAGTATTTTTCAATATGATATTATGAGTGTTTTTCCATGTGATATGAAGTGTTTTTTCCCCATGACATTAAGAGGTTTTTTCCACATGATATTAAGTGTTTTTTCCACATAGTTATCGCCAATAGTTTGGGAGACCTGGGTTCAATCCCAGGTTGCGTCATACTAAAGACTTTTAAAATGGTACTTGATACCTCCTTGCTTAACACTCAACAATATAAGGTACTTATCAAGGGTTAAGTTGAGCAATCCAGGGAAAGCAGTAGCGCCCTCCCCTACACCGAGGTGTAGTAGCTATTGAAAAGGGAGCCTTCTGGTCGCCCTCGACTACAGTCGCCAATTTTACTTTTACTATATGATATCAAGTGTTGCTATCTAATATAAGGTTATATGATATGAAGCGTTCCTATCTAATATAATTTTGAAACAGACTTCTTCGACCCATAAATCTTCTATTTAAAAAAATCTTAAACTTTAAATGAAGATATCTGCACCACTGGACACTTTATATTTAAAAAATGATGATGTCTAGATTGCTTCAGTTCAATAATTTTTGAACACACACACACACACATACACACACAACACGTGTGTGTGTCTATATGTGTCTATGATTTGCAAACAGATCTATTCGACTTCAAGTATAAGATTAAATCTTAAATTAAAAGATAAAAATTAAACTTTAAATGTGGATAGCTGAGCAACTTACATAATACAGTGATAAAGTCTACACTTCGTTAAAACGATTCAATGCTAACTTGAAAAAATATGTAACGGTTCTCAATACTTTTTGCTACAACTTCCGTGCTTCGTGCGACTTTTTCTTGTTTCGTAAACTGGACATCATGTCATAAATGAGATATTAAAAGAAATACGAAGGTGCAGCTTCACACATTATCAAAAGGGAAATGTCAGAGGTTTTTTGACAAATTGAAAAACTCGCCGGAATGGCTAAGTTGAATGGTAAGGGGACTATTTTTTTTTAAATTTACATTTCACTGATTTTTCATTTCTGTCTTTTTAAATACAGCTCCAGCCTCGGTACTTTTTTTAGACACACCTCACACTTTTAAAGAAATTGAACGTTTCATTTATTGTTCATTTTCGTCTTGGTAAATACAACTTCAGTCTCTGTACCTTTTGAAGACACACTGTAATTTGAAGAAAATTAATGTTTCAGTTATTGTTCATTTCCGTCTCGGTAAATACAGTCTCAATCTCGATACTTTTTAAACGTGTCTCGTATACTTGCTGAACTTGTATATAAATTCCAGTTAAATTAAAAACAACCACAAAGATCTGTATAGCATTTCTAATGCTTTATTTTTGAGTTATATATAAATCCAAATAATATAAGTTATAGTAAAATACATCAAATCTCTTCCGATTCACCCACTTAACTCTTCATAAACCAAACTACTAAAACACACAAAACACAGACCAACAGACATCGACACTGCTGAAGAAAATAACATATACCGGATGTTGACCCAACAACAGCCAGTGTCAAACTGAGAAAATCATAGCTTCTGCGCATAGGCTCCGCATAGTCTATTCAAAATCCCCAGAAAATTGTCAGTTATGAAAAAAGGTCTATTTTTCAACCAATCATTTCCCTCCCCTTACAAATAGCATTTTCTGGGGCCGGTGTTTGAAGTCGGGGACATATAAATAGGGCAAGCGGAGGTCACACGGGCAGTTGAATTTTGGCCGTCGCTGAGAGCGTCACTCGAGAACACCATCAGACTAGATCAAAGCAACCGCTTGCCGCCGATCAGATAACCGCCCGTCAGCCGGTGAGATATTTCATCTTCTGTTATTTATCGTTGCGTCCCACCAACACACAAATATGGCACAAGGCCGTTTTAAAGGTGGGCCCGGTCGCAGGGCCGAAGCCTACACGCGTCCGGCAAGGCCAAAAATACCTTCGACAGAGGTAAGACGGCCTACCGAATGCAACCCAAGAACTGGAGAGGAAAGGCCACACACAAACGCCCTAGAGCGTCCGCGTCTTGTTTATTTTATTTATTCAATAAGCGAAATAAACTAAATCTTCTTGTCAGTTTTATTTTTCTTGCAACCACATGCTTGTATATAACAAACATAATTATTGTAATGGTTAGTGGTAAAAAAAAAGATATTTACTCGAGTCCCTACTCTCCAAGGACCATTATCAACATTAGTATATACGTAGTATACTAACACGGAATAAACGAAAGGAAAGACATAATTACACATACTAGAACATATATACATTATACATACCGGTGGTATCAAAAGAAAGATAAATAAAAATGTGTTTCAATATTTCAAATTATGTGCATATTGTTCCATGAACGAGCTGTATGTTGAGGAGATACAAAAATAGAAAAAAGATTTACTCGGTGGGTGTTGATAATATAACCATCTGACTTTACGCTTTCCTGACAGAATCAGAAACAGCGTCTTTACTGGTCAAATACTAGAGACAAAAAGAGATCAAGAATGGATTTCTCAACTCTCGTGTGACATCCTATGCGGCCCTTAAGAGTCATGCAAATTTTCTAAGAGAGATAATTATTTATTGCATTCATACACAATACTTATTTACACATATACAATTACCTTCCTCTTAACCCCCCACCTCCACAAAGCAACAGCCCTTTCCCCAAAAAAACACGAATATACATTTAGCAGGTAAATAAAACTGCCGAAAAAAAAAGGTTACTCATTAGTAACGCTATTATAAACTAGATTTTTCATAAAAGTAATTCCTCTTTTAGTGTCCAGACTTTCACTTCTTCATTGCATAACTTTCACTTTAATATAATGGTGAGCTCCAGCTCCTAAGTGGGGAAGGTCGGAGGGCAGACGTGTTGTCCTTCTTTCTGTTCTCTTTCTTTTCTATTTTCATGCATATACAAATATTAGTCTCCACTTTCCCTATGGTACATAGATTACACTCGTATGTTGGATGGCTAAGACGTTCAGCTTTTGAGCTCTGCTCTTTATCTGGCATCGGACTTTCATTTGGCCTCCATCTTATGGTCTGATTTTAAACACACACACACACACACACACACACACACACACACACACACACACACACACACACATATATATATATATATATATATACAGTACTTATTGATCACACATACACGCTCACAAACGCACAATCACTGACACACACATATATAGTAATTATTGATACACGCACACGCAAACACCCTCAAAAACACACATATATATTAGACATATTGATACGTATAGACACACACGCGGGTGCACACATACACATATAGATAGTTCTTATTGATACACGCACACGTACACACACGTACACACACATACACACACATATATAGTACTTATTAATACACACACACGCGCAGATATATAGTACTTGTTGATACACACGCACACACATATATTGTACTGATTGATACCACACACGCACACACACGCACACACACACACATATATATATATATATATATATATAAATTATCTTAGATAAATCTATATATGTCCTTCGTAATAACTAGATTTATCTGAATCTATAATAGCCATGAAGTATATTTTAGTTTTTTTAGTATACTGACGTACTGTTAACTTATATATACATACTTTAGTTTTCATACAAAATATATCAGAGTTATGAGACATAATAAATTTTATGTCGTTCTTGGCACGTGCGTATTTAGGCGGGCAGTATGTACGTACTCACGCCCATTTTCTGGAGGAGTTCGGCGAACGGGGCAAACGCTGCTGGAGGCGTTAATGCTTCTTTTTTTGTTAATCTTTATCCCTTTTATATTCAACTGCTAATCTATAATTTATGAAAAAAGAAGAAATCAAAAAGATAAAAATACATTTGCCTTCACAATAGTTGTAGGACTTGACTTATCCAGTGACAGTAAGGAATCGTCTTAAAAATTACTCAGTCACTTAATAGTCCCGTAATCAGATTTTGGTCGTAGAAGCTCTACTTTTGGTGCGTCTCTTGGGCAGAAATAGCCAAGCTGAGCTCATCCCACTTCAGAATTTTCCTTCTCCTAAACCGGTTGCCATGCCAAAGTTAAAGAACTAGTCTCCCTTACGATATTTGTAGGGAACGAATAAATAAATGAATAAAAAATCTAAATTGAATTTAAAAAAAAAGAAAACTATTAAATTTGCAGAAACTCCCAGAGGCCCCTGACAGGAAAAAGGGACGGCGCATGCGTAAAGAAAAAAGCAACCTCCGACAAGGAGAACAGGCTCTTTCTCTTTCAGGCAGTGACCGGTGATTTGACAACATCATTGCTGACGGGTGTCTGGGCGCCATGCATATGTCGTTGGACTAGGCGTTGGTTGCAGTAGCAGCTCTCTCTCTGTTAACAGTATGCTGGAAAATAAAAGACTACGAAATGGAACTACAAACTAAAACAACTGGACTTTGACAAACTTCCAAAAGAAACTAACCCTTATGGAAGCTTTAAATACCAAATGAGGACAAGCATATGCAAGAAACGATTAACGTATTTTAGACACCTTAACTGGGGGATTCAACCATTTCAATTGTAATCAGGGAAAACTCCCTCACCCATGGAATGGTTGTTAAACCCAGGAAATAAAGGAAAATATAAAAGAAACGTCCTCGTCTCCTATTTGTTACTGTCTTCTTTTGTATAAATTTTGAGGGCCTTTCTTGGGCAAGGCGTTACACCGACTAGCCAACGTGGGGTAAAATAAAATAACCTAATAATGGAGTCAGATGTCAAACGACAACACGGCTCAGCCCATTGCCTTTGAACTTCAGTCTAAAACCCCATATATTTACCCATAGATGGAGGGAGAATAGTTGGATTCATACCTTTCCCAAAGAGATTAGTGCGCTATGTGAAATAAAAACAGTCTCGTTTAGGCTTGAACGTGGATAGGCCGAGTCCATTTCATACGACAATAACCGTTACGCCACGAGCACATCGAACAAAAATATTTTCTCTGTTCTCTTTTTCATATTGCAATGCTCTCCTTCATGAAAATACTGAAATAGCCGCCCTACAAATAGATAGCTAAGTTTGTACGACGGTATTGACAGACATTTGAATTCTGAATGGCTTTTAAAAATTTAGAAATTATCTTTTTCAGGTGTAGGCTTTTTTCATTGACTTTGTGCCAGACTAATATAAATTTTGTAAATATCGAAAAGCTCTTTGCTCTGATGAAATGTCACTGAAACTGAAGATGTTTGCAATCTGGCATATTTAGCAGTATGGTAATATCAGCGACAAAATAAATGTAGGTCACCTCCCGTGGTGCCGCCCTCCTTATCATCAAGGCGTACCGATAGCATGGATTCCTTTCTATCACTCTTGATAAGTTATATGGACGGTATCCCGTGTCTGCACTGAGCTAATGTATGTAAGTAGTTGGTGTTCGGTCAACACTGGTGTGTCCATAGGAGAACGTAATTTATGAGTTCGTCTTTATTTCTTCGGCAGTTTTGTTATCTTACTTGGATGGTTTGCGAGATGGTAGGGAAGTGGCCGTACAGCAGCTATTTTGTAGGGTGCTGCTTCCGGAATTCGTTCAAAACGGCACATAACATCGTGTAATTTCCATATAGCTTTTTCTCCCGGCGTTTCTTCAGAGTAAAAAATGGTGCAGCCATACAGTGGTATTGACATGACTGCAGCTTGGAAGAATTCTTGTTTTATTCTATCAGAGAAATCGGATTTCCATATGGACGATAATCTGTCGATAGCATCCCATGCATTACCTCAGTCGATCTTGGCACCATTTTAGATGGTTAGTAAGTTAGGCTAGTAAACCATTATAAGTTCGGTTCGGTTTCTTTGTTTAATGGCATATCAACCTTCGTGGGTTCTTGTTGTGGGAACCTTACCCATCTCACCATAATGGACTCTTCTCACCGTTATTAGTACTGAGAGATTTCGCTGCCAGAAGCAGATCAATATCGTTGTTATCCGAACAGTACGAGACTTCTTACCTTTTCTATGTAACTCTATCTTTCTTATGTAATATAACCTGTTATCTAATATCCGTGTTTGTGTTTTCATTAGTGACCCTTTCCAGGGCCACAACATACTGGCGACGAGGAACTCGAACGAAAAAAGGGACTCTCCAACAAACAAAAGTGGTTAATCGCACAACATACTGGCGAAGATACATCGCAACAACAAAGAAATACCCAACTACAAGTTGTTAAAGAATCTACAACAAAGTTCCAGCATACAACGAACCGAACAAGATTTTTGCTAAACAACTACAAGGTATCAAATTGTACAAACGACGGAGCGTGTCGGATAGCGGATATTTTAAAAAATCTGTAAGTAAGATTATCACGTAATCAAAAAGTGATTTTCATATTTTTCTTTCTTCCCACTTCAGAGAGAAAAATTTAATTCGGCGCTTACAGTTTTGTGTTGTACAAAAAAAATAAAAAAATAAAAAAAAAAAAAAAACACACAGTAATTATTCTTGATTTCTGGGGATATTTACTGAAGAAAAAAACAAAACTTCCCCCTCCAAAGAAATAAAAAAATGGAAAACCTTAGAGAAATGTTTGCACAAATAATGAAGTTACAAATGGAGTCTCAACAAAAAATGAGGAAAAACGAAGAAAGAATCTTAAAAAACGAGGAAAAACAACAACGGTTCTTCCTTGAATTACAAAAACAAGAAGCACTTTTTAAAAGTCTAAGTAAAAACCAGCCTACAGATAGTACTACTATTTTCACTCAAAATGCAGTGTGGAACACACTCGAATCATTTTCCTACGCACCAAATGAGGATAAGACCTTTGAGGCATATTACAGAAGATATGAAGATATCTATATTACCGACTGTGCTGATTGGACTGATACAAAAAAGTCCGGCTACTTCTACGAAAGCTAGGAACTGTGGAACACAACAAGTTCGTAGATTATATCTAACCAAAAAAAAAAAATAAATAAATAAAATAAAATAAAATAAAACTTGCGAACTTGGCTTTTTAGAAACAGTTAAATTACTGTCAGAATTATTCAGCTCCAAAACGTCTCTATTCCATAAAAGATGGAAATGTCTCAACTTAACAAAAAGGGACAGTGATGATTATTTAGGGTTTGCTTCGGTCGTCAAGAACTGCGATGATTTTAAACTAGGCGAATTGTCAGCGGATAACTTCAAATGTCTGATATTCGCAGAAGGCCTAGTGTCGGCAAAAGACGCAGAAATCAGACGCAGGGTTTTGTCGAAATTATAGAACGAACCCGATTTTACACTTCAAAAACTGGCTAAAGACTGTCAGAGGAGAGTAAGCGTCAGAAAATACTCAAAAAATATCGAGGAGTCTGGTGTTGCTTACGTAAGGAAAGTCAAGCATAGATCCCAATCATACTCTCCGGTAAAAGAGAGAAAAAATATGATTACCCAAAATTTCAATACAGGCAGACTAGTGACAACAACAACAAAAAAAAGCCACCTACGGGTTGCTACCGCTGTGGAAAAGTACATTGGGCCAAGGACTGTCCCTATCCCACAAAAAATGTCAAAACTGCGATAAATTCGGACATAAGGGCTCACAGTGTAGAAACAGAAAAAAAAAAAAAAAAGCAGAGTCAGACATACAAAAAGCGAGGACGAGTCAGACAAAGTCGTTTGTAAATACATAACAGTCAAAGTACTAAATAAGTCGGTAAGATTTCAGTTAGACTCTGGCTCTGATTTATCAATAATAAACTTACAAACTTGGAGAAAATTAAATAGGCCAATAATAAAGATGACAAGCAAGACAGCGCGAATGGTAACAGGAGACAAAATAAAATTTGAAGGCGAAATAATTGTCCCAGTATCGCTAAATGGTATAACCAAAAAATTAAAAGTCTTCGTATTGAAGAACACAGAAAATTTGTTTGGGTCGGACTGGTTTCAGAAATTTAATCTCTGGGATCAACCAATTAATACGTTTTGCCAAAAAGTAGAATGCATTACGGCCGAAGCTGAAAAAATTAAGATGGAACTAAAAGGTAGATTCCCCGAAGTATTTTCAGCTGGTCTTGGCAAATGTACTAAAATTAAGGCAAAATTTGAACTAAAGGAAAATACACGCCCCATTTTTAGAAAGAAGCGAAACGTACCGTTCACTGCGACCGAAGAAAAAAATAACGAGCAAGACCGATTAGTGAATATGGCGTATTATTGAAAGTGGAATTCAGCGATAAGTTACTCCTGAGACAAAATAAGCTGAGAAAGACCACATTAGCACCTAAAGAAGGTTCAACCCGGGAGAAAAAAATTACCTTAAAAGATATTAAAATAACACGCCCTGTTGGGAACGTGGAATAATTAAAGGACCAGTTACAGAAACGCCGTTTGAGCGAATCCAACAACGTACCACAAACAGACGAAGAGCCAATAGACACTATTTTCGACATGTTAGAATTAGATCCCCCTCAATCAACACCTGAAAAACGTCGGTCAGGATAAAAAAAACGAAATTCACCGACCTGTTGATGATCGACCCAAAAAGAAAAAAATATCAACTGCACTTTTACGAAGTAAAAGGCTTAGGGGAGGAGTGTTGTGGGAGCCTTACCCATCTCACCATAATGGACTCTTCCCACTGCCAGAAGCAGATCAATATCAGTGTTATCCGAACATTACGAGACTTCTTACCTTTTCTATGTAACGCTATCTTTCTTGTGTAATATAATCTGTTATCTAATATCCGTGTTTGTGTTTTCATTAGTGACCCTTTCCGGGGCCACAACAATTATCTAATAACAAAGCCATCCTCGTAGAAGAACAGATGTGGCATTATTTGACACATAGCTGGAAGGATAAGGGGTTAATACCTTTTCCGAGAGAATTAGTCTGAAAGTGAACGTAATATTGCCGCTGGAGTTCGAACTCGATGTCACAATCCAGCACGTTAGCCACTACACCATGGGGACCCCCTCTTTGATTTTGGTTTGGTTTGTTTGTTTGCTTGTTGTTGTTGCTTTTTTTTAATGGCATACTGACCTTCGTGGGTTATTTAATGGCAAAGCCATCCTTGTAGAAGAACAGTAGTGGTACTATTTAACTCATAGCTGGAAGGATAAGGGGGTTCATACTTTTCCCCAAGGGTATTAGTCCGAAAGTGAACATAATTACGCAACTGGAGTTCGAACTCATTTACTTCAAGGCTGTAGTCCAGCACTCTTAGCCATGACGCTCACCATTGTCTGAATTCTCATTGGATGTCTCATACTTCTGGTTTTGTGCTGAACAAAGCTAAGCTTCAGTAAATGATGACTCTAATAAATATACAAGTAGACAGGCGATGATTCTATCATTCAAAGTTTGAAATGTCTTCTTCATTTAATAGGGGAAGCAGATGTTTATTTGTTTTTCTACATGTGCTTAATTGATTTTTTGCCTTAAAGAAAATGTATTGTTGACCTCAAATCATCTGTAATATTTGTTCTATTTTCTCGTCTCTTACTTCTCTTGATATGAGTAGTTTCTTGATTATTGTATTTGTTCATAAAAGATTCGTTTGGTTTCTTTGTTTAATGGTATATCTACATTCATGGGTTATTTAATGCCCAAGGTATCCATGTAGAAGAACAATAGTGGTACTATTTAACACATAGTTTGAAAGGTAAAGAGATTCGTAACTTTCTCAAGGGTATTAGTCCAAAAGTGATATGCATCCACTTTTCTATTAATTCTTATCATCTTGTCAGATTTTCCAAAATCTATCATTTCTCCATATATCTGTCTATAATTTTATAAATGTATATGTGTATATATGTGTGTGTGTGTGTGTGTGTGTGTGTGTGTGTGTATGTGCATAGATACACATGTACATATACATACATGAAAGGTTCCATCGAAATATCTCGATAAAACACACATTTATTTTTAAATGCTTCAGCTTCAACGGCCTTTGATGTAAATACATTTTTTCAACGTTTTTCTTTTACATTTAAAAACGTTATTTAATTTGATATGCCAAGTCATCACCCCTCACACACGCACGCGCACATATACATGCATGCACATACATACGCACATGCACACATGCACACACGCACACATGCATTCATACAGGCACACGACAAAGCATCAATCCCAAATGAGGCTGTTAACGTTCTACTTCGCGCTAATGCCCCGGAGAAAGGCATGAATTTGTCTCGTTTCCTCCCACCAACTAAATAATTGGACAGAATGGACTCTTTATCTTTGATACGGTAATAAGTTTAGGAAAGGAAAAACTCTAAACTCAATCCAGCTGTATTCCGCTTAAAAACTCATCTTGTGTCACATCCTTCCCATAGCGGAGAGGCCGGCTAGATATTTATATTTTACTATAATCTTACAATGTCGTTTTTGTCAGTCTGTATGTCATTTCTTTTTTCAAGAACAGATAAAGAGAGAGTCCCTGTGGTATAATGGCAAAAGTACTGCACTACAGCCTTGAAATAAACGAGTTCGAATCCCAGTGGCGCTGTTATGTTCCCTTTCGTACTTTTGGGAAAGGTATGAACCTCCTCATTTCTTCAGCAATGGATTAAATAGTACCACTACTGTTCTTCTATAAGGATGGATTTGGCATTAAGTAACCCACGAAGGTTGATATGTTATAAACCGAAGAGCCGTCAAAGTTATACATACTAAGTGTTTTGTTGTTACTAATGGAATCTCGAAGCATGTTTTCGCGTATAATTTCACGAAAACTAGAAAAAAAAAACCCAAACGTTTCAAGTTTTTACTGAGGAGTCCAATTTATAATGCAATTATTATACTAAACTGAACCCTTACTTTATGTTCGTTTATTTTATCTACTTAACTCCTGTGATCAATAGCCCAATCGGCTGGGGCTGTAGAATACACCGATTGCATCTCTGCAGAGTGGAAAAACCCTTCTCCGACGAGTGTCCTGGATATGACATTAAACAATCTTATGGTGAGGCTCCAGTAATGTTGGAGCTTTGAGGAATGTGGAGTGCTTCTTCATTGTCATCGCTACCAGGTCCACTCTGACCCGGATGGGTAGCTCCTGATAGGGCCCTATATATGGGTTAAATAGTACTGCTTGATATTTAAACTGAGTGCAAACAAATGACTTATGCTAAATTGAATTGTTAGAAATAGAACTCTTTGATCCTTTAACTGCGTGTAAACAAATGACTGATGTTTAATTGAATTGTTAGTGTTACATAGCAATACTTGGAACCATTTAACATCGTTGACTTATGCTAAACTGAATTGTTAGAAATAAAACTATTTGATCATTTAACTGTGTGCATCTACAAAATCTGTTTACAAATCATATATTCAATGTATATGCAAAAACAGGATTAGATAACCAACGATGGTTGATATACTATAAAACCAAACCAAACCAAACCAAAGCTATCCAGTGATCAAAGACACTATTAAAATTGGGGGATTGCTTTGTCAGTGGGGCTTAGAATACACTGACTGTTTCCTCTACTGTAAGATCCTTTGAGTATGACACGAAACAGCATCTGATGTTGACGCTCAAATTCTGGCGATCTGGGGAGCGTGGAGTGCCCTTTCATTGTCATTACTCTCAAGTTTACTCTGACCGGAGTAGCAGTACTTGTTAAGGTCCCATACGACAAATCAATGTTTAAAACTGATTCGTTTTCGATTAGAATATTTGATGCCATATACTGTTAATCATTTGTATTAAGAATAGTTGCTTGAAGTTATGATTGTTTTCTAAGGATTATTATTAGTCACTTGAAACCATATAACTGTGCGCAAACAAATGACTATTATCTAATAGAAATAATTACTTGAAACCATATAATCACGAATATTAAATAGAAATATTTGACACCATATAACTGTGCAAATTATTTGCATTTGATTTGATTACTTAATATATAACTGTGCATACAAAACTCTTAAGAAACATGTATATAGAACCTCTCGATATAAAATAACCCTCGACGGTCTAGCATGCCATCAAAATTACTCACTTAAATTGGATGAATTATACTTCTTCTTTGTTCTATTGGTTGTGTATAATCTAGACGTAAACTAATAGGTGTCTTCCCTACAGGACACATAAATGTGAAAAATACGGGAATTTGGTTGGTCACAACAGCTACATTGCCTTGTGTACGTATTTATTACAGTGTCTTGTGTAAGCATTTATCACATTGGATCATGAATGGAATGATTGCCTTTATTCTGATTGCCAATGTTTTACACGGTGACTCAGAACAGCACAAGTATTGCAACAGTTATGAATATGAATTAATCTAACATCTGGTAATAATAGTAAAATGTTCACTACACGAAAAAAAAAAAAAAAAAATTATGTATATTGAATGATCAAGTGAAAAAACAGTGACAGATGGTAAGTTGGTCACACAGTCAAAGTCAGTGGAACGCCGACCAACATTCCGTTTTAAGGTCTTTATTACAACGCAGCAAAGAAATTCTATGTGACATTAAGCTATAAAGACGAAAACAATGGCAAAATAAATATTTCTTCTAGACAAAAAAAGCATCCACTGGGATTACTTGTCTTGTAAGCTAAACAAATAAGAAAGAAGAGAAAAGATATTTCTAACTTTGTTTTACAGCTGGGGACGGCGATAAGAATGTAAACCTCCGATGCAACGCTGCAAAAAAAAAGACAACTGAGTAGGTTAAACATATCAGGAGTTAAACGCCCTTGCCTTACATGATTCAAAACTCACCCTGGGGAAAGATGTTTCAGCCAATGTTTGGCACAGTAATATTTCAACAATTTAGTATAATCTTATGCTCGTAACCTTGAGCCACACCCGTAAAAAGAAACCATGCATATAGATACCACCCGTATTCCGTCAATTGATGCTCGAGCGCCTCTTTTAGTTCGGATATTTTTTTAATTTCAAAACTTACTTCTTTATTTCTAATTTCAGCTTCTATTATATACATGCATAAGAGATAATATATATGAATCGGTTGAATGATTTACGCCATTTGTGAAAACTCGGTATCAAACTCAGAACACACCATTTTTGTGTGTTGGTGAGGTGGGGGTCTTGCCCCTCCGCAGAGGATTCAGTCAGCCTATTCTTAATTCCATCGACAGATTTGGTTTGGTTTCTTTGTTTTAATGGCATATAAACCTTCGTGGGTTATTTAATGCGAAAGCCAACTTTGAAGAAGAACAGCAGTGATATTATTTAACCCGTAGCTGGGTTCAATACCTTTCTTATTAGTCCGAAAGTGAACGTAATAGCGCGGCTGGAGCTCGAACTCACTTACTACGAGGCTACAGTTCAGCACTTTAGCCATTACGATATGAGGACTCCAAGTCCCTGAAAGAGTAGTAGAATAAAGGATGTGAGTTCAAATCTTGCTGCAAGTTTATTTTTTTCATTTCTAATCTGCACTGCTTACTTCATGGTAATAGAATGACAAACAGGAAGTTGTCATTTAGTCAGCTTAACTGAGTTTGTCACAAGGCCAATAGTATGGAGCACTTGGTGGGAATCTAACTTACTGGCAGTGGTCTGCTAGCTAAGCTTGCTAACTGTTGTAATACGCAAAGCATTTATACACTAGACGAAACAGAAGTTGCAATATATATATATATATATATTGTCATCCTCAGACAGACTGTTTCGTTGTATCACAACTCTTCAGCGTGGTTTGACCCGCGAGATGCTTCCAACTGGGTTCGAAACCCGGCTGACTTAAGTTGGATATCTTACCTAAGAGCCATCGTCATTCTCAGCATAAGTGAAGGAATTTTCTACATATAACTTTTTACATATACGTTATCGGCTATATTAATGAAAAGAGCTTTATATATAAGGATGGAATGATAAATAAAAAGGTAATAACTTTAAAAATAAATAAATAAATGTGAAAGTAACAGTTTCCCAGGAGGCCTCAGACAGAAATCGAAATCGGCGTTTGACTAAAAAGAGGGGCTTACAGGTGCTAAAGAGAAACTCTTCCTCCTAAGCTTTTATCACCTCGGCTGAGACGCACGCATCTTTTTCTCTCCGCCGTTAGTAGGGAACACTTGTACCTTCTGTGTTCCGAACTCAGCAGAGCGTCGTGTCTCTCCTACTAACAGCAGCTTCTGCAGAAAGTACTTATTGAACACGAAGACACATGCAGGACTCTTAACTTATAATTTGTAAAAGATAATCCACTTATGTTCTTCAAATATTTTGTCTCGGGGACCCCGACTATTTCTACTGATTCAGGAAAACAATCCACATTTCAGAATGGTCGTAAACCCCTAAAATAAAATTTGAGTCTAAAGGTATCCTTGTTTTTTTCTTCCGTCCTTAATTCCCTAACAGCTTCGATAGACAAAAAGAAGACGAGTGAATATGATAAGAAGAAAAGGAGTCAGTTTACAAACCTCAGAATCTTCTAACAATACCAATAATTCACCAAATCTACGATAAAACCTTTCATATGCCCCAATATATATATATATATATATATATATATATATGTGTGTGTGTGTGTGTTTAAGACTGTTTTAAGAGGGCTGTAAACATTTGGTTTCGTAGGGCTTAAAATTGTTTTCTGGGTTCTGTTTGAAGAGTTGGGTGGTCTTCTAACACCCTTTTCTGGTTGTGTTTAACCACGTATCGCCTCGTGGAGACCCTATTCGCTCCTGCTTCGTGGAGACCCTATTCACTTCTCACTGTCTGGCTGTGCAGAAGACACTTCTGCCTCTCTCCGTCTCAATTCACGTGCTCAAGTCACGTCCTCAAGCCCCTTCTGTCCTGTCTTCTCCCTCTACCCTCGGCCTCTTTACGTCCTGGTACCCAGCCGTCAAGAGGATAACTCGCAATTTTCTTATATCCTGTCAACGGGGTTTAGAATATGTTGATTTTATCCCCTGCAGAGAGGTAAGGTCTCTCCAAAAATGGGTATTCTGTGTATGAAGAGAAACCATAGAACTGTGTACCAATTATTTGTATTAGATAGGAACAATTGGTATCATATAAGTTCGTGCGAAAAACCCTAAAGAAACAACTGTGCCAAAAATATAAATATAAATATACAAAGAACACATTTCCAAATCTTTTGGTTAAAAATAACTCTAGATGGTTTAATATGCCATTAAAATAAATTAATCGCTTCGTCATTTTTTAGATTCAGCCTTTTCGCGGCTGCACATTACTGATTAGGCTACGAAAAGCAACTTGGAGCTTTTTTTAAAACAATCCTTTGGTTTCGATGTTCTTCTTTCCATGAGGAGCTATCCTTTTGTCTTTTTTTTTTTTTTTTTTGTAGTCTTTGATATTTTGTTTCTTCTTTTATTCTGTTTTTCATTTTAAATTTTTGACCAAGATATTTCACGACTTCCTAACTTTGTTAAACAAAAATATTTCTAAATTTTGTTTGTTGTTGGGAACTATCCATTTTCCCCCTTGATAAATAAAAAGTCGATGAACATTTATTTTAACTTTGATAATTTTCAGTTTTTCAATATATTCATGTATCATATTTTGTAGAAATAAATGTTGAAATAATTCTTTCAATACTCTACTCAAAAGTTGACCTATAACTGTATAAGCTAGTTGTTAGATATATTCAACGTATTCGTTTCTTATTTGTGATAATATTCGTCTCTTTAATACCAGCAAATGACACAATTAGTTATCGAACTTCGACTCGATAATAAATAGTGTTCAATATCGGTGTGGGGGAGGCGCTATTTCCCCAAACTCCATCTACTCCTTATGGTCTAAAAGAAACTGAAGCTGGGTTTATTGCCTGACGCCTGAAGCACCATCATGAAGAGAAATACCGATGAGGCTAGGAAATTTTTAGCACCTGCTGCCTGAAAAACTTGCTTTCTAGGGTCTTTTTGTTAATCAAACTTTGTGTCACAACCTACCACGGCGAGGATGGGGTAGGAGTAAATACATCCATAGAAATTTGCGGGTCAGGGAAATCGACATCACAACGAATAAAGTGTAAAATATTGCAGCCATGCCTAATAGTAGGTAATTCGTCAGTTTAGCAGTTCTTAAAAAGCAACCCAACCCCATGCCTTTTTGATTCATCTATTTTTCGACTTTGTTGAGTAACGTTCAGTTACCCTTGCAGATAATACCGAGTACCACCCACTCGTCTTGACATTTTCTCCAGAACAATTTGACACAAAACATTTTGACCCGAAAATGAAAACTCCCTTGCGAGCCTTGTTAAAAAAAACATTAGTTACCAAAAAGAAACATTTCGTACTTATCAAATTTCAACATAAAGTCACTGAGAAACATGAACGAGACACTTTTGTTTTAGTTTACACAAAACTAAGATACTCCTACCCATATATAAATCAAGTCACTTTATCACTATTTGCTTTGTGAACCTCCAGAGTTGCTGAAACAATATAAATAGGTTTGTCTTACGAATCAGAAGTTAATATTTCATCCAAGGTCTACTCCAGGACTTCTCAAATTTTTTATCTGATGCATTCTTTGTAACCAAATTTAATTCCCATTCTTTCCCAAATAAATTATTTGAATATTAAATTACGAAACATTACTACCGTATATCTCGAATAATAAAAAATTTCGTATTATGAATTAACTCTTATTTTCAACCACAAAAAAGCGTTTTTATATATTGCGTGTAATGATTGACCTCTTTTAGCTTACAAAAATATTTCGTCAGTATCCAATGACATAAAGAGAAAACATTTAAATACATTATCAAAACTACTGTAATACATTCAAAATCAATGCTAAATGAACTAGACTGTGTGGTATGTTGTTAAAAGGCAAATAATATAAACGACGTAGACAAAAGAATATTCACAAGACAATATAAACAAAATAAATTTATATATTAACAAGCAAAAAAAGGAAACATTTCAAAAACAGTATGAATGTCCGAATATAGTTTGTTAAATATTCGTATGTATGTATGTGTGTATGTGTGTGTGTAACTGACACAAATATAATGGTGAATGAGTATCTAGTTTGAAACAAAGGGTAAGAATGTCAGAATCCTTACTTAAATTCATGTGCCATTATGTTGGTGTATGCATGGGACTAAAATATTAAAAAGTGTCCTGTGCGACTACATGCGCGGGTTGACTCAGTATTCCACGTGAAGTACTCATATACTTGAGAATGGCAATGTGTTTTTGAGAGCCGTGTTTTCTCCCACATTGGTCGGTTGTTTCAATCGGGATGTGACGAAATGTCTGGGGCTGTGCGCGTGCGTGAGACTGGAACACGTCCGGTCGAAAGGCAGAACGAGAGAGGAAAATAGGCGCAGACGATATACGCATCCATGTCACGTGTCTTGAGCTATGTATCGCTAGCTGGGAGAGCAAAGAATGAGAGAGCGAGCTATCGAAAGTGTAGAGTATATATAAGTCCATGTCACGTGACTGGGTCCAAAAACAAGATTTATTTTGCGCGGGACAAAATCAATTACGCGGATGTAGTTGGAGACACAAGGCACGTGATTTCTCAAGGACATATGGCACAGTGGATAAAGATATTAGTTAGATCCAGTGACATACCCAAAAAGAGTGTGAGTTCAATATCCGGTGAAGGCAGTGGAGAACTTTCAGAGGGGAAATTAACAGGAGGTAACTGATAACTGACATTCATTAAAACATGGCTCGTGTAACTAGAACAGTCTACCCCGGTGAGCGAAATAAAGCGTTAAGTTCGATATTCCAACCACCTGAAGAAGGCCGGAGCGTACAACGGCCGAAACGTTGTGATAAACATGATAACAAAGATGAGGACAATAGTCCGAAAAATCTAAATAATGTACATGATACCTCATCTCAGAAATATAGACAAATATCTCTCTTCTTTTTTTTCAGACTCGAGCATAAAGCACTGCCTAGTTCGCACTTGGTTATTCGCCTTCGACTTTAGGCAGATTTTCTTGAGCAAGGTGGCTTAGGTAAAAGGCCTGTTAGTCGCTTATACTAAGCCTCTTTTCCTTACAGGTTATTTTGTTACTTGTTGAAACAATAAGCCTAATTGTGGTTTTGGTATGCTGTCCACTTAAAAAAAATTTGAGTCTAAGGTCTGGAGGTGGAATTATTGGACCTTTTTTTGACAAGAGAAGCTATTGCCCTGGTCAGTAGATTTGGTAAATGCCTCCGTAGATTCAACAGAAGAAAAATCGAGTTAAACCTGAAAGATATTCATCTCTAGGAGGAGGAAGCAGTGGTCTACTCGAAGTTCACCTAAAGAAATGGTAAACTTCGTTTTCAATAAGTCTACACGGGAAACTAGAAGAACACAGTTGTCTAGATTGATTCTACACTAGGAGACACCGAGAAAAGAAAAAACCCTTAAAATTGGCTTGAAAAAGAACTTAGACATAAAATACCAAAGTAAATTATTTTATCATTAACTAAAGTTAAACTAACAGTAGGTGGGTGACGGCATTGCTTCGGGTAAGTCAGTCGTTATTTTTTACACCCTCTTCTTTTTTTGGTTATGATATTGTCGTTACTTGAATATATGTTATTTTTGTTACTTAAAATTCAATGTTTTCAACAAGCGTAGGGAAAATTTACAAAGCTGGATTTTGTAAAGTTTATTTCTCTTGAAATAAATTAATTTGTAGGAACTGGTTGTTTTTATTTTTAAGAAATATAGACATACTTCTCTTTCAGGTAGCAAGTTTGCATTTCCATCTCCCTTTTTTGTCTCCTTTATTTTTATACGTTTCTCTCCCCTTCGCTAAGCCTGATAGTTCCTGCTAGATTTCTTGGGCTTGGCGGAGATAAAGCCTATTAGGTAATTTAGGTTGGATTGTACTTTATATAGCGACTTGCATTCGGATAATTTTGTTAACTTTTTGTAAGTTGGTCGTTGTTAATTAAAACCTAAAATCTAGTATATTTATTGAATTGAGCACATTTCTCACAAGATGGAAGTTATGGCAAATTTAGGCTTAGAAACAAGGTAAGCTTCAACATTTCAAAAATCATATCTCGTGTAATGAACGACCTCAAGTTTTTGAGTTGAAAAATTGCTATTAAAAAGTCGTTGATTACACGAGTATATTATGGTAATTCAGCCGTCAATAATCCACTTTACACGAAAATAAATAAACTAAGTATGCTAACGTACCTTTAATTTTTGAATTATTTTTTAATGGGAAGGATGAGTTAGGTGGACACTGAAAAGATCACGCATATTTGGTCGCAGGTTTATGAGTTTGAGCCGCAAATCACTATGTTCAAAGTGTTTCTCTATTTGCTTAGTAAATAATGTACATAGCTAAACCCATATTCCATCATCTACGATCAAGTAAAATTATTCAGCAGTTGCACAAAGCGTGGAATATTTTGCAACAGTTTTTTTTTTTTGTTCATTAAGTAATATCTACTTCCTTTTAATGTGTACATAGACTTCGCTACATGTAAGATGTTTAGCAACTAGTCTTTTTAAGAAGCTCTGTGGTAATTGTGCGATATCTAGCAACTAGTCTACATGATTCGGTGGGTTTTTTCTCTTGTCATAAAGGGATTTATAAATGCAAACTTTTAGGATATGAAATCCTATATTTTACAACCAACAGGCGAAGTACAAATAAATAAATCGGATCAGAATTACAACAAAAACTATTATACAAATCAGTAAAAAAAAAAAAAATTATCCAAAATTAAATAAGTGGTTTCTCGAATCTGATTGATCAGGATAGTCACGTGCTATGCTTTCGCTTACCTCCGCGCAGTTGAACTCCAAATGAGCCTGCCGCTGAGATGCTTTCTTGTGCAGACCTAAAAGCTTTCGTTTGGGGCCGATCTCAATATCAGGATATCTATTTATTCCCGTTTTCGGTGGCAACGGACCTACACTGCCAGCGACCTGGCTTGATAATACGGGTTTGTCCCACTCCTAGTTTTCTGTAGGTGTTAAGCTGAATCCCTTGGTCTCAGAGGGGTTTTCCTCCAGGCTGAACCTGCTTTGCAAGTTTGAGTTTGCTGCTCGGTGCCTCAATAAGAGAATATCGAAGAAATCAATACTTTTGGTCTAGCCACGCATGAGTCACGATTTGTACGTGGCTCCCTACTAAAAAACGACATTGTGTCACATATCGACTTGGTGGTAAATCAGTTAAATAGTCACATGGCCACCGCCCGGACATGCGAACACCCGACCAAATTTCTATCTCGTTACCATGACAACACACCAGTCAACTGCGATTTCATACATCCTCAAAAATATGCTCAGGAAGGTAACTAATGAATTTGACAAAGAAAATATCTTTTATTTATAAGAATATATCAATGGGGCACATAGCCAAAAAGTTGGGTGGCTGGTCATCACTATCCTAACATTAACTAATTTTATTTACTGATCCAAAACATACTATAATGATCCATTCACCACAGCGATACAATTATTCTGAAATTCTTTCACACTACAGCCACCAAAATAAGTCAGCCGCTCTATGAGTGTCGAACCTAATCCCATATTTACATAATTGTGAGTGAGGGGGATAATAAAAGATTTTATTTTGTGGTGTCCAATAATTTTCTTGGTAAATGAGAAGTCTCAGAGAGAAGAGGAGGGGAAGATTTCTTTTCCCCAACAGAAGTGGGAACTGGTGTTCCAACAACAGGTGAGACTAAAGGACCCTCCTTTTTACCTTTCACCATGGTAGGTGGGAAGAGATTCTGCATATGGTCGGACATTTTCCCAGGTGACTTCTTCCCGGGCAATTTGCCGAGAGTTGACCAATCTCTCCATAATGCCCACAGGGCGATTTCCTTTCCTGTCACAATGACAGGCAACCGAAGCCCTTCCAAATCCAACCAGTTGGAAATAAGAAGTTTTTGTTGTCCATCATGATGTCATACCTCTACTCCCTGCGATTAATGTGGTGAGACATAGACATGATATCTCTAAACTGCGATATGTATGCGACTAAATTATCGTCAATGAGATAGCTAGAAACCTCATATACTGCAACCGTGGTCCTTCGTCGCCCTAAGTACAGTTCTAAAGATATATTTTTTAATTTTCAGAGTTTTTCTAGTAAGGACGACGTCATCTTCTATTGTGTGGAAAAGTATGTCCCCAAAAGCGTAAGAGATGCCAGCTATTATGGCTAACACCTTTATTCCCAAATTAACCATCGATTTAATGAACAAGTCTTTTGTGGTTTTGACTGTTCTTTTTATTCTTTTGTTTGCCATAAAGACTGACACTGTTTATTTTTTCTGTAGGTCTTGTCAAAGATGCTCCAAACTGAACAAAAGACCTTTTTTCCTCGCGTGGCGGAATATTGCTCTTGTCCGCTGAAGCAATTCGTCATTATTGACCACTACTTTCGGGGGTATGTTCCAAACTTCAGGAGACCCTCCTTCTTTATTACTGTGTAGCAGAAAGAACTTCGTATTTTTGTTTGGCGCGTAAATTAATTTGACCGCTATGGTTGTTGCATATTTTCACCCAATGAGGATGACTTATCCTATTCAGCCCGGACCATTTTCCCGGACGAAATAAAAATGGACGTACTTTCTGTCCGCTCCCTTCATAGCAGCAGAATCGCAACACCATGAGGAAAGCCCTCTAATTTATGGAGCTTTTGAGTCTACCATCTTAGACCAAGGGTTCTCAGTTAAACATGAATTAGATGCATGTAATCAGCCACTTACAGGAACACTTTTATGTCGCCTCTAACTTTTCCTATGTCTATAGCGACGCATATTCCCCTCTAGCATTTAGTTGCTATAATTCCTTCTCAATTCAGTAACTATTTCCTTCCTCCCTTCCTACAAGACTTACAGCATGAAGGTACCTTTTATTCCGGTTGCCATTAAACTTTCTTGAAAACCCTACGGCATCTTCGTTCTTCTCCTTTATTTTCCTTCGAATATAGCGAGGAGGTAACGTAACACTCTTCCTCGCTAAAACTGTTTGATGTATATCCCTTTATTTCATTTGTTTTATCAGTGTGTTTTTGTTGTTGGATTGACCCTCTTTTTCGGAGATCACAAAAATAACCGAGCCGCTACTTCGGCCAGCAGTAAGGAAGGAAAAAGATTATTAAAAAAAAAAACTACCTTAAATCTGGTGTTGTTTTTTTTTTCTTTTTTTTTTCACAACTTAAAACAGACTCGCCAATCTGGAGGGGTCTTGGTGTTGAAAAAGTCCCGCAAGAAAGAAAAAGAAAATTTTCCAAGTAACAGCCAATTACGAGAAAGTAAGTCCAATGAAGAAAAAATAATCTGTTGCATTACGGCACTTGTCAGATTTGTTTCCACAAAAAACCAAAAAACATCTGGTGGTCACAGGGTAAAGTTGAGAGAGGGAGAGACCAACTACATTATATTGACAAATAAAAATAGCATAAGTGGTACATTTTAGTGAGTTCGATTCACATTGGATACCCTATACTTTTGACCTTATGCCAAACTAAGCTTAGTAAATGATAATTATTGAGTTGTGAGTTTGTTCCTCACAAGAGCCCCATTTTTATTGCCTTGTGCCTAAACTAAATTAAGTTTAGTAAATTACTGTTTTAAAAATTATCTAAGATTTTTACAATTAAAAGACAGACCCTTCCCAAATCAAGTTTTTCTTTTCTTTGGCAAAACTACAACAACAACAACGATAATTTTGTCTTCCTCTTCTTCTTTAAGACGTCACAAATAATAGTGTCACTGATCCTTTGTCCATGCTCAACGACTGAGGCTATACCGGCAAATAAATGCATAAAAAAGGAGTGCAGAACACTATATTACTACCCTGCTTTAGATTCGGGCTGCTGCAAGAGACGTTTACTTCGACACAGTCAACTTCTTACTCGCTTTATAACTCTAGTCCCTGGTTATATTTATATGCACTAGTCTGCTTCCTGTTTGTTAAAAGCAACAGGAAAAACCGGTTATCTTGATCATCATAGTCATGAATGAATTATCATCATCATCATCATCGTAGCCTACGCTCGAAATGAGTATTGATGGCTCTGTGCTTTATTATTTCTAGTCAGTTCGGAGGTGATTAATAAAAGCAATACGTGATGACCCACACATTTCTTTTTCAGTTTGGCTACTTATTATGATGAAGCTGTGCTCTAGGAGTTGGTAATTCTTCTAGAATACCAATCAACTAAATATTGAAGGCGTGTTTACACAAAGTTTTTAACTCTATTTAAAAAAATGTTATTTCACTTTTTTCAGTTTGTCTTCAGCTTGTCTTATAGCTCCTTTTCTATCCGTCCACTTGTATTATTATTATTATTATTGTGAATTTTTTACATCAGCGTTGGCTGATGGTTTTTCACTAAGGTCTGGGTGACTGCAAGTAAGTTTCCTCAGGTTTTCAGGACTCTTCTGCTTATTCTGGCCGATCTCAACAAAGCTGTTGTCTATATGGTTTCGATTCGTCCTCCGATTTCTAACTCTTCCAGTCTTCTTTCCAAGCCTTTGGGGACCGTTCCAAGCGTGCCAATTACAAATGGCGATCCTGTTGCAGATGATCGATTTTTGCTTTAACATCGTTATGACGTTGTTTTGAGCTGCTATAAGAAAATATTCAGTTTCTCTTTTAAGGTTTCCTTTACTTAACAATGTCCATGTCTTTTTGTGTGAAATTTCACCAGTTTGTTGTTTGAAATGCCCATACTTTTGTCTTTCTTCTCATTTTTGTTTTTTAGTTATTGTTGCACTGCTTGTCCTTGTATTATCATTACAGTTACTTGTAGCTGTAATTAGTCTTTTTTTGTTCTTTTGAATGTATTTTTCGAGTTGTCATATTGATACATCAAACCTGTATTCAATGCCTGCGGGTCCTCTTCCTTTTTCTGTTCTTGACCTATATAGTCTGTTTATGTTATCTCTCGGATGTAATGTCTTGTGCATCGTCAACAACTTTCTTGTCCTCTGGTCCATTTATCTAATTTCTTTCCTAGTTCATTTTAAGAATAGTCCCGAATATCTTACAGGTTATACTGCACAGGTGTTTATTTCTTTGTTGAAATTTCTGCTGCAGAGCTTGGTTTCGAGAAGTTTTCTCGTTCGTCTGAGATACTTTTTTCTAATTCTTTTCTTTTATCTCTGCTTGTTTGATTGTATCTGCAGCCAATATTCCTAGGTACTTGAAGTTTTCCTTTTCTCCAAGCGTTCTTGATATATCTTTTAAACTTTTCTACTTATTTAACTTTACATTCAGTTTCTCTCGTAAGGGTTCCCTTCATAGTCATTCGATTGAAAATATTTAAACGACATCTTATCCACTTATTTCTAGAAATAATCATTACGTACTTTTTTTTGTCTTCCATAAATTAATGAAATACTTCCTATTCATTATTCGTACATAAGCTTCTAAAAATTTACTTCATGTTCATTTAATTTAGTTTGTACTCAATATACTTTACCGCTAGCAGTGATAAGTAACTTTCAATAGTGCTTAAATGACCATAACTCTCTTCGATCGGGGATTTAATTGTGATATTGCTTCATCTCCTTCAATCGAGCCTCATCCCAGGTATTCAGAATCAACAACAGCACCCCTCCCATTGCCTAAACGAAGGTTCCTGTAGATGGCGCTATTTTAAGGGCTGGCCTAATGCTGACACGCCTTGGCTTCCTTGCTGAACTAATCACATGTCACACTACACTTGAGATGTATGTATTTACCCAACCCTTCCGCTTCTTTATTTTTTATCATATTTATAGTTATAACATTGGCCTAGTAAGTAGGGTGTTCCCCAATGACCCGGGAGACCGGAATTCAATCCCAGGTCGAGTTATACCAAAGACTTAAAAATGGTATTTGATACCTCCTTGTTTAACACTCAACATTATAAGGTACGTATCAAAGGTAAAATGGAGAAATCTAAGGAAAGGAGTTGCGCCTTCCTCTACACCTCGGTGTAGTAACCATTAAAAAGGGAGCCTTAGCGTTGTCCTTGTCTAAGGTTGCCAACTTTACTTTATATATTACTTGCCTTTATTTTACCGCTCTGTCGGCAAAGCATGGAATACGCTAACTGTATCCTCTGCAAAGGGATAAAACGCCCTTCCATCGTCCAAAAAATAAGGGGTGTCCTGATATGACACTGAACTGCATCTGATGGTTGAAATATATTGTGTGAAAATCAGGATATAGAAGACGCTGTTCGGGTTCATGACTTTATTGAGACCGATGGTGTACACGTGTGTGCAGACCATCAGATATATGAGAGAATGCTGTAGAGAATTGTTTGTGTTTCTTGATGTCTCGTTACAGAAGAGTTCTAGTACAAATTTATTTCTAACTATTGCAATGGTGAATCTTTTTTTCTGTAACTTTTGGTTGTGTGGAGTCCTCCTTCATTGCCATTACTCCCAGATCCACTCTGACTCAGCGTAGTAGTACCTGTTATGGGTTAAATAGAACTGTCTGAAACAATATAACTGTGTACAAACAAATTATTATTAAATGGAAATAATTGCTTGAAACCATATAATTGTGTACAAATTTTATGTATTTGATGGGAATACTTAATATAACTATACAAAAAAAAAACCTCTTGAGATGCAACTACAGGAATGTAAATATAAACGTATAATGAACGTGATTTCCTAACCTCTGGGCATAAAATATCCCTAGATGGGTTGACATGCCGTTTAAAATCAATCAGTCAATTGCCTTTATTTCACGAAATAGGAAGAACATACCATGCTGAAAGGGCACCTCTGGTGGTGTAATGGTTAGCAAACCTACACGAGTGAGTTCGAGTCTCATTGGGTGCCCCATTCATTTGGCCTTGTGCTACATCGAAGCAAAGAGCTTCGTAAATTAATACTTACCATGCTGAAAGGGCACCTCTGGTGGTGTAATGGTTAGCAAACCTACACGAGTGAGTTCGAGTCTCATTGGGTGCCCCATTCATTTGGCCTTGTGCTACATCGAAGTAAAGAGCTTCGTAAATTAATACTTACCATGCTGAAATTTTAAGACAACTTCAAAACAAATTAATTTTTATTCTTTAGTTTCCTGAGGAGACTCTAACAGTAATTCCCGAAAAATATATTTGAGGATAAAATCACATGCTTTCTTTTCTTACTGAAACGATATATTTCTGAAACTAATATAAAGATATTTCTTAAGTAATTTCTGCAAGCCTTTCATTTCACAACATTAAACATCATTACATTTTTTTAATAAAAAAAAACGCCCACCGAACTGTAGTATCCAGTGGAATTTTTAAATCAACACGATCTATTTCTTTGAAAAATCTCCATACTCTTGACACGTAAAAGATGTATCATCAAATATTTCCTCTTTTCTAAGACAATATTCTAGTGTAATTTAGCCCAGGACAGAACCCACACCCTCGGCATTTTAATATCTTTGAGGATGCAATTTTCTAAGTTTGGTAAATGACTGCCATACTGCTTCATGAAACACATACCCATATATTGAGCAATTATGTTCGTTCTTAATCAGAGTTATATTATTTAATATCAACTTTCAATTGAAGAATTTTGATAAATGGTAATAACTGATTCCTGGTAACTGTTATAGTTGCTAATTGCTAGATATCACAGACAGGCCCATTGCTAATATATATATATATATATATATATATATATATATATATATATATATATATATAGCTATATATATATATATGTGTGTGTGTGTGTGTGTGTGTGTGTGTGTTTGTTTGTAATTCAGTTACATGGTCAAATTGTTTGTACAATTCACAAATGAATAACCTTTCCGATCCAAACATGTCTACTTTTTTTTCTAACGGAACCAGATATTATTTTTCTATCTTTTAAAATTTAGTTGAATATTATATTTTTGCAGGAAGACCGATTAATTTTATCAGTGACTTTTCTTTTTCTTTTGTATGATTTATATATTACATTTCCTAAAATTACTGAGGGTGGAAGATTTGAGTGAAAGACAAGAAACATCAGGTAAAGAACCCGATACGGCGAATAACAAACACCAAGACATACTTTTTTAATAGAAACCAGAAAAATACCAAGGAAACAGACACAGTTAAATCGGCCATCTTCGAATAGCAAAAATAAGAAGACAATTAACACAAGAACAAATCAATGCCAGTAATGTCTTGGAACAGATGAACTGCTGTAATACGACAAGAAAGACGAGAAGAAACTGTATCAAAACCTGAAATAGATTAAGACGACAATGAATCACAAGAAACTGAAGTCAGGCTCCAAATAGAAAGAAGACGATCATCTAAAAAATGCAAAAACAAATGCAGAGGAAGCCAAAAGAAGGAGGTTAGCTTAAGAGAAAACAAAGAAATGTGGGTATTATTCAAAATAATAGAAATGCAGAAATTCAAAACAATTGTTAACAATGATAACTTTTATGAAGAAAATAGTGATATAATGTCAGTTTAATATAGTACCCCACATTAAAGCAACCTTGTGTTACAATTTGTTGGAAGCGAACCTCTCGCGAAGCATTTTAAAAAATTGCTTATTTCCGTCGGCATTTCCCCATCAGGGGCTCCTCATGCACCCCATGATAGACCCAACCCTTATCCTTTTTAGGCGAAGGGCATGTGCTGCCGGGGAGAAGAGCTTCTTGAACTAAGCTGATTATTTCATTTCACTCCGGTCCGGACGCCAGAATTAATAGAACCATCAGCAGATCTTTTTGCTATTTCTTTTTAGGTTGGAAAATCTATACTCGGAAATAAAGTGGAATTGCAATTGTAGGAAGTACATCTCTGGCTCTCCAGGTAGTACTTGTAATGGCTGCTAGGTGGTGTGACCAAAGTAACATATGAAACATTACAGTAAAATCAAACTCTCTCTCTCTCTCTGTGTATATATATATATATTCGGTCCGGCCTCAACAACCAGACCAGAAGCATGCATAAGTGTATGCGTTTCCCGACAAAGCTGGTTCTCGCATTTACAAACCTCGTAAATCTTCTCACAACTTTCATTGTATTAAGGACTCTCATAATATACCAAAAGGACTTTTCAACTGCCTGATAGGACTTTTCTCTATAATGTATTCTTTTAGTACTTCCTGTCATTTCTGTATTTATTCCATTAAGTTTGCTCAGGCAAAGAATATATCGTTAATTCGTCGTGAATTGTTTTACATTGTTTAACACGAGGAAATATTCAACTATAATACATTTTCTCTGCAACAAGTGTCCGAGTTGTGTTCCTCAAACTCAATAATTGAGGCAGTGAGTTTTCGTACTCTGATACGACAAATATACGAAGACAAACTTTTGTTGCATTGTGACCTTCGACAGAGCCGTCAATCAGAGGTTTCTGGGACAGGATGTTCCAGCTGTGTAAACGAAGTGATTACTGGAAAACAAGCGATGCATGAGTGCAAGCAGATCACGTAAATCACCCACTGGAAGGAAGGGTAGACGTTATGAAATTATATATACACAGGTATATACATACACAGCTATGGTCAATCACGGTCAGCCAGTTGAAGCCATAACCAAGTCAAGGCAAAAGCCGCATTGGGCACCACCTGCGGTGGGGGGACAGTGGGTCATAGGCCGAGAAGCAAAAGAAGGCTAAGTGTGGCCCAGAATATTGAATCAACGTGGTTAAGAAAAAGTCAATATAGCAGTCGTTCGCCAGTCTTTCTCCCCGTCTCCCTGTCTCTGTCTTTCACACATACAGCCAATTTCGACCCTTTCGAGTAATAAAGAGATATATATTTTTATAAAGAAAAGTGTCATGCCTCTTTATTATGCCGCTATACAACACTTTCAAATCATCAAAACCAAAACCAACTCGATTCAATCCACCACACAGTAAATGATTTTCAATCTAGGCCATTAAAATGATCATTTAAATGTTGGTCATTTGTAAAATTCAGTGGATACTTTACATCATGTAATGGCTTGTTAACTAAGTTAGCAGAGTATTGTTAAAGAGTTACATTTTCACCAGATACCCCATAATTCTGATCTTGTGCCAGACTTAGCTCAGCTTGCAGCATAAGTTAATTTTTAAAGAATATCAACCTACACAGCAATCCACTCTGTTGGTGAAGTGTAGAATACTCTCATTGTCTGCACAGAGGTAAGACCCCATTAAAAAACCGCGTCCTTGATATAATACTAAACTCTATCTTGTGATGGAGCTCTGGGGAGTGTGGAGTCACCTATTCATTGCCATTATTATCAGATCGAGTCAGACTCCTAGTTGAAGTACCGGTTATTAAGAATAGTTACTTGAAGCTATAATTTTTTTTTTACAAAGGATTATCATTATTAATTATTTGAGACTATACATTTATTTGAAAGTATTAAATAGAACTTGAAACCATATACTGGTCAAATTATTAGTTAAAGAGAGAAATATTTGAAATAATATTATGTGCAAATTTTGTTTGTGTTTTATGGCATATCAACCTTTGTTGGTTATTTAATCCTGAATCCATTTTTATACAAATAAACAGTTCTATTTCAAAAAATTCAATTTGGCATAAGTACACAGTTTAATTGTCAAGAACATTTCTATTTCAAGCTATTCAGTTTAGTCAAACAGTTCTAATTTAAGCAAGTCATTTTAGTATAAGTGTAGTTTTTGTTTACCCATAGTTAAATGTCAAAACAGTTCTACATCAAACAATTTAGTTTAGCATACAAAAACAGTTCCATTTCAAAAAATTCAGTTTAGCATAAGTATGCTGTTTAAATTTCAAAACAGTCCTATTTTAAGCAATTCAATTTAGCATAAGTACAGTTTAGTTCTATTTGACCCATACATAGGGCCCTATCAAGTCCTACCACTTCCTGGAAGCGATGGTAATGAAGAGGTGCTTCGCATTCCAGCATTACTGGAACCTCACCATCAGATTGTTTAGTGTCATATCCAGAGATGTAGTCGGTGTATTCTACAGCCTCAGCCGATTGGGCAATATGTGCAAATCATTAGTATTAGATAGAAATACTTGAAACAATAATATGTGTGAATTATTAGTTTTAGATAAAACTACTTGAAACCATATAACTATTTCAAATTATTAGATAGAAATACCTGAAACCATGTAACTGTATGCAAAGAAAATGATATTGTTACTAATTAGGGATAGACACTTGAAATCATACAATTGTGTACGAATTCTGAATATTAAGAACAGTTACTTGAAGCTATAATTTTAACAAATAATTTATATTATTAGTTACTTGAAACCGTATAAGTGCTTGAATAAAATCACAGATGTCAGTATTAGATAACCCAATTAATGTTGATATGCCGAAAAAAAAAGTCACCTTTGAGTGTGGCTTACTTACTTCATAAATGTTGTGGGCGTCTCGGGCGGAGTAATGGTTTGCAAGCTAGACGAGCACACCTTCAAGAGGGAGTTCGAGTCTCATTGGAAGTCCATTCAAACGACCTTGTTCCACATCTAAGCAAAAAACTTATTAAATTACTACTACTTTATAAATGTTGTAGTGGCTCTTGAAGCTTTCATAGTAGCTCGAGCCACGCCGTCAGAGTTTAGAATTCACTTACTGTATCCTTCAGAGAAAGATAAGAACCTTCCTTCCTCCAAAAAATATTTGGGGGTTCAGAGTATGACATTAAACCGTATCTGATGGTGAGGTTCCAGTTCTGGAAATCTGGAGAGTGTGGAGTACTTCCTTACAGTAAGTACTCCTTAATCGATTCCGGCCAAGAGTGGTAGTACTCGTTAGGGTCCCATCTATGGGCAAAATAGATACATTTTAAAAATGTTTGTATTCGATAGGACAGTGTGCCAAAAAAAAAAAAAAAAAAACTCTTAAGGAATAACTGCATAAAAAATGTAAATATGAACGTTTAATGAACGTGATTCCTTAACCTCTAGGCGTAAAATAACTCTAGACAGGTTGAAATGCCTTTAAAATTATTCAATGAATCAATACACAAAAATGCAAATATTATGAGGTTTCCAAGGTAATTTATGATATTGTTGTTTGGTATCTGACACCATTCAGAGTTATTCTATTCTTACCCCATGTTATCTTGCTGGTTTAACTTCTTGGATATGAAGGCTGTAAAGGAATTATATGAAATAAGAAGATAGTAACAGATAGGAGACGAACATATCTTTTATATTTTTCCTTTATTTCCGGGTTCAACAACCATTCAGTGGGTGAGGAAATTCTTCCTGAATACAATTGAAATGGTTGAATCTCCCAGTCAAGGTGTTAGAATGTGTTAGTCGGTTCTTGGGTATATATGTATCTAAATTTGGTATTCAAAGCGTTAACAACGTGTTAGACGCTTTTGGGAGTTATGTCTAAATCCGGTGTTTTCAGTTGAAGTCATTAAGTCCGTTGTAAGGTGTCTTAATTGTGATTCTGACGAGTTCATTATTTGGTGTTTTTAGTCGTGGGTCGTTAGTAAAAGAGGCGACTGCTACTAGTGGAAAGGTTAGCCAACGCGTGGTCTAGAGACCGACGCATGGCGCCTTCCACCACAAGCAACAAAAGATTTAGGTGCTGTTACTCCGCTGGTCACTGCTGAAAGAGTGAGATTCATTGCTTTGTCGGGACAGTTCGTTTTCTTTGCGCATGCGTCGCCCCTCTTCCTGTCAGGGGCTTCTGGGAACCTCTGCATATTTCTAATAATTATTTCTAATTTAATTTAATCTTAAATTTTTTTCTCTTCTCTACAATATAAATGTACGATGAACTTAATCCCCTATCCTCTAGGCATAAAATAACTTTTAACAAGTTGACATGCCGCTTAAAATCAATCAATCAATACATTACAGTAAATTATTGATATTGTTAGTAAAAAAAATTAATCACTGAGTATATTAAAATATAGCGTCCATGATCGGGTTGGTAAAGCTCCTTAACTATAACCAAGTTTAATAAAAACGATTGTTAGTTTTTATTTCTTGATTGACTGGTCCAAGCAAGTCCTAGCAAGCTGACTGGTGGCCCGGGGCAAGCTGAACTTTAGCGCATTTTTTAATGTCATATTATTCATGTTTAACGGTGAGAAAAGTAAATATAGGAATAGAGCAGAGGAAATGTTTTAATTCACCACAGAGAGATTACGAAAAGGATGAAAGAAGCAAAAGTAGCTCTACTACCCACGCATATCGTAAAAAGGAAATCAAGCGTGGCCCAGACATTCCGTTGTGACCTAGCTTTGTTTCACTTACGTTCCCTACCAGGTCACCACAATTATTGTGAACACCCTGATTTCACATCTGGGAAGTTTCTTATTTTGAATTTTTTTAAAAAAAATAAAAAACTGTTTAATTAATTAATTAATTTTCACATTTGCATTTGGAAAGTTCTACTCTCTCAGACATGTGACAGACATTCCATGCACTTTGCGCCGGGGCGACTGTCAGTGAGTATTGCCGGCGCCTTTATACGAGATTTCTTAGATCGACTCACTGCATTCACTTGAAAGAAAAGGTCCAACCACGAACTGAGATAAATTAATTGCTTTTGACCAAAATTTCGTAAAATGTATTATATCCGATTATTTTGTGGGTATTATGCGATCAGGATAATTGGGTTCCTTATGTATAACATGTTAAGAACTATAAAAAGAGTAGCTAGCCTTGCACACTTCACTGCTACTGTCCCATCCACTTATAAAATTTCCAGACGTCATTATTAATTTTTGAGATTCTTATATTTGGTGTCAATATTCCAATTATTATAAAGAGCAAGATGCGACACAGGGCTAATTTTAAGCGGAGTTTAACAGGTTTGAATTCAAAGTTTTCATTCTTCTAGACGGGGTTGCCATACCAAGAGCCCAATAAACTCTATTTACCTAAAACTGAATTGAAAATAATTGGATTCAACCTTTTCCATATATATTATGGAGTCTCAGGGCAAGCTGTGTTGCTGTTTGCTATCTGACTTCATTTTTAGGTTATTCTATTTTTATCTCACTTTTGTTTTGTTGGTTTAACTTCTTTAATATGAAGGCTGTAAAGGAATTATATGAAATAAGTAACAAATAGGAGACAAACATATCTTTTATATTTTTCCTTTATTTCCGGGTTCAACAACCATTCAGTGGGTGAGGAAATTCTTCTTGAATACAATTGAAATGGTTGAATCTACCAGTCAAGGTGTTAAAAATGCGTTAGTCGGTTCTTGGGTATATATGTGTCCAAATTCGGTATTTAAAGCTTTAACAACGTGTTCAGCATATAAAGCTTTAGTGTTAGTCTTTTCTTTGGTATATAAACCCAAATTCGGTATTTAAAGCTTTAACAACGTGTTTGGTATATAAAGCTTTAGCGACGTGTCAGTCGCTTTGGAGAATTTGTCTAAATCCGGTGATTTAGTCATGGGTTGGTGGTGAAAGAGACGACTACTACTAGTGGAAGTGTTAGCCAATGCGTCGTCTAAGGACGTACGCATGGTGTCCTTCACCAGTTAGCAAGGTGTTGGCACTCCGCTGGTCACAGCTGAAAGAGAGTGAGATTCTTCCTTTTGTTGGGACGGTCCCTTTTCTTTGCGCACGCGTCACCCCTCTTCTTGTTAGAGGCCTCTGGGAGTTTCTACATATTTCAATAATTATTTGAATTCAATTTAAATCTTTTTATTTATTTATTCCCCACAATATATATATATATATATATATATATATATATATATATAAAGACAGTGTACACAGTGTCAGAGGTGCCCTTGTGACTCAATTTCTTGCCATTGCGAGCATCAAAACACTTGGTCACAAAGCATCGTTGACTCTATGTCTACATTATCCTAATTTATATGCATGCCCTATCATCAATATAGAGTATTCTTTTATATATATATATATATATATATATATATATATATATATATATATAAATGTAGAAAACTACATTATCTATCTATCTATCACAGTCTGCTACAGATAAGTAAGCATCATATATTAAAGTAATTGGTCTCCATCGGGATGTTAGTCCAGTCGACTGGGACTATAGAATACACTGACTCCATCTTTGCAGAGGGGTAAGACCCCACCCTTAACAGGTGTCCTGGGTATGACACTAAACATTCTAATGGTGATGCTCTAGTAATGCTGGAACTCTGGGGGATGCAGAGTACCCCTTCATAGTCATTGCTCCCAGGTCCATTCTGGCCTGAAGTGGTAGCACCTGCTAGGGTCCTATTCATGGGTCAAACAGAACTTTTTAAAACTGCATGCAAACAAATGACTTGATAAATTGAATTGATTGAAATAGAACTGAGCATTTAACTGTGTATAAATAAATGTCTGATGATCAATTGAATTGCTGGTTATACATTGCAATACTTGAAACCACTTAACTGACTTATGCTAAATTAAATTGTTAGAAATAGAACAGTTTGATCATTTAACTGTGTGTATCTGCAAAATGTGTTTACAAATCACATATTTAATATATATGAAAAAACAGGGATTTGCATTAAATAACTAACAATAGTTGATATGCCATAAAACCAAACCAAACCATTGGAATGTGAACTCCGTGGGAGCCTGTCTGACACGAATGGCGCCTTACCAGTCAGGCTTCTGAAGCTGACCAGTAAAACGTCATTCATTTTTTTCTTGGTTAATGACTAGTCTTTATTCAAGAAATTAGTACGGTCAATTTAATTTTAGGACATAGCAAATAAAATCAACAAAATTCAGGTCAGATGTAAATGCCTTTTTTTAGATTTTTTTAATAATCTTTTCATCTTAGTCCAGGAGTGGAGCATTTGTAAGTTAACGTGGCAGCGTTTCAAAATCAATTTCATTACTTTGCCTGTATGGAGTGATTTTTGATCGATAAAAAGCCTCCAAAATTGATATCTAGTATCCCGAAAAGAAATTTTACTCTATAAAATTTAATGGAATGAAAATTCCATAAAAACATAATTCATTCTCAATAAAGATTTGCCAATATTTTATATCAAGAGCAGAGTTAAGATAATGGACGAAATAATGGTAAATGTTTTATCACTTTGGAGTAATCGTAAATATTGCTACACGTGTGTGAGAGAAGTAACTGACAGACAGTAGAAGTAGACACGAAAGGTTGATGCTGAAGGCCCAAACTTTTTTGGCTTGAACCCGACCGAAGAGTTTAAAGAAATATAAAGAGCCACGTCACTCACTCCTGAAAAGAGGGAATGTAATGACTATGTTAGTCTGCTAACATGAGCCACATGAAAAATAAATAACGAACACTGATTCATCTTCTTCCCAGCAAAATCGAAATCGTTTAGACATCAAGTCAAGTGAATGATCGGTACTTTCCGTCTATTTCCGTGAAACTAACTGCAGTAGTTGAGAAAAAGCACGCTTTTTTGTAGGTTGGTAGCCACTAGTTCTACATAGAGAAAAACATTTGGTGTCTTTTTTCTTAGGGAGGAAGAAGCTCAGCAGTAGATATTATCCGCCCCTCCTCCGTCATTCTCTTTCTTCGTAGTGAGTGCATCTGTGCGTGTTTTTTGTTTGTTTGTTTGTCGTCTAGGATCGACACCACCCATCAACGTTTTTTTTTTTTTTGGGCATCACCAAGTTGTTAGAGATTTATATTTCTTTCTCCACCCCTTACCCCAGGAATTGACTTGAAAAAATTATAGCTGGTTGCACCTTCCTCTTACTTCGAAATTCTTTCTCCCTTCCTTGTGTTACCTCGGACACTTTCTCTCGGATACAACATTTCAACAACAGCCACCAATATATCTGTTCCCTGTTTGTCAGCAAATCAAAAGGTTGGTGTATATTTTAAATTTTAACTTCTTGTTTATTTAAAGATTTAAAAAAAAAAAAAAGAATAGAGAATTTTAGGCTTGCTTAATCTCTAGTTTTTAATTCATTGGCAAAAGGAAAGTTGCGACAGTTTTCAGGGTTTAGTGAAGTTTGCTATGTTTTGAATTATCAGTCCATGTTTATTCTTCATTTTTTGATTTCTTCCTTCCATCAACTGTAACCCGCCCTAAAATTAAGACACCGTGTCTTGATAGACAAAATTATTCTTATTTATCTATTCGTATCAGGGAATAAGCAATCTGTCGCGATTCTTTTTAAGTCGGTAATTTCTCCTAATGCTTGATTATAACTTGTTGCAGAATAACTAATCTCTTTAGGGCGGGGTAAATTGTCAACGATTCGCTTTATTTTTCTTTAACATATTGCATTCCAATATTGTTTATTTATTCTACTACAAAAAGGTAAGAATACGCTAATGGCTCAGCGGTGGAACAGAGGGCTGACAATGGAAAGATTGAAGTTTCTTTCGCTAATATTAAAAAAAAATTAAGCTCATTACCGTATACATAGTCTGATTACGAGTATATACCAGATAGGAAAGTTTTTGATTTCCCAGCAAGAACATTACAAGAAATATCATCATCTTAGCAGTCAGTCTTGTAGTACTTATTCGTTAGTTTCACAATGCGCAACCTACCATCTTGTCGCATCTAATGCAGCCAGTTTGATAATAATCAACAGAATTATTATTTTTATATCTTATTTAATTTAATAGAATATTTGTCACTTTTCTTCTCCCAAAAACTAGGACGATGCAATCATTTTAAAATCGTTTCTTTCTTTAAAAATAAAAAGGATTCCCGAAAAAGAAAGTAATGGGATTAAAGATAAGATTGTCAATGTATTGATTTGGTTGGGTGAAGAAAAATAATGCTCTAGTTTTGTGAGGATTTTTTTTTTGTTTTGTAAATTTGAGTTTCTTTAAAGTGGATATTATTTTATTTTATATGATTGTGTCAGCATCTCATTAAAAAAAAAAAAGTAAATTTCTTTTCGGGGGTAATTAAAAAATAACAAAAAAAACCAAAAAAAACCCTAAAAAACCCCACAGATGCTTACTGTTTTTCGTCGGCTGCTCTAGAAAAGGGCGTTAGCATTAACTTGTTACCTACTGCTATGCGCAAATATTAATAACTAAAACCAGTAAATGAAATAAATAAAACTGAAAACAGATTCTTTAAAATTAGGTTAGGTAATTTATTTCATTTATGATATTCTGAAAACTGACAGATGAAACAAAAGCTAACAAAAAAATTATAAAATAGAAGTAAAAACATCAGAAATAAATGTAAATTAAATCCACAGCAACTTCGTTTTTATTTTTCTAACCGAAGAAAACTTTGGTCTTATTTTTTTTTTTAATTTAATTTCAGATTTAGTTTTTTCCATTATAATTAATTTTCTTTCACTCTTCTCGACAAATACCAACATTTACTGGACTCTTTTACTTTTTTCACCAATTAAAAAAAATATATTTGCAAATAAATTCTCACCAGCCATAATTAAAGTTTTGCTTTGAAAACATAATGTACTTTTATTTTGTGCAAAATTCGCTGAAAAAAATGTGTCTTTTGAAAGTCTTAAAAATCTTCCTTAGTCGTAAGTTATATTTTCAGAGGTCGAATAAAAAAAAAAAGGAAAAATGATATCGATTATTATGGATAGTACCTACCATTTTCGAATCAGTCTTTCCTCGTCAATAAGTAAAGAAACACTTACTAACCAAAATTATACACGAAAAATCTCCAACTTTACACTAATTTTAACTGTTAATTCATCGGTGAAAAATTCAACAGAAAATGTCGCATTCAGCTATTTAAAAAAATAAATTATATACTTTTTGCATGGTATAATTATACTCTTAAATTTTCCGTTTAAAGTGGAGTACTACAGCATTTTGCTTGTACAAAAAAGTAAACGCGTTGTTTCGGTGCTGTTGTAATAGTAGTTGATGATGATATTGATGTTTCTATTTAAAGAGTGAATTATCTTAGCTATGGCACAAGGCGAGAAGCATGAGGTAGCCGGTGAGAATCGAACTCGCTTATAGTATGCCGCTTATCTAGCTTGCTAACCATTACACCACGTAAGGCGCTCAGGATTCTAATTAGCATTTTGCATTTTAGTTACCTGTTATATTGAGGAATCTAATGATTAAACGACGTTTGGCGCGAATGCTTACCTCCCAAAATTATCGGTCAGTTGAAAATTGGACTGGAAGTTGCTTTATACTCTCTCAGAAGAGCATTTTAAGTCTATTGCTCTAATAAAAATCTCGTTACAATGTGCCGTTTTTGCTCGGTTACGATACAAACTAACACTACGAGAACTTCTCAGAATTTATTTTCATTCGGTCTGTGTTACTAGAAAATAAATCAATAATTGAAATTCCTTTTGACTGTGACTTGAACACCGACTAAAAAAGTACCAAAGTAACGATCATATTGTGGTGATTAATTCTAGAAAATAACCAGCTGTATTTAATTCAAAAGTCTTAGTCTGGCACAAGACTTACCACATGAAGCACTTGGTGATCGAACTACTTCTCTACAGACAAGTTTGCTAACTATTAATCTGTGGCGATGTGCCCATAAAATTTTTTTTTTTTTTTTTTTTTTTTCGAGCTGGTCGGGAATCTGAGAAATCTAAATGAACACGTGTCTTTTTTAAAATATTCATGGTCATAAGTACGCTCTGCTTTGTTTTGACCAACTTTTCTTTTCTTAAAAAAACTGGCCAAGTGGTTTGGGGACGGGGAAAGTGCTTGTCATTACTTAAGTTTTCACTAACTTCGTCACAATCACATTCATTTTAGCAGAAACAGTAAGTAGTCGAGGGTAACCCGAAGGCTCCTTTTTCAATAGCTACTACACCGAAGTGTAAGAGAGGATGCTGCTCCTTTCACTGAATAGCTCCACTTTACCCTTGATCCTTGCCTTATAATGCTGAGTGTTAAGCAAGGCGGCATCAAGTACCATTTTTTGAGTCTTTGGTATGACTCGATCTGGGATTGAACCCCGGTATTCCGGGCCATTGTCGAACACTATACTCTTTAGGCTATCCATTTTCCCCACCCACAATAACAGCGTTCACCTTGTCGGCGAGGCTTAGAATACGCTGACTGCAGAAGGGTAAAAAAAAAAAAAAAACGGGGGCCGGGTCTTGAGTATGACACTAAACTGCACCAGATGATGAGGCTCCAGATCTGGGGAGTGGTGGAGTATTCCTTCATTGCTATCAGTTCCAGAGTAGTAGTAGCAGTTATAGTTCCGTCTATGAGTAAAATAGGTATGTTTAAAAATGAATCGTATTCAGTATGAATCCTTAATATCGTAGTTGTAAAATGTTTGTATTAAGAATAGTTAATTGAGGCTTTAATTGTTCATGAATTATTATCAACTACTTGAAAGCTTATAACTGTGTGCAAACAAATGATCATTAATTTTTAAAAAATGCTTGAAAGTATATAATTATTAGTATTTGATATGAATATTTAAAACCATTCAAACGTGAGCAAATTATTTGTTTTAGGAATATTTGATATCTTGTAATTGTGTCAAAAAAGTCTTAAGGGACTACTACATATTTTTTAAAAAGCGCAATGAATGCAATTCCCTAACCTTTATGCATAAAATAACCCCAGACGGGTTGACGTACCCTTAAAATCAATCAGTCAACCATAACATCGTATGTTATTGTAAGTAGTATCGACAAATTAAATTTTATAAAGATCTCTCCTATTACGTGTGACTAGATGAGTAAAATGATTTTTGTAAAATAAAAAATGACGCCCAGTTAGATGAATTTAACCAACTAACAAAATAATATGACAATTATTTACTACTCTGCGTGTCTTGGTATTTTTGGCACAAGACCGCAAATATGGGGCACATTTTAAGGATCCGATTCACTAAAAATTGCGAGACAAACTTGCTAACCATTACATCATGGCGTGGCTGCGTCTGACTTGTTATTTTTTGTCCTTTCTTTCTTAAACATTCCTAGATAGCTGACTGTTGAGTCCTCGTCACGCTGAAATTACCGGTTCTCTGCGAGATCACCCAAGTTAAGCAGCGATGAGACTGCTCAGTACTTAGATGGGTGTTCACATAGTAGGTGCTGTTAACAACTTAAAACCTGTGTGTCAGACTAAGCAAAGCTTAACATTATACTTTTCTAAAAGGGCTTTAAAGAATAAGGGTCGCTATTCCTTTCTAATATTTACTTATTGGCATTTTTTTTTGTATACACTCTAAATGCAAACAACAATACTGTAAAGCTTTGGGTGAATTTTGTCTTAGTTTTTTTTCTCGAATTAGGAAGAAATAAACAAAATTCGATTGCTTTGAGTTGTAAATAACAGTGAAACGAGTTTTATCACTCAATCATAGTGTTTTCTCTTTTTTTTCCGGATAACATTATGCGACCAAATATATTCTCTTCTTGACCCAGTTAGTAAGCAATACACACACACACACACACACACACACATAATTTCAATTCGTTTTAATGAAAAAATAGCACAATTGTTAAATTGTTCTATATAAGGTATTAACAAAATTGTGCCTTTTTTTTTCGTTAAAACGAATTAAAATTATTAAAGTTCAAATTTAGTTTTATTTGTAAGATAGCTTACCTTGTTAGTTTGTATATGTAATCGTAACCGAGCAAAAACGGCACATCGTAGCGAGATTTCTATTAGAGCAATACATCCAAAATGCTCTTCTTAGAGAGAATAATGCAATTTCCAGTCCAATTTTCAATTGAATGAAATTTAGTTTCATTTGAAAGATAGCAATATCATAATTATCGGTATTAAAAGACAAATAACTTTGCATATCTAATTTTGATACATTTAGAACATTTTGTAAATTAAAAAAATGTTAAGATTTCAAAATAGTTTTAAAGTTTCGTCTTTTTTTTTATGAAATTAGTAACTGGAGACATAATTAAACCGATTCATGTAAAATATAAATTTCTCATTGATAACAGTATCACTTACTATGATATTTAAATCCAAGTAGTAGCTCAAAATTAATGACAAGAGTTTCTGTGTAACTTTAGAATACAAATATTATTTGCGCGTTAGTTTCCCGCTAAAAATTATTGGTATGGAACGTCAACCATACCCCCCTCCGTATTAAGTATAAAAATCGTGTCTGTAATCTTTTATTTTTGCATTTAATCTTACAAAAAAGAAAATAAACACGTTAACATGGATTTTGAATAAAGAAAAGTTGATGAAATAATTATTTTCAATTTATTATTAATTCATTATTAAAACAGTGTAATAATACTTTTTAATTGCCTTTTTAACATGTAATGTTTTACCTAGTAATAATCAACAAATCTTTAATAACCCCTAAAACACTGATTTTTTTACCCTTTTTTAAAAATTTCCTATTTCTATAATAAAATATACATTTTTCATAAATTTGTAAAAGCTTTTCAGGTAATAAATAAATAATTACCTGAATTGTAAGTTTTATGTATAACATTATAAACACATAGTTAAGAAAAAAGAAATACTTATTTAGTAGATTATAAGTTCAAATTTAAAAGATATTAGATTAATTTGAATTTGAAATGAATGTTTGAAAAGAAATATTTGAACTTCTTTAAATCTTCGTCTTTCTTATAAGAAGCTAAAATGCAAGAATTTTTCTAAATATGATACTAGTGAAATGTAAATGAAACTAAGTCACAGTCTATCTTGCTTTAAAATATATATTTTTCGATTGGTAAAAAAATTCTTTATTCAATAACAGGTGATTGGAGAAAAGTATATCAAAATCTAATGCAAATTCAAGACTCTGGCCTTTTTTAAGCAGAGCAAACATCAATACAGAATCAGTTCCCTAATAATCTAAAAAAAAATTATTTCTTTTAAATCATAGTATTAAAAGTTCTCAAAATAATTTCTTTTTCTTAATTTGATATTCACACTTGAGTTACTTCCAACGGCTCCCGATTTAAATTTTTTTTTCTCTATTTCATGCACACCTTCAGACTTTTGTATTTGGCCTATTGGATAGTGTTTACCAATGGTCCGGGAGACTGGAGTTCAATCTTAGGTTGAGTCATACCAAAGACTTAAAAAAAATGGTACTTGATGCCACCTTGCTTTAACATTCAGCATTATAAGGTACGGATCAAGGATAAAGTGGAGCAATCCAGGGAATGGAGTAGCGCCATCCCTTACATCTCAGTGTAGTAGCTATTGAAAGTGGATCCTTTGGGTTGCTCTCAACTACGGTCGCCAAGTTTACTTACTTGCATGCCATATCCTCTAGCACTACCGATTTAATAGCACCACATAGGCGGGTGGGAAGATGAAGTTAAGTGACCTGAAAAAAAGCAGCAATTTTTTAAAATAAAATAACTAATGCATTATAAAATTTGTTCATTAGTGAATGAACAATGAAAATTTCATTAATGTTTGATAATTCCTTGATAATTTTTATTTCTTTAATCAGGACTAACGATTTGTTAGAGAACGAAAGGTCAATGGCGGCCATATTATTAATACCTAATATATACATATAAATGTATGAGAAATGCAAATAATAAAAGTTTATATAAAAATGTGCTTGATTCTATCCTAACAGCAGCTATAAAATCTAAAAAATATCATTATGAACACTAGAAGTCCATTATATTAAGTTTCATGTAGTGTGCAAAATCATCAGGTGTGTGTGTGTGTGTGTGTGTGTGTGTGTGTGTGTGTGTGTGTTGATTAATGACATTCCTTATTTTCTTAAAAAAACTATTAGCAAAAATAGTCACAAACTAAGGTAATTTTTACAAAAATAGGACGTTTGTAGCTTTCGCATAACACCACAGAAAATTACCCTTTTAGTTTTCAAGAACGAGATTTTAATTACAAGTGAAACTTGTGTTGCAGGACCCCACCTAACATTGCAATATAAAAACACAGCTTTTCTTTTCTCCTATCAATCATGAGACGCTCGATCACACACACCCAAGACTCTATAACTGTGAAAAGGCGACAGCTGACAGCACATCCAAATTGTGAGGGACTGGTCACATTGACTCCTGGTCACTTATATGAATGACTATTGTCCAGATCAATTGACCTACATATCAACCTAAACAGAACCTGTCTGCTTTTTCTCACTCTCATTTTCTCTTGACGCCTTCATCATTATGATCAGTTTGTTTATGTGTGTGAGAGAGAGAGAGTTAAGACATCTTACCCTGAAATACTCCACGCCTCTCCTCAAGTTTAATAGTCTTATTTTTTGTACATTTTCTCCTTTCATTTATGTCCTTTTTCTCAGTTCTGATCCTTTTTCATATTTTACCACAAGATACATAGGAAAGCTAATTGGTAGGGAAGATATTTAGTCAAGTCCCCACTCACTAAGGACCAGTATTAGTATCAACCGGACATTGGCATAATGGTTAGAGTGTTCGCCAATGGCCCGGGAGACCTTGGTTCAATCCCAGGTCGAGTCATACCAAAGACTCAAAAAATGTTACTTGATGCTACCTTGCTTAACACTCAGCATTATAAGGTAAAAATCAAGGGTAAAGTGGAGTAACCAAGGGAAAGGAGTAGTGTCCTCCCCTACACCTTGGTGTAGTAGCTATCGAAAAGGGAGCCTTCGGGTCACCCTCGACAACAGTCGCTAACTTTGCTTTTACTTATTAGTATATCCATGATATCCTAATGCTGAACACAATGGAAGAAAAGATAACATCAACTCATTTACATATACAAGGACATTTAACCTTTTATATACACAATATACATACAAGTTGTATTGAAAGATAAAATGCACAAACATGTCCCATGGTACAATTATACACATATTATTCCATGAACTACTAGTACATGGAAAGGATACAAAAAGGAAAAATGCTTACTTTACAAATGTATGTAATATAGCCTTGTAGCTTTACTGTTCCCTGGTAAGGTGAGAGACATTGTCTCTACTATTCAAAGAATTGAGGCAAAAAGTAGTCAAGAATGGGTTTCTAAGACTTGTGTAACATCCTATGAGGCCTTTAATAGATGTGCCAATGTTCTAAGAGAGATAATGATTTATTGTCTCCTCTCTCACACACACACACACACACACACATATATATATATATATATATATATATATATATATATATATATATAAATTTAATTTTGTACTTGCTCTTTTTCATTTCTTTTGATTTTTTTTTTTTTTCCTCCAGTCTTTTCTCATCTGAGTTTTATCTGTTTTGTGACCCCACCACCACCACCTCCTATCTGTTCGCAGCTGGGAACTGTCCATTTTCACTTGCAATCCCACCTCTATGACTTATTTGTAGTGTTTCATGTTTTCCTCTCATTCTAATCTCTTCACACCCAGGACTAGTTTCTCCTTGTGACCCCTTCTTAGCCTCTCAGGTGGTGTGCCACAAGAAACTGTCTCATTTTCCTCATCTAGTCTCTTTACCACCAGGGACTGTCTCCTTTCCACAACCATTCCTGGTTTCTTTAACATCAAGGACTGTCTTCCTTCTCTCTTTTGATCTTTTTTTGGGACATTGCAGGCGATTCACTTTGATGTTGTTCCTTCTTGTACATCATTGTAAAATTAGTCTTTTTTGCTGAAGACTAGTTTGTTTACCCTGTCCTATTATGTAAGTCTCTGGCCGTTCCTTTTTATGCTGTCTTTGTTGTCACCTTTCTTTCTCTTCAAAGTTTTTACTGGCTTCAACCTTTATTGCCTTTGATTATTTCCCATAAACAACTTTTCATCCTTTTGACTTTTCGTTTGGATGATTTCATTGTAATAATCACAATTCATTCTCTCCTCCTTCTTCTACTGATTGTGATGCATGGAGCAACACATGATGCACTTATTTTGTTCTTTTTTAATAAAAGGACTTTTCCATTTCATCCTCCTGTCAAGACAATGATTATTTTTCTACACTGTTACCACCAGCAACAATACGTTGCTTTGTTTACTAATGCTATTTACAGAAACTATCATTACTACAATAAATTTAAATGATAGAAAAAACTTTGATGATATATTAATAAGAGATGATGTTTATAGACTGTCATTTCATTTCACCATCAATATGATAACTGCTTGTGGAAATTTGATGTATACATGTTTGCTTTTTAAGTATAGCTAAATTTTATAGAATTAAAAAAGAAATGAAACAATTGTTTGTTAGAATTCTAATATTGTTATGATATTTCAGTTGTGATGTAGTAACCACCTCCCACCACCAATGATCATGATGTCTGACTGTATAACTGACAACAAGGAACTCTCTCAGAGGGTGCAAAAAATGGTCACTCACAAGAGTTGGATTATTTTAGGGGTGGGATATAATTTAGCAATTCCTTCATTGACTCATGAATAACATTTCATGTCTCCCTGTTTTTGAGACCCATTCAGAGGGAGGTTGAAAAACTATTATTAAAGAGTGGTATTTTTCTTTTCTTTTTTTTTGTTGTTGTCATCTCCTCATCTGTCTCAGCCATCTTTCTTTTAAGCCGTACAATGCAACACATTGAAAGTGAGAGAGAATAGTGGGGAATTGGTTAGCTGGGATATGAGTCACAGAAAAGTTGTCATGGGGAGAGCTGATGTGTTAAGAATTAACTTTGTTACCTGGTTTTCCTGCAATAGTTGTGTATTTTCTAATCTCTCAAGGCATCTCTTCCGTCTTTTATGCTACCTCTAAATTATACCTTTCAATAAACTTGGTAGGGATGCTAAAAAGATCTCAACCAACCCAAGAAGAAAATGTATCTGCCATCACATATTTATCTTGAAGGTCAGTACACCTCGCATGTCACTTTTAAATTTGTTTAACAATCCCCTCCCCAAGGATTCACTTCTTGGTAGGGCTGAGACTTTTCCAGCCCCTCTTGATAGCATAAATATTGCTAGACATAACTATACAAATTTTTCTGTGTGTTGCTAACTTTTACCTTCTGCTTGGATCAGAGTGTAGTATTTATGCTTTGCATAAAATCAGTGTTGCTTCTCAGCACTCTCACCTAATGTTGTAACTGAAGCATTGAAAATTTTATTAAATATATTTAAAAAATTCATAGAAAAATTAGGTAATCATCTCTATATAATTCTGTTTTTCTGGTATTATTTTGATAAAGTATTTAATCTTATGCTTTTTATCTGTATATTTTATAGCTTATAGTTTTTGAAATAACTATGGAAGTTCTATGGGTACAGATACTACTCTCTGATTCTAGACAGAAGAGACACATTAATCTAAAGTAAAGCAAATAGAGTACTTGTTCAGAATATTCTGCTAAAGGAATGTCTGTGGTTATATATATATATATATATATATATATATATATATATATATATATATATATATATATATATATAATACATTCACCATCCAGGTAAGAGTAAATTTCTCTCTTTGCTTCATTATTTTTTAATGGAACAGTTACATTTTAATCCCCAAAATTCTAAATCACCAGTTGGCCATAAGTCACCATTTTAGTTGTTGGAGGAAGGAAAGACTTAAGAAATATAGTGGGTTAGTGAATTGTTGTGAGTTGAAGATGTGGCTTTTAAATGTAAGTGTTCAGTCAAAAATTAAGATAAGGACTGAAAGTTACTTTTATTTGGATGGTCAATGTAAATATTAATATTTCTATATAATCTTTTTTACTTTGCTGCAGACATTTTCTCAGTAGGATATTCTGGACAAGTACCAGTAAATAGATACTACACTCTACTGCCACAAGTACTGATCTATATGTAAATAATCCCACCCTTTTTAATGGGAACTATGTTAAAAGATAATGCATAATATTAACATGAGTTATGACTTGGGTGCTTTGAGTATGGAGAAATGGTTAACTTTCAGACAATTCCTGTTTTAGCAGGTTCAGTCCTAACTAGGTGCCCTAAGATTATGAGCTTGTGCTGTAACCTACCTGATTAGTGTACTTAACATAGAGCAATGGTTACCAAAGTAGTATTACGAGAGTGAGTTATGAGGAGGTGCACTTAGTGTAATAGTTATTGTGGTAGGAAATAGAATTAGCACACAATTAAAGTCTTGTAAAGGCATGAATCCCTTTCTTTTTCTCTTCAGCAATGGGTAAAAAGTAGGGCAGACTGCATTCTTTAGCCTTGGTAATGCAACCAGTCTAGGAAAAGGAAAACTCTGAATTCAAACCAGCTGTACTCTGCTTAAAAATTGAACTTGTGTTGCATACTGCTAATGACAAAAGAGATGGGTAAATACATACTAGCATAAATTGATTCTCACTGAGTGCCACACTACTGCAGTGAGTTTAATTCTCACTGGATGCTCTGTACTTGTGACCTTATCATACTAAGTTAAGCTTAGAAATCAAAAGGGTTCCATAACATGATGTAATGATTATCAACTTAGTATAAGAAACCATTATTACTGTAGTGAGTTTGATCCTCACTGTGCCTCACATTTGTGCCCTTGTACCAAACTAAGTTAAGCTTAGTGAATATCAATCATAACTATTATTTTATTATTTATTGCACGGTCTGGCAACATCAATTTTCTAGTGTATAAATGCAGACACAAAAAAAGCAATATTGATTTTTGTTTGCTTTTATCCTAACTCTCAAAAAATTCTAGTAGACATTTTGGTGATCAAATATTTTTATATCTTGTCTTGAATTTCCCCCTAGACTGCGAAAAATCCAAGAACAAAACAAATTAAAAGAATCTCTAGGAAATTACTTGGGTGAGCCAAAGTTTTGTAATATTTTGGTAACATGAGGCATAATTCAGCAACTCCAAATGCTTTTACTAAGGATGTGAATGTAACTAACCACACTGGACTGAGATGTTGAGCTCATCTGATACTCTCTGAGTGTTACTTGCTGGATTTACCTCTATTGCTTGGAGCATGGTCTTGGAATCCACAGTTTTAGGCCTACCTGACCTAGCCTAATTATCAACGTTCTTCTAATCCAAGAGAGATTTTTTTAACGATCTAGTTAAAAAAACTATCTGAAAATACATTTGGCGCTGTTACCAGGATAAGACCAAAGTAAAAGTATGGTGACAACTATAGTACCGCATTTGGCACCATTAACAGCTTTCAACCCTGAAAATCCATGACACAACCAGACACAGGATTCGACCCTCAAAACCCACAGTGCAGCCATAAACAGGATTCAACCCTGAAAACCCATGGCCAAGTGATGGTATTACGTATTACGCATATTGTTTGGTACAGGTAACCAGACCAAACTACAGTGTTATTCTGAACTGTGATAAACTACACCTCCATCTTTTGTAAAACAATTGCTTTTGGTTGCTTTCATGGTATTGTGGCTCAGTTCAGACTTGTAAAGCATACTTTCCTGAATTAGACTACATTGCATGTTCCTCTGCACGACTTTCAAATTACACATGAAGTGAAGCAATGCACAATATGTCAGTGCACTAACTACCACAACACTATTGACCATAATGGGTACCTTCCATGGCTTGAACTATTTTAGTCATTTTAGCCAGATTATTGCAAAACTTTTGACTCGTCCTTGTATATATAAATAAGGATGTGTGATTTATGCAACAGTTATTGGCTCTGAGAATGGAATTGCCAATCCAAATGCAAGTTCTGACTGAGGCTGTTTTTCTTTACTTGCCAAAGGTGTGAATTAATCTTGTCACTCTTACCCCAGCTATGGTTAGATTGGGCTCTTTAGAGTTAGTGAGGCAACCAGTCTAGGAAAAGAACAATGAATTCAATCCTCCTGCCAATATGTTATAGGTCAGTGTAGTTAGATAAGATCCATTACATAGCATGTCTTACAGACCTTTCAGAAGCACCAATTTCTACAGTAAACTGAGAAAAAAGGTTTGTGTGTGTACAAGGTGTGTTGAAAGAGTATTAAGGCTGAAGCAGTATTTAGAAGACAGAAACAAACAATAAATGAAATATCAAGTTCTTTCAAAATAGTTTCCTTGCTATTCAACACTTATTCCAGTGAGTTTTCCATTAGTTGGAGCAGCATTGAAATTCCTTTTTGATATAGTCTGAGCTGTGCTGTCATTTTTCTTTTAATGTCTTTCATATCCCCAAATCTCACTCTTGAGATGAATTTTTAGTTTAGAAAATAAGAATCTAACCGAATGAGGTTTGGTGAGTATGGAGGGTGTCACACACTTATTTTGACAAAATCTGTTGGTCAGAAAGTATTATGACTGCTGATTAAAAGGTATCCAGAATTATATATATATATATATATATATATATATATATATATATAATCTCCATCTGTATTTCCTTTGATGAAAAAAAGGGGAGAAAAACTATTTAAGATGATAGTTCAACTCAAATGATTTGGAAATTTTTTTTCCACTTTACAATAAGAGCTCATCAGGACGTAACCTCTTCATAAGTACAGGAACATCGGTAGTTTACTTAGATTGCAGCCAAAACTGCAATGTCAAGTTCCCTCAATGTTAAAATATTCAACTCATAAAAAGCCATCTAGGTCATATTACACAGATTATGTGTTTAATATAAAAACTTCTGAAAAAAAAAAGAACAAATAATTAGCACTATCATGTAATAATTTCTCAAACATCAAAGGTTGTCTAAATATCTAATATGCGTTTTTTAAGTCACAAGTTTTTCACTGAATAATTTTGTTCATTTAATTATTAACATAATGAGAATCATATTTTAATGGAAAATTTTATAACCACTTGTATCTGCACTGACACTATTTCGTCATGGTTTTGCTTATTTATATTACAACCTTTTAAATGGTATTTTCCTGATGTGGTTAGTCTCATGATGTTTATTAAATTATTCATTAGTTATCTAATGAAAGGCTTTTTTGTTTTTTGTTTCCTTGTATTTCTCTGATCTTACTTCCATGCTTTTTCACCTAGCTGTAAATCTTTACTGAATTTTTTATATGAACAGTTTGTCTATCATTATAGATATTTTGATGAGTACTAATTGAGAAATGAATAATGACTAGATCTGTGTGGCAGAAAAATTATTTTAATACTTTATTAATGTACGTGTGGAAATAATGGCCAAATCTTCAGATTTCCTTAATATTAATTTATACTATACGAAAAGCATGTGTAAATCATTAAGAGAAGCAAGAGATTGTTTTTCTTTTTATATTATCTAACCATCTAATGGGCAAGAAATCTGTACCATATGTTCTTGAATAAAAAAAAAAACTCTAGGAAAATGTGTGTGTATGTGTGTTTATATATATATATATATATATATATATATATATATATATATATATATAAGTTAGAATAGGGTAGTCACAGTTAGTGGAGCTTGGTGACTCAGTTTTTTTGCCTATACTACATCAGACTCGGTCTAATGCTCAGATTGGCAAGAAACAGTCACCAAGTGCTACTGACTCAGTGTCTGCTATCCTAACTTATATATATGCTCTATCACTGATATTGAGCCCTTTATTCCTTTATTTATAGATATAACAAACCATATTGTGTGTGTGTACAGGTTTTGCACATTTAGGTTGGTTAAAAAGGTATTGAGACTGAAGCTCTATCTACCAAGACAGAAATGAACAATGAATGGAACATTAATTTTCTTTAAAATAGTTCATTTGACATTCAACATATTTATGATAGTGTGTTTTCCATTAGTCAAAGCACCCTTTCTTTTGATATAGAGTGAAACTGCACTGCTGTATTTTATTTATTTATTCATTTTGCTATTCATTGTTTATGGCATATTAGCCTTCATGGGTTATTTAATACTAAGGCCATCCTTGTAAAAGAACAGCAATGCTATTATTTAATCCATAGTTGGGGGGATAAGGGGTTCATATCTTTTCCAATGGCATTAGTTAAAAAATGAACATAAGAGCATAACTGGAGTTTGAACTTGCTTGCTATGAGGCTGCCGTCCCGCACTTTACCTATTTGCTAACCATTACGCCATATGGGGTGCCTGAAAGCAACAAGTTAGAAAACTGCCTGATGCTTTTGTAACAAAAGAAACACAAGATTATATATCACGTGCAGGTTAGTGATTATACACATTACTCATACAGATGTATATTTTAAGTGATATACATTTGAATTTTTGTGGGAAGATTTTGAAAAGCAAATAAAGATATAAGATTATTGTCTGAAGTTCTGTTTTCCAAAGATTATTTGTACGAAGAACGTCATCTTTATATTGATAACTCCACTGCTTTGTATACATTTTCTTCTCTCCTCTCATAGTTTTATTTATTTCTATCTTCCACTGCCCCTTTAAATGGAACACTCCGCAAATCTTGGCTAGAGTTTCATCCTGAACTCTTAGTAAAGAATTAAAATACTCTATAAAATGTACTTTATGTAAAAAAAACAAAACAAAAAAAAAAACAAACAATTTGAATAATTTGTTTTCTATAATGTTACTAATGATATAAACCAAGGGTCCCTAACCCATGGTCCATTGGTCACACGCAGCACTTGAGGCCTATTTGTGTGGCCCTACACCTAACTTTCAAAATTTTCTCTTTACCATTTAATGTTAACTGTGAAGAAGTACAATTTCAACTTTAGAAGAAAAGAATTGATCTTCTGTGTTTCTTGCTTGCCACATCCTTGATTTCTGTAAGAACCACATGCTTCCATCTGGATGATTGTCCAACCTTATCATTCACACCCAACTTGTAGTAAACATGTTTGACACTACATAATGCTGTGAACAACTATTCTACAAAATGAATCATGCCAAGAGTCTGCTTTGTTTGTAACTGTCAAATCATCCCTTGTTTAATGTGCTCCTTTTGTCAACTTCTTCATCTAATCCTGATATATCTTCTTGCAATTACAAATGACATAAGATGTCTCTTTAATAAATTATGATTGTTAACGTGAATTTTACATTTTTTTGTTTGTTTGGTTTTTTTTTTAATCATTTTAAGATTGTAACCATGGATCCTCCTGATTTAAGCTTTGAGGCCTTTGACTGAAAAGGTTGGGGACTCCTAGCATAAACAAATAAAACTCAAGATCTGGAGAATGTCTAATCACCTGTTTGTTGCCATTTTTTTAATATCTTTTCTGTCCTAGAGTAGTAGTTCCTGTTGAGGTTCCATCAAATAGATTTGTTTGAGATAATGTTTAAAATCATTTTGAACTACTTCAATATATTGGTTCTTAAAGAAGCATTGATATTACAATTTAGTATGATGTGTTTACCTGTTTAAAATGATTATGAAGATATATTTACTGTATATAATTGGAGACCATAAATGATAAACTGATTTTAATCTAAAGTAACCCAACAAGAGTTGACATGCTGTAAAACCAATACACACACACACACACACACACACACACATATATACATACACACACATTACTCATTCTCTTTCCTTCATTGATCCCATCTGATGTCATCATGACAATTTGTATATATTCCAAATTGAAGTAGGCTAACTCCAAAATTATTTTCTGATAGAAATAAATTCACTTGAAAGAAGGAGATTGCTACTTTAAACTTAGAAAATTAGATCATACCTCAATTTTATTGCTTGTTCACTAAACCACAACTGATATTTATGTTGTAGAAATTGCAGATTTTGTAATTAATTGAATAAACATGAAAAAAATGAAATTTCTTTTGGCCTAATCTCTGGATATTGTGATTGCTTTTTACTTAAAGGAAACACAATCTACCATCTTATTAATTTATTTATTTACTTATATCTAATTGAAAATAACAGACAACAATTTGGTGTCTAAATTTTCTTGTTGTCTAACAAGATGTCACAACTGTGGTTGTAGGCAATTTAAAAACTGTCCAACTGCCTACAACCACAAGTGTGACGTCTATGCCTACAAGAGAATCTGCAGCTTAAATACACATTTTATATATAATATATATATATTCAACTTCTCCACAGAAGCAGGATGTAACACAAGGTCTACTTCTAAGTGGACTTTAACAGGTTTTAATTCAGTGTTTTCCTTCTCCTAGACCAGTTGCCATACCAAGGTTAAAGAACCCTTTCTGCCCAACTATTTACTCATGGCTAGTGAGAGAATTGTTAGATTCAAACCTTTCCCAAGGGTATTAGTGCTTTGTGAAATGCAAACTGCATTGTCCAAGATTTGAACTCAGTTTGCCACATCTGTTTCCTACAATGATAACCGTTACACCACAAGCACCTCTGATATATTACCATGCTGTCTTTTACGATGAGACTTCAGTCATTAATCCTTTGTTTTAGCTACTGATTTGAACATAAAAGTACAGATAAAATCAGATTTAGCACAAATTTTCAGAGAAACAACTAAGAAAATTTGTGTTTCACTGTGTATAATATCTACATTAATAATTAGAATGAGTTTGTTCCTCTATAGATAGCCAAATAGATCAATTTAGAATGACAAATTTGTTAGGCATATTTATTGGATCCAGGAGAAAGTTTTAAGATTTAAAAAAAAAATCAAATGTTTTTATTCCTCATAGTGAAAGTGGATGTAGTCTTTAACAGTTATCAGTATGAAACAATGATGCTGAAAGTAACTCATCATACAGAAATGAAATTTCTAAACGAAAAAAAAATGTATTACAAAAAAAACATTTTCATTTAATTAAACAACTAATTATTTCTATCATTAAGTGTTTTCGGACTATTATCTTCATCTTTATTGTTATTTCCACACTGTTTCGGCCGATATATCCTCTGGCCTTCTTCCGGTGTTTGTCAAACTCAGGAACCTACACAGAACTTTGAACTACGTCCTTTACTGAATCCATTAGCCATAACTGGGTACAAGTATTCTGGTTATAGGCGTTGGTTCCCTAAGCTTCTAAGGAGACAATCATCTAGTGGTTGCAGGTTCAATCCTGACTACAGGCGAGTAACAATACAGGAATACTTAACACTTGTACCCAGTTATGGCTAACAGAATCTGAACAGGCGATTCCCCCGCCACTGGATTCAATAAAGGACATAGTTCGAAGTTCTGTGTAGGTTCCCGAGTTCGACAAACACCTGAAGAAGGCTGGAAGACAATAGAAAACCCTTAATGATAAAAATCTTCAAGCTTCATCTCAAAAATTCAGACAATAACTAATTATATTTGCAAGTTGTTTAAGCTAGAAATGTAAAATACCTGGTGTTACTGCTAAGTCAGGTCTAACAAACTAGATCTGGTGGTGAGGCTGGAGTACTCCTTTATTACCATTACTCCCAGTTCCCATCTGACTCAGAGTACTTGTTAGTCACATTTGTGGGTCAAATAGATTTGTTTAAGAATTATTTGTATTCAATGGGACTGTGTAATAAAAAAAACCTTAAGAAACAGTTATACAAAAAATGTAAATATTAATGTAAAATGAATGTGATTTCCTAATCTCGTGGCATAAAATAACCCTGGACAGGTTGACATGCCGTTAAAATCAGTTAAATGATCAATCAAAAATGTTTAAATGATATATATCTTAAGTATCATTTAAATCTAAAAAAATATTTAATCAGAAAACTTAATGAATTTTTTTTTTTGTAGAACAATGTCAACTTTGTATGTTAATATAAAAAAATTCACTGTTTAAAGACATTAGGTTATCATAAATGATGACAATATTCAGGGGTGTATTAGGACTATCTATATTCAACAGTTTTGTATAATTTGACAATGACTGAAATAACACTTACCTGCTGACTATTAGGACTTGGGAATCATTTTTAATATCATTATAACCAGCTGCAAACCATGTGTTTACATCTGGCATAGACAGATACTTTAAGTTTTGCCTTAGACCAACTTAATCATGAGATATTTCAGGACAAGAAGAATTTTGATACATAGTTACATTTTTTTAGCACTCAGCAAAGATTATCTTTACTTTTTAGTTAATTCAATGCCACCAGCATATTAACCATTGCATTACAGTATGTTCTCTGTTCAGAAACAGAATAGAGTAACTTTGATGTTTGGGATGTGACCCAAAGTTTTGTTTTGCAAAGTGAAATATTAGATTTGTGGATTAATACTCTCTCTGATGACCAAGGCAGCTGTGGTAGTGGTGGTGGTCGTGGTGGTGGTGGGGCATTTTCAAAGAACATTTTTGAAAAAAAAAAAAACAAACTTAGAAGGAATTTTTTTAGAGCAGTTATTTTTAAACCAGCTGACATCAGCATTACTATATAGCTGTCACTGTGTGAATGCTTTTTCTTGATAAGACTTTTGCTAGAAAAACCAAATATTTTTTTGATAAATTTCTGTTGCAAAAATTTACATTGCACATTGAGTTTATCTATAGACTTATCTACAGATTATTTTTATAATACCTATTTTTTATTTATTTATTCATTAATTTATTTTTAAATGGAGGCATGTGTATTTCTTATATAGTGGTCCTTGCTAATGAACAAAAAAAAGGTGGTTGATCCTCCATGGCATAGTGGCAAACGTACTGGACTGCGGCATCTTAATAAGCAAGTCCAAACTCTGAGTGCTGTCACATTAACTTTTAGACTAACACCCTTTGGAAAGGCATGAACTCTCTTATCCCCCTAGCTATGGATTAAATAGTACCACTACTGTTCTACAAGGATGACTTTAAATGAAGGTTGATATGACATTAAACAAAGAAACCAAACTGAACTAAAATAAAGGGTACCTCGAGGTGGTGTGATAACTAGCAAACTTGTCTTGCAGATCAATTAAGAAAGAAATTCATGGATATGTTGGAAGTTCTATAAATAACTTATTTTTATTCATTTATTTATTTTTTATAAAAAAAGATGCTAAAAATCTTTTCAAAGAATCACTGAAGCAAGTTTGAAATTGCTGTTTCATAAGGAAATATACAATTTACCTGAAAGCTATTGGAAGAATAGTATTGATGTTTGAATAATTATGCTATGAATTTATATGAATAAAAGATTTTGTCCCAAAAAATGCTAGAAGCTTGTATCAACATAACAATGTCAATGACTCAACTATCCAGTTTAAGGAGCAATTTCATACAGGCAATGATCAAAGTCTTTTGAAATATTGGATTACATCATGGAAACAAAATGTTTGCCCCATCTTTTTCTTTTTTTTTCCAGATAAGGACATCGTGACACATAATGATGGGTACACACGTATAATCAAATCAAAATTATCAATATAAAACAAATCAGGAATAATGTGATGTTCTATTATGACTCATTTTAAATTTACTGTGTAAGATTTTTTTTTTATTATTTTATTTATAAATACTAGAAACCTTTGCAGGGTTATGGGGTGGGGCTATGCTAATTGTGAGATTCACTGAAGAGAGTGGGTGTAAAGTCAATATTGTACCTAGAGGAATCTTATTTGAGGTTGTGTAGGAAGCATACATTTCAAGGATTGAGTGATTGATTTTAATGGCATGTTAACTTGTATAGGGTTATTTTATGCCCAGAAGTTATAGAATTGCATTCATTGGACACTGATATTTACATTTTTGGTCAGTTGTTTCTAAAAAAAAAATTTTTTTTTTATTCATGGTCCTATCAAATACAAATATATTTTAAACAGTTCTGTTTGACCCTTGGTAGAAACCATAACAGTTACTGCCAATCTGGGTCAGAGTGAACCTGGGAGTAATGATAATGAAGGGGTACTCCACTCTTCCCAGATATCCAGAACTGGAGCCCTATCATCAGATGCAGTTTAATGTTATACCCAGGACACTACTTTTGGTGGGAATGGGAGGGATACAGTCATTATTTTCTTAGGCTCTTCAGACAAGGCAGTTCAAGAATTGATTCAGATTATTTTCTCTTGAGCAGATTCTTTGTCACATGATTCTTTTGAAGATGGAATTGTTTGTATGGAAACCAAATTAGTAGCTGCTATATAGATTTAAATAGTTAAATTCAACCTATTTTCACAATCTTCAATAGATCATGTAGCTTCAAGTATGTATTTACCCGAGCCCTCTACTATAGGCAAGATATGACACAAGGTCAATTCTTAAGTGGAGTAAAACTGGTTTAAATTCAGATTTCCTTCTCCTACACTGGTTGTCAAACCAACAGTGAAGAATCTAGTCTGCTTTACTGCTTATCCATAGCTATCAGGAAAACAGATAGATTGATGTCTTTCCCCAAGGATATTAGCATGAAGAGAAATGCAAACATCCTTGTCTAGGATTTGAATTGCTAATTCAATTTAGCAGTATTAAATATCCAATCAAAAGTTAGAAGCAATAATAAGAGCTCCATATAAAAACTAATGAACATTTTAAGAAATATTTTATGTATAAGTGATTTTGTATGCATACTTTTGTTTCTATTGTGTCTGCTAGACAAAAATCTGACCAGCAAATATCAACATCTTATGACTTGTCTCAAGTCCTTTGTCTGTAAGTGACATGTTTTTTTTCATTACCAAATGATGAATATGTCTCTTCCAGGGAAGTATAGGAAAGTCTACAAAAGAAATAGATTTAAAGATTTAACATATTGACAATCATGATACATTGTTTTGTAGAGAAACACTTGAAGTTTATTACTGCAACTTAGTTGTCTCATCACTGAAAACTAGATACTTCATATATTTATCTTCACAATCAATACTCCTGTATTTCTATACAGAAATCTTGACATGTGATTTTGTTCTGGTCATTTACACTTTGCAATAACTGTAGTCTATAAGGAATCAATTCTGCCAAATTTTCCAAATAGTCTGATGTGTAATTTGTAACTCCTAGTGTAACTAGTACAAACATGCTCTAAACATCTTTTTTTTTTAATTTTTTAATTTATTTTCATCTAAAAATGATTTTTTTTTTTTTTTTTTTTTTTTGATACTATAAATCTCCTTAGAATCCTTGGACTTGGACTGGTTTTTTTATACAAACATCCTATTTTTTAAAATTTTATTTATCATAGATATACTTTTGTCCATTGATTTCTCAATGTACTATAAAATGCCATTGTATAATAGTAATAAAGTAGTAAGAAAATTAATCTAAGCGCATAAAATACCTTCTCAACAGCTATAGTTTTTTTGTACACCAACTGCTAATGGAACACCTAGGATTGCTGAAAGCCTTAATAATAAACCTAAATTATTTCGTCACAAAAGTATATTTGATAAGTTGATATTTTAGGTTTTTAGATAAATTTTGTGGACATCTTGCATAATACCTAAAATTTATCTTTATTTAAATCTTTAAGAAAACAGTAAAAGCACATAATTCTCTGGAACTTTTTAAAGAGAACATTCTAGATAACTCTTATGAGATTTGAGCCCTGTCATCAGGGTTTAGAATGCACTAACTGTATCTCCTGCTGAGGAGTAAGAACCCCCCCCTCCATTCAAAGGGGTGTCCTGGGTATGATACTCAATTGCATCTGGAAATGAGGCTCCAGTTTTGGAACTCTGGGGTGTATGAAGTACCTCTTCATTGCCATTACGCTCAGATTCACACTGACCTGGAGTAGTAGTATGTGTAAAGATCCCATTTATGGGTCAAATAGATGTTTGAAAATTATTTGATAGAAATATTTGAAACCATACAACCATGCGCAAATTATTTCTATCATATACGAATAATCTATATCATAATTGTCTGCAAAACCTTAAGAAACAACAATACAAAAAAGTGTAAATCTAAATGTGCAATATACAAGATTCCCTAACCACTCAGTATAAAATAACTCTACGGAAATTGATGTGCCATTAAAATCAATCAGTCTTTTTCTCAATGAATTCAAAAAATGAAGGAACATCTTTCATACTCTTGTACTAGATTTTCATTTTTGAAACTAGCATTCCTTACACATTAATTGCCACCTTTCTTCAGCAGGTCACTCTCCTCAGCAATTAGTTTAAACCAGTTTGTTTATTTTACCTTTTAAGAAAAGCTTAATTAGCAGTCTCACAAGTGTTAATATACCAGGTGAGACAGAAGTGAAAGGGTAGTCAGTGTATATGCATAAAGATGATTTGTGTTGTACAATATTATTAACCGCCTTGTTACTTTTGCCACACCCTGGAATTTGACTTAAAAAAAAAAAATTAAAAATCCGGACATAATGAATTATCTCCCATTGCATGAATTCTGATTGTTGGCAGGTTATACACTCGTGTACAAGGGTGTTCTAAAAGTAATGCCTGTAGAAACTACAACCAATACAGAAGAATCATTGGATAGTGAGTTTTCAGTTACAAAACACTATTTTCTCCATAATCATAGGTTATGCATTTTTCATCAGCAATGAATAAGAGCCTGCATGCCATACTAATAAAAATTTGTACCAATGGAGGGGACCAGCTTTTTCACAACAGCAATGGGGATGTCATTGTATTTTTAAAAAAAAAAAAAAAAAAAAGGCTGTCTATATAGTCCATTTTTCACTGACACGTTGATCTGGATGCTCTTCATTTTGTAGGTTGATATATTTGTTGAACATGATTTGTCACTCACACTGTTGTCACCACTGCTGAAACACATTACCCACTGTCTAATTGTCGTCATATTCACTGTTTTTTCTTTAAAAGAATTGATAAATGTTAATGGGTGAAGTTTTTTCTTGCATAAAGGAAATTAGTCAAATTCCTTTTGATTTTATATCAGATGCTATTTTGCCTGACTGCTTATTAGCTTCCATTTGTAATAAGGCAAAAAAAAAAGTTATGGATTATTGATAGGAAGGTTCAACCTCTACTGCTGTACCACTAATGTTCACTTCTGCCATTGTGGGATAACATAATAATGGTGGCATTACTTTTAAAGCTATCCTCTTATAAGTGCATCATGAAGAATCTTGTTCCTAGCTAGCAAAGATGCATTGCTAATATTAGTGGCTGTATGATAAAATAGTATTTGTAGCTGAAAACCTACTCTATCCAACTGCATTAATATGCTCTTTGTATGAGTTGTACTCTTTAGAAATAAATAGGAGGCATTACTTTTGGAGCGTTTTGAAATTATTTTTTAAGGCTTTCTCTTTATACATCTGATGTATAACTTTCCCAACAGGTCAGTTAAAGATTTGAATTTCTAGACTACTTATGCAGATGATTTGTTTATACTGGTGCAGACTTGTGGACAACCATTCACACTTTTTTAGATCAGCTGATAACAGAAGAATGGTGCAGCACTGTACCATATGTTCTCCTGATCAACACTCTTTTTTTCCTTCAATCATATTTACCAACCCCTCTGCTCGGGCAGGATATGACACAAGGTCAATTTTTTAAGCGGAGTTTAACAGGTTTCAATTCAGTTTTCCTTCTCCTAGACTAGTTGCCTCACCAAGGCTGAAGAACCTAGTCTGTCCTACTATTTACCCATAGCTGGAGGGAGAATAATTGGATTCATACCTTTCCTTCTATACCCATTCCTTTACCAAGGCAAAATATCCCAGTCTGCTCTACTGTTTATCCATCGTCGATGGAGAGAAGGGAAGTTTACATGCCTTTCCCTAAGGTCATTAGCATGAGATAAAATGCAAACAGCCTTTTCCAAAATTTGAACTAGGCTCACCGAGTTCATTTCCTACTACAATAATAATTGTTATTGCATGAGCATCTTCTTTGAACCAATACTATAAAAGATAATATTAACTTAGAAAGTGTATCATAAAAGTAATTTTTATGACTATTTGATAGTTCCAATGAAATATTTTTGAGAATCATCAGTCTTCAAGCATAAGTAGTAAATTTTTCTGTCTCTGTCTGTCTGTCTGTCTGTCTGTCTCTCTCTCTAGCTAGGCCAACATAATCTTTTCAAAATTGCGATCACCTAAATACATGTACAATTCTAAACATCTGAGTCATCTTGTGATAATTATTTATAGAATACATGAGATAAAGAAACAAATAAAGAGGCAGATAATAAGGCAATTTACTTTACTTATTTCTCCTTTTTGTAAATTTTTTTATCCTCTGTATAGGCTATTTATTCCTTTAGAGATTCTTTTTTTTTTTTTTTTTTTAATGATGACACTTTATAAGGTAAATACTCTATAGCTCTGGTTCAAAGCTAGTTTTAGGTATTTATGTATGTCACTAAATTTCATTTCATGAAAATAAAAGCATTACTTTTGCACAACAAATATTTATTTTCAACATAATCCCATTCATTTTTTTTTAATTTTTAATTTTTTTTGAATAGTGGAATTATATTATAAATTTAATTACCATGACCAGAAAATCTGGCAAACACTGTGTGCGACAGACAGATATCACTACAAGACACATAAGGTTAATTACTACTTGTTAGTCTATTATTGACTTATTGATATACTATAGTTAATATCAGTGACATAGTGTGATTATTGTCACAATGTGTGATGCTACGTTAACCTTCTCTGGAATAAGTAATATTCAAAAAACCCTTTCTAATGCATTATTATAGTAAAATGGTTTCCAATTCATTCTTATAGTAAAAAGCATTCCTATAGTAAAAGACTTTTCCAATGAATTTCTATAGCAAAACCCTTTTAAATGCATTCCATAACAAAACCCCTTCCAATGCATTCCTGTTAAAAAGAAAAGCCCTTTCAAATGCATTTCTACTGCAAAACTCTTTCCAAAGCATCATTATAGTAAAAACCCTTCCTAATTCATTCTATAGTAATATTCCTATAGAAAAACAAACAAAACTTTCCAATGTATTTGTATAATAAAAAATCTCTTCCTACATATTCCTCTAATAAAAACTCTTTCTAATGCATTCCTATAGTAAAAACCTAATTGGAAGTACGAGTGGTGTAATGTTTATTTTCATAGAAAATGGACACTGTGACATGAGTTCAAATCCTGGTCACGACTGTTTGTATTTCACATAGAACTAATACCTTTGGGAACGGTATGAATCCAATTATTCTCTCTCCAGTTATGGGTAAATAGTAGGGCAGACTGGGTTCTTTAGCCCTGGTTAGACAACCAGTCTATGAAAATTCTGATTTCAAACCTATTAAACTTCACTTAATTGACCTTGTCATATCCTGCCCATGCAGAAGGGTTGGTAAATACATATAGTAAAAACCTAACTACTAGTAGTGTATGGTGATTATTGTCACTACATGTGCCACTTTACTAAGCCTACTACTCTGGCATAAGTATTTCTAAAAAATTTCTCAGGGTTTATCTTTATAGGAAAGTAAATATTCTTAGCATTCTATATATATATATATATATATATATATATATATATATATATATTAGAGATTAGAGATTTCACAAAACTAGTTGATTAACTTAATTATTTCAAGTCTTTTCTTAGCTTTTCCAGGGTTCATTTGACATTTGCAAAAATACTCTTTGAGAATATAGCCCAGTAAGTTGGGGCTGTTAAATACATCAACTGCATCTCTGCTGAGGAGTAAGACTCTCTCAACAAGTGTCCTGGATAAAACATTAAAGAATCTGATGGTGAAGCTCCAGTAATGCTGGAGCTTTGGGGAAAGCTGAGTTCGCCTTCATTGCCATCAGTCACAGTTCTACTCTGGCCAAGTGTAGTAGTACCTGATTGGGTTCTATCTATAGGTCAAATAGAACAGTTTGACATTTAAACTGTATGCTGCAAATGACCTATACTAAATTGAATTGTTAGAAATATTAGTTTTGTTTGAAATAGAACTATTTGATCATTCAACTTTGTGTAAACAAATGACTGATGTTTAATTGAATTGTTAGTGATATATAGCAATACTTGGAACCATTTATCTTTGTTGACTTATGTTTACAAATTATATCTAATATATATGTATAAACTGGATTTGGCATTAAATAACCTACAGTGGTTGATATGCCATAAAACCAATCTTTTGAGAATTAAGCAATTTCCAATTCAATTTGCCACTGAATGATGATTTGATGGATTCTGTATTTTTACTTTAACAATCCAAAAATTCCCAATGTAGATGATTATGAAGTGCTAATTAGAATCCTTCACATCTTCATAAATTTATCCTATATATTCCAAATCACACATTATCTGTTAAATACAATATTGTGAACTTGTTTGGAAATGATCCTCATCATCATGTTGTGCTGCTAGTACAGATTTCCCTGACCCACTCTTGCCATCCGTCTCTATCATCCACCACTCCCGGCAGGTCCTCTAGGCTACATCCTGTATCAGTACAGAGCTGTTGTAGATAGGTTCTAGCTTGTCTTCCAACCTTTGCTCGTCCATGTGAAGGGGTCCACAGGAGTATATTGCTTATGAGTTCATCCTTACTTCTCCAGCAATGTCCTGTATGTCTGGCTTGTCTAACGTGGATGGTTTTTGTGATAGGTGGTAGGTGGCTGTACAGCTGCTGTTTTGTGGGGTGTTGCCTCCAGGACTTGTTCAATACAGCTCGCAGTATTTTTGTGTAATTGCTGTCAAGCTTTTTCTCCGTACGTTTAGTTAGTGTCCATGTAGTGCATCCATATAGCAGTATTGATACGACCGCTGCTTGGAAAAAACTTTGTTTTATTTTATCAGTCAGGTCTGACTTTCATATGATGGATAGCTATCTATGTCTTTGCTAGTTGCGTGTGGATGTCATTCTTGGTTGATGAGATGCTGCTTCCGAGGTAGGTTAACATGTCAACTAGTTTCAGAGAACTATCATTTAGTCTGGAGGTGATGCCTATGTGTTTTAATCAGAGGCGACATCTCTTGGAAATAAAGAATGTGGAAATTTCACATCAAATTTCTCTTGCACATATTTGTAATGTTTATACATGAAATAATGGTGTTTGAATTTGGACTTAACATCTTTTTTTTTTTTTTTTTTTTTTTTAAACCATCCAAAAATTCTTAATATAACTATGAAGTGCCAATGAGAATCCTTCATACCTTCCTAAATAGAAGCATCAATATCACCATATTACAACATGTTCATTGTTGTTTGGATATAGCATAAAACTTATATGCATCTAGATTCTACCTTCTTATCCTTTGGATTGTATTCTATATGGAAACCTTGTTCTATATATCCATACACTTGTAAAATCTATTCAACATGCATTCATACTAGGCATTGTTCTATGTTAGATTGTTCAGTGAACCTAAAAGTAAAAATCTACTTGAGTAAATAAAAGTGACTGAACACCTGGCTGGTTATTAGTTGAAGTTGTTACAACATAATTTAAGAATCTGACAGAATTTTACAGTTTCTCATTGGGTGCAACAATAAGAAGTCAAGTAGCAGTTTTTAACCCATTGTACACAATTGTGTGTCACTTAAATGTTATGTGAGTGTGGTGGAATTACCTAATTACTTACTAATACTTACGGTGCTTCTTGTTACATTACACTTAACACTTATGAATTGGTATCAATTTTCTTTTAGTATCAGCCTCTTTGTTTATTTTTTTTTTTGTTTCTTAGTTATATATATATATATATATATAATTCTTGCAACATGATAAGAAACAGATAATGCAATTTGTAAATAAAATATATATATATATATATTACAAACTGATATCTGAAAAAAAAAATAATTAAAAAAAAAAGAAATGACCAAAAATATCCTTACTGCTTGAATATAATCAACCAGTACAGCAATGCCTAGCTAAAAGAAAAAAAACACCGACAGTTACCTAAGCTAATGTATACACTAAGTAGAGCAAAACTAGAATACTAAAAGAGCCAGAAACTTGGTAGTTTCAGGCTCTTTTAGGTATAATATATATGTGGGTATGTGTGAGTTTCTCTGGGTTTTTTTAATGCTTATGTTTTCTTTTAATGTTTCCATCAATTTTTTTTTTAATGTGTGTATATTTTGTTTTTTGTTGTTTTTTTTTAAGTTTCTGTGAGACTTTGTTCTTAATGTTTCTATCTTTTCCTTTTTCTCTTTTTATTTTCATGTCTTATTTCAATGTTTCTCAATCTGTTTGTTTGTTTTTTTTTTAATATTTACTTTTTAATTTTTTTTTTTTTTTTTTTAAATCTGTCAATCTCTCTTTGATTTTTAAAAAATGTTTATCTGTCTACCTGTTTTTTTTTGTTTTTTTTTAAATTTGTGTTTCATTTTCTAAAAATCCACCTCTGTCAATCTTTTTTTTCTTTATCTGTTTTCTACTTTCTCTCACTCTGTCCATCTTTCTTTGTGTCTATTTTTAATACTTTCTCTGTTGTTTCATCCTTCTCCCAACCTAACTTGTACAGAATTTTAAAGGTATATGTTATTGCTGATTCTCTATTTCCCACCATCACAATCTGCTCCAAATGTTCATCTCTTAGTAAAAATAATAATTGTTGCAACACTCACCTGGATAACCTATTAATTAAGTATTGAATTGTAACCTCTGACCCTTTGTGCCTCAGTCATTAGCAAATAAACTTCACTCACAGGAGAAACTGTTTAAAGACTTGAAAAAAAAAAAAAGATTCAGACACTTAAATTTGTAAAATTAGCAGAGAAACAGACAGATGGTATTTATAACTAAGAAGTTGTCAAGAAAGTCTATATTTAATTCCAAAGTCAGGTATTCTTATGAAACCTTTAGTACTTTTTGAAGAATGCTTTCAAGTATTTTGTTCTTTTTCTCTGTGAAATACTCTGTAAAATACAGCCTTTTAATAGTATTTTATTCCTTTTTTTAATAAATATATAGTCCAAAAAGAAAGTGTTCAGAAATAAAATATTGTTCAGTATGGACTTTTACCTTCTGAGACCTTAAGCTGTATAAAATTGGAGGCCTTATTCTAAAAATATTTCATGTTAATGATAAAGAAAAAAAATCATATATATAAAATATTTGATGAATTAATGTATTAGTATTAAAGAATAAAAACTTATAAAATAAAAATGTATTTTAAAAAATAATTCTCTGAGAGTATGTGGCTCTAAGCTATAGCTAAGTCCAGCACTAAATGTTGTGTAACACTGAAATTGAACTATTTTATGAAAAAAAAAATCCTCCCCAAAAAACTGCATCATGCCAGGTTGGTTAGTATTAGAGCTAACCATGCTAGAGTGAATGTGTGTATATATATATATATATATATATATATATATATATATATATATATATATATATATATATTGTACTTGTTTTGTTTTTATTCCCCAAATTTGAACCATCAAGTATCTTTGTATGAAATTCTGTTTCAAATTAAGAAAAAAAACTTTCAAAGAGATTCTTCTCATGCTGTAATATAAGTGAACTATGCACAATATCAAGAGAGATAAAAGTAAGTAAAGTTGACAACCATAGTTGAGGGTGACCCGAAGGCTCCCTTTTCGATAGCTACTACACCAAGGTGTAGGGGAGGGCGCTACTCCTTTCCCCTGGATTGCTCCACTTTACTGTTGATCCTTACCTTATAATGCTGAGTGTTAAGCAAGGTAGCACCAAGTACCATTTTTTGAGTCTTTGGTATGACTCTCTGGTCCATTGGTGAACACTCTAGTTTCAAATCAGGAAAAAAAGAATCCACCAAAGCAGTTACCAAATCTGAACAGATTTCTACTTGAATGGATGATGATCACATGGACAAAGTCCATGCTGGGATCCACAGAAATTGTTTCCTTGATTTCCAAAAGGATAGGGATTTATAAAATTTCATGATGCATTATCCTGCCAACAAAGAAATTGTAATTTAGTTCTTGAGTTTTAAAAAATCAGGAGTACCAATTTCACCATTGTGTAACAAAAACAGAAGTACTGATTCTATTATTTATCAATAAAATAGTGGTTGGACTGTCTCATGAGAGCTGACATTGTACTATAGTTTTGTGTTGAATTTATCATAGTTATACTTAATTTAAAAATTTTAAAGATATAAACAACAAAAAATGAATCAAATTGACTAGTACTGTTGAAAAAAAAAAGCAGGAAAAATTCAAATTGTCTTTATCTTATATGTGTGTGGCTTTTTGAACAGGTTTGTTGCTGATTAACCATGGTAATTTTTATGGTGTTCACTGCACCACAATGCAGAGCAATATTACAATATTTTCAACTGTAAATTAGTGTAATAAGGTAATTAGAACTCTCTAATGCTGGTTTATCCCCCTTTTACTAATCCTAGGACCCACCACTTTTTTACTCTTCATTTCCATCTTAGCCTCATGATAAATTACCTGTACATACTGTTCGTCTTCGAGGCATTACTCTATCTACACAGTAGATATAACATTACAATTAGGTTAACAACCAAAACAGTATGAAAACTCAGGTTTCCCAGTGGGTGAGCCAGTATTTGACATGTTTCACATGAGGATCAACATGTTAAAGTCATGAGTTTTTATCTTGTTTTTATTGATATCTTATTTTATAGTTGAAAATATTATTGGCATAATTAGTGTTCACCAATGGCCTGGAGACCAGATTTCAATCCCAGGTCGAGTCACACCAAAGACTCAAAAAATGGTATTTGGTGCCTTCTTGCTTAAGCTTGATCCATATTTTATAATGCCGAGTGTTAAGTGGAGCAATCCAAGGAAAGAAGTAGCTTTCTCCCTTACACCTCAGTGTAGTAGCTATTGAAAAAAAGCTTTCAGTTACTCTTGACTATGGTCAGCCAACTTGCATACATATATAAGCCAACAGTTTTATTTTACATATGTTATAGAAACTTTACATGGACTAAAATATTTTCCAACTTGTGTGTATGTATATAATTTGTCATACAGAAACTTCATTTTAGCTACTACTCGGTTTCATGTGTGACAAATTGAATTGCACTATCACTGAGACATTGAGCAATTGATCTGTTAATTTTATTTTTTAAATTCTTTAATGAATTCACAATCCTTGTATTGTATTATATATATATATATATATATATATATATATATATATATATATATATATACTACAATGACAATTTAGATATGTACTACTATATAGATTTATGTAAATACATACGAACAATTAAAAGCAACAAAATAGAATTACTTGTGTATTTGAAGGTGTAAGGAACTTAAGTGAGAAGTTTATCATTGAAGTGAAAGATTTTTTGTCTTTTTTTTTTAAATTTTGTTGTCTCTTTAATCATCTCATTTAGAAAATTCTGTCCAAATCTCTCTTTTTGTCATTGACCAATCATGAAGGTGATGGGTATTGGCTCTCTTGCCAACAGAAGTTCTTTCTGTTTTTTAAATAAATGACAATTTAATGATGTGTATGTAGGGTTGCTACTTTCTTTGTTTTGTCTTTGTATTACTTTCTTCTGGACTCCAAAAATTTTTGTACACTGATTCAACTTTAATTTTGATCAGTCTATTCCTGGGTGTGACTCATTGTTTCTACTGAGACAATAGCTTCATATCAGTTAACATGAGTTTTTTTTTGTAGGGGTTGAAATCAGCACTTGATGTAAACTCAACTTGTTTGGCTTAGAATATGCTGACTGTATTCTCTGTAGAGAAGTTAGACTCACTCCAAAAAAGGGTATCCTAGGTATGACTCTCAACTGCATCTGACAGTGAGGCTCTAGTTCTGGAGACCTGGAGGTGTAAAGTACCCCTTCATTGCTCTTATTACCGTGTCCTTTCTGACCTGGAGTGATAGTATCTGTTAAGAGTCCCATTTATGGATCAAGTAGATCTACTTAAAATTATTTGTATTTGATAGGACTGTGCAAAAAGAAAAAACCCTTAAGAAACAACTATAGAAAAATATTAATGGGAATGTACAATGAATGTGATTCCCTAACCTCTTGGGATAAAATAACCCTTGATGGGTTGACATGCTGTTAAAATCAGTCAATTGATGCAAACTGACTGCAAGAACCAACAGAATCTATGATGAGTAAATATTGAGTGAAGCTTTAAATATTTTCATTTCAAAATTTACATAAAGACATACATAGCTGAACAATTTATACAATGAAGGGATGTCCAGGTACTGATTTGTCTATATGAATTAGTGCCAATTTAAAAAAAAAAAAAAAGAAAGAAAATATGAAACCTATGTTGATACTTTTTTTTTTTAAATCTTTTTGGCAAAACAGGATTGTACAAGTGTAGCAACCTCATCAGAACTTCAGCTTCATGTGACTTTCTTGTTTTCTAAAATTCATCTCAAGGTTAAGGTTTGAGGATGTGGAGAACATTAAAAGAAATACAATGGCATAACTTCATACTATATCAAAAGAGGAGTTTTAGAGGTGATTTGACCAATGGAAAACTCACTGGAATAAATGTATTGAATGGCAAGGAGACTATTTTGAAGAAAATTAAGATTTAATTTATTGTTCATTTCTACTTTTGAATTTTCACACACACACACACACATAGATTTTATATTTATCTAACCCTTCACCACAGGTAGGATGTGACATAAGGTCAGTTTTTATGCATAGTAAAGCATGTTTGTAGAACTTACCACCCTGATATAGTAAAAGCAATTAGGTACTCACCATCACAATGGGATTCAATGAGCATTCAGTCGGTAGACAAGAGAACAAGCCATAACTCGGTACAGTTGCATATTTCAGAATGGTTGATATCTATCTAGCACCATATCCACAGTGAAACCAGCAGCCAATTAGAACTCGAGGAATGAGATCACCTAGGTTCAAAGATGGAATATTCTGGAGTATCGTGAATATCGATTGGTTCACGCACAAAGAGATGTAATTAGCTAGTCTGCCATTGTTTCTGCTCAACACAATTGTATACTGATTTGCTCACTTCAATAGAATTCAATTATCTCTCTCCTAGACTAGTTGCCGAAAGAACCTAGTCTGCCCAACTATTTACCCATAGCTGGGACGAGAACATAGCACAAAGTGAAATGCAAACTGACTTGTCCTGAGTTTGAACTTGAATTGTTGATTCCACTTTCTAAGTTGATAAGCATTTCATTAAGTGCACTTCCTGTTTTGGTATATAACTTAAGTCTCAATACTTTTTGAAAACACTTCTCTGAACAAATGTCCTATAAACACATACCAACAATTAAAAACAACCATAGCTTCATGATATATTTAATTCTTGGTCTATGTTTGCAGTGTTTCTTTAGAATAGTTTCCAGGAAAATATTTATTTATTTACTTAAAATGTATATGTTAAACAAATTCCAACAAAGAACCCATCTCCCACTATTTATATCCCACATCAAGACTGGTGCCAAGTTTACAGCTTTCTATTCTAAAGCTGTGCCTATCAGGAATTTGTGTATCGTATTAATCAAGGATTAAGTTATATTTATCATGTTCAGCCCTTGGCATTTTGTATATTTTAGAAGAAAAACTTGAAATACTGTTACAGTCTTTTTTTTTTTTTTTAAAACGACAAAAAATCCTGAAATGTTCTGTCCTCTTTGAATTTTGTAAACAGCAGAGAAAAGAATTCTAATCGACTTTTTGGGCCAGCCAAGTTAAAAATATAATTATTGGGTGTGCATTTGTGGAACTGAAAGTGTCAGTTTATCACTTATTAATTACATACTAATTTAGTTTGACCTACTTTATGAAGACTATTTAAACAGAAAAAAATTATTTATTATAAGTTCTTTTCATGATTATATTATTGTTTTTATAGATTCCTTTGATTATTATTTTTTTTTAATTGATTAATTAAAGTATTGAGGTATAATCAAAAGTATTTTTCTTTTAATCAACTGCAAGTTGTATTTTTTTTCTTTTTTATGTTAGGCTCTATATAAGGAATTGTTATAAACATGCTCCCATAAAAGCTGCTTCCACTACCAACTTGGAGAATATACCAAATATAGAAGAATTTTCTATCTCAGATCAAGGACCATTAGTTGAATTACATTGGCAGCATAAGGACAAGTGTAGTTGTACAGCAACATAACTGTGAAGACTCTCATCCAGAAAGTGCTCTTTTCTTTTCCAATGTGCCATTCAAATGCATCAACTGATTCAGCTTTTTCTGCATATCTATACATTATTTCTCCAACATCTTCCACTGAATTTTCCTTCAATTAACAGCCCAGTCAGCTGGAGCTGTAGAATACACCAACTGCATTTTTGCAGAAGGGTAAGACTCCCCCAATGAGTGTCTTTGATATGACACTAAACATTAAACTGATGTTGCTGGAGCTTTGGGGAATGCAGAGTATCTCTTTATTGCCATCACTCCCAGGTCCACTCTGGCTCTGATTGGTAGCACCTGAAAGGGTCCTATATATGGGTCAAATAGAATTAAACTGTGTGCTTATGCTGAACTGAATTGTTTGAAATAGAACTATTTATATGTATAAAAGTGGATTTGGCATTAAATAACCTACAATGGTTGATATGCCATAAAACCAAACCAATCCTTCAATTAACCAGTTTCCAATTTCCGAGGTCTTCCAGAGTATTTTTCATGCTTGAACACACAATCTCTTATTCTAAACTTAGCTAATAATTCCTGACACATGCTTGCACCTACTGCATTTTTCTTTAAGTTATAGTGATTCATTGTCCACTTTCCACTGAATAATTTCATAGATTATGTGATGTGTTAATCATATAAAATGTGAATTTTATACTTAAATATGGTTTTTCGCTAAAATAAATAAATATCATCCATTTTATTTATTAACAATTAATAAAAGTATCCATAAAAGAGCTGAATAAATTTCAAAGACACTTCTAAGACTTCCATAACATTATGCAAAGGAAATTTTTTGCATCAACCTCATATCTAATTTTCTTTTTAAAATTGTTTTTCTTAAAAATAAAGATGTCTTTTACTCTTTAGTAAACAAACGACTTCAAAAACAAACGACTTCAACTTTTAAAAGATATTTAGTCACAACTCTGATTTAGAGTTTAAATATATTAAATACTTTTGAAGTGATATTGTTTTTCTCATTTATTTTTTATCAGTTAGATTTTCAAAAAAGTAAGGAAAAAGTCAAGTTTTATATTTCAGTCACCAATTTGTTGATTGTTTATGCCTAAAGGCTTAAATTATATATTACTACTTTTCTTGTTTATTTTTAGTGTTTTTTTATTTTTAAAATTTTTTTGTGATTGTTGAGTAATTATTACCACTACCAATCACACTAGTATTGGTGAGTCTTGAAGGAGGTCAATTGATAGCAAATCTACGTTGCTTCTTTTACATTCTTTTCATCACTACTATTAAAACTTTAAGTTTTATTTGGTTATTAATCTTCAAAAAGACTTTGAGATAGGTTCTGAGTTATCTGGTTTCATATTTTAAATGTGTATGTATATATATATATATATATATATATATATATATATATATATATATAATCTAGGCAGCATTTTCTCTTTTAAACATGTCTGATTAAATAGAACAGACACTTCATGTCTGCCTATTCTATCTTTGATCTGTTCAAGTCTTTGTGTGAGTCACTTGATTTCTAGGTAGATGTGTTAAATGTCTCAATAGAGTTGTAGTAATCTGGCATATTTAGGTACTTACTCTATCAGAGAAGCATTCTCCTAGTGGATATTTAAAATGGTACACTATATTTGTTGTACTCAGGTAACTGGTCAGCAAAGAGAAGTTATTACAGATGATGTGGTTAGTTATAGTGAAATTGGGATAATATGATATTTTTTCTTTTATTATTACAGTTAGTAGGAAAAAATGTTTTTACATATGAAATTTTTTAGTGTTATTTCATTGAGACTCATAGGAAGACTTCAGTGGATCAAAGACAGAATAGGCAGACATGAAGTATCTGTCCTATTAAATCAAATGTGTGTGGTTAGGTAGCAGTTTTTAATTTAAGCATGTTTGATTAAATAATAAAGACACATTTTGGCTATATAATTTGATTAGGATCCTTTCAAGTTTCCTGATAAGTATCTTGGTTTCCGGTTGGAATTGGTGAATCAATTTACCAAAATTATCCTGAGTGCTTTCAGACCTTTTATAGGCTATCATCAGAGTTGCTTGCATGTATAAAGAGTGTTTTAGGTTTTTTATAACAACAAAATTACATAAATGCAGAGTTGGATAAAACTAAGATGCTCCTGAATTTAAAAAACAGAACGCTATAAACAGAAATAGAATATTATCAAGAAATATGGAACATTTATTTTAAAAGAAACAAAAAAAAAACTAAAGACATTTCAAAATATTGTCTATTACTATCTTCCTTAACAAACTTAAAAATATAAAACAGACCCTTATCAATAATGGGTTTTTCAGCTACATTGTTGATTCTGAAATTAAACATTTCATTAATAAAACTGAAAAACATAACATAGACAATACCCTAAACAATCAATAAACCTTAACTACAAAAACAATTCATTGTAATTATAAGATAGATGAACATATATTAAAAAACATTATCCAAAAAAATGTTCTCCCTACCAAAAAAGTAAGACTTATCATTTACAACAGCAAATTTAAAATCTCCAACCTAATTATTTCTAATAACTCTTCCCCCTCCACTGAACATCTTGATAGGATAAATTTCCAAAAATTCTAGTTGAAAACACCACTATAATAGCACACGAAATTAATAAGCTAAGACTACAAATCCTAGAAGCCCTACATATAAAAACAAAAAACCTAAAATCAATAGAATTAATTTTGAAAATAGTGACAATGTTTTGTAATGCCTTCAGGTTTTTTTTTTGGTTTTTTTTCTTAATAAATATTCAATATTTCTTGATTATATTTTATTTCCATTGATAGTGTTCTGTTTTTTAAATTCATCAGCATCTCAGTTTTATCCAACTTTGCATTTACATGATTTTATTATATTATAAAAAACTTAAAAACTGTTAAAAAAACACTCTTTATATATGCAAGCAACCCCTGATGATAGCCTATGAAAGGTCTGAAAGCACTTGGGAAAATTTTGGTAAATTCATCCACCATTTCTAACCTGAAACCAAGATACTTATCAGGAAACTTGAAAGGATCTTAATAAAATCATATAGCCAAAATGTGTCTTTATTATTTAATCAAACATACTCACATATATATATGGGAGAGTCCACATGGCATAGTGGCTAACATGCTGAACTGTGACAGCAAATAAATTTAAACTCCAGTTGTGCTATTACTATTATTATTACAAGTGTTATTACTCCTTGAGAGTTTTTTTAAAATCAGCATTAGCTGATGGTCTTTCAATGGAGTGACAAAGTCTCTTCAAGTCTCCAGAATTCTTCTCGGTATTCTGGCCAATCTCAATAATGCAGTAGTTTGGATGGTCTCTACTCACCCTTTTATCCCAAGTCCTCCAGTCCCTTTATTAATCCTTTGGTGACTGTACCAAGAGCACCAATTATAATTGGTGTAATGATTATTGTCGTAGGAAATGGACACGGCGACTCGTGTTCAAATCCTGGACGAGACTGATTGCATTTCACATAGCACTAATACCCTTGGGAAAGGTATGAATCCAATTATTCTCCCTCCAGCTATGGGTAAATTGTAGGACAGACTAGGTTCTTCAGCTTTGGTGAGGCAACTAGTCTAGGAGAAGGAAAAACTCTGAATTGAAACCTGTTAAACTCCGCTTAAAAAATTGACCTTGTGTCATATCCTGCCCGAGCGGAGGGGTTAGTAAATAGGAAATAACATCACTTTCATGTTTTACAGTCTTTTCAGTCCCCTAGTAAGGTTGAGGGATTTATCCTTCTTTTCACTTTCTTTTGATTTTACTCTGTAGTCAGCCAGAACAGCAAGGTCCACAATTTTGCAAGTTCTCTTTATTATCATTATTATTAATGTGCTTTTGGACTAATACCTTTGGGGGAAAGTATGGACTCCTTTATTTAGTATGGTTTAAATAGTATCACTAATGATCTTCTACTTGGATGTCTTTAGCATTGAATTACCTATAAAGATTGATATGCCATTAAAAAAGAAACCAAACCATTAAATACTTTTGGGTAACTACTGTATCACCGAAACCCTGTTATGCTGATTGAGCCTGATTTCTCCCTTATACTTTGGAAAGCTTTACAAATGGTGAACGTCAAAATATTAAATTGTTGTTGTTTCTACTTAGCAAGTTCTTAAAGTCAGATGTTTATTAATTAGAATCTAGGCGGAGTCCACTAAAGTTTTTTTTTTTTTTTTTTTTTTTTTTTAAATGTATATTTCTGTGTCATTGTTCAGAGTTTTTCTCTATTGTTAAGCATTCTGTTAGGTTTTTTCTTTTAATGTCAGCAGATAACCCCAAAACTATTCCAATTAGATTGTCATTAAATTTAGCATGGCGATGTATATCAGAACTATCAATCTTTCATGCCTCTTGGTTTATAAAGGATCTACATAAGATGTTTATATTCATAATTCTATTATTAATGTCTTGTAGAGTTGGATTTCTTTTTTTAAATGAGTTGCAAACTTATCCAGGATTTATCTTTAAACCTGCCTTTAGCTGGATTTTTCCTGTTAATGTGCATGTCATATACATACATACATACATACACACACACACACATATATATATATATATATATATATATATATATATGTGTGTGTATGTATGTTTCATTGTCTTGAGCTATTTTAAGAATGAGGTGAACTGGCATTTTTTATATTTGTTTTTGTTTATTTAAAAAAAATTTTTTAAATGAAGTTGGAGTTGGAACTTGCCATTAAAATGTTGTTTGACTTTGTGTGACAGTCACGATTCAGTTGAGAATAGTATTAGCCAGTAAAGTGCCTGGTAATATCACACAATAGTTATGGGGGAAAAAATGTAATTCTGATTGTTAAATACATTGAGAGCTCCCTGTCCTTGCGTAGTGATATCTGGAGCTTCACTGGTGAACACTATTTTGTTTGCATCATAACTGCTGCATAATGTCAACCAACACTTAAATGACCAATGCCAAAACAAAGATATAAAAATCCAGTTCACACCATCCTTTAAATGGCTTGAGAAAATGAAAATTATATAAATTAAAATTCTCATTATGCTTGTGTGTATGTCCTGCAGACTTCTGTAATGTAAATCCAATTTCATTTTAAATGTTATACTTTCTACACTGTGTAATAAATTATTGACAAGGTGAAAATTTTCCATTTTGTCCATAAATTAGAAGTTGAAATTTAATGAAATTTTTACAGAATGATGGCAACAGGTATATGCACATGCTGTGTAAAAACTGTTAGCTTCTGTGCAAGCATAAACAAATTGCAGCCATTTGCATGATTGACACAGTACTTCAGTGTTTCAGATTATTAACGAGTAATTTCATAAACGTACAATTAAGTGTTGCAAATGTGACTTGACTGCTTCTGGGAAGTGTTTTATAACATCTGAACTTACAGAAAATCATGTAACATTAGAAATCTCCAAAATAATTGGAAGATATCACCAAACTGTGAAAAAATTTGTTTCAGCTCCTACAAAGACATGTAAGAGTTCTGATAAGTCACGCAAAGATTTTTCCCCCAATGTTTGCTGTCATAAATTAAACATGAATCTGTGAATAATCTAGAATTGACCAGCAGAGAACTTTTCTGGTTGATTGGAGAAACAATAGTGTCCAGAACTACTTGATCTAGTTTTCTGAAAAAGTCAGGACATCACTGAAACCACTGGTAATGCCCTCATTGACAAAAATACACATACAAAAGCATCTGAAATGAGCAGAAGATAACATGAAGGTCAACTTGTCAAAGGTTTTGTTCACAAATGAATCTTCTGCTACTCTTGATGGCTCTGACTGTTGGAGCAAAGGATGAGTAGTCTATTGATCAGAGACAACAAGGAGGAGGAGCTATCGTGATTTGGGCTGGTATTATTGGAGGTATCATGGTTGGTCCGTGGAAAGGGCCTAATAGTATTAAAATAACTGCGGATACTCATATAACCTTCCTGAGAGATCACCTTTAACTCTAATTAAAATAAGCAAATGTTCACCTTCAGGAGAACCATCATATCTATGTTAGATAATTCTCCTTCACATGCAGTATATAAAACTACAGAGTACCTGCAACAATTAGGCTTCTGTGGCCCCTAGAAGAAGAACTGGCTGGCCCATTCTCCCGATTTAAACCCAAATGAAAACTTGTGAGGCATTCTAAATTAACAAGTTTACAAGAATAGATGCTAATTTAAAAGCGAGGAGGACTTGTGGCAGGCAATAATAAATGTATCCTGTGGAATTAGAGGAGATCCAGAAATTGACATGTTTCATGGACCAGCACTTTATCCTTGTCATTTCAATAAAAGGATCACATATCTCTTACTAACCAGCTCCACTACGATTTTTAATACTGTTTACTTTAATTTCTAGTTATTTCATGTTTGTTACTGTATGTATCTATAACAATCTGTACATGAAGCAATCAAAGGATTATTTTCTTATTTACATGAGTTTTAATTACACTTCATTAATGATTTAAAATATTTATAATTAAAGTCAGTTAGATAAAAGACCATAGTTTCTGTGTATTTGTACAAAACCTTACAATTTTTACACAATACATGAATATAACAGTTGCCATCATTATGTGAAAATTTTGTTAAATTTAAAATTGTAGTTTTTGAACCAAATGGAAAATTGTCACCTCATTAATAATTTGTTAAAGCGTATATTTACCACCCTCTTGTACCACTTGTTAGATAAATCAAAGAGGTTTTGGTAGCCAATGGGGACATAGGATCTCAGAAAGTGTTTCTTTATAGTAAATACTAGCATTCATATTTTGTATAAGTCTTGGCCTAGGGGTTAGAGTGTTCGCCAATGGCCCGGGAGATCTGGGTTCAATCCCAGGTCGAGTCATACCAAAGACTCAAAAAATGGTACTTGATGCCTCCTTGCTTAACACTCAGCATCATAAGGTACGGATCAAGGGTAAAGTAGAGCAATCCAGGAAAGGAGTAGCACCCTCCCCTACACATTGGTGTAGTAGCTATCGAAAAGGGAGCCTTCGGGTTACCCTCGATTATGGTCGCCAACTTATATACTTGTAATGCATAGAAATTATCTATAATATTATGGAATATTAGAGAGAGGAAGGAGACTTGAAAGAAGCTTTGTACTTGTGATAAAATTCCTTTCAGAGTCCCTGTGGATATCATGAGGAAGGCTACTGATGGAAAAGATATGGCTTTAAACAATAAAGATAATTAAAGATGAATGAGATAATAATGATAATTTGATATTTTGTGCGATCTATCTGGCACCCTTTCATACTATTTGTAGATATTTACACAACCCCTCTACCACAGGCAGGATATGACACAAGGTTATTTTTTAAGCAGAGTAAAGCTGGTTTGAATTTCTTTTTCCTTCTCTTAGACTGGTTGTCTTACCAAGTCTAAAGAACGCAGTATTCTCTTCTATTTACCCATAGCTTGGGAGAGAACAATTGGATTTGTACCTTTCTCAAGAGCACTAATACAAATCAAAACACAAACAGCCTCATCCTGCATTTGAACTCATCAATTCCATTTCCTACAGCTGTTATGCTAAGCACACCTTGTACTTCTTGTAATTCAAATCAAAGAAAACTCAGTAGCAAATGGGGACCAGGGATCTGAGAAAATATTTCTATATTGCCAAGACTAGCATTCATACTTTTATTTGTAAACCATAGAAACTATTATCTATAATATTCTGTAGTATTAAAAAGAGGCAGAGGAGCTTAAAAAAGCTTTATACTTCTGATAAAATTACTTTGAGTCCTGTGGATACAAGGGGGAAGGCCATTGATGGAACAGATGTGATATTAAGCAATAAAGATAAGAAAACTACTCTAAATGAATCAATGTATTATAGTAATTACACAACTAGTCTTAACAAATGATTGATTGAAAACAAAAGACTTACGTCATAAATCTCTTATTTGAAGTGTTGCACATTTTTATCTTGATTGGAAGCAAAAGCTTGACAATGTCACTAAGAATATGGCCTTTGCATGCAAGTTCCTGACAATTATTTGTCCCATTTCATCTTAGATGTATTCAATTGCATCTCTGTAAGTTATCAGTCCTTACCATCAGGGCAGTTTCTTGCATTTATGCATTGTCCTACTAAGTTAAAACAGTCTAAAGTACATGAGAATGTGAGTAATTCGTCTGGGCTTCTTGTCTGCCATTTATCATATTTATTTTATTTATTTAATTTTTTTTACCCTGGATTCTTGTGACTGGTGCCAACAACCTGACATTGCTCAATGTTTATATGAACTGCTGCTGCAGCTGCTGCTGCTGCCTCTTCTTCATTTTCATCTTTACTTTTTTTGTAATTTTTCTCCAACACCCCCTACATACACTCTCTCTCAACTCCACATTGTTTTGTGTTACGGTTTGAACCAAAATGTAAGACTGGGTTGGACAGGGTGAGGGAAAGTGAATCTTCTCTCTATCCCACCAATGGGTGTAGACTGTTTTCTTTGTTGTCATAGCAACTGCTTCTACTTTGTTAAAAAAAAAAATCTGTAAAATATTTATAGGCAAAGATGGTGTTAACACTTTTAAAAATCTGGGAACAAGAAATTGAATTATGTTTAGTCAAAGAAAAAACTGAGTCAGTTTTCAGTTTGGGGGCAAATTTTTCAAAAACTTTCTCATATCATTAATAAAAAAACTCCTACCTCTGTCACAAAATATTTATTACATTTAGTTTATAAAAATTTATCAGCAAATGCACCAATTGTTATGGGATAATACTATACTAATAATACTAGCTTTAAAATCCTTTTCTAAAATACAGAGTGGGTCAGAAGTTAGGGTAGTTAATAATAACAATAGGAAATATATATATATATATAAGCAATAATGTTTGGTTTATTTGTTCAATAGTATTCCAATACCTCATGGATCATTTGAAGCCAACATTTTGATTCATTTGTAAATTTTTAATTGTAATTATAACTCTATTTACAATATTGCTCTTTTTTTTATTATTGGACTTATTTGTCTATAATCATTTGTCTACACAGTTATGACATCAAGTCTTCCTATCTTATACAAATTTGCACACAGCTTGTTTTTTAATGTTGTATATTATACACAATGTTCTTTGCTGTCAAAGATTGATTTATTTTAATGGTATAAGAGTATCCTCCCAGCTATGGGTTAAATAGTACCACTACTGTTCTTCTAGGAGAATGGCTTTGGCATTAAATAACCTACAAAGGTTGATATATCATTAAACAAAGAAACCAAACCAAACCAAACCAAATCTGGTGGTGCAATGGTTAGTTAGCAAGGTAGACTAGTAAACCTTCATGAGTGAGTTTGAGTCTCATTGGGTACCCCATTCATATGGCCTTGTGCCATATCTAAGCAAAATGCTTAATGAATTACTGCCCTTGGGAAAGGTATAAACCTCAGCTATGGATTAAATAGTACCACTACTGTTCTTCTACAAAGATAGTTTTGGCATTAAATAATCCATGATGGTTGATATACTATTAAACAAAGAAACCAAACCAAACCTTTTGTAAATAGTTGTAACTTCACATAACTATTCTTAATACAAATTATTTGCATACTGTTAAATAGCTTCAACTATTCCTATCTAACCTTAATAATTCTATTTAATAATTATTTGTTTATACAGTTATATGGTTTCATGTATTGCTATTCAGTACTTATAATTTTCAAATGGATCTATTTTACCTGTAGATGAGATCTAAACAGGTACTACCACTCCAGGTCACAGTTGACCTGGGAGTAACAAAAGTGTATTCTCCAGAACTGCCCGAAAGTGAACGTAATAGCGCGACTGGAGTACGAACTCGCTTACTACGATTCCGCAGTCCATCGCTTTAACCATTACACCACGAGGATACCCCTCCAAGCCTTGTGCTAAACTAATCAGAGATTAGTAATTAAATAGAAGACCTAGATGGTTTGGGGTTTTTTTTTTGTTTAATAGCATATCATCTTTTGTGGGTTATTATGCCAAAGCCATTCTTGTAAAAGGACATTGCTAGGGATATAAGAGGGTTTATACCCTTTTCCAAAGGTATTAGTCTGAAAATAAATGTAATAGTGTGACTGGAGTTTTAACTTGCTTACTACAATGTCACAGTCCAGCTCATTTAGACACTACATCACAGGATGACCTAGAGTTTAAGAAAATTATAAGTAAAACAATCAAAGTATAGAAAAGTATCATTTCTTGTCTTTTTCAGAAATATAAGAAACATTGTTTTTTGTCGGTTTCTTTTATATTAAGATCATAGTTAGAGAATACTTTAAAAAGAATCCATCTATATTTCTTTATTTTTACAATTGGAATTATTGTCTGAGTATTTAAGCTATTTCTTAAAAATAGTTCTTATCAAAGCTCGTTATAGAGGAAAAAAAAACTTTATTATAGAATCAACCCTTCCAAAAGTCAGCAAAAGAAACCAAAAATCTTTTCACTAAATTCTGTTGCCAACAGCAAAAATAACTTCTTTATCAGATCTAAAACTGACAGAAAAAATGTCTTCTTGGTCTCTTTTCAGAAAAGAAATTGAAATATCTTTTTGTCTGACTAAAAAGTTGACAGGATAAGAAAACATATCTTGCTTGTTGCTGATAATGGAATTGGTCAATATCCATTTGGAAGGCAAGAACAGAATAGTCAGTATCTTAAAAATGGAATTAAGTTTTATATATATAGCAACAGGTTTAACTGAATCTCTATCGGATCAAACTGTAGCATTTAAAGTAGTAACATTATCTTGATTTCAAATATTAGGTGAAGCACTTTGAACTACTACAAATTTTTGACTACTTAAGGATGTTGAAAAATTCTCAGCCCAACCAAGAAGGAAATAACTATGTTATTCTTTCAATTCTTATTGAATTTTACTTAAGAGTTTTTAAAAATTGAGAAACAATGTGCAAGTGTATTGAATTACGAGGGGAAGGATTTATCCAACCACCCACCCAGCCAGATTTGACACCAGGTCATTTTAATATGGAGAATGAGGGAGGCATTAATCAAAACTCACGTGTAACCATCACAAAAAAATGCTTCATCTCCTTGGCATTTTTCTTTTGGGGCACCTCAGGTGTCAAATGATACTCAGCCCTGCTAAGCAGATATTGCCTGTAGGGAAGGCCCTTTGGGACCCAGGAATCAACTTAGTATCACCAACTCAGCATGAACACCAAATAAGCCCACCCAAAAGCAGGTAAATAAACTATGGAATAAATATGTGGAACAGCATCTACATTTCATGGCTTTTGGTTTTTCCCTCCCTTGATGGGGCTGCACCTCTTGATTTCTTTTATCTAAAAAATATTAGTTCAGTATTTGAGTTTATTTGGGTTTTGATGATGTTCTATATTACTACTTTGATACCATAGAACGTCATTCATTGGGAGGTTTGATGCTCGTAATTCAGAAATTTTTTGCTATTGCTGTATATTACATTTCAACTTCAAGAGGGACCTTTCCTACAGCAACTGAAGAATTGCATATTGCTACACCAGTGTGTAGAATGTTTCCAGAGTACTTTTTAATGGCCAGCAGACTAATCTCGAAGATGCCCTGTCAGAATGTTCCAAGTATTTTCTTCACAGAAGAGTAATAGCTCTCCCCTAAAAAAAAGTTCAACAAAAAATAAAGAGGTATCCTGAATGCAACATTCTATTCTAACCCAGAGTGTTAGTACCTGGAGGGTCGTATCTATGAGTCAAATATATCTGTTTGAAAATTATTAGTATTAGATTAGATAGAAATACTTAATACAAATAATTTGTACACTGTTATATGGTATCAAGAATAGTTACTTGGGACTATGATTGTTCACAAATGATTGTTATTATTAGTTACTTGAAACCTGATAATTTATTGCAAAAAGAGAATCTCTTTGGCATTAAATAACACAATGTTAGACATGCTGTAAAACCAACTTATACGTTTCCAAGATCATTAGTGATTTTGATTCTCAGTTCTTCCTCTTAAGCTAAGATTAGTTAATAAAAGGTTGTAATGGTTAACAAGCTATTATTCACTAATGTGATGCACTTGGATGAATGTCCTCATTTTGGTTTATTTAGCCACAATATCTTAGCTTTCATGTCCTTTGGCTTTCTTCAGGTGACTGTAAACTTGGGACTGAACTCTGTTCAATTCACAGGAGTAGTGTTCTTATTCCATGGTTCATGCTTATTATATACCTTATATCAGTTATGTTGTTTTTTTGTTTGTTTTTTTAAAACCATATCAACTTTTGTGGATTTTATAATGTTCGGAGCTATTTCTTGTCACCACTTTTGTAGTTTTCTATGACAGGGTAATTTTTGGCCAATACTTATAATCTCTTCACTCTCGTACAATGCCAAATACTAAGGATGGAATGCTAAACAATACAAACTCGCAATGTTAGATTTCACATCTATTTTGCATATGTACGTGTGTCTCTCAGACCTCTACTGACCCATTCTATATATCCACCACTTTTAGTCACGTGAACTTCAATAGCACAATCCATTTCAACACTTGTATTTCTTGGCTAGAGATCCATTTTTGAACCACATGGGTTGCTATTGGCACATTCTTTTACATAACAGTGGGTTATTTAATGCCAAAGTAATCTTTGTAGAAGAACAGCAGTGATACTATTTAGCCTATTGCTGGTGGTGATAAAGGGGTTCATACCTTTCCCAAGGGTATTTGTCAGAAAGTAAATATAACACATCTGGAGTTTGAACTCATTACAATGTCGTAGTCCAGCATGTTAGCCACTATGCTACATTTCTTATATCTGTTAATTCTTCTTTTGAAATGTTAGGTGACTGTTCCACTGAACTAAAGTATAAGACTTTTCATGCTCTGCTTGATCCATGGTTGTCTTACAGATCATTGAGTTTGATCTTTACTCAGGGCTCAAAGGGTCCTATCTTTGGGTCAAATAGAACTGTTTGACATTTAAACTGTGTACTTCAACATTTAAACTAAGTGCAAACAAATGACTTTGGTTAAACTGAATTGTTTGAAATCGAACTGTTTGATCATTTAACTGTGTGTAAACTGATGACTGATGTTTAATTGAATTGTTAGTGTTAAATAGCAATACTTGAAAACATTTAACTGTGTGAAAAGAAATGATTAATAGTAAATAGAATTATTTGTATTTGATAGAATTAAATGAATCCATTTAACTGTGTGCAAAAAAATGAGCTCAAGCTCATTTAAAAATGTAATCTACAAAATGTGTTTAGAAGTCATATATTTAATATATATGTATGAAAAGGATTTGCCATTAAATTACCTACAGTGGTTTATATGCTATAAAACCAACCCAAATCAAACTCGGGGCTCTATGATGGTGGCCTTATATCATATCTCAGTTACACTTAATAACTATCTGGAGGTTCTTTCCAAGTTGATTTTAAAAGCATGGCCTGAACCTGTATATTTCATCCCAGATTCTGTATATGGTTTTGTTGAATATATTGAATCAGTGAGCTTAGTTCAAATTGTTGGTAAGACTATATTTTACTTTGTGCAAATGACTTTTGAAAAGGCATGAATTGATTTCCTCCTCTCCTTACTTTGAATACATTATAAGTCAGACTAGGTTCTGTAACTTTAATTGAGTAATTAAGAAAAGGAAAACTTTGAATTTTTACCCTCTATCAACACATCATGGGCCATTGTAGCAGAGCAAAGGCCTTTACTCTCCATGTCTTTGAAACCTTTGGAAAAATCCAAATCCTGCAGTAGAATGAGAAAAAGCTGATAAGATGGAGTTATTTATGGTGGGCAGAGGAAATATCGCTGTCAATTTTTTTCTATGACTGTTTCCACTGGGAAGTTATTATAGAAAGATAAAATCAGCAGTCTTTTTTTCAAAAGTATACTGTATACTTTGGTATCATCAAATTGTAATTCATCTTCTGTTTGTGTAAAAATTTTTCAGTTCATTCATGAGGAAAAGAACATAGAACATATTTATAGACAGCAGTCAGTATTTGATTAATAAACCAGAACATTTTTATAAATAGTTCAATGTATATTTTCATCATCCTCAAAATAGTTATTGCTTTGTAGATTATATGAAAATCAGTCAAATACAGATTACATATAAATTACTGTTGGTTGGAGTTGAGCTAATAAACTTGAATTCGTAATGGCAACTTATATTTGGAAACATTTTTGTATTGAAGAAAGAGGTAAACTAAACTAACAGATTTTTGTTGGTACTGAAATTAGTTCAACATTTCTTCTTGTTGCTAAAGAAAATTAAATAAAGAACTAGTTAAAATAGGTTAATAACTTGTTTTTCAGTTTTGGGTTTATCTAGTTATTCAACTTTTCAGCATTGAAAAGTAGATATTTATAGAGAATGACCAAATATAAAATATATAACGGAGCTATTTTCTGATTGGTTAATTGCTCTCTATTTTATCATTGGTCAGAAAAAATGACTTGAAATTTTAATTTTTTATGTTGTGATCTGCTTTTTTGTGCACTGTTTTGTGTCAATAGAAAATTGTGTAAAAACTATCCACTACATTTCTTATGTTTTGCTGTTTAACTTTTACATTCTGCATTTCCAGGTTGTAAATTGATATAAATTTGTATGTGATTACTGATTGTAGTATGTATTTACTCAACCCCTCTGGGATAGTAGGATGGGACACAAGGTCAATTTTGTAAATGGAGTACAGTGGAATAGTTTTCTTTCTCCTAGACAGGTTACTTTACCAAGGCTTAAAAACCCAGACAACCCTACTATTTACCCATAGTTGGAAGGAGATGAGATGGATTCATGCTTTTCCTAAAGGCATTGGTGCAAAGTAAAATGCAAACAGCTTCACCTAGGGTTTAAATTCTGGTTGCCAGTTTCATTTCGTTCTCTCATTCATATTATGCTAAGTGCACCTTTTTACTGATTGTAGTTAGAATATTTCAGTTTTGTTAAGAGTTTGATGTGAAGTTTATTATAATACTAGCAGAGTTAGGTGCTTCATCCCAATAGAATCAGTCATAGATTTATGAATAAAGCAATTTATGGTTTGAGAATTTTGCAGAAGTGCTTCAAGCCTTTTGTATACTTTAATATTTTCTCTAGAGTACATTTTCCCATTGATATACTTAAAGATTTATAACTTGGTTGGTAGAAACTAGTATACAAAATCTGTCCAAAATTTAACCATTTTAAGTATCCAGTTGCATGAGCTTAATGCAACTTGGCAACCAATCTGAAGGAGTTTCATTGTGTATGTTTGAACATTCTCCTATGGGTTCACTTAGGAGGTAGTGAGATGTAAATGAATGAAGTTGTGCATTATGTGACTGTTACATTCACGGTAACCAAACAAACAGATTGTTTATAATGCACAGACTATTGACAAGGTGTTACATCACCAGAGTCTGTCAGCTCCACCTTTAGTTCAGATTTGGTTCTCTGCATTTTTTGGATTTACCCAAAACTAAAATCTTTGTTGAAATTCCATGGATGAGATTAAGGGGAATATGATTAATGCAACTGATGTTGATCCCAAAAGAGGACTTTGTAGATTGTTCTGCAAAGTGGATGTGATGCTGGGAAAAGTATGCGAGGCCCTAAAGAGGGAGTACTTTGAAACGGATTAAATTCTGATTGCCCTAAATAGGCTGTTTTTTTTGGGGGGGGGGTTAATATCTGGATACTTCTCAGGCAAACTTTGTACATTTGAAACTTGCATTGACTGAATTATATTTGTTTGTAGATCTATTCAGGCATTGAATATATATTGTTGATGAAAAAGTTTTTTCTCTGCCTGATGTTGTTTACAGAATGTAAGTGTGGTTGGGTTAAGCAGACTGTACAGCTTTGACTTGGATAGAGAGGGAAAAAAATTACTTGCATATAATGTTCTCCACCTGGAGTTCAGAGGTGAGGAAGTATGACTCATAGAGAGACCCTGCCCTGACCCTTCTTCATTATTCTATTGGTATTGAGGACAACTTGCATCAAAACACCAAAGCACCTTCTCCTCATACAAATTTGTTTTGTCAAAGGCCAGTTTATTCTGGTTTTCTTTAGTATTTTTTCATTTTTCTTCTTTCCTTTATTTTTTTTTTACATTAGGTTAGTTATTTTTTTATTTTTTTTACTCAAAAAGAAACAAAACTTTTATCAAGGTTTTGTTTTTCTCTTTTTAGTCCCAATATTTTCTTTATTAGCTGTTTATGCAACCAATAATATTATCGGTTGGACCTATTAAACAAATGTAGGAAATTTTCATTCACTCTCACCATTTTATTTGTAGTGATATAGCAAATTCTGATTGAGGTGACATGGGTGAATAATCATGGTTGTATTTTAGCAATGACAGCATTTGAACCCAGTAGGCAAGCTTTCAACTTTTCTCATCACTGTCAATAAAATTTTAAATTATCACACAGGTAAATGGTTTTTATCTATCCCGCAGGTAAACAGTTTTTTTTTTTTGCTGTTATTGGCTATGATAAGTATTGGATACTCAGTGATGGTCAAACTCATTAGTAATAATAATAGACAGTTTAACTTATTAACTATTATATAACTTGAGCGCTCATTGTTATATGTATGTCTGTGTTTTAGCTATCACACAGGTAAATAGTTTTTAGCTATCATTCAGATAAAGTTTTTTAGCTATCACACAGGTAAACAGTTTTTTGCTATCATTCAGGTAAAGTTTTTTTTTTTTTTTCTTTGGTCATTTTTATCTATCACACAGGTAAACAGTATTTTAGCTATCACTCGGGTAAACAATTTTTTTTCATTTGGTTTGTTGGGGTTGGGTTTTATGGCCTATAAATCATTTGTTGGTAATTTAATGCCAAATCTTTTTTATACATATATAGTGAATATATATGATTTGTAAACATATAATATATATGCTTGTGTTTTATTGATAACATTTTAAATGAACCTGAGCTCATTTTTTTTTTTTTTTTTTTTTTTTTTTTGCATTCAGTTAAATGGTTTCAAGTATTTCAACATAACTGTCACAGTTTAATATCACACATTTGAATAGATATACATGATATGTAAGAGATTAGTTTGGTAATTTCATTATTAAATGAGTTAGAACTAATTTGTTTGCACACTAGTACTGCTATTGTTTCTACATAGTTAAATGTCTTCAATTATTGCCATCTAACACTTACAGGGTGGAACGATAAAATTGTCGTCCTAAAGAAAACAACACTACAGCATTATTTTAAAACTTTCATTGAAAAAATCAATTCAGGTAACTTTATTATGTAGTAGAGCTGACATCTATTCAATGTAGCTGCCTTCAGCCTCAATCACCGCCTCGATACGGATCTGCAACTGGGAGCATGCCTTTTCTACAAGCGCCGGTGGGAGCTCGGTGAATACTTGGTGGATGGCGGCAATCAGGCTGGCTTTGGTGTTGTGGGAGGTCATGTTGGTGATGTTCTCGACATATGAACAAACGAAGTAGTCCAGTGGGTTCAGTTTGGGGGAGGAGGGAGGCTAGTGAGAGAAGGGTACAAAGTTGTAGCACTCCTTCTGAAGCCAAGCCTGGATCTCTTTGGACTTGTGGGCCGGCGCCGAGTCCTGCCACACCCAGGGTCTGCCACCGGCCACCTGATTGCACCAGGGGATCACCACACTCTTCAGCACATCCAGGTACACTTTGGTGTTGACTTTCAAGCTGACTTCGAAGATGTGAGGTGGCATGATGTGGCCCTCACTTGAAACCATACCAAAGACCATAATCGTAGCCAGAAACTTTGTTTTCATCACCCTGGGCACATCCCTGTTATTCATGGCAATCCAGATTTGCATTTTGAGGGTACTGGCAATGATCCTGTTGTCATAACTTGGATCGGTAGAGGGCATGAGTTGTACAGTGGCGCATCTCCGATCTCACTTGTTGAACATTGTGTCACTTTCAGACATGATAGAAGGCTCCTATCGCTCTTGGGATTTGTACACAACTGGCCAACTAGTAGATGGTCTGCAAAAAAAAAAGAAAACCGGTTTTCATTAAACAGAAATGGAATCATGTCGTCTTTTCTAGGGCAACAATTTTATCGTTCCACTCTGTATAATTCTATTCAATATTAATAATTTGTTTGCACACAGTGAAGTGGTTACAGGTATTGCTATTTAACACTAATTATTCTATTCAACATTACTTATTTGTTAGTTCACAGTTAAATGGTTGCATATATTGTTATGTATCACTAACAATTCAATTAAACATTGGTTATTTGTTTACATACAGTTAAATGATCAAACAGTTCTATTTCTAACAATTCAAAGTTGCATAAGTCATTTGTTTCCACTTTGTTTAAATAGCCAAACATTTCTATTTAATCTAGAGATAGAATCCTATCAAGTGCTACTACTCCAGGTCAGAGTGGACCTGGGAGCAATAGTAATGAAGGAGTACTCCACATTCCCCAATTCTCCAAGCCTCACTATCAGATTGTTTAATGTCATATCTGAGACACTTTTACCCCTCTACTGAGTGGCAGTCAGTATATTCTACAGTTTCAATGCTGCAGAAGTTTGTAATAAACAATACCTAATAATATTTGCTTTGATAATATAATTTTGCACTAGAAATGATTGTATCTGGTATTTTTTGGTTTAGAAAAAATATTATGGGTGTACTGGATGAGGACACAAATTTCTTTGACATTGTCGTAGGTGTGCTGCAAGGGGACACATTAACACCATACCTGTTTATAATCTGCCTAGATTATGTGCTTTGAACATTGATAGATCTAATGAAAGAAAATGGCTTTACACTCGAAAAGGCAAAAAGCAGATGATACCCTACGTGAACTATTATGGACATGGACTACGCTGATGATGTAGCGCTTCTGGTAAATACATCTGCCTAGGTTGAATTCCTGCTGCATAGTCTGAAGCGGGCAGCATAGGCCTCCATGGGAATGCTGACAAAATGGAGTACATGGGCTTTAATCAAAAAGGTGATATCTCCACACTAAATGGTGGCTCTCTGAAACTAGTTGACAAGTTCCCCTATCTTGGCAGCAGCAACTTATCTATGAAAAATGACATAAATACCCAACTAGCAAAGGCATGGACAGCTACCAATAGGCTGTCTGTCATATGGAAGTCAGATCTATCTGATAAAATAACTAGCAATTTTTTCCTGGCATTGGTCGTGTCCATACTACTGTATGGATGCACCACTTGGATGCTGATTAAGCATATAGAGAAAAAAACGTGACAGTAATTGCACAAGAATGCTATGAGCTATATCAAACAAATCCTGGAAGCAACATCCCACAAAACAGCAACTGTACGGCCACCTACCACCCATCTCGAAGACCATGAAAATTAGACAAACAAGACATGCTGGACACTGCTGGAGGAGCAAAGACAAACTCATAAGTGACATTCTCCTATGGACCCTTTCACACAGACCCACAAGTGTAGGACAACCAGCAAGAACTTATCTACAACAGCTCTGAGTGGACACAGGTTGTAGCCTGGAAGACCTACCGGAAACGGTGGATGATAGATGGATGGTGAGAGTTAGGGAAATCTGTGGTAGTAGCATGACATGATGATAATTTATGGGTGATATGATATATATGTATATGTGGTCTAGGAAAAGCATTTAATCTTAAATTATACCACAAAAACATGTTTTGATATTTGTTCATTTAATTGTCTTTATTTTTACATGTAGAGACTAACAAATTTGGAATTCTTTTTTTTTTCTTTGTGAATGTTATTTCATATTTTAATTTTGACCCAGATTTTCTCTCAGGCTTTTGTCTGACTGGATCAAAATTCTTCCTCTGCTTCATCTGTCTTAATTTTCTCATTTTTTTTTTTTTCACACCTGGCTTCTCTCCCTTCATTTTTTTCCTTTTTTTTAATTCTCACTTCATTATTTTTACAAGAAAACTAAATCTTGTTTTACAAGTTAAGTTTGTTTGTGTTTTTGTTCCCATAGCAACAGCTGCTGAACATTCTGGTTTTTATTATTGCTATTATTTCAGCATTGTCTACTATTTTCAAATCAAACATTAATGGATTGCATTTTTGCATCAGCTTATTTGGTTGGCAATCACGTAAAAGTTACTTTGTTTTTGTTTTTCAATTGGATGATTTCCCTTTTTTTTTCTTTTTTTTTCCGTAACATTTTGGCCATCTACACTCCAGTTTTTTTTTTTTTCTGGTGGTAGTGATGGATTTATTCAACTGGTGGCAGCTGGTCTCCAGTGTCTAGTAGAACCAGAATCCAATTTTTCTATTGTTTAAGAACTGTTAAAGTGGATACTAGCTCGTCTTTGTTACATGTGATTCACATCTGTTATTGTTACAAAGACTCACTAGGGTTCAGTTTAACAATTTTCAAATGATAAAAAAAACAGCACTTCAAGCAAACAAGCAAGCAATGTTTCATTATGAAAATGAAAGTTTGTTTTTGTTTTTTTTTTTAATAAATTAAAGAATTACTTGCTTTGGGTGGTGGGGAACATGCCACATGTTACCATAACATCACTGAAAGAGTCTATGATATACGGTGAAGTAAATAAGAAAATTATATAGGAAATCATGTATGCACAGTGTATATATGTTGTGGGCATCTGACTTCTGACAAATACAATGCCATTCTCACAGGTGCACCCTGGGTGGGTGGTATTGAGTGTTTCATCTGACTCATCTGGTCCCATACCAATACCTGATTTGCATGGCTGAGCTCATTACTTGGTGCTAGTGGTGTCCCAATAGGGGAATGCCGATCAGATCAAGCATTTTTTGTGACGGCTATGCATGATTCTTGATTTGTGTACGGTTCCCTACATTAAAATGACCTTATATCAAATCCTAGCTGGTGGAAGGTTGGATAAATGTCACAGTGTATGCATATACATACGTATATATATATATATATATATATATATATATATATATATATATATATATATATATATATGTGTGTGTGTGTATGTGTATATATGCATGCGCACAGTTTAAACCTGGAAGAGGCTGTTTGTTTCACTTTGTGCTAATGCTCTTTGAAAAGGCATGAATCTGTTTGTTCTCCCTCCAGTTATCACTAAATAGTAAGATTGGGTTCTTCATTCATTGGTTAAGATGACCAATCTAGTAGATGGAAAACTCTAAATTCAAACCAGCTGTACTCCACTTAAAAACTGACCTTGTGTCACAGCCTTCCCATGGTGAAGCAGTTGAGTAAATACACAGCTTCATAAGTAAAGTTGGCAACTGTAGTTAAGGGCAACCCAAAGGCTCCCTTTTCAATAGCTACAACACCAAAGTGTTGAGGAGGGCACTACTCCATTTCTTGAATTGCTCCACTTTACTCTTGATCTTTACCTTATAACACTGTGTGTTAAGCAAGGTGGTATCAAGTACCATTTTTTGAGTCTTTGGTGTGACTCGACGTGGGATTGAACCCCGGTCTCCTGGACCATTGGCGAACATTCTGCTCATTAGGGCGATGGCCCAGTTTTGATCCTAAGTTTTCGTTTTGTAAAGAAGTGTTGGATTTAGTGTGTTAGCAAAAGAGATTAGGTTAAAAAAAGGAATATTTCTTTGGCAAAATATATTTTTTATCATTAGTCATTGATGTACCTACACATGGTAAAAAGAAGGTTAAACTTGCTTGAATAATTTTCACAATCTGTAGATAAGTACTGATATAAATAAATGAAAGCTTAACAGATTTTTATAATTTGAAACAGTTTTATTTATTATACTAAAGAGTTTTAAGGCCAATATATTATTTTATCCGAATATTAAGCATTAAAGAACTTAATGTTCTCTGTAAAATTTGAAAAGCATTGTTCTGATCAGTAATTTCAATTGTCAGTTCACAGTGTGATGGCAATAAAATTTTATTATTCTTTGAATATATTTGTACTATTTTCTTTTTATACTATTATCAGTGTTGCCTATCATGTGACAATGTTTTATTACTAGCATAATACTTTTTACTTTGCATATAATATTAGGTTTTATCATCCATACTTCAGCTGCTCTGAGATGATTGTCCATTTAAGTGGGCTTTTATCCTATATATTCTCATATATGAACTGTAGAAGTTGATGAGTTGACATGATGTGTAAAAAGTATAGATACCTGTTCTGAGACTAGAATCCATATCAAAAGGGTTTTAAAAAAACAAAAACAAAACAAGCAGTGGGGCTATGTCATCTACCCAGTTTCATTTGTAGTATTAATGGCAATCCTGACATTTATTTTAAGATCATTTTATGGCTCTTAATAAGTTTGCTGTGTATGATGGGTGTTAATAAAAGCATAAGTATATTGAGATAAATGTATGTACAACTGTCAGGTCACCAGATGTGACTATTTGTATATTCATATGTACATAATTTTTATAGATGTACATTTATGATTGTTTGGTTTGGTTTCGTTGTTTAATGGCATATCAACCTTTGTAGGTTATTTAATGGCAAAGTCATTCTCCTAGAAGAACAGTAATGGTACGATTTAACCCATAGCTGGGAGGATAAGGGGGTTCATACCTTTCCCAAGGGTATTTGCCCGAAAGTGAATGTAATAGCGCGACTGGAGTACAAACTCGCTTATTACAATTCCGCAGTCCATCGCTTTAACCATTACACCACGAGGACACCCCCCTTTACGATTGTCATGTGTGTGAGCGCATATATTGTTTAATATTTGTGTTTGTCGACTTATGTATCTGTAGTATATGGCGCAATTTCTAATATTGCATTTGCCAATAATAATTGTTGGCTATAATTAAACTTGGCCACTTTTACAAAGAGAAAACTTCTCATCACCAAAAAAAAAATAACTTTTTCATTTTGTCTGTTTGATACTATTTATCATATGTAGAAAAAAAATTTTCCTTGTTCATTTTTTTTTTTTTTTTTTTTTTTTTTTTTTTCCTTTCAGGAAATTTCACTTTTTACAAAATTTTTCTTCCCTCAACTCTTTCCTCATGAACAGGATGACAATTTTTAAACAGTTTAATAGGTTTAAATTTACAGTTTTATTTCTCTTAGACTGATTGTCATTTACTAAGCTTTTTTGCTTAGTGGCATGAGGCTGCATGAATGGGGCACTCAATAAGACTTGAATGAACTCGTGAAGGTTTACTAGGTTAGATTGCTAACCATTATATCACCCAGGGCACCCTTCTAGACTGGTTGTTGCACTAAGGTTAAAGAGGTCAGTTGGCCCTACTATTCACATAACTGGAGGGAGAATTGTTGGATTCATGTCTTTCCCAAATTTGTATGTTAGTTTAAAGAAATTGCTTTTTGATGTCTTTGTATATGATTAAAATGCTCTTTATATATATATATATATATATATATATATATATATATATATATATATATGATACCTGTATATATTTGTATACATATTTACCTAAACTTTTCCCTACAAACAGGATGTGATACAAGGTCAATTTTTTATTAGAGTAAAGCTGGTTTGAAATCAATTTTCCTTCTCCTAAACTGGCTAAAGAACCCACTCTGCCTTACTATTCATCGATAGCTAGAGGAATAAGAGATAAATTTGTGCCTGTCCCAAAGGCAATAGAATGTTTCAAAATACACAGCTTCATCTACAATTTGAACACGAATTGCCAATTCCATTTCTTACTATGATCCCTGTTACACTAAGCAAATCTCCATGTATTTGTTATGTTCACTTTTAGACTAATTCCTTTTGGAAAGTTATGAATCCCCTTATCCCCCCCAGGATTGCTTCAGCATTAAATATCCCACAAAGTTTTATATGTGGGTGAGAGATGTGAATAAAAATAGGAGCATATCGAGATAAATATATACAACTGTCAGGTTAGCAGGTGTGACTGTTTGTATATTCATATGTACATAATTTTTATGGATGTACATTTATGATTGTCATGTGTGTGCATATGTTTAATATTTGTGTTTGTAGATTTATGTATCTGTAGTATATGGTGCAATTTCTAATATTGCATTTAGCATTAAACAAGAGAAACCATCTATGTATTTGTTTGATTTGGTTCTATGGCATATCAACCATTATAGGATATTTAATGTCCAATCCATTTTTATACATATAAACAGTTGTATTTCAAACAATTAAGTTTAGCATAAGTGCACAGTTTAAATCTCAAAACAGTTCTATTTCAAACACTTCAATTTAGCATAAGCTCACAGTTTAGTTCTATTCAACCCATAGATAGGACCCTATCAAGTGCTACCACCACAGGCTGGAGTGAACCTGGGAGCAATGGCAATAAAGGAGTACTCTGCATTCCCCAAAGCTCCAGCATTACTGGAGCCTCACCATCAGATTGAGTAGTGTCATATCAAGGACACTCTTTGGGTGACTCTTACCTCTCTGCAGAGATGCAGTCAGTGTATTCTACAGCCCCAGCCAACTAGGCCATATGTATTTGTCTGTGTGTGCATAGACAATTTTGTATGTGCATATAAATGTTTATCCATTATGATTGATAAGATCTGATTGTTACAATTTATTAACTGATACGATCCCTCATTTTCTTATTTTCTATTTTTGCATCTTTGGTTCACTTCCTAATTTTCATGCTTAACATACTTACCTATATTAAGTGTCTACCATTATGTCATAGAGATGTCGGCACACCAATAAGTCTGTAACCTAATGATGGAAAGAAGAAAAAAGTTATTTTTTACAAGAAATATTTAATTTTCAGCATAATTTTCATCCAACTTAGTCAATGCATTGACTCTCTCCTTCTCTATAGATCATTTAGATTGAACATTATATAATAAAACTTAGGAGGTGCCCGTAGTGTAATGGCTATTGTCGTAGGAAATGGACACAGCGACACGAGTTCAAATCCTGGATGAGACTGATTACATTTCACATAGCACTAATACCCTTGGGAAAGGTATGAATCCAATTATTCTCCCTCCAGCTATGGGTAAATAGTAGGACAGACTGGGTTCTTCAGCCTTGGTAAAGCAACTAGTCTTGGAGAAGGAAAACTCTGAATTCAAACCTGTTAAACTCCACTTAAAAATTGACCTTGTGTCATATCCTGCCTGAGCGGAGGGGTTGGGTAAATATGATTATATAATAAAACTTTAAGATCAAAATTTAGCTAATGACTACATTTATTGATCTAGCTATTAGGATGTTGAATAAGTTCTCACTGATTTAATATGAAAAGTAATGTTTTTTATTTTTAAAAATTAGCAAGAAACATGTCACTGAAATTATTGTCCATCACTGGTCACTACTTTTGCCCATCCTTCTGGCAGCATTTGAATTCCACATCAGAAAAAAATGACCTGTCTTTTGAAGCTACCCACAAGTTTACCCATTTTGCATCTTCATAAGAATAAAAGTGCTGCTCAGCCAGGCCATGTGCTATCAATTGGAAGAAGAGATAATGGAACAGGGCAATATCTGGTAAATACGGCAGATGGGATTGGACTTCCCATTTAAGCATTTCCAAGTAGGTTTTCATCCGTTTTGCTAATTATGGCCTAGAATTGTCATGTTGCAAAATCACTTTGTCATGTCTCTGCTCATATAGCAGATGTTTTTTCTTCAGTACTTGGCTCAAAAGCATCAGTTGTAGTCAGTAGTGATCTCCTGTAATGGTTTCAGTTGGTTTGAGCAGTTTATGATAAACTAAACCCAGGTGATCCCACCAAATGCTGAGCAGAATCTTCGAACCATGAATATTTGGTTTTGCCACTGATGTTGATGCATGGCCAGGTTTACCCTATGATCTTCTATGCTTTGGGTCATCATAGTGTATCCACTTTTCATTGCTGGACATAATATAATGCAAAAAACCTTTCCTTTTCTACCGTTAAAGCAGCTGTTCACACGTAGCACGGTGCTGTTCCGTGTCTCTCAGCTTCAACTCATATGGCACCCAATGTCCTTGCTTTGTGAATTATTCCTAATGCTTTCAAGCATTTCAAAACTGTTGTGTGATCAACTCCTAATGATTCTTCAAGTTAATCTTATACCTGACATGATTCTCAAGAAGTAATGCCTCCATTTCTTTGTCTTCAAATTTTTTTTGGTATGCCAGAACATTCTTTATCTTCAACATCAAAATCATAATTTTTAAAGTGTCTAAACCAATCTCTGTATGTTATTTCTGAAAGAGCATGATCGCCATAAGTCTCAACAAGAATTGTATGTGCTTCAGCTATAGATTTCTTTTGAATAAAGTTGTGCAGTAAAATTCCCTGCAAATACATTTACTTTGGCATGAAATCCGACATGTTTAATGCTATGAAAAACAAAGTTGTTTACACTTTACATTTTCACTGAATGTTAAACTTGCTTATAGTACTTCATCTGAAACTACATGCATGCAGTGTTAAGAATGCCATCTGTTGGAAAACAGTGAAAACTTATTCAAGGTCCTAATACATACACATATATTTACTCACTTTTTAAAAAACTTTTAAATAAAATAAATGAAAAGGTGTCAAAGTGCAGGTATGAAAGTAAATGCATACAAAAACAAACCAACTGAGTAATAAAACATCAATAATTCATATAAACAAAAGTTATTGATAATTGTGAAAGAGATCCCAGCAGGACATAGTGAAACCAAGTAGAGTTATATAAAAAAGAAATCCTGCTTGGCTAAACAATGCAAATAGAACTGTCCATTTAAAAATTGTGAAACGATGAAACAATCCAAGCTGAATAGATTTGTTTCAAAATGAATAATATTAAATAGGGATACTTGAAACCATATAACTATGTGCAAATTATTTGTATTGAGAATAGCTACTTGAAACTATAATTGTTTACTAAGGATTTATTATTGATTATAAAATTACTTGCCAAAAGGAAGACTGAATTTGGCATTAAATAAACCAACAAGAGTTGACATGCTGTAAAACCAACCAACCAACCAACCAACCAACCAACTAAAAAATAACAGTATATTAATTATAAGCATCATATCTCCTTATATATAAAATACAATGTGATTTCATATCTTATTATACAACCTGGTTTCAATACAAGATAATGAAAAATTTTGCTATGATAAAATAAGTAAATGTTATGAATTCTTTTAATGATACAAGAACAAAATTTTATATTTTCTTAAATCTGATAAAATTCCATAATTATTTTGTGGAGAATGGAATGTTTTTTGTTGATTGGGTAGAGGCAGGACATTTTTTTAATTCTGAAAAGTTGCTAGATGTATATATAATAAATATTGTGTTAAAATGACTCTCAAATTTTGATTGGCCTTGTGAACAAACTTTTGAAAGTAAAATATATTTAAATATATGTATATTAAAAATTAGTTTCATTTATTATTTTCATTTTTAGCAAGAGAACAAAGCAGGAAATCAATTGTTATCTTTAGTTTTAGTTCAATATTCAGAAAGTATTGAACATTAAGAAAATACAAAATAATCTTTATATTTTATAATTGCAAAACTGCTTGAATATTTGTATTATTTTTGAATAAAATAGATAAAGTTGTGGGTATTTGAGCTAGAAATGTCAGTTTAAACTTTTGTTGGCTTGCAGAATTCCTATTTATTTTTCTTTTTAACTCTAACAAAATATATAAGATGTGGAATTTTCCAGTAACAAATAGTTTGTGTAACTTCTAAGATTACAAAGATACTCTTAATAATGTCGCAATAAGAATACCCAGTGACACCCTGTTGCTCCAAGTGACTGCATATTTTAATATATTCCTCTAGATGTGAGTTGTGTAGAGTTTTTAGTCAAGTGGAAGAGCTGGCCTGGTTTTGTATGTAACTGCTGCATATTTGAAAAGAAGAAATGTAACTTTCATGATATTATTTGTCTAAATTTCTGAGATGAAGCTTGATCAGTGTTTCAGATGATATGCCCTTCGGCCTTCTTCAGGTGTTTCTTGTCGAACTCAAGAGCCTCGGTCATTGGTCTATTGGGTTGAGTGTTTACCAATGGTCCGGGAGACTGGAGTTCAATCCCACGTCGAGTCATACCAAAGACTCAAAAAATGCCACCTTGCTTAACACTCAGCATTATGAGGTATGGATCAAGGGTAAAGTGGAGCATTCTAGGGAATGGAGTAGCACCCTCCCCTACACCTCGGTGTAGTAGCTATCAAAAAGGGAGCCTTAGGGTTGCCAACTTTACTTTTAAGTATTCTTGTTATTCTTACTTGTTGTTGTGATTGAACCTGCAACATCCAGATGATTTCATTTAGAAACACCTTATCCACTGCACCATTTGTCAGACAATTCAGTGAATTTTTGGGACTAATAAACGTAATGTCTCTATTAACTTATGTGATACTCCTCTCCACTCTCATATAAGATTTTTTTACCCCAAATCATATCACTATTAAGAAAATTTTTTGCGTGGTATGTGTATGATGCTTCTTCATGCCTGTCAGTGTAATAAAAGAAATCCATTCATCCATTACTTGCAAAATGCAATCTTTTTGTATAAAAGTGTTAGGTTATTCAGGAACAAATAATGCTATATCTGTCCCATAATAGTTGTTGCATTCAATGTATCAAATTTATATGGAAATGTAATGACTATTCTGGAACTGAAGTTGTAGTTTAGTTTTATGGCATATCAGCCATTGTTTGTTATTTAATGTCAAATCTTCTTTTCAAATATATGTCAAATATATGATTTGTAAACACATTTTGTAGATACATACAGTTAAATAATCAAACAGTTCTTTTTCTAACAATTCAATTTAACATCAGTCATTTGTTTGCACTTAATTTAAATATCAAACATATCTATTTAACCCATAGATAGGACCTCATCAGGCGCTACTACTCTGGGCCAAAGTGGACCTGGGAGCAATAGCAAGGAAGAAGTTCTCTGCGTTTCCCAAAGCTCCAGCATTACTGAAGCCTCACCATCAGATTGTTTAGTGTCATATCCAGAACACTCATGGGGGTTGGGTCTAACCCCTCTGCATAGATTGCAATCAGTGTATTTTACAGCCCAAAGCTGACCAGGCTAAGAATTTGTTGTCATTTACTAACTTTAGGTTAGTTTGGCACAAGTACAAACAGTATCATTGCTGAGATTTATAAAACACTAAGTGCAGAGAAAGTCACTCAGATATAATATACATTCATTCAAATATCTATTGATCATATAGTAATTCTCCCTTTCAAAAGAACTTACAATTATGTATAGGCAACATTCGTGGTGTAATAATTACTGTCATATAAGATGGACACAGCAACATGAGTTCAAATCTTGAATGAAACTATCTGTTTTTCACATAATACTTTCCTTGAGGAAAGGTATGAATCCAATTATTTCCTTTCCACCTTTGAGTAAATAGTAGGGCAGGCTGGAAGCTTTAACTTTGGTATAGCAACTGTTTGAGGAGAAGGAAAATTCTGAATTTAAAACTGTTAAATTCCCCTTAAAAATTGACCTGTTATCACATCCTGCTTGTGTGGAGGGGTAGGTAAATATATACAATTGGATAGTTTATATATATATATATATATATATATATATATATATATATATATATATATCTCCTAGAAAATATGTATGGAGCTCAATACATGCAATAATCTATGGCAATTTGTTATCTATTAATTTTTTCCAATTTCTTTCATGATCTAGATTTTACCTTGCTGACACTGTGGTTGGCTCAGTATTGGTAGACCCATATGTATGGGGCATTTAGTGAGAACTGAATTAATTAACAATGGTCTGCTAGCCATATGAGGTGTATAAAATAGTAATAGATTTAAGTTTATGATTTAAAAAGTTGAAAATAACCTGCAAAGGGCATTAAAAAAGCTCTCAAAACTAAAATGCAATGAGACATACAAGACAGAATTATCAGATTTGGATAATCTAACTATAGTGGGGTTTTTTTTACTAAGCATTGCTTAGATATGACATAAATTTCAAGTTGCTTATAATGCCTGCTGGTCACTCATCTAAGTAGTGAACAAACTTATCACTGCTTAATTTTGCTGGTCTAGCAGGAACCAGTGCTTTCAGTATGACTTAACTCTAAGTCAGATCTGACTATAGGCACCAATTTTTAGGTTTTGAAAGCAATAGGAGTATTTCTGTGTACATGTGTTACAATATTCTTAGTGTTAATTCTTTATTAGATAGGAAATTCAACACTAATCCTTAGATGCTACATGATCATGAAGATTAGTGGAGAATTGGTCAGTTGAAATATCATAATGAAAACAATGAAGATACTAATTTTGGGGATTGAGGAAACTACTAAACTGCATAGTTAAAACATTTGATCCAAAAATTTAATACACATACAGACACACGTGTGTGTGTGTGTGTCAGTCAGTCAGTCAAAGTAAATTTCTGTTTTAAATTTTTGGAACAAGTGTTTTTACAATTCACTTTAGTGATTTCTGAATGGTAAAAACGTTTAATCCAAAAATATAATACAGAAATTATAATAATATAAAAAAAATATAATACAGAAATTATAATAATATAAAAAAAACATAATACAGAAATTATAATAATATAAAAAAAACATAATACAGAAATTATAATAATATAAAAAAAATATAATACAGAAATTATAATAATACACACATTATTCAACTTCAGTACATGCTTCAATTTGAATTCTAATATCTAACAGTTACTGCCAATGCAGGGACAAGACTGTCAGAAAATTACGTACACAATTTTACATATAAAGTAAAGTTGGCGACCATAGTCAAGGGCGACCCGAAAGCTCCCTTTTCCATCGCTACTACACCAAGGTGTAGGGAAGAGCACTACTCCTTTCCCTGGATTGCTCCACTTTACCCTTGATACGTACCTTATACTGCTGAGTGTTAAACAAGGAGGTATCAAGTACCATTTTTAAAGTCTTTGGTATGACCCGGCCTGAGATTGAACCCAGGTCTCCCGGACCATTAGCGAACACTCTACCCACTAGGCCAATGAGCCGGTCTATTACATATAATGTACTCGAAAATGCTATTTGGTCCACAATATGAGAAGATTTTTGAAAGAATATATAAAACAAGGAAAATATTTTGATCAAAAACTTTTTTTCACCTGGGCTTACTACATTTTTACTTATGTATATAATGTGTGTGTATATAAAAGACTCATTTGAATTGTATATGTAAACCATAACCCAAAAGAAATGGTACATCATAGTTAGATTTTTATGATTTTTGATAAATTCATTGCATCAAATTAATTGCTCTATTAATATATGGTTTTCCTAACCCTCATCTTTTGGCTCTTTTTATTAAATTCTTAAAGGCAATGATTAAATTCAGAATTTAGCCACAAATTATTTACCTACAATGAATTTTCTGGACACGAACTTTTATCGGAGCAATTCCTCTTTAAAATGCTATTTCCAATTCAATTTGTTGCAACTGAATGACAATTTAGTGGAAATCTGTGTTATTGTGTTGATCATTATTTTTTAATCATTCAAATTCTGAATATAATGGAAATAACTCTACTAATTTTAATCATTTACCCATTTTATAATCGAAACTTCAATATTATCATGGATTACTGTTACAACAGTAACAAAACAGATTTATAGGCCATTTTGTGTGTGTGTGTGTGTGTGTGTGTGTGTGTGTGATATAATTGGTTATATACATTTCATAAAGTGGGGACTTTGTCTAGAAGAGTTCTCCAAAGCAGACAACAAAGAAAAATAAATCCAGCTGTTACCACCAAAGAAATTTTGTAATATGTCATTGACTTTTTAAATTTTAACTGTCACTTTTGAAATAGGTGGTGCTAAATATTCTTTTAAATATATTCAATCTTGAAATTATGTCTGCTTTTACTCTCATAAAAAATAAGCTTTCTTAGTTATTATTGCTTAGAATCTGCAATCAGAAGTCATATTCTATTTATGAATTTATGTGAATAATTGCAAAGGGCAAGTACATTATAATTATCATTTTGCTCATCTCACTTTTTGAGAAATTAAAGTGATTAGGTGACCATGAACACAGATACCATATTATCATTATTATTAAGCGGCTAATTTGATTGGAAATTGCTTTATACTCTTAAATCATTTTAATGCTAACAAATATCTTGATACAATGTACTATTTTTGTGGTATTTCATTAGCATACATACAGAAATCAAATCATAATAATGATTTTCTTAAATTCATCATTACAGTTATCATCACAATTGTAAATATTAACACTTTTACAATTCCAAAAAATATGCCATCTTAAAATTGTTAAACTCTAATCAAATTATCCCATAATAATAATAATAATAATAGATCATTGCTGGATACCTCATAGATATTCTTGGAGAAATAATAGTTGATTAAGTATAGCTATTTCCTCTTCAAGTGATATGTAACAGATTTTACTGGGTTGTGTGGTACAAGCAGTTGAGAATAATGAATAAACTAAGCCCTCCCCAAGAGTGTCTTAATTATGATACTAAACCATCTGCTGGGGTGACTCCAGTCCTGGAGCTTTGGGGAATGTAGAGTACCCCTCATTGCCATTACTCCTAGATCCATGCTGACCTGGAGTGGTAGTACCTGTTAGGATCAAATAGAACTGCTTGACCATTTAACTTTGTACAAACAAAAATCTGGTGTTAAATTGAATTGTTAGTGTTACATAGCATAATTGGAACCCTTTAACTGTGTGCAAATATGCAAACAAATTTGTTTCTAACTTATTTAAAAAAAGAAATTTACCTACAAACTATTTAATTAATGTATAATCATTTAACTATGTGCAAACAAATGACTACTGTTAAATTGTTAATGTTACATAGCAATACTTGAAACCATTTTACTATGTGCAAACAAATGATTAAAACCAAACAGAACTATTCATGTTATATAGCAATACTTGAGACCATTAAACGGTGAGCAAAGAAATGAGCTCTGGCTTGTTTAAAAATGTTACCTATAAACTATTTGTTTACAAATCATATATATCTAATATATATGCAAACAAGATTTAGCATTAAATAACTTATAATGGATGATATCCCAGAAAACCTACCCAACCAAACCTACAGGGAGAGAGGAATTTCTTTAGGGTATTAATGCAAAGTGAACTCTACTATCTCAACCAGAAATCAAACTCTATTAATACAGGGGGTGTCCTCGTGGTGTAATGGTTAAAGCGATGGACTGCGGAATCGTAGTAAGCGAGTTCGTACTCCAGTCGCACTATTACGTTCACTTTCGGGCAAATACCCTTGGGAAAGGTATGAACCCTCTTATCCTCCCAGCTATGGGTTAAATAGTACCACTACTGTTCTTCTAGGAGAATGGCTTTGGCATTAGATAACCTAACAAAGGTTGATATGCCATTAAACAAAGAAACCAACCAACCAAACTCTATATACTCTGTCTGTTTTCATGCTATTAACTTTTACACTAACTTTGTACTTCCATGTTGTTTTTATAATGCATTTTAAATGAGTTTGTAATGAAGTCATCTGTGTTGGCAGGATACTAAAAAGCTTTTCAATATCTGTCATTTTTACTCATACAGGAATTATTTTATTAGCTATTTATATAATCTATGGCATCATGGTTACTAAACAAATACATCAAAACTTTTATTCCCTCTTTAAAGGTTACACGTGTAATGACAGTAACTTTTGGTGCTAGTTGGCAGAGATGAGGGGGAAGAGAATCAAGCAATAGCCACAGCTGTATTTTAGCATTTCAACCCTGTTATATGTTAGTAAGGTTTTAACTTATCTTATTGTGACCCATTAATTCAAGTGACTTTTTCAAAATTCTTCAGTTTAGCTTTAGCCAATTTTGATAGAAGCAAACATTAGATTGTCATTTACTAAGCTGAACTGAAAAGCATGGGACATCCTGTGAGAATTGAACTCACTAACCTAGTTAGCTAGCTAATACACTATGCAAGGAACTGTAAGAAGCAAATAGTTACTATAAAAACAATAAAAAATTACAGATGAAATACTACCAAAATTAATAATAATGATTAATAATTCTTGATCTAAGAATAAATAAAATTTATTGTGGGAATTATTCAGATCCTCCTCAGAATCATGTGAAATTGCATGAAAATATCTTAGTACATGGCTTCTATAAGTATCCACTCATGCACACACACATTACACAAAAAATAAAACCTTGAATCTTCACCTTAAATTCTTAGGAATTTTAAGCTTTTTTAGCAAATTACAACTTGCATTGAATTTTTTTATAGACATTTTTTAAAATCTTAATGTCCTTCATGTTCTGCCTCCTATTTCCTACTTTCTATGTACCAACCGCTTATCTCATCTGTTGGGCTGAGATTCTTCATAATATAATATTGTCTTATAAAAGTAAAAAATATTAGAAGCAATAAGTAATTCTGATTTCTGTATTAAACTGCCCAACATACATATATTCACTATTTCCAAGGTATCAAGCACTCTTATTATTGATACTGGAACATTTGAAATACAGTAATTAACAAAAAATTAAAATGAAATAAAATACTACTCAAAATTAATAACATTGATTAGCAATACTCTATTTAAAAATAAATAAAAAGCTATTGTATGAATTATCAATTCTTGTTCAGAATTTGACATTGCAGGAAAAATGTCTTCTGAGCATTTTTCTTTAAGTATTCACACACACACACACACACACATACCACCCTCATTTATCTTTAAAAAATTGTAGTTTATCTATTGAAGCACACAATTTTTTACCTGTTTTGAGTGTTTATATCAGTGTTAAAAATAAGCTATCATACTCATATCTATTTATATTAGATCATACTGACTCTTGTATCCAAGAATAGGCTGAAAATGTCATGATGATGTCATATCTGCTGTTGATGACTTTTTGACCAATGAAATCCAAACACTGCAACACCAATGAAAGAAATGCGTGGACCACAAGGGGGATTAAGTTGAAAAATAAACCTCATTTGGTCACATTCTATGAGAGTATCTTGGTCAGCCTATGAACTTTTCAGCCTACCCTCATTGTTTTGTTATACATTTGAGTGCTATCCAAGTTGTTATTGTATATATCATTTGGTTTCAATTATATAATTATTCCACAGATAGAGTAAAACATTAATAGAGTAGTTTTATGATCTGACATCACAACCCAATCACCATAAGTATTTATTTAGGAGGTGCCCGTGGTGTAATGGTTATCGTCGTAAGAATTGGACACGACGATACGAGTTCAAATCCTGGACAAGACTGATTGCATTTCACATAGCACTAATGCCCTTGGGAAAGGTATGAATCCAATTATTCTCCCTCCAGCTATGGGTAAATAGTAGGACAGATTAGGTTCTTCAGCCTTGGTGAGGCAACTAGTCTAGGAGAAGGAAAACTCTGAATTCAAACCTGTTAAACTCCGCTTAAAAATTGACCTTGTGTCATATCCTGCCCGAGCGGAGGGGTTGGTAAATATGATAAGTATTTATAATCATGATTTATCATGACATTGCAAAATGTGCTGGGGTGCCCTGGGTTAGTGGTAATGATGCTTTGGCCCCAAAACCATGCCTGAACCCAGGGTCATCATCTGATGAAGACTTTACTGGAAGCAAAACTGCTTCTTTGGCGGCAGTTTTTGTATATAATTTTTTAATTTTTAAAATAAATTTTTTATTTTTTGGTCAATGAATTATTGATTAAGAAATGTTTATAGACTGATGTTCTCTAAACAGCTTGCTGTGCAGTAATGTTTGTTAGTAACAGAACTAGGGACTCAATTGCAATCATGGACTCTGAAGTAATTTGGGGGTTACTGGAGTCAATCTATACCAACTTAGACTCCTAATGAATTTGAATTGCAATATGTCAAAATTTCTTTATTCATAGATAACACGATGTAACAAAATTTTTACTTTTTCTTGTTCCTGGGCAGAAAGTCTTATTTGCCAATTGCTTTTACCTAAAGTAAATGGAAAGACCTATTTTTCTCTTCAAATTTTGCTTTTCTGCTACCAAGGAATGTAAAACAAAAACATGACGGGGGACTATATTTAGAGATTGATATGTGAAAGTGATTTACATTACAGCTGAAAATCTTGAAAAACTACTCACTTCTAAATATTTTCTGTTCATTTTTGTATAACTTTAGTATAAATAAACATAAATTTTACTTCAATGTTTTATTCAAACCTCATGTAATGGAAAATATGTAAATTTGTTTTTTACATTGAAAATAATTTAAAGCCTTGTATTTTGGGTTGAATGATTTCAATTGATATATGAAATAATTTGTATATTTATCATTTCCTATATCATGTAAATGTTGTAGTTAGAAGTACCATAAACTTCAAAATCAGTCACTGGTTTTATGGGCTGACTCTTATCCCTGATTAACAAGCCATTTGTACAGACTATTACTACTGTATCGTAGTGAATCCAGTTGGCTGGGGCTGTAGAATACACTGACTGTATCTCTGACGAGGGATAAGACTCCCCCCCTTATAACTGAATAATAATAGTGTTCCAACAATCCTCTAGCAGTCATTTACTAAGGTTAGTTTATCAAGAATCCAGTAGTATGTGGCACCTAGTGAGAATCAAACTCATTAGCAGTTGTCTGTTAGCCTAGCTTACTAATCATTATACAAAGTGTCCTTAAAAAATAAGCTTAGATATAGCACAAGCTTGCAAGTGAGTCAAACTCATTACAAGATAGTTATTGATTTACTAGACTATCTAGCTGACCATTACACTACAAGTAGTTATCCAGGAATTTCAGATACTTTATCTCAGATGTTGTTTACAAGAACAGCTAATCTGCACCCATGAAAAGTGGGTATCTTTTAATTGAAACAGTGTTTTGTTTTGTTGATTTTTGTTTTTTTTTCAGGGGAGGGGGTCTTATTATGAATACTGAAATAAACTATTTAATGAAAAGCATAAATATAGACCCTTATCTTTATCTGAATCAAACATTTTCTTTTATAATGCAAATGTTCTGACTACCACTAACAATAGCTTTCCTTGAGAGCAAACTGGGAAGTTAGGTAATCAAACAGTGTTTGAGAGCCCAAAGCAACAAGAGACCCAAGTAGTAAAAGACATTTTTTTTTTCAGTGGCTACAAATGAATCATTAACTAAAATGTTTTAACACTTAAATTTAAACTGTTCTATTAGTGTAGTCAGGTATGCCTGGAAATAAGCATCCCCAATGGATTTCTCTGTTTTTGAGACATGGAGATGTTTAAGATTGTACATATTTATCGAACCTCTCCACCATGAGCAGGATGTAACACAAGGTCAATTTTTAAGTGAAGTACAGCTGGTTTGAATCCAGATCTTTGCTTCTCTTAGACTGGTTACCTAACCAAGGTTAAAGAGACCAGTCTGCTCTACTATTTACCCATAGCTGCAAAGGGTATTAGCTCAAAGCAAAACACAAACAGCTTCATCTAGGATTTGAACTCTGGTCACCAGTTCCATTTCCTACAACCATTATACTAAGTACGTCTTCTACTTCTTGTAATAAAAATCAAAGACTCAGTAGCTAATGAGGACCTAGGATCATAGAAAGTGTTCCAATATGGTGAAAATGAGCTTTCATGTTGGGTTGCTGATACCATTTCCTATTCCAATAACCATTAAACTAATCCCACCTTGTCTAAGATTGTACATTTGTGTATAGAATAGTGAATGGAAGAGATTAAAGGATCTAATAAGCCTTTTTATCCAGGGGTCCAAATCACTGTCAGTTTTCACCTTTAGGTGAAAACTGACAGTGATTTGGACCCCTTGGAATCCAGTTTGATTGTCAAGGTTCTAGCAATTTGAGCCAAATTTCTTGAGCAATCTAGTTACTGTACTTTGATCAATCTAGTTACTGTACTTTGATCAATCTTGAGCAATCTAGTTACTGTACTTTGATCACCTTCACTTTTTGCCCAACAAATGTTTTTGGTTGTTTCTGTGGTGTTATGACCCAGTTTGAACTTGTAAAGCATAAGTTCATAAATTAGACTATGTTGCATGTTCATCTGTGCTGCTTTCAAATCAAACATGGCAGGAAGTAATGCACAACATGTCAGCACACCAATGACTTGGAGCACAAAGTTGGTTTTTCTTAATTTCCAGAGAGTGCATTATTCCATAGGCATTGGTAAGATGTTGGCTGCTTGTGCATTTGATTTTGTTGGTATAATGGGAAAAAAATTAATATTGTTTTGTTGGTAGTCAAACTCAGTTGTCTGAAATTCGAGATGCATTAAATTAGTTAGCAACCTTTTTACAGTTGGATTAAATATATAATGGTTAATAGATAAGGAAGACATAATATCTTTATTTATTAAATATTACCTATTGTGTTTCTCTTTGTCATACAAAACTGAATTGTTGATTAGGAACTTAGCACTTATCGGTTTGCTGTTCTCTATAGATAGCCAAATGGTTTGATTTGGTATGTATACTTATTCAGCTATGGAGAAGCTTTTAAAATCTATCTATCAAAGGGAGAGTCCCTGTGGTATAATAGCTAAAGTGCTGAACTGTAGTATCAAAGTGAGTTCAAACCCCAATCACACTCTTACTTTGATTTTTAGACCTTTACCCTTGGTAAAGGTATGAACACCCCTTATATACCCCCAGGTATGGGTTAAATAGTACCACTGCAGTTTTTCTACAAGAATAGCTGATATGCCATTAAACAAAGAAACCAAACCGAATCTTCACAAAAAGAGTGGCTCTAATTCAGATGGGGTCTCTAACAAATTTTAGGAAACCATGTCACTGTAAAACAATTAATTGTACAGAATTTAGATTTCTAAATTTGATTGACAAAAAAAAAAAAAACACTCACAAATTATTTGTTTGATTAAAAATGGTTATTCATATTTGATTAAATATTACTTATTATTACTTAAAACTGGAGATGTAAAATTACATGATTTTTAATTTTTATATTTATCATACATTGGAAAACACGTGTGATACTGTCCTCATCAGCCACCAACCAGCGGTGATGCCACAGTTTAAGTGGCTAAGATGTAAAATTACATAATATTATAACTTAGTAACCGGGCCATTGGCTTAATGAGTAGTGTCTGCCAATGGTCCGGGAGACCAGGGTTCAATCCCAGGTCGAGTCATACCAAAGACTCAAAAAATGATACTTGATGCCGCCTTGCTTAGCACTCAGCATTATAAGGTTAGGTTCAAGGGTAAAGTGGAGCAATCTAGGGAAGGTGTAGTAGCTATTGAAAAGCGAGCCTTCAGGTTACTCTCAACTAAGGTCACCAACTTACTTATATCTTAGTTAAGACTAACAATTTGGGTAAATATAAAAATGCCTAAATTGATAAATCCCTGAAATGTCACTTAAATTTCACTATAAAAATCTGAAATTTTTCAAGACTTCATAAGTATAAAGGCACAATTTAATAATTCTTATTTCTCTTAGGTGCATATATTTTATAGCAACAGTTACTGTTTGTAAATTTATAAAAAATCTGTGATAAATTTGACAGCACAAGAAAATATGATGAATCCTGTTCAAGATCAAGTGATAACATGACATTGTTCAGTTCTTGAACTGGGTAAAATGGATCCAAGTAATCACTAAAAAAAAAAAATTTCTTCACTCAGTCCTGTTCCCCCAACAAGAATAATATTTTCATTTGGTCGCATCCTCCACAAATAAAAATAACCCATTCACTTAATTGATCACCCCTTTTCTTCTGCATGTGGTTTTTTTTATGCTTGGCCAGTACATTCACATAAAAAAATTTGCATATGCCACTCTCACAAATTCTCCTCACTTGAGATCCTGTTTTATTTTAAATTAAAGTGTTATGGCAGTCATGTTTCTTTTCTCTCTCTCTCTCTCTCTCGTGTGCACCACTCATTTTGCACGCTAAGCATAAATGTGATTGCTTTGCCAAACTGGATAAGTTATCTTTTCTTCTACAGACACCACAAAGATGCTATACTCCAAGCCATAGAGGCAAACCTGGTGAGTATCAGGTAAGCTTGGCATCTCACAGTCCAGTGTGGTTTGTCACCTTCACAACCTCTGCAAAAGTATCTGGAGCTGCTCAATTGTGTATCAGGTTATGAAAATATTGCAAAACTTTTGACTCCCTCTCGTAATAGACTCTATGAGAATAATTACAATGTTTTCAGGATGTCTGTCAAGACTTATAACAAGGACTTTTTAAAAAATTTTGCTGTAAATAATGCTAAAGATATTCAGGTTTATAAAAACAATTCTGAGATTTTTTATTCATTACTTAATAACATCATAACTATAAATTGTATGATCATGTGATATTTGGTTAACTAAGTCACAAACAAAAGTGGAGGAAAAATCAACACGCACAAACACATGTGCACATGTTATACATAGTATAAAGGAGTTATCTCCACATTAAATGGCAGTTCTCTGAAATTAGTGAACAAGTTCTTGTACCTCAGTAGCCGTGTCTCATCTACTAAAAGTGATATCAATATGTGTCTTGCAAAGGTGTGAACTGTTATCAGTAGGTTATCAATCATATGGAAGTCTGGTCTATCCAAGGAAATAAAATGGGATTTCTTCCAAGCAGCAGTTGTGTCAATACTACTGTATGGATGCTGACAAAGCGTATTGAGAAAAAGTTAGATGGGAACTGCTCAAGAATGCTATGAGCTATATTTAACAGTTCCTGGGAGCAACACTCTACAAAACAACAGCTGTACGCCCACTCACCTCCCATCTCTAAAACCATCCAAATAAGATAAACAAGACATGTGGGACACTCCTGGAGAAGCAAGGATGAACTCATAAGTGACATTCTACGATGGACCTCTTCACATGGACATGCCAGTGTTAGACAACCAGGACACAATTTGCATGAGTAAAACAGGAAATGGTCATTGTTTTCCAAATTACTCTAACTGAAATTTACGTTATTAAAAATTGGTTCACTCTTTATTTATCCAGTATTTCAGATTAGCTTCAAACCGTCAGGCTGAAAATTTCTAGAAAAATCTCAAGGTATAATTGAATGATTACAAATATAAAACTGAAAATTGCAGTGACTGAACTTTGTATTGAAGTAGCATATAGTAAAGTTTGCCTGTAGTTTTTACCCTCACAAATAAGAATTATCATTCTCTCTCAGTCCATTATTATATCAATAATAATTATCATTATCATTATTAATTTCCACCATAATTCTATTTACACAATTCTCTTTTGGGAGAGTGGGGAGTCAATAAGTCAAAACATTAATCTAGAATGCAGAATTGGATAGTCTGAGTCATAAAAAAAATAGGAAGCAATTGACCAATGAACAGCCAGTTTGCTCACAAGATGGCGAACAGTCTCCAGGTAAAGGAGGTAGAAGAATACCAGAGAAATCAATATATCATCAACAAGATAACTGATTATCAATAAAATGCTTTAATGGAAAAAACGTAATGATCAAACTGGAAACAAAATGTGGAAAAATATTTAGCTATGAGCAGACTTCCTGTTAAAAATCATAAGATTATGTATAGATCAGCACATATGTACTTGGGTGAGTCAAGTTTTGAAATATTTTGGTTACATGGGACACAATTTGGTAACTCCGAATGCTTTTGCTGAGGTTATGAAGGTGACAAACCAGACTGGTCTGTGAGATGCTGAACTTGCCTGATACTCTTAAAGTGCTACTTGCTGAATTTGCTTCTATGGCTTGGAACACAGCCTTGAAATCCATGGTTTTAGACCTACCTAACCTTACTTGGTTGTTAAGGTTCTTGCAACACAAGCAAAATTTCTTCAATGATCTGGTTACAAGAACCTTTAAAGGACATTTTAGATTGTGGCTTGCTTTTGGCTGTGATAACAACTAACTATTGTTTTAGCATTTAAGTCTCGGTAAAAATTGAAAAGATGTAGATTTTTTTTTTTAAAGAGAAGCAGAACCTTTCCTCATTTGAGAGATTAGTACAACACAATCTTGTTATCTTCTATTTGGCCATGTATTTGACAAAGTTAAAAGTTTAGACTTTGTCTCTAAAATAATGGTTTAGAATTACCATGACATAGCAAAGGCAGCAGGAGTTAGAATTTAATGTGTTTGCATGTAAAAGATACCTGAATTCTTATCTCTCTTTTAATACCAGTGTGAGATCTGAAAAAAAGAAGAAAGAGAGATAGTATAGAGAGGATCCTGAATCTAAAACTATGTCTTATGTCAAATGTAGATATGCCACTTTTTCTTTTTCTGGAAGCAATCAGAAATATACCCCCTCTCACATAAGTTAGATTCCACTCAACTGACCCATCTTGTAAACAGACTTTATTCTTACTAACTGCCTCCTGTTCAATTGGTATGTACTTCTCACCCTCCTTCCAATAGACAGTGTGGCATTATCGTCTCAGGCCCAGGGTATATTATTGTCCCCTTTTGTATTGTTCAACCATCTACCACTAATTCTTATTTTATTCTTTTTTATACTGCAGCTGCCTAGGGATGGGGCATTTAGATGAATCTTTTCAACTCTAGCTTTACAAGAGACTGGGTGGATATCTTCCCAGCAGGAATCTTGACAAATATAAAAAACAAAAAACAAAACCCCTACTTATTACATACTTTTAAGTACTATATTTATTTACAATGTGATCTCTTGTATAATGCGACACCTCCTCTAATCTTTTAAATGTAAAAAACAATGAATATGATTTATTTTCAGGTATATTGAGATACCAGTTTTTATGCTTGTTTTTTGGTTAGTCCCCACCAAAAGTCAGCATTCATAATTTTAAAGTATGGAAAGCTTTAAAAAAAAATCAAACTGCATTTTCTTTTTCCTCAAAAAACAAAAGAAAAAAAAGACTTAAAATGCTAACATATTAGTAGAATAGAAACCAACTTTCAGAAAGTTCAGAAGGGAGCAAGTCACTATATCCCAATTGTTCATTGGTCACTTAAGACTTATGCACTCTATTATATTCAAACAAGAAGAACAACCATAGTTTATAGCATGCCAAACACTACACTGTTATAAATTTTCTCATAGAATGCAGAGCTATAGGCCTCATTAGACAATATTTTTTTTTGTGAAATAATATGAAGGATCTATTAACATTTTGTCCTTAAGAGAAATAAAATTATACTAGAAATTATAAATGTAAAACAGGATCAATGGCATAGAATATAATTATTAGAAAACAATCTCAGAGGATTTTGATATCGCTAAAACAAAAAATATAAATGCACAATGGATGTCATTTCCTAACTCTAAGGTATAAAATTACTCCAGACAAGTTGAGATGCCATTAAAATCAATCACTCAACCACAATGCTGGGTCTTTTTAGTTAATTTCCACAATGAAAAACCCAAACCTAATCTTGATTTAGTTTGATGTCTTTGTTTAATGACATATCAATCTTTATGTGCTATTTAATGCTGAAACCATCCTTTTTAATGGTACTATTTAATGCATAGCTGGGGGAATAAGAGAGTTCATACCTTTTGTTAGGGCATTAGTCCATAAGTGAATGTAATAGTGCAACTGGAGCTTGAATTCACTTACTATGATATTGCAGTCCAGTACACAAGCCGCTACACCATGTAAACTCCCTACTAACTCTGGGAGAGATTAACAAAATAAACTTTCTGGTTCTCACTGTTTAGGAAAATTTTAGTCTGGTTGGGACTAACAAAAAAAAAAAGCCTAAAACATTATACCCACTATTGCTTAGTTTTTCTTTCTAACTTCAAACTTTTGACAACACTAGCTTCTTTTGGCAAAGCAGCAAAAATCTGGTACTTTGATCTGAGGGGGAGTCATTGGGATATAGAGGCTAATGTGCTGGACATTGTAGTAAGAGTTCAAACTCCAGTCATGCTATTACATTCACTTTCAGACTAATACACTTCGGAAAGATATGAACTCCCTTATCCGACCAGCTATGGATTAAATAGTGCTACAAGGATGGGTTGGCATTGAGTAATCCACAGAGGTTGATATGCCATTAAGACAAAGAAACCAAACCAAACTTGACTGATCTTAAACCCAACTAAAACATCTCTTTAGCCTTGGCATAGCAGTTCGTATATGAGAAGGAAAACTGAATTCCAACCAGCTGTGCTCTACCTCAAGAATAGATTGACCTTGTGTTGCAGAGGTTGGATAAATACAAACAGTGGTCAGGGATAGCTGAGCTTACTAATCATTATATCCGGCAAGGTGCTCAACAGTCCTAAATAATCTGTTGTTGTAGAGATGGTTTAAGTTTTGATGTTCTTTACAATGGTGAGGAGATTGTACTTAGAAATGTAGGTTGAATAAATTACAAGGCCAGATGTAGAGTTGGCAGAGTGAAATGTATCTGATGATGAGTTGGAACTAGTAAAAAAAATAGGGGGAAAAATCCATTTAGAATTTGAAACCTAATATCCACTTGCTTTTTAACAACTGTGAATCATCTCTAGGGTTTTTTAGATATAGCTAAAATGGTAGCAAAGGAGAGATTGAAAACTAATAAGCTACCCTGATATTTTGATTTGATAATAAAATTTTACAAAAGAAAAGGAAAATTCTTGATTAGAATTAGAAAAGTACTTCCTTCTAATGTGGAATCTATTTCTAGCTAAATCTGCTATATTCCTGGAGTGTGTCTTTGTATGTATAACTGTATATTGGGTGCGTGTCTGTGTAATATATATATATATATATATATATATATATATGTGTGTGTGTGTGTATGCATGTGCATATATATGTATGTCTGTATGTGTATACATATATGTGTATGTGTGTCATATGTATTGAATTTGTGTGTGTGTGTGTGTGTGTCTAATATATATATATATATATATATATATATATATATACATATATATATATATATATATATATATATATATGTATATATATATATATATATATAAAGAGAGAGAGAGAGAGCAAACATTGTAATTCTAAATCCTGCATGATGTAGGTAACTTATAAAACAAGCTGACAACAAATAATGTTTCTGACTAATTAAGTCAACTAGAAATCATGTTTGTTAATCATATTTGGTATTAAGTGAATGTATTCTTGCTTCAACAACCTTCAGTGGGTGTGTTATGCATATTTGTGCAAGCACAGTTTATTTTTTCTGTTTGGCATTTGCAATTGAAAAGTTGAAATAACAGATGATACTATTTTCACTTTATTTATTTCAAATGGATACAATATTTCCTGCTATGAAATAAACTTAATATTTTTTCCTAAAGTGATTCCAGAGGAAAACAAACACTATTAAGACATGAAATTCTTGGTTGAAAATATGATAGGGGTAACCTAAGCCAAACTTCTAAAGACCTTATTTTTCTGATGCAGGTATTATTGGAAAATGAGAAAAATATGGCTTTGGGTTACCCTCTCCATACTTTCAGTTGGAATATGATATTGAATTAGAACTTTCTAAAGTTAACCTGAAAAGCACTTTGCTATTGTAGCAAGACAGCTGGCAAGTTTATTTTAAGATATTTAAAACAATTGTTTTACTATTGTTCAAAAATTAAAGATCAGCTTGAGTATTAGGCATTCTGAATACATGCTGATACTAAGTGTTTTCATTCATTTCATTTTCTCTAAATTGGAGTATGTATTTACCCAACCCCTCTGCCACTAGCAGGATGTTACTCTAGGTAAATTTTTAGCAGAATGAAGCTGGTCTGAATTCAAAGTTTCCCTTCTACTAGACTGATTGCTATACTAAGGCTAAAGAACCTAGTCTGCCTTACTATTTACCCATTGCTGAGGAGAACAGATAGATTCTTACCTTTTCCAAGAGCAACTGCACATAGTGAATTACAAATGCCCTCATCCAGAATTCCATTTAGTAGGATGATAACCATGATACTAATTGTGCCTCCAAGTAATTGATTCTATCATGAAAAGATCGTCATTGAAAGAACCATTGTCCACACTGTACGAAGTAGACTAAAACTTTAAATTTCTTAGACTTTAAAGTTTAGGTAAAGATATGTACACAGCTGAGCGACTTTTATATAATAAAATTATGATGTTTAGACATCTACTAAACTGATGATGTCTGTACAAGTCAATGGTAATTTGAAAAAAAACTTATGAAACCAGTTTTGATACTTTTTTTTTTTTTTTTTTTTTAAACAAGTTTTTGGTGAAACACAGGATTGGGCAAGTACAGTACTCTTCATAGTCTGTGTGACGTTTTCTTGTTTTCTAAACTGAAAATTCATTTCAAGAATAAGAGAATTGAGGACATTAAAAAAATATGATGGTGCAGCTTGACATTATATCAAAAGAGAAATTTCAGAGGTACTTTGAGCAATGGAAAATTCGCTTGAATAAATGTTTTTAAAATTGAACTGATGGCATGTGCCCAGCTGAGGAGAAACTTAGATGTGAAATGAGGATATCTAAATGTTGAGACTGTTGTCTATACAACTAGACAAGTCAGTGTCTATTCACTAAACTATTGGATTTGTTGTGTTCAGTGAAACACAAGATTGTGTAAATGCAGCACTCTGCATACTCAACTAAACTTGCTCAGTTTGACTTGTTCTTGCTTCCTAAACTGAAAATTCATCTTAAAGATGAGGTTTGAGGATATAGAGAACATTATAATACAACTCTGTATGTGTGAGTATGTAGTTTAGTGTGTATGCGTGTGCATTCGTATATATAATTAAACGATCATTAAATTAACATTTAAATGAACATATGTGCATAGCTTTGCTTATTCTGGTCAGGTACTCAAAGAAGTCTTCTTTACTGCTGTTTGAATTATAGTATGAACCAGTTTCTTAACCATATATCTATATCTTTTCCTAACAGTAAAAAGTAGCTATGCTGATTTTCATCCTTTTAAATTACAGTATGATACTATAACATAATTGTTGGTAAAGTCCATATAATAGCACTGTGAAAAAATGCAGTTTTGCACTGAATTGGAGTTTAAGACAATCAGCATTGATATTGTCCTAATGTTCACCTATCCTTCTCAAATATTCTTATTTTCATCCCATTTTATCTGTTTTGTTTTGCACATTTATCTTCTGGTAAGTAAATTTCCTTTAAATCAAAGAATTCTATGCATAAATATAGATAATTTTGTCATTTATGACAAGAATCATTGGCAGTAGAAATGTGCTACAATTGTTATGCCTGATTCTTAGTATTAGTGAAACTTACCATATTCCACTGACTGCTTGCCAAGACCTTTTTTTGGTTGAAATGTTAATGTAGCCTTTTTGTTGAAAATTTCAGATTCTTTCAGTATGGAATAAAATAATTAGTTATACAGAAGGTCTAATTTTGCTGTTGATGAATAAATGTAACTTCATTTTCATTGAAATATGGTTTGTTTTTTGTTTTTATCCACTCTTTAAAAATGCCCCATTACTTACTAAACAACTTTGTCTCTTTTTATTTATCTATAACTTTGTCTCTCTCTTTTTCACTCACATTTCCTCTCTCTCTCTCTCAACTGTTTGTGATTTTAAGTTTAAGTATATACAACTGCATGGGAGGATAGAATAGTTGACACTAAAGTTGGGAAGAAGGATAATGTGAAGTGAAAAGTTTTGATGAATTTGGAGTGGGTTATGTTTTTATTCTGTTTATGTGTAAGCCATGTTTGTATATGTACGTATAAGGAGACAGGAGAGCCTAGATGTCTGTGCTGAAGGGGTGTTCTGGCCATTGTTGAGAGAGAAAAAAAGGTGTCTAACACATCAATGTTGTCCTTATTGAAGTACACAAACACTGCTGTCATTTGGGTAGATGGGATAAGCAGATGTGCCCACTGAAGCATGGTGTCTCAGTAAGGTGGTAATAGAGAGAGAGACAGAGATATCCAGATATATGAAAGAGAGAGACAGACACTTCTGGTTGTATGTGGTTGTATATTTTGTGGTTTCATTTTATTATTATTCAGAGTGTTCACATAATGATAGGCAAGATGGAAGAAGTTTTGTTACTTTTCTTCATTTACTCCTTACTTTACAAAAAAACAGACTTAAATAATCATTCAAATAAAATAAAGTTCTGAAAAGTTCTTCCCCTAACCAAAAAAGAATGACTTAGTTATGAAACCTACATGCTATTCCATATATTTATACTGAAGTTCAACATAAAAAAAATTTAAGTTTTGTTTTAACCCTTCTTATTAAAAAGAAAAAAAGAAATTTGATAAAAATTCAAAGGAAAAACATCATTCCTGTTTTGGTTTGGCTGAGAGCTGTATTACAATTTGAGCCAGAAAAAAAAGAATTTTGAAAATATCTTCCCAACCACAACTTGTTTAAGACTAAAACCAATAAAGACAGGATTTAAAGGAAATCCATAATCTCTACCCAAATCCATTTAGTGGATAGTCCCTGTGGTGTAGTGGCTAAAATGCTGAATAGTAACATTGTAGTAAGCTAGTATGAAATCTAGCCGCACTATTACCTTCACTTTTAGGCTAATACTTTTGGGAAAAGTATGGCCTCTCTTATCCACACACACCCTCAGCTGTTGGTTAAATAGCACCACTGCTGTTCTTCTCAAAGATGTCTTTGGCATCAAATAACCCACAAAGGTTGATATGTCATTTGACAAAGAAACCAAACCAAATATATTCAATAGCATTAAAAAAAAGACAAAACTTGAACTGGGATTTTTTTTTTTTTTTTTTTTTGTGGTTTAAATGTGGCCTTAGGATGTAGATCTAGATCAGACATGGGTAAGATTTTCTGTGAAGTGGGCTACATGAGGCAAAGCTCATCATCAGGTGGGCCACATGAGACATGGCTCATCATCAGGTGGGCCACATGACTAAAAAAATAATTTAAAGATAATTCTATGTTAAAAGTAACTCAATCATTTTCACTACAAAAGAACATCTGCCTTAGAAATAGGAAAAAGTTGATTTTTTTTTCTCTTTAGTAAAAAGATTGTTTAGATAAAAAAAAAATTGAGGTTTTGGTATATTATCACTGATATCAATATGACCAACACACACTGCTGCCATGATACATTGTGGAATAATTAAAAGAAAAACCATAAATACTAGAAAAATCAGTGTATTAAATATGAATATTATCTGTGTATCAAAGAAAAAGTGATTATTTTCATAATGCATGAAAATTTTTAAAAAAGAATATTTTCTTTAAATTACAAGTGCATATTTAATAATCTGACAATTAAATGATTTTATTTGTCACTTTTAAATTGAAAGTTAACGTTGATATGAAAATACATAATAAAAATGTACATAAAAATAGTCAAGATTGGTTTCTAATTTATTCATTTAGATATGCAAAAAAAATTAAAAGAAAATTTTGATGAATGTTTTCCTTGTAAAATTAGGCAGGCCATTTAGAAAATACCGCAGGGCACATGTGGCCCATGACTAGTCAAGACACTTGCTCAAAGGTTGGAACAAAATCAGATATATTTATTATAAGTTAAAGAAATAGCTTAGAGAATATAGCATTGGATGGAGAAGTATTTCAAAATTCAAGAAAAAATAATTGACATATATATATATATATAATTTTTTTTTTTGTTGGGGTGGAACATAGTCAGTATATGTTGAAATTAATTAGGTTAACCAAAGCATTGGTTCTGTTTTTGACATTTAGAACATTTACTTTTAAAAAACTTTATTCAAAACCATTGCCTTTGATTGTATTGTGACAGCTGTCACAAATGTGCATTTTCAAAAAGATAGTCAAAATTGTTTTTTATCTATTGATTCTTAAATTGAAGAAAAAAGAAAATGAACAACACTTTCAATATATGCTTTTTATTTAAGAAAATAGTAAAAATTCAGTTTGTACTGATTTTTACCTAAAATACCATGAATGATCAGAGGATTGGTTGGTTGTGATTTATGGCATATCAACTCTTGTAGGTTATTTAATGGCCAATCCTGTTTATACATAACTTAAATATATATGATTTGTAAATGAATAGTTTGTTAGTAACATTTTAAACATGCTACACTCCTGGAGAAGCAGGGACGAGCTCATAAGTGATGTACTCCTATGGATCCCCACATATGACCGAGCAAAAGCAGGACAACCAGCTCGAACATACATACAGCAGCTATGTGAGGATACAGGATGTAGCCCTGAAGACCTGCCAGAGGCGATGACCGATAGGGAGAAATGGCGAGAGAGGGTTAGGGATATCCATGCTAGAGGCACAACATGATGATGATGATGAGAGCTCATTTGTTTGCATACAGTTAAATAATTTCAAGTATTTCTAACACTAATTCTATTTGATATTAATCATTTGTTTGCACAAAGTTAAATGGTTTCAAGTATTTCTGTATAATACCAATAATTCAGTTTTCACATATGGTCAAATGGTTTCAAGTATTCTAATATAACATTAATAATTCTATTTTGTATTAATTTGTTTGTACACATTTAAACAGCTTCAAGTATTGTTACCTAACATCAATAGTTTTATTTGCACACAGTTTTTTTTAATAGTTTCAAGTATTGCTATATAACAAGAACAATTCAATTTAACATCAGTCTATTGTTTACACACTGTTAAATGGTTAAACAGTTCTATTTGATCCATAGATGGGACCCTAAAACATACTATCACTCTGGGTGAAAGTGGACCTGAAAGTAATGGCAATGAAGGAGTTCTCCACATTCCCCAAAGCTCCAGAAGTAGAGCCTCACTATCAGATGGTTTAGTATCATATCCAGGACATGCATTGGGAGTGATCTTAGCCCTCTGTAGAGATGCATTTGATGTATTCTACAACACCAACTGACTGGGTTTGATCAAATGAGTTTTAAAAAATGTGGTTTGCAAAATTTCATTAGAGATTTTTAACTCCACAGTCAGACAAAGTACTTGAAGTTGATCAAGTTATTAGTTAAAAATAATAAACATTATGATTCAGATGATAGGTAAATCAAGTGTTGCAAATCTTTTTTTCACTTTATAAATTAAATAATAATATATATTACTGTATCATTATAAAATAGTTTTTTAAAAAACTACTTGACTATATCTAAATGCTAAGTGTTCTAAAACAAATTGTTTGGTTTGGTTTGGTTTCTTTGTTTAATGGCATATCAACTCTTTTAGGTTATTTAATGCCAAAGCCATTCTCCTAGAAGAACAGTAGTGGTACTATTTAACCCATAGCTGGGAGGATAAGAGGGCTCATACCTTTCCCAAGGGTATTTGCACGACTGGAGTACGAACTCGCTTACTACGATTCCGCAGTCCATCGCTTTAACCATTACACCACGAGGACACCCCCAAAACAAATTGTGATAGGCCATGAAAAGTAGATATTTTATAAAAGATATTAGGGTAAGTAAAATGAACCCTCCTAACCATACAAAAGACTGTTTTTCAGGCAAAGAAAGTGATGCTGTGTATTAGTGGGATTTGAAGGGTGTCTTTCTTTCCAGAAAATCAAATGACTGATTCAAACTCATATTATTGCCAAATGATGATAGAAATATGTGAAAAGCATTTATTTGAAATTAAGAGGAAAGAAATTATTATAGATTGGAATTACCATGACCAAAAAATCCTGCAAGCACTGCATGCAACATACAGAACTACTGGACAGCTGTTTCGACCTTATTAGGTCTCATCAGCATAAACCATGATCTCCCCCTCTGGAGATCGAACCAGTGACCACAGAATGCAGAGGCAAAAACTCTACCACTGAGCTACTTGGTCCACATCACTCACAAACGATGCCAAATTTACTAGTCACTGTTATCATTCAACCAAGATAAAATTAGAATTCTTGTTTCTTTGGTGATCAAGAAAAAATTATCATCACTTGAAATTTTTCAGTCCCCTGCCATATTATTGTGCCTTATTCTAGTTTTTACAGAATTTTCTCAATTAGAAAAGAATTTTTTAAATTCCTTAGAAGACTGCAAAAGTTACTTGGAGCACTTCTTTGCTGATAAAGATAAAATGCTCTGGGATGATGGAATTATAAATTTTACAGAAAAATAACAGAAGATATTGGCAAACATGGTAATGATTCTACTGATGAAAATAAAACTACAAAAAACCCCCCAAAAAACAGAACAAACTCTTTGTTACTCAATACAGTTACTATTTAAATGTTGATGTTTATAGTGAGGAGTAAGGACAAAAAAAAGCTTTGCATTTGTGTTATATTTTGACCTTCGACCCGGCCCAAAAATGCTATTCCAAGGTGATACACCGGAAGGAAGTGACACATTCCAATGGCCAGTAATCGAAAGAGATCGCGTGGGCGGATTAAGGCTTATGATATGGGACAAGGTGAAGGTCCCATTGTACCACTACAGTGATGCACCGGAAGAGAGTAACCTATGAACTGCATGACAGTTATTTCCGCTTGATGACGATTAAACATTCGATTCCAAAGATCCAGTGGGCGATCGTGTGGGCCTTGAATTATTATATAGTTGAGTTGGGTGCCAAAGCAGTTGCCAGCAGACTCCCAGAGAGTTAGAGACCAGATGTGGTAGGGAAAGCCACACCCGACCGAGGGGGTCCTCGGAAAACCCCCGATGGAGTTGACCCCAACATCAGGAGAACAAGACACGTGACGGTCATAACAGTGGGGTCAAAATATGAAGTTTATGTTCGGTCTCCAGCACCCTCTCACATGCAAACCTTGAACAACCCTTTCGAACCCTTGCAATAAAGTGAGAGGTGAATATTTTTCTAAAGAAGTCTTCTTGCGTCTTCCTTCCTGCGTCCTTTATTACTGCGTGCGTCGTTTATTCATGCGTCTGTCTTTGATATTGTGTAGTTGTGATGCTGCATGAACATGTATATGAATCAGAAGATGACTATTCAACATTTGTTCCACTAGAATCATAGTTGTATATTTTCACTAGAGTCATGGTAGATATTTACTAAGCTTAACTTAGGACCATGTAGTGAGAAGGAAGATTGTATTGCACCAATCTTTCTTGTAGTGAATTTTTGACTATTTTGAAAATCAGTGTTTGAAATCCTTACTTTTGATTTAAGCTTGAAAACTGACCCCTTGGACAATTTATGGTAACCGAGCTTACCAGGCTACTTCTGAATAGAATTATGGTTTTAAAAAATCAACCAAAATAAGAGAATGTTTATTCTTTAAGTGCTTTTTATATATTTACCCAACCCTTCCAGGGGGTTGTCCGCGTGGTGTAATGGTTAAAGCGATGGACTGCAGAATCATAGTTAACAAGTTCATACTCCAGTCATGCTATTACGTACACTTTCTGGCAAATACCCTTGGGAAAGGTATGAACCCCCTTATCCTCCCAGCTATGGGTTAAATAATGCCACTACTGTTCTTCTAGGAGAATGGCTTTGGCATTAAATAACCTACAAAGGTTGATATGCCATTAAACAAAGAAACCAAACCAACCCTTCCATACAAGCAGGATGCAACACAAGGTCAATATTTAAGCAAAATTTAACAAATGTACATTTTCTTTTATCAAGTAAAAGAATTATATGGTGAATTGAATTACCATGACCAGAAAATTTGGCGAACATTTTCGCGCAACATATGGAAACACTGGACAGCTGTTTCAACCTTTTTGGTGTGACTTGTGTGCGATTGATGGTAGAGTTTTGTGTTCTGTGGTCACTGGTTTGATCTCCAGTGGGGGAGATCATGGTATACGCTGCTGATGAGATCTAATAAGGTTGAAACAGTTGTCCAGCATTTCCATATGTTGCAAGCAAGTGTTCACCGGATTTTCTGGTCGTGGTAATTCAAAATTTAACAAGTTTGAATTCAATTTTCCTTCTCCTAGACTGGTTGCCATACTAAGATAAAAAAAATCCAGTCTGCCCTACTATTCATCCATAACTGGAGGGAGAATAGATGGATGCAGAACATTTCCTAAGAGTATTAGCACTATGTGAAATGCAAACTGCCTTGTGCAGGATTTGAACTTGAGTCACTATGTCCATTTCCTTCATAACATAATAAGTGGCTCCATTGGCTCTAAGTGCATTTTGTCAGTATTGGTTGAATTGATTTGTGACAAATGGCTTTCTCTTTTGCTTGATTTTCTATTTTAAAAAATAGATTGATTGGATGCTTATTCTTGCTCAGACAAACTTTTGGTCAAAAATTGTTAAATTAGGTATTAAACTGGGAATTCATTTTTTCACTTCTGTTAGAAATATTTTAGCATGTTAAGGTAAAAAAAAATGACTGAAGATCAGCAATGAACTTGTGAAGTATGTATTTACCCAACCCCTCTGCAATGAGTAAAAACAGGGTGTGATGGGTCAATCATTTTTTAAATTATGCAAAAATGAAAATAACATTGACATCTCATTTTATAAGTTGTGTTTACCAAAATTACATGAAAATATTTTGAAATATTATAGATTAAATTTATTCAAAGGAATTGCTTTTGGCTTCAACTACAGCCTCCAGACAACTCGGAAATGTCCAGTAAGTCTTTCTGAGAGTCTCCTTGTTTAAATTGGCAAATGCTGCCATTATCCTTGCCTTCAGTTCCTCTTTTGTGTTGCATGAAGTTTTGTTGGTCTCTCACTCAACTGTGCTGTATATGTAATAATCAATAATGCAATTTAGGAAGTTAGACAGTCAGATGTTAAGTGATGTGGTTGCAGAAATTTTCTGACAGCCAAGACTTGGATCATCTGCTTGTATGGCATGGCACAGAGATCTGTTGCCAGACATAGGATCTTCCATAAGCTACTCTCTTGATCCATATGGGTCTTCGTGTTGAATCTAAGGCCGTGTTGAAAGATGAATGAATTGAGGAATAATGTCATGGTGAGTGACCAGCCCAAACGTCATGATATGACTTGGATGTTTGGTTTTCATCAATATCAGTACATCTTGTAAGAACAGAGCAAGTCAACAGTTGTTCTGGCAGAAATTTTTCTCATCTAAGAAAAACCAAAGCATGTTCAATAGGAAGGGATGCTTGAGTTTGTTGAAAACCTTGCAGCATGGTTTTTCCTTCTTTTTTTTTTTTTTTTCACCTGTTATAAAATTGGCCCTTACTTATCTTGTATGAAAAATAACAAATGTCTTCATGAACTACCTGCCTGATAAAAAAAACTTAGACACTATCATGTCTCTGCCAATGGACCTGATTGACTCACTGGGATTATTGTCAATCATGTCTTGAATCTCACCAATAAATTTGGAAGTTCTTTTATCAGAATAATCAGTGAGGCTTCCAAGATGTAGTACTCTCGTAATCACAACTGGACTCATCTAACTCTTCAAATCCTCTGCACTGTCCTCAGATTGATACTGAAACACTCTGCAATCTTTGTATAGGAGCTTTCAACATGAATGCTAACCAGTACAGCATGCTATTTCCAAATTTCTGGAGAAGTGAATTGCATCATGATGCTGCTTTCTTCACAGACAGTCCCCAACTGATTCTAGTTTATTGGACAGTAGACGAAACAAACAAAACACATGCATGAAATTGATAATTTAAGATGGTGACAATTTGTCCATTGCACCCTGTATATCTGATAAAGTGAGATGTTGTGTCATTTTCATTTTTGCATAATTTAGAGGACAATTCACCCATTGCACCCTCTATGTATGTATGTATGTTCTAACATTATTTTCCAGCTGTTCAACTCAAGTTGCTTGACACCCACCTTAATAAACCACTATTTATATCCTTCTCTCTATTTGGGTTTTAAACCAAGTTAAAATTTCTCAAGCAGAATAATTACCTATTCACTTCACACATTAACCCTTTCACCATCAACAGTGCTTATTAATTTCCCTCTTTACAAAAGGTAGATGTAATATAATGCTGAGTTCAAGGAAACCATCTTGGCCACTGGATGATTTTAGGGTGTTCAACCAGGAGAAATTCCATTAAATCCTTTATTTTTGCCAGGAGGTTTTGTTTATTTAGGAAAAAGAAGTAGAACTTTCTTTCATTCTCTGCATCCATGAAAACATTTCGATCCTTTTTTTTATTTTTTTTTTTTTATTTTTTTTATTTTTTTTTTTTTGTAATTATAGGAGAAAGAGTTTGAAAAAAATTGTTTAACTAATTTGGAAGAGAAATTATAAAGTGGAGAATTATCATTCAACTGTCATCATAATCACTAACCATTTTAAGTCCAAGTTAGACATAAGGCCTTTCTTGATTGTTTCCATTACAAATTTATCAGTGTTGGCCTATGTTATGTCTTATCAGAAAACTCCCAGCCCTGTTGGCATGGTTTAGAATACACCATATCCCCTGCGAAGGGGTAAGATTTCTCCAATAAGGAGTGTCTTAGGTATGATGCTAAACTGTATCTGGAGATGAGACTTCAGTTCTAACATTCTGGGGAGAGTAGAGTCACATTTTTATTGGCATTACTCTCCAGTTCACTCTGACCTCAAGTGGTAATACCTGTTAGGGTATCATTGATGAGTCAAATAGATTTGTTTGAAAATTGTTAATGAAGTAGGAATACTTGAAACCATTTAACTCTGCATATTATTAGTATTAGATAGGAATACTTGAAACCATATTGTTGTGTAAGTGAAAGTTGGCAACCGTAGTCAAGGGCGACCCGAAAGATCCCTTTTCAATAGCTACTACACCGAGGTGTAGGGGAGGGCGCTACTCCTTTCCCTTTATACATACCTTATGATACTGAGTGTTAAGCAAAGAGGTTTCAAGTACCATTTTTAAAGTTTTTGGTATGACCCGACCTGAGATTGAATCCAGGTCTCCCAGACAATTGGTGAACACTCTATCCACTAGGCCAATGAGCCAGTTATTGTTGTGTACAAACAAATAATTATTATTAAATGTGAAAAGTTATTTGAAATCATATGTACAAATGATTAGTATTACAAACAGTTACGAACAATTACTTGGAGCTAAAATTGTTTACAAATGATTCAAGCCATTAGTTATTTGAACCATATAATTGCTTGAAAAAAAACACCTTATTTGGCATTAAATAACTCAACAAGAATTGAGATGCCATAAAACCAACCAACCAACCATTTCTACAATCTCATCTCTCCATCTTCTGACGTATTTTTCTACTATTCTTATTATTTCTTAGGAACCATTCTTTTCTTAGTCTGTGAATGTGGTTGTATGGTAAAGCACTGTGGGCAAAAAATATAAAAAGATATTATATATATGGACTCAATTTCATTAAATCAACATGAATGTTCTGTCTACTTACAATCATCTCTTTCCAAATTTACACTGTTTCATCAGGAAGTGTCATCATTTTATTGTAGAAAGAAATTATTGCAAATTGAATTTTGCCTTTCAGAAGTACAGATTTTCAAAAGTAAAGGTTTACTTACTAGTTTCAAGTATTCATTATAATTGGTAAAAATTCACTGAGTCTCACTAAATTGTTGTATGATGTAATTGAAATAAATAATATATTAAACTTGAGTAAATATATTTTTAATTTCGTTTAGAATAACTTTTATAAAGTAAGCAAAACATTTTGCTTCTTAAGAATACACACTTCTGTTATATTGAAGACCTGAAAATATTATGTAGTTTTTGTTTTGATTAGTGTTCTGCACAGAGAAAAATCAGTATTTGTAATTCAGGTTAACGTGTAAGCCAATTGTATCCTCTGCAGTAAGGGGGGAGGTGTCCTGGATACGATGCTAAACTACACCTGATGGTGAGGCTCCAGTTCTAAAGATCTGGAGAGTGTGGAGTATCCCTTCTTTACCATTACTCTAAGATTAACTCTGACCTGGAGTGGATCTATTAGGGTCCTATCTCTATATTAAATAGAACTATTTAAAAATTACTTGTATTCTATAGGACTGTGTGCAAAAAAACAAAAACCTTGAAGTAACAACAACACTAAAAATGTAAATATAAATGTGCAGTGAACACAAATCCCTAACCTCTAGACATAAAATAACCCTTGACAGGTTGACATGCTGTTAAAATCAATCAATCAATATTCTGATCCAAGTCAAAGAATCGCTTGTTTTTATGCCGTATTATTAGGAAATGTTGTTTGATTTGTAAATTGATAACATTTATTTATGAGGAATTGTTTCTAGTGATTGTCACTGGTGGTCACATGACTGAAACTATTTTTGAATCATCATTATAATAATAGTAATAATAAAGAGGCACTTTATTTAACTGCTATATTTCATTTCTTTTCTTTTTTTCAATTCACAGTTTGAGCCATGCCAATGAACTTGCCAATATCACTTCCCAGAAACTTTTTTGGGACTCCCATTAAACCATATAAGAGACAGGATTATATAAAACTGAAACAGGAATGCGTATCAAAAGGGGAGCTCTTCAAAGATCCTGAGTTTCCACCTCAAGATTCTTCATTATTCTTCACTCCTGGAAAAATATCCAGTATTGGAAACATTGTCTGGAAGAGACCCAAGGTAACCAACTTTCTTTCTGAGTTTTTTATTTTTTCATTTTTTTTTTTAGTATAGCTTGATTCTTCAATCAGTATATGAAGTTACTAGTTGTACCACTGGAACTCCATGGAATAATAATGAGGTGCATGTGGTGTAATGGTTATCATCGTTAGAAGTGGACATGGCAATCTGAGTTCAAATCCTAGATAAGTTTGTTTGGATTTCACATACTGCTAATACCCTTGGAAAAGGTATGAATTCAACTATCCTCCCTCCAGTTATTGGCAAATAGTTGGGCAGACTAGGTTCTTTAACTTTGGTATGGCTACCAGTCTAGGAGAAGGAAAACTCTGAATTCAAACCTATTAAACTCCACTTAAAAAAATTTACATTGTGTTATGACCTGCTCATGTAGTGGTTGAATACAAACATGCGTATATAATAATACTTACAGAGTTTAAGTTCAAGCAATCATTAATTATTCATAATATTCTGAAATAAAGCATTAGTGATGTTTTTTTGAAATTCGGTGAATAAATAACACATTCACCTTAACAAAGATAAATTGAATTAAACCATACAATGATAAAAAAACTTGAATGAAAAAACTGAAAATTTGGTTTTGCAAAGTCAGTAGCTTAATTTTGTAACTAAATATAATTGTCCTTTTCTTTCTTTCTTTTTTTTTTTTTTTTTTTTAAGAAAAATTTAACTTTTTAGCTGGTTACTTCAGTTTACAATGAAGGAATCCCTTGGTGTTGTGGTTAATGTGCTGGACTGCAACATTGTAGTAAATGAGTTCAAACTCCAGTCACACTATTTACTTTTGAACTTATACCCTCCAGAAATGTATGAACTCCCTTATAAAGGCTATGAGTTAAATAACACTGCAACTGTCCTTTTTAGCATTAATTGGTTTGGCTGCTTTGTTTAATGGCATATCAACTTTTATTGGCTATTTAATGCTAAAGCTATCTTTGTCGAAGAATAGTTGTGGTTCTATTTAACCTGTAACTTGGTATGAAACCCTTTATCCCTCCCTCCATTTCCAAGGGTATTAATCTGAAAGTGAACATATTAGTAAGATAAGTTCAAACTTGCTTACTATGATATCGTACTTCTACATGTTAGCCACTAAGCCATGAGGACTCCCTATTTGGCATTAAATAACCCATGAAGATTGATAGGCCATTAAAACAAAAAGAAAACATACTAATTAAAAAAATATTTGATATCTGAGTTCAAAACTTGACTGAGGCTGTTTGCTTTGTTTATTTGTTTAATGGCCTATCAACATTCTTGGGTTATTTAATGCTAAATCTATTCTTCTAGAAGAACAGTAGTGGTACTATTTTACCCATACCTGGGAGGATAAAGGGGTTCGTACCTTTCCCAAGGGTATTTGCCCGAAAGTGAACGTGATAGTGCAACTGGAGTTCAAACTTGCTTACTACAATTCCACACCCAAGCGCTGTAACCATTACATCACTAGGACACCCCCAAGGCTGTTTGCATTTCACATAGCACTTATACCCTCAAGAAAGCTAAAAATTCAGCTATTCTATCTCTAGTACTGGATAAATAGTAGGGTAGACTATGCTCTTTAACCTTGTCATGGCAATTGATCTAGGAGAAAAAAAAATACAATTCAAACGAGTGGTAGACCTGGAGAAGGATGAGTTTAGGAAGACTATTCCTGCCCAAAACATGTGACATAAATTACACCCCACCCTAACTAAAACCAGGTTATGAGACTAGTAAGAAATAGAGATATAAGTACATATACATTGAGATAACTCTTAAGATAACATTGTATATGATGATTTGTATGATGGAATATTATTGACGATCCTTTATTATTATCAGAACTTGTGTATTATTGATATGCAACAATTAACTATTTTTTCCTTTTTTTTGCTTTTAATAGAGAAATTTAACTGGCCTTGTCCAGATATTAACTGTCTATGAGATGAAAATTTGATTTGTTTCAAAATAATAAGAGGTGTTTTAAATAGATTTAAGGATAAAGAAAAATCTTAAAAATGAAAGTTTGCGGTTTGCACCATAATATTCTTGTAGATGCTATTTTTCCTCCAAAATATGTTTAAAATATTTACGTTTTTTTCCTCTGATGTTCCAGTTCTAGAGATTTGGGGAGTAATGAGTACCACTTGGTTGCCATTACTTCCTGGTCAGACTTGGAATGGTAACTGTTAGAGTCCCATCTATAGGTTAAATAAATCTATTAAAAAATTCTTTGTATTTGATAGGACTGTGTGTAACTACACAAAAATGTAAATATAAATGTACAATGAACATGATCCCTAACCTCAAACCATAAAATAACCCTAAAAGAGTTGACAAACATTTAAAATCAATCAGTTAATTTTTTAGATCATCAACTGGCCTTACCCAAATATAAACTCTGCATCATATCAAAATTTAACATCAACTGAAACTTAAAATATTTTAAGTCATTTGGAATTGGAATCCTTCTTGACACAATTTTAGTTGTAAATTATAAACCTGGATATTTAACTCAGTAATGGCCTAGTAGGTAGAATGTTTGCAAATGGTCCGGAAGACCTGGGTTCAATCCCAGGTCGTGTCATACCAAAGACTTTAAAAAATGGTACTTGATACCTCTTTGTTTAGCACTCTGCAATATAAGCTATGTATCAAGGGTAAAGTGGAGCAATCCAGGGAAAGGAGTAGCACCCTCTCCTACACCTCAGTATAGTAGCTATTGAAAAGGGAGCTTTGTGGTCGCCCTTGACTTCAGTCGCCAACTTTACTACTTATTTCATTTTATGTTTTTATCTCATGAACATTTTTTTTAAGCAAATTCATTAGTAAAAAAAGAAAAAAAATACCATCTATAATGTTTTTTTAATGAGTTATCATTTCAGATGTTGTATGGATAATTAAATTTATAGAATAGGTCAGTCAAAACAGTGTGGTAGCAACGTAAAGAATGCATTCAATAATCCAAACAATTATTGGAAAAATTATTTGTAGCCTTCATGTTTGAACATATTCTAATGAAATCTTCCCACTGTTAGATTTTAAGCCTATTGTATACATACAACAGGTATGCTGAATTCAAATGGTCAAAAACTATGAATTGAAATTCTCCAATAGAATTTTTATATTTTATAAGTATAATACAATTACAAAATTACTTGAACATTAGCATCATTTTTTTTAATAATATGAGTAGACTAGTAATATTATAAAATACTATTTTGTAATTACTCCTAACTTTAATTCCTGTGCTGATTATCATGCTGTATATGATTCAAGTAACCAACAAATCTTTTCAGCCTGATTTATATTTATCTTTTTTTTTTTTTTAGTAAATGGACTTTGATCCTAGGAGTGCCCAGTGAAACTTATACTTATAAGCTAATCATTCTTTATATGGCATGATTTGATTTTCATTATTTGCAATCTACTAACCAAGTCCAGACGATTTGAACTAAATTACTAAATAAGTATAGCTATTCTTGATTAATAGTTTTCTGTTTAATTTCAAGACTTGCCTCCCTGAATTACCAGTGGTTGCATTACTGCAACCTCTGCTGGTTTGATCACTCAACAGAACAACATTTAACTATAGGCCATACTTTTCATGAATAGCAACAGAATCACTACTTTTATGACTTCTTTTTTTAAGTTTATATCAACTACTACCAAGTTTGTTTTTTGTTGTTTTTTTTAACCCAAGACCTGCTTTTCTAAAATGGTTGTGGCTAGTATTGTGCTTATTAGCTTGTGTCAGTAACCCAACCAATCCCAATGATATTATTTAACAGGAGTTTTTTCTCCTTGATGGAAAATCTGTGGGTGTAATTGCTCCTGCCATTGGGTGAGGTTGTATAGAAAACCTCTGAGTAAAGATGTTGATTACTTGAACCTTTAATCTGATAGCCTTACTATTTACAACATACCTGGATTGTCATTTTCTCTAAGTTGGAGTGGTACTTAAGAGTTTTTTTAATGTAAAGCTAGACAAAGAATGATCAAAACTTGGTGCTTAAATTAGAGAAACCTACTCAAGGGCTCACATTGTCACTATTTAGTGGAAGTGTGAATCAAACCATACAATACTAATACCAAGCAATATAATACTTAAATTTAATAAGCAGTTCTTAATTTTTATACTCATACTTTTATATCAGCAATGCATTTAAGTTAAGTATTTAAAGTGGAAGTCTTTGATTGATTTTAATGGCATGTCAACCCATCTAGGATTATTTTATGCCAAGAAATTAGGAATTGTATTTATTGTACATTCATATTTACATTTTTTGTGTAGTTATTTCTTTGCACATATGATTTCATATTGAAACCCTATATTGAAAAAATCTTGCTGTGAAACACGATTACTATGGCTAACACACACACATATATCTCATAGGCTTTGTGATAGACTGCAGGTGTAGTTTGATGAGGTCACTTTACTACAAAGTCATTTTATAATTGTGTATAAGCCATTCTTTCAAGAAACATACATTTTTTTAATAAACACACACACACACACACACACATATATATATATATATATATATATATATATATATATATATATATATATATAATGTGTGTGTGTATATAACTTTTTTTTCTTCTAAAATATATAAACATTTTATTAATGCCAGCTTTGTTCAATGAATAAAATTGGATTAAACTATTTTATAATAAACATTTAATGGTTATAAACAAATATATTAATAATGTTGTAGCTGTTCAGAAAGAAGGGACAAAATCGTAAGCTTATAAACTATTCATACATTGTTAATGCTTACTTATTTTCATTCCAATAAGCTAATCTTTAAATCATTATTAATAGTCAACCCATGAACAACAAGTTGGTTTCCTGTTATAACAGCAACCTCTGATTTTCTCTGGGGTAAGATATCTGACTGAGATAAAGTTAGCTGGGTTTCGATCTTGGGTTGAAGCATCTCACAGGTCTAGCCCCATTGAACAGTTGTGATACACCAAAACAGTCTGTCTGTGGATGACATATATATATACTACAAATTACATCTTGATCAGAGTGAACCTGGGAGTAATGGTAATAAAGGAGTATCCACATTCCTCAGATCTTCTGAACTAGTACCTCACCGCCAGATGTTGTTTAGTGTCATACCCAGGGCTTTTCTTTTTTGAGGGGGAAGGTCTTACTTCTCTGCAGGAGGTACAGTCAGTGCATTTTAAACCCTGCCGACAGGCATAACAAAAATTTGGAAAGCAAGTGATATTGTTAACTTGATTAGTGTTTCTTTATTTCACATCTTTTTTTTTAATCAAAAACAATTTTAGCAATGTGCAAAAATAAAGTATTAATCTTTTATACAAAGTTCTTGTTTGAAAGATTGTTCCTCTGTTTCAAAAGAATCTTTCAACTTCAACATCTGTCAATAAAAGAAAGATCAGCTGTGATCTATTTTATTGGAAATCGTTATGAGTTCAGCTATATAAAAATGAGTCACATTCACCTCATTCTGAACTCTTGTTATTTTAACATTTACTGTTTCCCCAATGGTCAATCCCATGTGTACAACATGTCAAATAAACAGAAACCAATAGCCCAGTTACTGAATTAAAGGGGAGATAATCCTGAGGTTTATTTGCTTTCTGTTGATGTTCATAAAGGCTTTATCAAGTGCTGTGAATATTACTTGGGTGAGTCAAAAGTTTTGCAACATTTTGGTAATGTTAGGCACAATTCAGCAGCTCCAGATGCTTTTGTCAAGGTTGTGAAGGTGATGAACCAAACTGGATTGTGAGATCCCAAGTTCACCTGATTCTCTCCCAGTGCTGAGTAGGGGTAGGTGGTGGTAATAGACTGAATGAGATGTGAAAAAGTTACTTAATCAGCTGAATCAATACACATGCTTACTCTAAAGTGTCTCAGTGTCAATTGAATAACCCCACAAGAGTCAGCCCAGTCATTTAGGGCTGTAGAATATACCAACTGCATCTCTACAGAGGGGTCAGACAACACTCTATGAGTGTCTTGCATATAACACTAAACTACATCTTATGGTGAGGAGCTCTGGAGAATATGGAGTACCCCTTCCTTGCCATTGCTCCTACAACCATTCTGACCCACCGTGGTATCACCTGATAGGGTCCTATCTATGGGTCAAATAGAACTGTTTGACATTTAAACTGTGTGCAAACAAATGACTTATGCTAAATTGAATTGTTTTAAATAGAAGTGTTTGATCATTTAACTGTGTGTAAACAAATGACTAATTGAATTGTTAGTGTTAAATAGCAATATTTGTAACCACTTCAATGTCTGAAAACAAATGATTAATATTGAATAAAATTATTAGTGTTAGATAGTAATAATTAAAACCATTTAACTGTGTAGAAACAACAGCCATATTAGTTCTAACTCATGTAAAAATGAAATTACCTACAAACTATTCACTTACAAATCATATATGTATATCCACTAAAATGTGTACAATTGCCTAGTTTCCTGGGGCTGTAGAATATACCGATTGCTTCTCTGCAGAAGGGTAAGACCCCCCCCCCATGAGTGTCCTGTATATGACACTAAACAATCTGATGGCAAGGCTCCAGTAATGCTGGAACTTTGGGAAATATGGAGTACCCCTTCATTGCTACTGCTCCCACGTCCACTCTGGCCCAGAATGGTGGCACCTGATAGGTCCTATCTATGGGTTAAATAGAATTAAACTGCATACTTATGCTAAACTAAATTGTTTAAAATGGAACTGTACTTACACTAAACTGAGTTGTTTAATATAGAACTGTTTTGACATTTAACTGTGTGTAAAAAAACTCTATACTTATACTAAACGGAATTGTTTGAATTAGAATTGTTTGACTAAACTAAATAGCTTGAAATAGAAATGTTTTTGACAATTAAACTGTGCACTCATGCTAAACTGAATTGTTTGAAATAGAACTGACTATTTGCATAAAAATGAATTTGGCGTTAAATAACTTTCAAAGGTTGATATGCCATAAAACCCAACCAACCTAAAATGTGTGCAAATATAGGACTAATAGTAAATAGAAATACTTGAAACCATTTAACTGTGTGCAAACAAATGATTAATAGTAAATAGAATTATTCATATTAGATAGAAATAAATAAAACCATTTAACAGTGTGCAAAAAGAAAATGAGCTCAGGCTCATTTAAAAATGTTATCATCTAAATTTTTTTTAAAATCATATTTATAATATATATTTGTAAATAGGATTTGGCATTAAATAACCTACAATGGTTGATATGCCATGAAATAGAAACAAACTACAAGAGTGTCTGTTCATGTATGTATTTATCCAACCCTTCCCCCATGAGCAAGATGTGACACAAGGTAAATTTTTTAAGTGGAAAAAAACTGGTTTGAATTCAGTTTTCTTTCTCCTTGAGTGGTTGCCTAACTAAGGCTAAAGAACCGACTCTTCACTATTATTTACCTATAGCTGGGAAGAGAACAGGGTCAAGTGAAATGCAAACAGCCTTGTCTAGGATTTGAACTCGGGTCACCAATTCCATTTCCGAAGATGATTACTCTTACACTAAGAGCACTTGTACTGTTCATGTATGCACAGTAAGGTTTGCTCTGATTGGTTGCCTTATTGGATCATGACTGCACAAACAGTTCAAATTGGCTGGATACATATGCATTGGATTAAGAGGGTAATTGCATGGATTATCACTGTTGAGATGCAAACTGGGATAAGATCAAACCTAATTGGGTTACCTGGGTGTCAGTGTTCTGATTTTGAAAGACCTGAAACTCCTGTTTAAATTCAGAATACCACAGACATGTGTTCCAGTGCACTTCTGTTTTTAACAACATTCTGAGTAGATCTCATATACCTCTTTACACTTAACTAGCTGTAAGTTTATCTGTTCATTCACTTACTTATTTTACTCTGTGTGTGTGTGTGTGTATATATATATATATATATATATATATATATATATATATATATATATGGGAGAAAAAACTCTTTATGTTAGGAAGGAGTCCCCATAGTGTAGTAGCTAATGTGCTAAACTATGACATCATAGTGTAGGATACTAATGTTAATGAATGAAAAGACAATATTAACAATATTGCTACAAGGAATAAAGAAATTTATTTCTTTGTTAGGAGCTAAAATGTAGAAATGTATACAGCGATTTGTGTATCAAGTCACTGTCGTAAAGGCTAGTTCTGGCAGCAGTGTGGGTAAAGATTTTAATCCAACTTGAAATTGTAATGTGACACCGTTGTTTGAAGATCAAACGAACAAGGCACCACTGAGAAAACAGTTAATAGTATCACCACGAGCTGGTGTAAGTAACTGATCTGTGTTGTTTGGAAAATTGTTTTTATAGCATCAAGGTGGATCCCACACACAAGCGTTGATTTTTCAAAAATTATTTGGGCGCATATTTTAGAGACCTCCTATTGGTCCTAAAAACCATCTTAATGTTTATTTTTTTAACATCTGCGTTGGCATTTGTTGGAGATCTTTGTGCCAACTTTGATCCATTTTTTTCCAGAAAATTCTTTTGACAAGGAAATTGCATCATTTCCTATAATAGTAAGCATGTTCAAACTCCAGTTACACAATGATGTTCACTTTCAGACTAATACCCTTGGGAAACATATGAACCCTCTTAACCCTTACTCCTGGATTGCCCAGTTGGCTAGGGTTCTAGAATACACCGACTGCATCTCTGCAGAGACGTAAGACCCCCCCCGCCCCAACGACTGTGCTGCATATGACACTAAACAATATGATGGCAAAGCTCCAGTAATGCTGGAGCTTTGGGGAATGCGGGGTACCTGTTCATTGCCATCGCTCTCAAGTTCACTCTGGCCCAGAGTGGTAGCACCTAACAAGGTCCTATCTATGGGTCAAATAGAACTGTTGGACATTTAAACTGAGTGCAAACAAATGATGACTTATGCTAGATTGAATTGTTTGAAATAGAAGTGTTTGATCATTTAACTGTATAAACAAATGACTGATGTTTAATTGAATTAGGGATACACAGCAATACTTAGAACCATTAAATTTTGGCTTGTGCTAAATTGAATAATTAGAAATAGAAGTAACCATTTAACTGTGTGTATTTAAAAATGTGTTTACAAATCATATATTTAATATGTATGGAAAAACAGGATTTGGCATTAAATAACCTACAATGGTTGATATACCATAAACCCCACTATCTGGCTATGGGTTAAATAAACCAAACCTCTTTATGTTAAAAAAAAATTCAAAAAGGGTAAAACATCAAAAAATATTTTGTTACATTTTCTACAAATCAAAAAACGTAATGACTTGATTTAAATTTGCTATGATTATTTGTGGAATCTGATGCTGTGAGTTTAATAGACAATGATACTAACTTTATTTAGTAATTGTTTTCTATCATTAAATATCACTTAATTTTATTTAAAAGTGGTATTTACAGCTGAATGATTTTTTGTAAATATTTTTAATAATATATATTATAGACATTAGCAACAATTCAAGAAAATGATAATTTGTCCTCTTTTACACAGTACTTAAGGCTGTTTTATAAAGATTCATTCCCGGAATAAAGAATACAGGGGCCTATTTAGATAAATTTTATCAGTGCAAGGGAGGTAAATCGTATGATTTATTTATTTATTTATTTTGCTACTTGTCAGATTTTAGCCGTCCTTAAAATGCTTTGAGCAATGTTTTCTTGAATAAATCTCAATTATTTTAAAAATATTTTTAGTGGCAGCTGATGTAACTAATAATATAATAGTTTAGAATGTGTTTTCTATGGAGACTTAATTAAAGGATTTCATAATGATTATTTAGTTAATTTTGTTTGTGCTTTAAATTTTAGCATTAGAGTTAATCTTATCAAGATAACTTAATTCTCTTTACAACGCAACTAATTTTTTTCTATTTTATATCGAATTAATATACTCCTCAATCTACATGATGTAATTTACTCAATTATTTGCAGTTTATAGGTGATTTAATGCTGAAGCCATCCTTGTAAAAAGAACACCACTGGTACTATTTAGCCTATAGCTGGAGGGATAAGATGGTTCATACCTTCCACAAGGGTATGAGTCTGAAAGTAATAGTGTGACTAGAGTTTGAACTCACTTACTATGATGTCACAGTTCAGCACATTAGCCACTATGTCATGGTTACTCTTCACTACATTATTCTTTATCAACTGTCAGATTCACTGCTTTGGTATCTCTCAAATTTACAATGCAACCAATTCCTCTGACAAACACTTCACCCACCAAAATGGCCTTGTATTTTGTAAACAATAATTTCTAGAGATATTTCTTAACATCTTAGAAATCTTTAAAAATGTTTCTTCTAAAACTTGTGATACTCATTGCATAACAATATATGCAAATAATTTTTTTTTAAATATAGACATGTAGAATACGTATTGTGTGTTAATAAAATTATGTAACTTAAAATTCTGATTTCTTTTTTTTATTTACAGGAAATCTGCGATGCTCCCAAATTGTTTGTTGAAGGAGCTCACAGTGGAGATGTCACACAAGGATTACTGGGAAACTGTTGGTTTGTGGCATCTATGTCTTGCTTGGCTAATTACCCTGAAGTTTGGAACAGAGTAAGGCTTTCAGCTTTTTCATGGTTGTAGGAAACTGAGCCAAGAAGCATTTAATGTGCATGTTTTCATTGCATTCTAGATTTTTAAAAAATGTCTTGATAAGATAACTATTAATTTTCTAATATCAAAGTTGATGTGAGAATTTGACAACCTGAATTGTTAAAACACTTTGTGTGAGAAACAAAATCATCTTACTGTAATTTACCAAATTATTATTCTTTTTAATTAAATTGTCTCATCAGATTATTCAAGGATGTCTACAGCTATTGCTGCCAAATTTTCTGGGTTTACTAATTAAACTGGAGCATGTTTTTATAGTGTAAGAAAATTTCACAACTTAAGTTTTCAATGAGTTTAGTTTACAAAATAAGTATAAAAGTTTTTTTATGCTATTTTTTTAACTCCTTTTGCTGCCAATATTTTATTTACTGGCCAGGGTTTGTAAAAAGAGCCATTCATTAAGCTTTACTTGACTTTTTATTTAATACCACCTCTTCAAGTCTGGAAAATTTATAAAATTAGATATTTATTTGAAATATTTATCAAATTTTATGGGTTTTCAAGAAACCCAAAGTTTTCTGAGTAAACCCAAAGCTCTCTTTAGTGTAGACAAAGTAATAACTCACTGTTAATGTACATAAGGGCAACAGGTGGCAGTCTTCTAAGAACTGTAGGGAATAGAAAAATAAATTAAATTAAAAATAATTATTAAAAATATGCAAAAACTCCCAGACGCCCCTGACAGGAAGAGGGGTGATGTATGCGCAAAGAAAAGGAACCGTCCCGACAAAAGAAAGAACCTCATTCTCTTTCAGCAGTGACCAGCGGAGTGACAACACCTAAATCTCTCTTGCTAGTGGTGGAAGGCGTCCTGCATAACTGTTGGAAGCAAACCAGAACAGAAATGACATTTGGTTAGAATGCATAGTACAGACCTTTGTGAGGGAGAGTGAGAAAATGAACCTTGTTGTTGAAGGAACTAGACTTGTTGGGAAGAAGGAACATGAGTTTTGTCAGTTTGAAGACATGAGAAACAAGTCTTGTAGAATTGTTTGCAACAAAGTAACTAGTCTTTTTTTGCATTATTCAAGACAACATAATCCTTGGTGATAGATTTATTGTGAGAATCACAAATAGTGAAAATCATGCTTGATGTAAAAACAGCTTTCATTAACTCAACCTAAATTAGTGTGACCACTTAAAAATAGAAGACCCTGTAAGCCACATGATGTCCATGTGCCAGACTATGTCAAGTTGAGTAAATTACAACTCAACCTAAATGTAGTTTACTGGGAGAAAAAACTTCTGTTTTTCATGAGCATTAAAGGAATTGGAATGCTTAAAAAGAGGAAATATATTTAGTTGAGTTTCCGCTCACCAAGAACCAATATTAGTATTAACATATCTGATATACTAACACTGACCACAACCGAAGGAAAGACAATTTAAATGCATTTGTCTATACAAGAACACTTAATCATTTTATACCATAATATACATACCAATGGTATTAAAAAGGAATAATAAACAAACATGTTCTAACAAACAGAAATATAAATATATTGTTCCATGAACAAGCAGAATGCAGAAAGGGTACAAAAAAAAGCCCTACTTGATGAGAGAAAAACAATAGCCTTGTGTCTTTACTATTCCCTGTCAAGGTCTAAAATAATGTCTTTATTCTTCAAAGAACTAAAGGCAAAAAGAGGTTGAGAATGGGTTTCTGACACTGTCATCCCATTGATCAAAAATGTCAGCAACAGGTCATATGACATCATCATCATATGAACTTTTTAGCCCACCCTTGTACATTCAGTTCATGCACATTTTAAACTCACTGAACTATTGAGTAGTACCTTGTACAATTTAAAAAAAAATGTTTTTTCAAGTATTTCTTATAAGCTGACAACTATGGTAATTCTCAATATAGTGCTTGTGTATATTTTCTCATGCTTCTCTCTTTCTCTGTGTGTGTGTGTGTGTGTCTCTCTCTCTCTCTCTCTCTCTCTCCCCTATATATATATATATATATATATATATATATTGTCTTTGGTCAGATATTTTTCTTTGTTTTTTCAAATCTGTATATTTTTCAATCTATCTTTCTATATTCTGAAAGGTCATACCTGATCATGAGACTCAAGACTGGAATGATGAGAAACCTGAAGAATATGCTGGCATCTTTCATTTTCGATTTTGGCGCTATGGTGAATGGGTAGATGTTGTAATTGATGATCTGCTCCCTGTTCGTGGCGGACAACTTGTTTTTATTCATTCAAAAGAAAGGAATGAATTTTGGAGTGCTCTCCTTGAGAAAGCATATGCAAAGTAAGTCTTCCAATCATTTTTCTAAAAAATACAAACAACTTGAATTATGTTGTTTATTATACAAAATGAAAATTTATCATAAGTAAAAGATATAAAAATGTATTTCAAAGTGTAGATAAGCTTGGAATAGTTGTTAGCAAACAGCAAGAGTTTCAAGCTATGTTACTGGGGTCGTGTCATTCTTAAGAGAGTAATTCATTATAGTGTGATGGGTGGGTAAAAATTAATAAGAGTTTACTTTCAGGGAGCCTTACCCTCAGGCAGGACTTACACCCTCATATAGGTATTTATTTAACTTACTAAGAACCAAAATGTGACACAAGGTCATTATAATAGGGGATTCAGGAAGCAAAACTCTTGGACAGTGGTTTCAAAAAATGTTTGGATTGTATTTGCATTTCCCTTCAGGTGTATCTCAGGTGCCATCCTTGTTCCTTTTAGATGAGGAAGCATTTGATTGGCAGCATAGGAAATGAACTTGAGAAGCAGATTTCAAATCCTGGACCAAGCAGTTTCCATTTCACTTCATGCTAATGTCCTTGGGAAAGGCATGAAACCTTCTCTTCTCTCCACCCTCAGCTATAGGTGGGACAAAATGAGCTCTTTAACTTTGGTAAGGCAACCAGTGTAGTAGGAAAAGTGAATTCAAAATGAAGCAGGTATGTATTTGCCCAGCCACAAGCAGGATTTTACACAAAGTCAATTTCTCAGCAGTGTAAAGTTGGTTTGAATTTAAAGTTTTCCTTTTCCTATGCTGGTTGCCTTATAAATGCTAAATAAAAACAACTAGCAACCTCATAAAAGCCTATAGAATTGCTCAAGAAAACCGGAGATTGACAGTCATTTCCCAATGTGACCTTTTTGAAACAATGTTAATAAATTCAAATTTTACTACTTTCTTTTTTGATGCTTTTTAAAGTTTAGATCTATCTACCTATATAATCCTGTAAGAATGACTTTTTTAAAGTAATTTTTCACCTCAAAAATAAGTGGTAGTTCATTCCACAGGAAATGGTTTTGAAATATCAAAGCTTACCTTGTTTTTAGGTCTAACCTTGCCATAACTAAAATCCAAAGTGTCCCTGCATTGCCTCCATCTAAACAAAGGCTATTAGTTAAGATAATAATGTTTTTACTTAACATTGTTTACTATTTATAACACCAGTGCATATAATGTGCAAATATTATAAATAGTGAACAAAGTCATGTAAAAACTTCATTATTTTCCAAGTAAATGGTAAACTAAATCAGGTCTTGATAAGATTGTTTATTTATGTTATTGCATTGATTTTGATTGTAGTACAGTAATTTTAAAAGTATAGATAAGTGTTTGAATGTTTTCTCTTGGTGTCATTGGATGTTGAAGAAATATCTTTAAAGGCTAGTGTGAGATATTGAACAAGACGAGTTATGGCCCTTGTTTCTAGTGACCGATTGTGATGAGTTATCAGACCTTTACCCTTAGGGGGCCCTTTTCTTTTTTTCATATAATAAACAAGCAGCCGAGGGAGCGGTTATATTGGTCATATCCACGTTATTGTTTACCAAGTCAATTTGGTCATCTGTGATTTTTCATAAGTTTCAGCTGGCTTAAGCAATACATTACAGCTAGCATCACCTCAAGTTAGTTATCAGTGATTACATGCAATATATGGTAAAAAAAACTTTTTATGGCTAAAAATATCTGAAATTTATCCTCTTGCAGATAAATTCAACCTTAGCCTGTGTCTGAAAGAAAATGAGGAGGGGAAAAACAGGATGAAAATGCAAATGGTCTTGTTTGGTTACAACATGATAGTTTATTTACAAGATTGCATATATTTTCCCATATGCGGGCATCACTATTCAAATTCTTGGTGCCTAGTAACAAAACCTGAACAATACAAAAAACAGTTACTCAAAAGTGGGTTTCTACAAACAAAATAACCCACAAGAAAGTTTGTACAATAAGGAAAGAAAGAAATATAAACACTTTCTCAAACATGGGGGGGGTCCTCATGGTGTAATGGTTAAAGCAATGGACTGCAGAATCGTAGTAAGCAAGTTTGAACTCCAGTTGCACTATTACATCCACTTTCGTGCAAATACCCTTGGAAAAGGTATGAACCCCCTTATCCTCCCAGCTCTGCGTTAAATAGTACCACTACTATTCTTCTTGGAGAATGGCTTTGGCATTAAATAACCTACAAAGATTGATATGCCATTAAACAAAGAAACCAAACCAAACCAATCAAACATGGGTTTTTTACAAACAAATTAACCCGCAAGAAAGTTGGAACAATGCTAAGTAAAGAACAAGGTTCAAGCTTCAAGCCTTTTCAAGTTTCTCTCACCAGAAACTTGCTGTCCTTTTCTTACAGGGTGTGAAGGTTTCAAGCCTTTGTCAAGTTTGTCTCTCTAAAAACTTAATTTCTTTTCCTAAAAGCTTCAACAGAAGCAAATGTGCAAAGTTTCCTGAGTCACTCTTATTTGTGCAAAGGCTTCAAGCTTTTGTCAAGTTTATCTTGCCAGAAACTATAATTATCTTTTGGTAGACTGCAAAGTAGGTATTAATGGGATCTTTCAGATTGCCTTCAGTTGGTTCTTAAGATTCTTCTGTTTCTCTATTGGAACTTTGGCTGGAAAACAGGTATAAAGGGCTGCGCGTTAGAAATACCTTTTCCTCCAGACTATGCTTTAGCACATAATTTCTCCCAGGGATTATGCAGGGATTAGTGCAAAAAAGCAAATTCAACATCTCAAAGTTGAATTTGAAGTCCAAAAGTTTATCCAATTCAGCTACTTGCCAGATTCAAGGTCTAGAGCCTTCATAGTAGGCACGTCTGCTCTCTCTGCCTGCTGAGAAGAAAATGAGAATTCAACTTTTCAAAGTTGAACTTCAACGTGTGTCCACTTTTGCTACAGCCATAGTAGGCACATCCGCTTTCTCTGTCTGCTGGGAAGTAAAAGAGGAATTCAACTTTGCAAAGTTAAACCTCTAAATCCTAGAGTGTGTCCACTTTAACTCCAACCATAATAGGTATGCCCACTCTCTTTCCCACCAAGAAGTAAAAAAAGAAAGCAGAAGGTACTGGTCCCACGTGGTTGACCCACATACAATATCAACCACAGGAACCTTTTCCTTCAGCATATTTTTGTATCAGGGTATGAAGCAAGGGCTTTATACCAGAGGTTCAAAGGGCATTCAACCCAAAGAAAGGATCTAAACAAACATAATAAAAAAATTTTAAAAAAAGGAAATGAATGTACCATCCTGAAATGCAATAAATTTCCAATAAAAATGAGGGAGGTCATTCATTACACAAAGTTGTTCGTTACTAGGGTATCATCATCATCGTCATCATCATTACACAATCATCATCATTACACAAAGTTGTTCATTACTAGGGTATCATCATCATCATTACACAAAGTTGTTCATTACTAGGGTATCATCATCATCATCATTACACAAAGTTGTTCATTACTAGGGTATCATCATCGTCATCATCATTACACAAAGTTGTTCATTACTAGGGTATCATCATTATCATCAAGTTGCATTGTTCGTACAGATTTCTTTGACTCCCCTTCTCCATCCATTCCTATCATCCATCACTCCTGCCAGGTCCTCCAGATTACATCTCGTATTCGCATTATAGTACTTAAAAATAAATTCAGCTTTTTTTCTTTTTTTTTTTTATAAAGGGAAAAATAGATTCTTGCTTTGTTATCAATCTTATGAGAAATCATTTTAAAACAAACATGCTTGCAAAAATGTTACCAACCAAATATGATATTGTTAATGTTTAAGTCTTCAGATTTTACCAGCCCAGTCGGCTGGGGCTGTAGAATACACTGCCTGCATCTCTGAAGAAGGGTAAGACTCCCTAATTAGTGTCTTAGATATGATACTAAATGATCTGATGGTAAGGCTCCAGTAATGCTGAAGCTTTGGGGAATGTGGAGTACCTCTTCATTGCCATTGCTCCCAGGTCCACTCTGACTCAGAGTGGTAGCAACTGACAGTCCTATCTATGAATCAAATAGAACTGTTTGACATTTAAACTGAATGCAAACAAATGACTCATGCTAAATTGAATTGTTTGAAATAGAACTGTAATATCAATGAACTGTGTGTAAACTAATGACTGATGTTTAATTAAATTGTTAGTGATACTTAACAATACTTGGAGCTATTTAATTAAAGAATAAGCTTAGGCTTGTTTAAAAATAAAATGTATAAATAGGATTTGGCATTAAATAAATTACAGTGGTTGATATGCCATAAAACCAAATCAAACCAACCAGGTTTTGTATGTGACTTTAAGATGAATTGAACTTTCTGTCAAAAAACCCAAGATGTAAAAAACTACATGGCTTTTACACACTGTGCAAGAGGACAGAATCAAGAAAAAAATATACCTTCAGTCTTTGATATCCCACAAGGCAGTTTAGCTAACTGATCACCAACAAACCCCTCTATTGTCGGCAGAGCTAAGAATACACTGACTGTATACTCTGCAGAGAGATAAGACGCCCCCCCCATCACCACCACCATGATACTAAATTGCATATGATGGTGAGGCATCAATTCTGGATATCTGGGAAGTGTGGAGTACCCCTTCATTGCCATTACTTGCAAGTCTATTCAGACCCAGAGTGATAGTACCTGTTAGGGTCCCATCTATGGGTCAAATATATCTGTTTAAAAAATTATTAGTATTGAATAGGAATACTTCATATCATATAACTCAATTATTTGTATTAAGAATAATTACTTGAAGCTATAATTGTTTACTAAGGATTATTATTAGTTAATTGAAACCATATAACAAATGATTATCACTAAATAGAAATAATTACTCAAAACCTATAACTATCATATTAGATAGAAATAATTTAAATCACACAACTGTGTGCAAATTATTTGTATTAGATAGGAATACTTGAAATCATAACTGTGTGCCTAAAAATAACTTAAGAAACAACTATACAAAAAGTGTGAATATAAATCTACAATGTGATTTCCTAATCTGTTAGCATAAAATAACCCTGGACTGGTTGATATGCTGTTAAAAACAAACTCGACTGCAATCAAAATTTTAGCTTAAAAAGGCTCTGGCCCTGTTAGCTAAGGCTGTAGAATACACCGACTGCATCTCTGCAGAGAGGTAAGATCCCCCCCCCCAACTACCAACAAGTGTCCTGGATATGACATTAAACAATCTGATGGTGAGACTCCAGTAATGCTGGAGCTTTGGGGAATGTAGAGTACCCCTTCATTGCTATCACTCCCAGGCCCACTCTGGGCCAGAATGGTAGCATCTGATAGGGTCCTATTTATGGGTCAAATAAAATTTAAACTAAGTGCAAACAAATGACTTATGTTAAATTGAATTGTTTGAAATAGAACTGATCATTTAACTGTGTTTAAGCAAATGACTGATGTTTTAATTGAATTGTTATTGATACATAGCAATACTTGAAACCATTTAATTTGGTTGACTTATGTTTACAAATCATATATATTTGATATATTTGTATAAACTAGATTTGGCATTAAATAACTTTCAACGGTTGATATGTCATAAAACCAGACCAAACCAATCTTTCTTTATAAATATTGCAAACTATATTATTGTTATATATATATATATATATATATATATATATATATATATATATATATATATATATATATATATATATATATATACACACACACATACTCACTCATGTAATTGATGAATTTGTCTAATTAACAACCCCTTAAAAAAAAAATATTTTTATCATATTGCATTTAATGAACAAGCCTTAACTTTTGGCTATGCTCGCCTACAAAAATATTTCCTCAACATCCATTGATATAAAGAGAAAACATTCAAACACTTATTTATACTCTTAAAACTACTGTAATGCAATCAAAATCACATGCAATACTGTAATAAAGCCTAGCTTATGCCTAAATAAAGGCTTATAGTTAAGATAATGTAACTTTGTTTACGATTTTTAGTTTTTGTTCTTATCATATACACAGGTTTTATAAATAGTAAATAATGTTGAGTAAAAACTTTATCATCCTAACTAATAGCCTTTGTTTAGACTAAATGAAGGTACTTTAAATTGAAGTTACAGCAATATTAAGCCTAGAAACGAGGTAAGCGTTGATGTTTCAAAAACATAGCCCCAGTTTTTGAGGCTAAAAATCCATGTTCAAAGTCATTCATTACACTAGTATATATGGTTACTTGTAGTTATAAATATTTAATTGACAAATGAAAAGTTTAGCTGTTTTTTGTTTGTTTTTGTTTTTTGTCATATATCAAAGATTCTTTAGCGAGGAAGAGTGTTATGTTACCTCCTCACTATATTCCAAGGAAAATAAAGGAGAAGAACGAGGATGTCGTAAGGTTTTTAATTAGAAGTTTAATGAAGCTTGAGTTGAGAGCTAGCCTTTGTGCTGGTCATCGTAGTGAGAAAGAAAACAGGTATAAAAGGGTCAAGCAGGCATTTTGGCGAGTTGCCTGTACTTTGAAGTCCTATAGCATATTTACCCAACCCCTCTGCTCAGGCAGGATATGACACAGGGTCAATTTTTTAAGCGGAGTTTAACAGGTTTGAATTCAGAGTTTTCCTTCTCCTAGACTTGCTGCCTCACCAAGGCTGAAGAACCTAGTCTGCCCTACTATTTAGGGAGAATAATTGGATTCATACCTTTCCCAAGGGTATTAGTGCTATTTGAAATGCAATCAATCTCGTCTAGGATTTGAACTCTTGTCGCCGTGTCCATTTCCTGCGACGATAACCATTACACCACAGGCACCCCCTATAGCAGTGGAAGATATATTCAGCATAAATGCATGGTCCATGGTGTAGACATTTGGTGTGTTGTGAGTAGTTGGTAGTCCTATAACAGTGGAGGATATATTCAGCATAAATGTGTGATCCATGATGTAGGCATTTGGCGTGTAGCCAGGAGTTTGAATTTGTTGAGGGCATAATACTTTCGTCTAATTCATGTTCAACTGGGAACCTTTGGTCTAGCAGAGTAGACTCAAAGGTCCATGAATTAGACAGCTCTCCTTATAGTGTAATGAAACTGCTGCTATTGAAGGGAGCGGACAGAAAGATGTCCATCCTGCTCGAAGGTTGCTGAGGAAGAGATAGATTTGCGCTCTTTCATCGTCTTTGAATTGCCCGGGAAAGGTCTGGGCAGAATGGGATAAGTCATCCTCATTGGGTAAAAATATCAGACGAGACCAACGGTCAAGCTGATTTACGCGCCAAACAAAAATTCGAAGTTCTTTCTGCTACAATTCATTATCTTCTGAACACTGTTATTAGAAAATGTCTTTATTATTTTTGTACTCTAAACTGATTATATATACAATTAAAAATAGATAATGATAATAACTTTGACTGTTAAAGTTCAGAAGAGAAGGCAAATAATCACTGAAATATCAACAAAATTAACAATATATAAATGAAAATAAAATAGAACAAAAGTTACAAAATGTAATTTTTATATCTGTTGCTGCTTAGTCTTTGTTTAAATTATTTTAAACTAAATTACTTAAATAATGCTTTTGATGGCTTTTTAACTTGATGTCAGGTTATATTCTTATAGTGAAGTGTGACTGAGGGGTCTAAACTTACCCGATTCTAAGCATTTTTGATGTTTGATTTGTACCTTCACAGTCACCATTTGCAATTTCGTCACTGTGCATGAGTAGAACAAGCCTTTTTAAGACCATCACTAATTTGCATGAGTGAGCAAGTTGCTCAATAAAATGCAAACCACATTAATGGAGGGCAGTGTGAATTTTTGCAATGAGATGAACAAGACGATGGATTTGTTGGTGAAGTCAACTGCTGCATACTATAATTCTATTTACAGAATTTGTTATAATTAATTGCAAATAATGAAAGGAGATATTCTAATTAGCATTTAAAGTTATCTCTCTTGCTAAATGATAATGATCAGGGTGATTATTAAGTTGAAAATTGGACTGGAAATTGCTTTATTCTCTAAATTAGAGGATTTTTAACACTATTGTGCTAATGAAAGTCTCTCTATAATGTGCTATTTTTGCTGTGTTCCAGTTGTATACAAACAAAAATCAGATGATTGAAATATAGGTAAATGAAATTTAAATGATTCAGTTTTATTTGGGACTTTATTTTGTATGCAATGTGATATGATTCAGAACAAGAGAAATAAGAAAATAACAAAGAAAGAGGGTACATTTTGATGACCTCTGCTGTAAGTTGGTCATTGAATTTTTTTTAATGGCACTATGGTATCCCAGTTTTTTCATCTTGTAGTAATATATAAAGATTTTTTAAAAATCAATTATCGATATTTTTTTCCCTAAATTTTTATTTATTTCTTTTAGGCTTTTTGGTAGCTACGAAGTACTTGATGGTGGAGATCTCTCTGAAGCTCTTGAAGATTTTACTGGTGGTGTGTCAGATGTAATGACGCTTCCTGACATGAAGGTGGCCGAGGCATTGGAAGAGAGAACAGCCCTCTTTGAACGGATGAAAAAAGAAATGGACCGAAAATCCCTCATGGCAGCTTCCATCCCAGTTAGTAATCTAACATCTACCTCAAGTATAAAACAACCATGTCTATGTTGTTACTACTACTAAACCTGTTGCTAGATTACTATAGATGTCTGGCATTAACCTGAACAAGATTTAGAATTTACTAATATTATTTCAAAAGATTATTTTTTATACTGCAGTTGTGTTGATCTGGTTGTAGATTGAATAAAGTTATTCAAAAGTAGCCAATATTAATTTTTCTCTTTTGGCTCAGTAGATATTTGGGATTTGGATACAAATATAAACATCACTAATAGAATTGGTCTAGTTAATATCTAATGTAACTGAACTGCTGATAATTTTATTATAGATATTTGCTGAAAATCAGAAAGAAAGGTATTGTCAGTGATCAGGACTTAAGGCAGGCATTACTGACAAAATAGAGTTTATATATATATATATATATATATATATATATATATAAGGTAAATACATTGCTAATGGTTTTACGATGAAAAAGTACTGCAAATCATTTTTCTATAGGGATGGATTAAAAATAATTTTGCTATAAAATGTATTACAAATTAAGAAGAAAGATTTTTATTAATCAAGAATTGCCAACATTATTGTATAAGATTAATCAATGTATAATGTAAATGTATTGCTACTGATTTTTATATAGAAAAGCATTACTCAGAATTTTACTATAGAAATGTATTACAAATCATGAGTAAAGTTAATAAAGAAATAGCCAATATCGATCTATTATTTTTCTATCTTGACAATGTAGTTAAGTGGAGATTTGTGGATAACAAATGGTAACCTTACAAGTAGAATAGGTTTAGTTAGTTTTTAATGCACTGGTAATAATTTTACTCTTGATATTCACTGAAAACCAGAAAGAAAGGCATTATTAGTGGTTAGGAATTAAGACAAGCATTACTGACTGAATAGGGATATCTATGTATAATGTAAGTACAATGCTAATAATCATACTAGAGAAAAGTATACAAATAATTTTTTATCGAAATATATTGCAAATCAGAAAGATTTTTCATTGGCCAGAAATTAATGTAAGCATTACTGATAATATAGAGGGAATTAATTTATAATGTAAATGCACTGTGAATAATTTTTCTATAAATTTACATGACAAGTAATTAGAAAAAGAAGGCCAGTAACTGAGGCAAACATAGCCAATATAAAACTTTTATTTTCCTATATTAATGGTTCCATAGACATCTGAGCTCAGGACAACAAATAATAGAGTGAGTTAAGGTCTGATGTAAATGGATTGTTAATTTTACTATAGAACTACAATGCAAATAATTTTATTATAGAAATTCACCGCAATCTGAGAAGAGATCTTTGATGACCAGAAATTGCCAATATCTCTAGTAGAATAAGGCTAGTTAATGTGTAATATAAATCTATTGCTATTGAATTTTTAGATAGAAAATATTGCTCAGTATTTTATTATAGAAATACATTACAAATCATGAAAAGGGATTTTCAGTGGTCAGTAATTAATAACATTCCTAATAGTTCTTTAAGGTTGTGATTTGATCCCAATGACTGAAAGGAAACAATGAACATATCTTGTGAAAAACCACTCACATTTATCTTGTTACATTTCTATAGATTGGTCTCACAAAAAGGAATATGTGGTTTGTGTGTGTGTGTGTTTTTTTTTTATTCAATGGAGGAAAGTGTCATTCTTTCATTTAAAAGATATTGCTGCAAAAGCTAGTTAATGTAAATGTATTGCTATGGATTTTTTTTTTTAAATATAGGAAAGCATTATTCATGGTTTTACTATAAAAATGTATTACAAATCATGAAGAAAATGATTTTCTGTGATCACGAACATTACCAACAGAAAAGGACTATTTTCTGTGTAACTTGTTTTTTTCAAAGAAATTTAGTCTTGTATTTTAAGTCCATATGTTTTCAAAATCCCTTTAAAGTTTTTTTTTTTTTTTTTTTTTTTTTTTTTTTTAATGCTTTTATGAATCACTATCAATATCACTAGAATGAATTCTGATCAATTTCAGGCTAAAAGTAGTGACGAAATGGAAGCCACCTTAGACTCTGGCCTGGTCATGGGACATGCTTATGGCGTTACTTGTGTGAAAAATGTCCATCTGGAAGGTTCTGGACTTTTTGGCTTGTTTGGACGTGAAAAAATGCAGATGGTCAGATTACGTAACCCATGGGGTCAGTGTGAGTGGAAAGGGGCATTTAGTGATGGGTGAGTTGTTTATTTAAACCTTTTTGCCCTTAAATGCAAATGATAGGATTGATATATTAGCCTATAGTTTAATACTCAGTGCATCTGTTATTTTGAATACGATAAAATGTTTTAACTGAAGTTAGAAACTTTGCATTTCCTTTTTCCCTTTTTTTTTTAGACTAAGATAATAATACTTTGATAAAAATCAGATTAAACTGTTTTAGAAATAATAGAATTTTAATTATCTGAATTGTTATTTTTATGATTTAAAATGGTAAATAATACTTTTTTTAATACTTATTTGAAATAAAAAGATAATACTTTAAAATGATAACATAATATTTTATTATAGGGAGTAAGAACCTTAAAGGAGGGCAGTGTACAAAATTATATTATAGAAGGGAGGTAAGAATCTTTATGGAAACAGCAAAATCATATTATGAGAAAGGAGCAAAAACTTTAAGGGAGATGAAGCAAAATTATTTTATGGGAGGGAGGGGAAAATCTTAAGAGAGGCAGGAAGCCAAATTATATTATTGAAGGTGGGTAAGAATCTTAAGAGACAGTGTGCAAAATTATATTATGGGAAGCGAGTAAGAATCTTATGGGAGGCAAGGAGCAAAATTATGTTATGAGGGAGAAAGGCTGAGAGCAAAATTATATCATTGGAAGGGGGTAATAATCTTAAGGGAGATGGTGAGAAAAATTATATTATGGGAGGGAAGGTAAGAATTTTATGGGGAGTAAGGAGCAAAATTATGTTATGGGAGACAGGAAAGAATCTTAAGGGTAATTGTGAGCAAAATTATACTCTGGAAGGAATGTAAAAACCTTAATGCTGATGGTGAGCAAAATTTATATGACAATAGGGGTGTTAGCAGCCTCGAATATTATTCATAATTTAAATCTATGCAATTATGAATGCATTCAGTGGAATTTCCATAGGTTCAGCTTGTAATAAACAAATTTTTATTGAGAAAAACTGGAAAAAGAATAGCTTATAGTAAATGTCTCAATAAATAAATAATCTTCTGTGAACTTACTAAAAAATACTCTGAAAATTGAGAAGTAGAATATGACCTACCCCATGATACATCACCAATTTTTACCACTGCCCATTAGTAACAGAAAATCAGTGTTATACTTGTATATACTAAAACTTTTTCTGGAATCGTTTGAAATTATTGAAAGAATTAGAGATGCTACATCTTGATAAAATTTGTTGAAGTCTAAGTTGTAATAATTATATTTTTCTTTATTTTCTAGTGCACCTGAATGGGAGAAAATTGACAAAAATGATCGAGAAAAGGTTGGCTTGACTTTTGAAGATGATGGAGAATTTTGGTTAGTTTTACAATGTTTTTTCTTTTTAAAATTTAAGTATATGATGTTAGTTTAAATCTTTTAAAATTATTTTTTTATTTAAAAAAGCTATTTTTGCATAGTTACATTGTTCTCTTGTTTAATGTTATCAAGTAAAACATATTTAGCATCAAATAATCTCTAAAAAAATGTTTAAATTTAAATGAACCTTTGAACACATGCATTGGCCACGTTCACCAAACAAAATATTTACAAAGGGAGTTAATTCCTAATTGTATTCTAGAAAGTCATCTTGTAACAATGTTCAATACGTCCAATAAGATATCAGAATAAACACATTTTCTGTATTTATTAGAACATTGATTCTATCTTATCTGCATGTTATAGAAAGTGAAGAAAAATTATTGTTTTATTTTGTAACTAATAATATACATTTCAATATATACTTATGTCTAATGTTCAAAAATTACCATAAATGTCAATTTGCCAAAAATAATTCATTCATGTTTCTATGAACAAAAATGATTTTTAAAAAAATATCATTACTTTGTAAAATAAGACTTCAATTTTGAAAAAAAATTATTTGATATTTTTCATTTTATTTTCATGCAGTTAGATATTTTTCTTATTGGCCCAGTTTTCTTTGATATAAAAATGCTAAAAAAAGGGGGGTTAAAAAATCTTTAAAATATTTTTTAATACAATCTTTTGCAATTAATTGAAAGGAAATTTTTGGAAGAATTATAAAAAAATTTTTGTAGATTATTCAATTAATTAAAAATTCAATCAAAATAGTTTTCACAACTTTCTATATGTATTTCAAAACAAAATGGACTTATGCTTAATGTTCTGTGATTTTTCTAAGAACAAGAATAATTTCACATAAAATATATTTTTAAAAATATCATTATTTTGTAAATTAAGACTTTAATTTTGAAAAAAAAAATTGTCTAATTTGTATTTTTCATTTATTTTGTAAAAATATTCTAGTTCATTATTAAGATTTTACAATAACATTAACACTTCATAAAGTTATATTTTTCTTATTGCTCTAGTTTTCTTTGATATAAAAATGTTAATAAAATGGTTTTTAAAAATCTGTAAAATATTTTTTGATACAATCTTTTTACTTTTTTTTTTTTTTTTTTTTTTTTTAAGATTTAAAGTTTTTGTAGATTAAATAATTTAATTTTCAATTAAATTATTATTCTTGTCTTCAATAGTATTGTTATCAACCTTCGCCTTCTCATGAATTGGAATCATTAGATTTAGTATAAATTGAATTATTGAAAAATAAATAGACAAGTTTCCTTTTGAATTCCAAGTTTCCTGCAATGGCACTACTAATGTTGAAAGCATTAGCATCTAAGAAAAACAAAGTATATAAAGATCTTGCATTTTTCAACCAAATTTTCATGCTTTGGCCTAATGCAAAATGTAAGAAAATTTTTCTCTACCAGATGAGATATATTTTTATTAAAATTAGTTGAGTTTACAAAATCAAATTATTGGTTTGTGGAAAAAGCTTCCATACATACTTATTATTTTAAGTATAAGGTTTTGCCTTAATTCCTCTTCATAAATCCTAATTTGGCTTTATTCCTAATTTATATCAAGACCATAAGATATAAATATCACTATATATAAATAGACTTCATGATTTATATCATTTAAGATATGAGATTAATTAATTTATTTTATGTAATGAACAATACTATGAGATTTGTTGGTTCTCTTGGTGCAAGTTTCATCCTTCTCACTGTTGTCAAAACAACATTTCCAAAGCAGAGTTTGCTTTCATTTTCCTCTCACCAACCAAGTTAGATGAAACTCATTTTCCTTCTCTCTTTCACAAAGTTCCTCTCTGTATGCTCAAACCAAGTGCCACTCTTGTTCTGGTTTTCATGCCAATAGTTATTGATGAACATAAGTCTTTTGCTTTGAATGAGTCTTTTATGTACATAACTCATGCATATTCATAAGTGATGGTAATATTAAGGACTTGAACCTGTGCATGCACATGAATCACTTTACAAATGGCTGCTTAAATTAAAAAAGTGAAGTAACATGATCTTTTTGCTTCAAGTAAATGAAAGGTGTTACTTTTTTGTTTTTTTTCTTTTTCAGAGAATCTTTTTTATGTTTGTTTTTAAAAATTCAACTAAATTTTTTTTAAATTATTTCTCATTTAGGATGACTTTTGAAGATTTTTGCAAAAATTTCATCAATGTTGCTATCTGCAGAGTTGTAAACACTTCCATTTTCTCGATAAGAAAAACTTGGTCAGAGGGTTGTGCTGATGGAGTTTGGGCCAAACCAGCAAGGTGTGGTGGGTGTATCAACAACAGAGAAACCTTCCTTAATAACCCACAAGTAAGTATTTTTTTTTTTTTTTTTGGTAGTGAGACAAAGGTGAAGGGTCAGCTTGTGTAAATGTTGCCTTTACTTCCTGATGTTCACAAGAATTTTCTGGAATTACAAATTCCCTGAAAATTTTCTCAAAATAGATTCAATTTTTGCAAATTCTGATTTTGACTCCAGTAAGTGTAGTATGGTGATGTTAGGCGTATAATAATTTTCTCTTTCTGTTCATGAGATTTTTCCAGGTCAATGTTAATAAGGCAATACAAAAAAAAAAAAAAAAAAAAAAGAAGAAAAGAATGAATAGAGATAAAAGAAGACTAGTGTTAACAATATAACTAAGAGAAATGTATTTGCTAAGTTTATACATTTAGTTGTTAAATAAAAGAATCAATGTCATTTTATTAATAGTCTATTTCCTTATGATTGTTAACGTAATGCAGTTAAATGAGTTAAATAGTATCACTGCTTTTCTACTACAAGGATAGGTTTTGCCTTAAATAGCTCATGAAGATTGATATGACATTTAAACAAAGAAATCAAACCAAACTAAGCCTGAAACAAAAAAAAGAATTGGCTTTTATAATCTTTGGGGAATTCTGAGTAGACCTGTCTATTCAATCTTCTCTAGTTCAGTGAAAGACTTAGACATATGAAATTGCAAGAATTAATAATTGCGGAAGAATTAATTTTTATAAGATAGACTGTTAGTATGAACACCAGAATGAGAGGAATATACCCTAATGGATAGAATAAAAGGTTCAATTTAAAATTTCCAGAAGATTAAAAACACTGACAGACATTTAAAGAAGTCTGGAGAGTACAATAGCTGAAATGTTATGACTATAAATAACCAAGGTGAGAACACAAGTCTGAGTAAATTACTGTATAATAATAATTCCTCATCCCAAAAATTCAGATCTAGGAGTGTATGTATTTATCCCACTCCTCTGCAATGGGTAAGATTTCCGGGCCATTGGCCTAATGAGTAGAGTGTTCGCCAATGGTTCAGGAGACCGGGGTTCAATCCCAGGTCGAGTCATACCAAAGACTTAAAAAGTGGTACTTGATGCTGCCTTGCTTAACACTCAGCATTATAAGGTACAGATCAAGGGTAAAGTGGAGCAATCCAGGGAAAGGAGTAGCACCCTTCCCGACACCTTGGTGTTGTAGCTATCAAAATGGGAGCCTTCGGGTCACCCTCAACTAAGATCGCTAACTTTACTTACTGAAGCTGGTGTGAATTCAGTTTTTCTTCTAGACTGTTTGCCTAACCAAGACTAAATACTCTAGTTTGCCTCACTATTTATCCATAGTTGGGAGCAGAAGCGATGGATTCATGCCTTTCCTAAGAGCATTAGCCAAAGTGAAGTGGAAACAGCTTTGTTCAGAATTTGAACTCAGCTTGCCAAGCCCATTTCCTAAAACAATAACCTTTATGACTTGCACCTATAAAGAGTAGTTAAGTTCAATATTTCCATGTTCATTCACATCATCATCAGAGTAGATAAATCTTTAAATATTTTTGTTTTACTCAACAGTTTGCCTTTGATGTTGTTGAAGATGAAGATGAAATAATGATTCAATTGATGCAAAAGACATCAAGAACCAAAACAGGAGATGACAACCAAACAATTGGATGCACTTTGATTAAAGTAAGTAATCAAATATGTTCAAACAACACTTTTGTTCCTCTTTGTTTCTTCTTATGTACAATGTAAACCATGCCATCACAGGTAGGATTTATCAATAAATGCATCAAAATTTTCATTCACTGAAATTATTACATTTACAACACAAGGAAATACAAGAAATAAGCAACACTGGGCCATTGGCTTAATGAGTAGAGTATTCACCAATGGTCCAAGGGATCGGGGTTCTATCCCAGGTCCAGTCATACCAAAGACTCAAAAAATGGTTCTTGATGCTGCCTTGCTTAACACTCAGCATTATAAGGTAAGGATCAAGAGTAAAGTGGAGCAATCCAGGGAAAGGAGTAAGGCCCTCCCCTACACCTCTGTGTAATAACCATTGAAAAAGGATCCTGTGGGTCACCTTCGACTATGGTCGCCAGCTTTACTTTTTACTAGACTTTTCATGGGAGATTTAATCTGCAAGTAGAATATAGATATTTCAAATAATTAATGAATAAATCATCATCATTAATATATGCCGACAGTACAGTTTCACTTGAAACTATCCATCCCTATCAACCATTATTCTTGGTAAGTCCCCTAAATAGCATCCAGTGTCCACAAAGAAATGATGAATGTAAGTTTTTACTGGTCAACCAACACTGGTGTGTCCACTGTTCATGTGCAGGAATCTATAGGAGAACATTGCTAATGTTTGTTCTTACTACTTCAGCATTATCCAACATGTCTTGCTCATCTTATTTGGATGGTTTTTGAGATGGGAGGTAAGGGAAAATTCAGTTGAGGATTGACAATCATGATTCACATGCACATATTAAGTTAAGTGAGCTGAAGAAAAAGCACTTAGGTAGCAAACCTAAAAGCCAAGAAAAAAAAATAGAGAAGTGGAAAGAACATTTCAAGAATCTGTTTGGAAACTATCTTGAAGTCTCTGATAAGCCTATCAAAAAATGAATAGGCAACTAGACATCAAACTAAGAAAGTTTATGGAGAGAGAACTTGATGCTGTCCTGAAAAAATTAAAAACAGAAAAGCTGCAGGCCTCAACAAAATACCTCCTGAAATATGAAAGACAATAAAATTTGCTGACATATTTCTCCGATTATACAATGCTGTCTATAAACAAAACACAACACAACACAGACAAGAAGCTGCATCTGCCCCAAGAAAGGCAACCTAGGAATCACTAAGAATTACAGTGTTATAGCTGCTTAGGTTTATAATGTCTGGCTTCTCAACAGTACCCAACCTGAAATTGAGAAAATAGTCAAAATTTTAAAAATCAGGATGCATTTCAAGGAAATCAATCCATAACCTCACAGATTCTGACTATCCATCAATAGATCTTGTAAAGAAAAATAATTTCACACTAGAAAAAGCAGACAATATCCTGCAGAAGCTATGACACACAGACTACACAGGTAATCTAGCACTTTTTACAAATACAAACCAAATACCTGCTGCATAGCCTGAAGCAAGCAACAGGAGGCATTGGTCTCTATGTAAATGCAAATAAGATAGAGTTCATATGTTTTAAACAATGATGAGCCATCTTCACATTAAGTGGCATACTTCTAAAGTTAGTAGACCAGTTCACATATCCCAGCAGCAATATCTATGCCAAGTAAAAGCACAGACAACTATTGACAGGTTATCAATCATATAAAAATTTGATTTCAGTTATAAAATGAAATGGAATTTCTTCCGAAATGTGGTTGTGTTAATACTACTATATGGATGTATCTCATGAACACTAATGAAATGCATGGAGAAAAAGCTATGTTACAAGACGAGATCTTGCCTTGATTTGAAAAAAAAAAAAAAGAAAGAAAGAAAAGAAGAAAAGAAAAAAAAAACGGAAGTTACCACTTCGAGTTCTCAACTCAAAATGAAAAGTTAGTCGCTCATGCATCAGCTCCACGCAGAACTTCCGTTTGCGATAAATTAACAAAAAAAATACATTAATAAATATCCAATCGGAACGCTTCCCGCGGGGCACAAAAATTGCCGTTTCTGAGCCTACAGAAAATATATAAATAGACGAACCAAATAATTATCACCAGACTTGTTCTTTCACACGACTCGTGTTAAAGATTCTTCGCCACCGTCCGGCGCCTGTCATCCGATACATCAAACGATCGCCACTGCTAGGAACGCTGCCCTAATTCCGAGAAAACCATCCCTTCACCACGAGACAAGGGCAGTACATGAACTTTGTAACTACTACCACTGAATTCATTCTTTAACTGTGAACATATTTCTCCATTCTATTCTCTGTACTTAATCTATTTATAAAAATTTTCTATAACATCATTACTGTGTTATTGTGAGTATCTATACGTTCTTTGTTTTGCAACCATACGCATTTCTCGCCCACAACATTCATATCACAGATATCAACAACTCAGAATATAACAGCTAGATGGGAACTACACAAGTATGTTACAGGCTGTTTTGAATAAATCCTGGAAGCAACATCCCACAAAACAACTGTTGTGTGGCCACCTACCTCTCATCTCACAAACCATTCAAGTAAGACAAACAAGACCTAGGGCTTTGCTGAAAAAGTAAGGATGAACTTATAAGGGATGTCATCTTATGGACTCTTACACATTGACATATTAGTGTGAGGCAACCGGCAAAGACTTCCATATATCAGCTCTATGCAGACACTATATACAGTCCAGAAGACCTACCAGGAGTGATGGATGATAGACAAATGGTTAGAAAGAATTAGGAAACAGTGCTGTCATTGTGACTTGATGATGATTATTACAAATTAGTTAATACTACTAATTTCTTTTAAGTTGGTTATAATTATAGGAAATGGACTTAGAGAGCCAAGTTCAAATCCTGGGCAAGGTTGTTTGTGTTTCACTTCATCCGAAGGTTGTTTGTATCTCACTTCACTCTCAAGAAAGATATGAATTCTTCTCTTCTCAAACCAGCTATGAATCCTCTTTTATTTTTGTTAGTTTTTTTCCATATTTAAATGTCAGACTTGAAAAAAATTCCAAAATATTCCAAATATGATTATATACATAAAATTATGAGATTATCAAATAGAAATTTTCCATTAAAATATATTTTCTTAAAAAAAAGGATGAATTGAAATAGTCAAAATTTTAAAACAAGGCAATAAGAAATCAAAATTTGAACACAGAGTAAGCATATATTTTGAGGAAGAGAAGGAAGAAGATAAAAGGATGAAAAAGGTAAGATATGCCTTGTAATATAACTGCTCTTTAAGAGATGTCTTTATCTCATAACCATGTTGGTAGTGCTTAGAATAAGCCAACTGTATTCTTTGCTGAGAGGTAAGACCCACTCACTCCCAAAAAGTTGGTGGGTGTCCTGAATATGACACTAAACTGCATCTGGCAATGAGGCCCAGTTCTGTAGCTCTGAACTCTGGGGTACTCTGTTTTGCTATTACTCTCAGATCTGCTCTGGGCAGGAGTGATAGGATCTCATCAATGGGTCAAATAAATCTGTTTGAAAATTATTTGTATTAGATAGGAATACTTGATACCATATGATTGTAAATTATTTTTATTCAGAATTGTTACTTGAAGCTATAATTGATTATTAAGGAATTGTTATTAGTTATTTAAAACCATATAACTGTGTGCAAACAAAAGATTATTGAATAGAAATAGTTATTTGATTTTAAAATTGTGTATGAATTATTAGTATTAGATAGGAATACTTGAAGACGTGTAACTGTAAAAAAAAGAAAACAACTACTCAAAAAAAAGGTAAATATTTATAATGTATGCAATTTCTTAACCTAGACAGGTTGACATGCCTTTAAAATCAATCAATCAGCTATTTATCTCAGACTTGTAAAAATTTTAAAAAAGACTTAGGTTTGGAACCCCTGTTCTGAATATTGATGTCTCATTTGTTTCAGGTTGAAGAAAATAGACGTTACCGGATGCATGATTTACGGTATCAGGAGGTGATCACAAGCACAGTTTTCCGCAACAGTCGTTCAATCTTTTTGAGAACCAGTATGAAAAAAGGACGTTACGTGATCATTCCTTGCACGTTCAATTCTGATATTGAAGGAGAATTTCTTCTCAGAGTCTACACTTCCTCAGATAATTCTTTCAGGTAAATAATTGTATCCCTCTTCAGTTAATTCCATATTTTTTAGCAAAAGATATATATCTGTTTCTAACTATTTATATTCATTGAAGTGAGCTGACTTTAGCATACAACAATATACACAATGCTCATAAAGGGGAGTAGCAAAAGTCCACACTACATACTGTTTAAATACATCACAGAAGCATATGTGGTGTATTGGTTGTAATTGTAGGAAATGGACTTACTGAGCCAAGTTTGAATCCTGGGCAAGGTTGTTTGTGTTTCACTTCACCCAAATGCTCTCAAGAAAGATATGAATCCTTCTCTTCTAAAACCATCTATGGGTAGATAGTAGGAAAGCCTTGGTATTGTAACTGGTCTTGGAGAAGGTAAATCTGGATTCAAACCAGTTGTACTCTGCTTAAAAATTGACTGTGTCATAACCTGCCCTTGGTAAATTTTAGTAATATATATATATGACTTAATTCTGATTTTTGCCTGCTGATTGATCTTCAAAGCTCAAATTGTAAGTTGCTGTTCATGACAAACTGGTTCTCAGAGATTTGGAGGTGCCCGTGGTGTAATGGAGGTGCCCATGGTGTAATGGTTATCGTCGTAGGAAATGGACACGGCAACACGAATTCAAATCCTGGATGAGACTGATTGCATTTCACATAGCACTAATACCCTTGGGAAATGTATGAATCCAATTATTCTCCTTCCAGCTATGGGTAAATAGTAGGACAGACTAGGTTCTTCAGCCTTGGTGAGGCAGCTCGTCTCGGAGAAGGAAAACTCTGAATTCAAACCTGTTAAACTCCACTTAAAAACTGACCTTGTGTCATGTTCTGCCTGAGTGGAGGGGTTATTAAATATGGTTCTCAGAGATTTGAGACACGAGTTGAAATTTTGATGGAATTTGTTATTACATATCAAAATCATGCTGTTTATTTAGTGATCATAGAATGTAAAAATAACTTGAGCATTGTGATAAAAAGCAAAGATGAAAGAAGAACTAGTTAATTAATAGCAATGATTCATCTAAGAAATTCATGCTGGAGGTTATTATGAGAAGATTTAACTGGAAAAAAATCTATTTAGTTCATTACATGAATTAATATACTATAAAACTGTCATCATAAACTTTGCAGTTATAAGTTAAACCAGTTGGACCTGTGGAAATTCCATAGAGAGATCAATAGGTGTTGCAGTGAACTTTGTTTGGGATAGCTGTTGTGTAAAAAATTAATTTTGAAATGCCCTTAAGAAAGGCATGAATCTATCTCCTCTCTCCAGCTGTGGGTGAATAGTAGAGCAAACTGATCGCTTTAATCTTGGTATGTCAACTAATTAAAAAGAAAATCTAGCATACATACATGTGGTATCATGATTATCATTGTATGAAATAGACTTAACAGTTTGATTTCAAATCTTGGACAAAGATGTTTGCATTTCACTTGATGCTAATGCACTTGGGAAAGGCATGAATTCATCTCTTCTCTCCCAATTTATGCACAAATAGTAGGGAAGACTGGAATCTTTAGCTTTGGTATAGCAACTTCTTAGAGAAGGAAAATTCAAACCAGCTGTACTCCACTTAAAATTGACTTTGTTTGGTAGAGGGGTTAGGTAATTTAAAACAATTATAAAAATATGTATGTATACCTATAGATAAGTACACTTGTAACAATTTTTTATAAAAAGTTAATTTTCTTTCAAATCAAAGATAAAAGGATTTTATTATTTCTAATGGGACATTATACAATCGAAATGGATATTATTAAGCATTATCTATTGCCAAACTCTATGGCATTGAAATCTGTAATCAAAAATGATTATGTAGCTGTCCAAAAATAAGTATACTTCTTATATATATATATATATATATATATATATATATATATATATTCATGCAATTGTATATAGTAAAGTTAAGACAGAAAAATAAAAGTGATACTTGACACTTCATGTGACCAGCCCAGTTGGCTGGACTGTAGAATACACTTGATAGCATCTCTGCAGAGGAGTAAAACCCCTCTCCAATGAGTGTCCTGGATATGACACTAAACAATCTGATGGTGAGGCTCCTGTAATGCTGGAGCATTGGAGAATGCTGAGTACTTCTTCATTGCCATTGCTCCCAGGTCCACTCTGGCCCAGAGTGTTAGCACCTGATAGTCCTATTGATAGGTCAAATAGAACTGTTTGACATTTAAACTTTGTGCAGACAAATGACTTATGCTTAATGGAATTGTTTGAAATAGAACTGTTTGATCACTTAGCTTTGTCTAAACAAATGACTGATGTTTAATTGAATTGTTCATGATACATAGCAATACTTAGACCCATTTAACTGTGTGCAAATGAGTAATGTTGAATAGAAATATGTATTAGATAACAATAAGTGAAACCATTTAACTGTGTAGAAACAAGAGCAATACTAGTGTGCAAACAAATTAGTTCTAACTCATTTGAAAATGAAATTACCAACAAACTAGTCTCTTATATATCATGTATATCTATTCAAATGTGTGCAAACAAATGACTGATGTTAAATTGTTACTGGTACATAGCAATACTTAAAACCATTTAACTGTGTGCAAAAGAAATGAATTCTTGCTCATTTAAAAATGTTATCTAGAAAATGTTTTTACAAATCATATTTGATATATATATTTATATATATATAAACAGGATTAGGTATTCAATAACCTACAATGGTTGATATGCTATAAATCCAAAACATCAAGTAACTTCCTATGATAATCAAAAGGTAAGGTAGGTAAGGAGAGATATGTATATAGAAAATAAAATAAAAACATGTACATGAAGCAAGAGATATTGAAATTGTTCAGAAACATCTGCAGAATCTCATTTTTAAAAATCCTCTCTCAGAGTATATTCATAAAAAAAAACCCAAGATAACTATAATGGATATATAATATTGATTTTCATGCTTCAAAAATCCAAACTTCCTTATGTTTTTCTCTACTATAATCTTCAAACATACACACACACATATATAACTACTGTAATCATATCAAACCCAAGTCTGAATTTGGTAATTGATTCTAGTGTTCCTGTCTTATATATTCACTACTGCATCATTTAACAGGATGTATGTTTGCCTCATCAAACTTGTTTACTATAAAGAAACCTTACAGCATCTGAAATTACTAACACTAAAATAGAAAACCTCAAGTGATGATTAAAATTTAGAAGATCCTAAACATCATCGTAAAGTGATACCAACACTTCAAGAAAAGTAAAGGGAAATAATCATATATCATACTGCTGCAAAAATAAATTGATTAAAAAAAAACGTTCTTTTAAACATGGAATAATAATACCATGAAGCAATCTCCTGGAAAAAGTAGTTAAAAGTCCAACTCTAAATACATAAAAGAATATAGGTTAGATGAATATTAGGAAAATAAAAAATACATAACTTCAGATGAACTGAATACTAACTGGTGGTGGTGTGATAGTAGTAGTAGAAAATCATAAAATTATGTTATGAACTTGTAGAGAAGAGGAAAATTTTGTATTTTGGTTTGGCGCGCAAATTTATTTCAACACTTAATTTCACCCAATCAGGATGACTTATCCTATTCAGCCCGGACCTTCATTTCCGGCTAGCAAAACGGGTGAGCGGCCAAACCCAGTCTCTTTGGCTTGAGACGCAGACCAGAACAGACGTTCCTCTGGTCGGTCCTACTTAGCGATGCTTTTTAGTTAGACAAGTCACCCAGTGTAGACATCTCACTGCGGCTCTAACATTGCAGCTTCAACAACATGGACACTCAACGAGGGAACCATCTAATTTATGGATCCTTTACGAGGAATCCCAGTTGAATATGAATTAGATGCATACAACATGCCTTCCACAGGCACCACTTCATGTCACCTCAAAAATTGGCTATGTCGATCTGAGCGTAACTCCGCTCTCGACACTAGTTCCCATTTCACCTCTGGTCCACATTAATGGAGATAACGCAGACTCTCCCCCAAATACCAGACACGCAAAACTACACGGTGACTCTAAACACAATCCCTCACACGTCCAGCAACACACGCTGCCATCTCAACATCTCGCTACACCATTTCGTCTCCAACAATAACAAGCCTAAATTCCACGAGTCTTGCAGCACCAAAAGCAAACTATATTCCATGCTGCAAATAAACCTTATCCTAAAAACACCTTTCGACCTTCGCCATCTTACTACTTCATCATTCACCCTTTATTTCTCACAACCTAGCGAGGGGACTCAACAACACAGCGAGGAAACAACCCAACGTAAACACACATACGTTACAACCATTCCTCGCTACCAACAACAAAAACTCTGGCTACAAAATGGTTCCCCCTCACTAAACAATAATAATCATTTCATCCATTGCTAAAAACTTATCATAACTGTAGATATGACATAAAGAATTGGACAATTTTTGGCTCAGTAAGATTCAAAATTTACCTTTGATATCTCATGATCTTTCGTTTTTAAGCAAAAAAAAAAAACAAAAAAAAACTGTTAATCGTTGGATCAATGAAGTAAAACAATTTGTTCTAAATAAAATAATTTGTTTCTAAATATGTGACACTACAAGATAATTATCACTGGTTTGTATTTAATCTTCCAGGGTACTGGAACATGACCAGCCTGTTCGTACTATGTGGCAATGCTGTGCAAAAGAACCAATTCTTGTGACACGTGTTAAGGTGATAAAAGCCACTGGATTGGAGAAACAAGAAAATACAGGTAAAGATCTTTACACCATTATCTTGGAGTCTGTTTCTATTTTTAATTGCTTTACACAAATCTTTCTTTATGAGGCACACATATTGAATTTAATGCTAAAATGAAAATTCATGTTCTTGGTAGGGTTTTAAATTCCACATTTAGACTAAATAAAAACAAACAATTTCTATAAAATACATACCTCGTAAATGACAAAAGCATTTGGGAGCAGAATATTGGGCAACTTCCCTATCAATTAGACACTATCAAGAAAGCTAGAGGAAGAACATAAGATCATAAAAAAAGTTCTGTAGTCTTTAATCAAACTCATATAAACAATAACTTCCTATCAAAATAAACACTATTTTTTAATTACCCCAAGCTCATTACCTGTGGCTACAAAAACAAGAGAAGGGAGGTAAACAAAGCCTCGAATGTTGATGTCCAAGACAGTAATAAACTGAGAATTTTCAGAAAAAAGAAAAGAAAAGTTATAAAAAAAGGGTGTAGAAGAAAAGGGTAAAAGGAGGACTAACTCAACTATCAACATAAAAAAAAATAACAACTATATTTCGGAGACAAACAAACACTTTTATCCAATTAAAAAGAATTTATTTTGAAGGAAATAAATTTAATACATACGTTTTCACTGACATTGCATAAATTTCACTGAGCATGTTTAGATTACATAAAAAAAATAAAATAAAAGTATAGAATTGGAAAGTCAAATGGACTTACTTGCTGTTGGACTGAAACAAAGAAGTTATACATTACTAAAACAATTTTTCACAGAAATACCAGTATGGTGTCTGAATGCAAAGTTCTCTTTTTTTCTTTTTTCTTTTTTTTTTTCTTTTTGTTCCAAATTTCTGGCACTTGGTTTTTACAGGCTGGAAAAAATCATCTTCTCTCTTCCAGGTAGACCTTAAAACCTAAAACAAGCACAAAAGACAAAAGCAATTTAACCTTCTGTCATTAAATGACCCACAGAGGTTGATATGCCATTAAACAAAACTCAAACTCTTCCAGTTAGCTGTATCCTTTTCTCCCTGGGCTTCTTGACAATTCTGAAAGATGGTTCTCTGAGAAATTTAACTTCTTTTGTTGAATTTCTTCCACAGTCCTTTCTTCTTGAAAAAAAATGTCTCTCAAGATTTACTCTCATTGAGTAGGGAGAACTCGGCAACTTTTGTTTCCTTTGAAAAAAAACTAATTCTAGGCTTCTCTATCACAGAAACCAATTAACTCTTTCTTCTTGAAAAAAAAAAAATGTCTCCCAAGACTTATTCACATTGAGCAGGGAGAACTCAACAACTTTGCTGTTTTCTTTGGAATGAAAACACTTCTAGGCTTCCCTTCTACCACGGAAACCAATTAACTCTCAATTAATTGTAAATTTCGCACCCTTCCTGGTAGACTGGTGGAGTTTGTTCACAGACAGACTTTGCCTTCAACCCTTCTCTGACAGACTGTAGTGCCCATGAAAAAGCATAACCTGCTTTCAACTTTTCTTGAACTGACAGACTGATAAAAAAAAACCTGCCCATTTATTTAAATCCCCACAAAAGGACAGTAATGGTTCAACTCTGAAATAAGCCAATGACATACTGAAATTTTTTAACTGTCAATTTGCAAATTCCAAAACTAATGTATATAACAATGGAGACGTTGTGAAAGCTTTAAACACAATGCAACATTCTATATGCAACACTTCTTATAACTGCAAGGCTAGCCTTATTATAGAGCATATGCTTATGTAATATCACAACAAACATAACTTTCACAAAAGAAAAACCAACAAAAACACAGGGGTACTTTATTCCTAAACAGAATGCACAGATCCTTGACAGATGATGAAAGTCTACACTTTAATTCTAAAAATAGTGTATTAGATACTAGACTGATTTGAGGCAACAATCACCTAAGTAGAAAGCTCTCAAAAATTGTATATCTCTACCAACACTTTTGTCATTGTTATATTCATGTATTAGAACATCACAAATAAACATATGAAAATCAATTCATAGATGCAGTGCAGGGGAAATAACTGTATAAATTTTAGTTTATATATTCAGGCTGTTACCATATTATATGAAATATGTCTCAATTGGAAAAAAAATTCTAGATGATGCATGGTCAGTTTAATCAGTTATGCCTTAGTCCATGACATTCATTTCCACAAAATTTAATTCAGGACTTTTGGAGATATTGTGATAAACAGGAATGAATCTATAACCTTTGTCTAACTTTATTGGCAAAAGTAAATATACTATGGTGAGTCAAAAGTTTTGCAATATTTTGCTAACTTATTTGCTTTATTCTTCAAGTTAAAACAAAAGCAGCCTTGCATTCAAAGTAAAAGCCATCTGTAGTCATCTTTCTACCAGTTCTTTGATTCCATAATGATACCAGTTCTTGTCCTTTGAGGTAAAGAACTCCTTCTCTGAAGCTTCCACCTCCTCTTGATTGTTAAAGTGTCATGAGCACAGTAAGTGAGCCATTAATCGAAACAATTAATAATCTGAGGGAGCTAAGTCTGGACAATGTACTGGGTGTGGTATTAGTTCAATTCCCTCATATTTTTGGAGTTTATTCCAGAAACTAGCATGTATGCAAATACTGCAAAACTTTTGTTGTGATATCATACCTATTTTCGATACACAATGGACTCTTCCAATAAAGATATAACATTTGACTGTAATCCACTCGGGAAGTAGATAGCAAAACTACTCTGGCAACATTGTATTACTTATTTCTGTAATATATAATTTTTATTCTTCTCACTAATTATGTGTTTGTCTTATTTATTTTATGCACTTTCCGAGGACATAACTCCTAGTATTAATTTTATCCTTAATCATGAAGTTTTTATAGAGCCTCTGAGAAACTATTTCTTTTTTGTATATAAGTGAAAAAAAATCACTTGAAACTTGTTTATTAGCCATTTTTGAGCCTCCAAAATGATTTTTTGTCTCATAAATTTGGTTTGTAAATAACTTTACCTGATCTTATTCTGCAATTTAAATTTTACTTTTGCTTTTGTTTGTTAATTCTTTTTAAATTTGCTTGCCAAATAGGTGCCGATCCTTATGTAATAATGTCATGTGAGGGAGAAAAAGTGTACTCCCCTGTCAGGAAAGATACTACAGACCCAGAGTTCAATAGTTCAGCCATATTCTTCCGGAGAAACCCAAATGGTGCACCCCTTAAAATTCAGGTAGGATATCATGTTTTATAACACCTTAATTTGTTTCATTGTAAAAAAAAAAAAAAAATTCTCAATAAATTAACCCTTTTGTTGGCAGATAATTTTTTTAAATCCTTGTAGAGTGGGTGAATTATTTTCAGAAAAGTTATAAGATAGAGGGTATGTTCGAGTCAGTTAATTTTATGTCAAAAAAAAAAAAAGACTCGAAGAGAACCAGACAATTTGTTCAGCAATTGTGTGTCATAGTACAATAGTATAAAAACAATATGTAACTGACTTTTAACTATATTTTGCAAAACAACTTTTATACAATCTTACACAAAAGTGGGACCTCCTAGCAGTGTTTCTATACATTTAACACTGAATTGGTCAATGAGCAGTTAATAGAAAAATGTCTTACACTGAGCTCCTGCAAAAATATTTTTCTACCTTTGTTAAGATAAGTTGTTTTTTTAATTTTTTTTTAACTGTTTAAGTTTCTCCTTAAAAAAAAATTGAATACATCTAATATGGGCAAAGTTCTAGTTTTAAAATTTGTACACTTTCTCATAATTTATTTGCCAACTTTAACTTTTAAACCCTTATTCCCTTGACCCTCAATTTGTTACTGAGCTCCCAAAATTCTCAAAAAGGCTGAGCACAAAATATTCCAACTTGGCTTCAAGATACGCCTTTGTAGGGAGACAATAAATAATCGTCTTCTCCAGAGAATGGGCATATCTGTTTGGTGCCTCATGGGGTGTCACATGACAGTCTTAGAAATCCATTCTCAACCTCTTTTACCTCTACTTTAAACAGGAGAGACATATCTCAAACCTTGCCCAGAGAATGTTAAAGTCACATGGCTATCTTCATCAAGCCTTCCCACTTATTGCTTGTTCATGAAACAATGTGTTTATTTCAAACTATTGGGACACATTTATATATTATTTCTTTTTTAATACAATTGCTATGTATATTGTGTATCTAAAAAGTTAGATGTTCTTGTATGTGTAAATGAGTTTAACTTGTCTTCCTCTCTGCTGTGTTCAGCTTTAGTATATCATGGGTATGTTAATGCTAATACTGGTCTTCAGTGAGAGAGGACTTGATGAAATGTCTTCCTTAGCAATGTCTTCATTAAAAGAAAGATGATGATTGGTTGCTATATTGAACTTTTTATTATGAGTATCTGGCAATCTCCCTTTTAGCCTCAAATAATTGGTTTACAGAAATAGTAAAATATTTCTTCAGTGTTATTTGGTTCAGAGTATGAGGAATCATGTTTCTAACATTTCTCATTTAAGATTTAGGCTGCTGGCAGAAATATTTTATACCTTTTGCTATAAAATGCAGTTAACTTTAGCATGACATTTATTTTTTTAAAATAATTTCCTTTGAACTTATTTCTTGAAAATGTTATTCATGTTTAAAAGTCCTGTAATTTCAAAGGATATTAGCCAAGAATTGTATTTGTTTGGAATTTTAGCACTTATTTGTGGATTCTTTGATTTTTTTTCTTTTTTTTTTTTTCTTTTATCTGAAAATGTTAAATTTGATAAATGTCAAAACAATCATTTATGAAAAAAATGATACTTTGAGATTATCCTAATTTTAATTTTATAACATGAAAGGGTTATTGGTTTTTGCTAATGTTTCAATATTTATTTTCATAATTACCACCTTAAAAGATATAATCACTGATAATATTTAGTAGACATTGAACTGTCAGTAAAACTATTTAAATCAACTTGTCTATTCAATTCATAAAATGTTTTTCATCTTTTATTATTTTTCCAGTTACTCATACTTCTACTTAAACAAATTTTAAAGTTTAAGTTTATGAGAAAGTATTTAAAAAAAAAAAACCCTTAAAAAGTGAACTAAAAACATATTTCTCAACAAAACTTAACCTTAACTGGCCACCATGAATTAATTATAACTTTTTTCTGGCTATGATCAATATAATGGGAGTATTATAAAGATGACAGATGTTGATTTTTTTTTTTTTTTTTTTTTTTTTCCTTCTCTGCATTTAATAGATTTGGAATAACAATATGCTTCGGGACCAGTATATGGGAAAGCATTTATTCACATCTATTGATGAGTGTGATGGGTCAATCCAGCAGGTTGATTTGTTTGGACGAGGCAAAGAGGGAGACATTCAGCGTCCAGGCAAATTGATTGTTGAGATCACAACCAAGAGAGAATTGGCATCAATCTGATTTGACAGAAAAGAAAAACCAAGTTCTTCCACTAAAAGTGTTTTGAAAAAGAAAAAAAATGCAAAAAACATTAAAAAAAACAAAACAAGACGTCTTTCTCATTGCTTTCATCATCATTGACATTTTCTTTTTCCTTTCAATTTTGCCGCCCTTTTTCTTGCTCAACCAGTCTCTTAAGTCTTGATTCTTCTCTCATTATTTGTCTGTCTTGGAGACTTTCATGACTTTTGTGTGTGTTTTTGTGTGTTTTGTTTTTTTCTGTCTTTTTTAAAGATGAGGGGTCAGTATGAATCAAGATATTTTTCAATTGTCTTCATCAATTTCTATTATGTATATGTGTATCTCTTTTTCTGAGATATATATCTATATATATATATATATATATATAGAGAGAGAGAGAGATATACACACACACACACACACACACACTATTTTTCTTTTTACATATAAAGTGACAGGGTATATGGCATTTTGACACTTACCAAAACACTAAACTTTTTTATGTGACATCTTGATGGGGTAATACAGTACATAGCTTATCGGAAAATCACTACAGATATATATATATATATATATATACCAAATGTTGTGTATAGACGAAACAAAAAACATAGTCCCAAACCGAATGTCTAAATCATCAAAGAAATATTCACGGCATATTTTTAGTATCAACAAAACAATAAGGTGAATTGCATAGAAAGATTCATTCAAAAATAAATTAAAACATGTTGTCATTTTCAATAAATCATATTTTATAGGAAATTTATCTATATATATTGTATAAATCAGTACTTTGTGCTGAATTTTGTAAATCATAAAGAAAATTAGATTAATTTAGAATATTTAGTGGATATACTTGATTTTACAAGTAGCTGATTAATACCTAATTTTTTCCCCTTGGTTTGAAATCACTTTTCTTCTGCATTGTTGAAATGTGATTCTTGTCTTCAGTTTTTATACTTTTCATATTCTGTTTTTATTATTATACGTTTTCAATCCAAGTGTAATTTATCATCAGGTAAGGCTGATCAGTATAGATTGTATATACCCTGGTATTCGTTCAGACAAAGGGAAAAATTACATTGTTCAAAATTAATGGGTATTGTAGAAAAAACCTACTTTATCTTATTTTATTTATTTATTTTTTTTAATTTATGATCCTGGTCACTTGTTGCTTTTAAAGATTGGATTTGTTTTTAATGAGCCACAAAGATGAGGATATTAGTTTCAAAATATTCCTCTTCTTAAGACCTCTCCTTTGAATTTCTTTTCAGACTTATTTTCTTTAACTTGATTCAGCATTAAATGACTGATGAGGTTGATATGCCATAAAACAAAACAAACAAACAAAATATTCCTGAAATTTTTCGCACTATTTTTTGCTAAGATTTATTTTGTGCTTATTGTTTTTATTTGTTCTCATCCTACTAAGAGTTAAAACTTTTCAAGTAACTTCTGGAACTTATATTGATAGAAGTAATTTTGATTTTATTTTTAGGAATGTGGATTTTGCATGTTATGCATTTGCTTAATAGAACAGGTCTTTATTTTTTAATTTGTATAAATTTAGTATGCTCAAAAGAAATCATAACAATCAAATAGCTTCTTTTTTTTTTTCTTTTGTACACTTGTTTAAAAACTCTTCCTAAAAAGACTAAATAAAAGAAATAAAAATTCTATTTATTTTGAGAAAGGTAATAAAATTAATGAAGTAACTGCATTAGCCTAACAGTCAACAGCATGGAAAATGGAATTAGCAAACAGGGTTCAAATCCTATCTGAAGTAGTTTGTGTTTACTTTTGCATTAATGGGGAAAAGTATGAATCTATCCCTCTGAATTGGTCATGAAAGGGATTTTCTCCCTATTACAGGTATAAATTACTCACGTTACTTGAAGGGGAAATAGACATTTCTTTATCACTGTTGCTCTAAGAAGTGCCAAAAAGGACCTAGCTTGCTACCTTGAAGATTTACATGATCATGAGATAACTTGATTTTGATGAATTAACAAGTATTTTCAATTCAAGAAAATGTATTTATATCTCAATTTAAATCCTTTTAATCCAGAATTAATGTTGGCTGACTGAATGACTTTTGTGATGGACTTGGATTTTAAAGTGAAGAAATATGATGAGACCATAGAGATCAATTGATATAAACTGAAGTGATTCTTAAAAAAGAAAAGAAAAGAAAATATGTAGAAGTATTTGTAGATTTAATGATTATTTTTTTTCTCTGTAGTCTTAAAGTTTATGGAAATTTAAAAAAAATTTTTCTTTCATTATTAGTTAAAAGAAAAATAGAGTATACATAGTTGAAACTTAAAACTATTATCCCTAGATTGGTCACTGAAGAACATATCTATTTATGTTGATTATTAGAATTCTTGGCACTGAATGTTTACAGAATTCTTGATTTTTTCTCCTTGGGATGATGTATATTCTTATACAACTTTTCTAAATTAGTTTATAGCCTATACTTTAGGTCTGTTTTAAACATGCATCATTGAATTCTAAACAACCAATCAAATAACAGCAATAACAATGGTGGTATGAATAAAAAAAAAAAAGGAATAATTCATAGAAATACCCTAATTAAATGCATATGCACAATTCTTATGTAAAAGCAAAAAAAAAAAAACAATTCAAAATTAAAATAGAAAATATTCTGGTGACCTTTATAGGTGACATGCTTATATTGTTATTATTCAACGACTTCTATTGAAAAATCAAAGTAAATTTAATATATTTGAATATAAAATAATAGACAATATATTTTTTAATACTATTTTATCTTATTTTCAAAGTTTAGTGGTTTAAAACAAACTGTACAAATACATGTAATGGTAGCCATGGTAATTAAAATGGGTCTAAAGTTAGCATTTTTCTTTTTCTTTGACACCTTATAAATGTTGTATCCATCTTTTATTTGTGATGAATTTAGGCTCAAAATAGTGTGACTTATACATGTGCAAAATACCGTGCTTGGTATCTTGACAAATTCATTTTCTGGTTTTAAGAGACTTTCAATATTCAAGTCCTTTCTGAAGATCAAATTATTGAAAAACAAGATTTTTTTTCTAACACTGCTGAATGTGCATGTCTCTATGCATTTAAACTTAATTTATTTTAACAGATGAATGTTCCTAACTATTTTTTATTTCTAATAATTTATAAATTTGGAGAATTTCTCAACTGATATATTTCTGGTTTCTCAATATGGTCACTTTCTACTGAGCATCTCCCAATTTTTTTTCACTCTCTCATAAAGACAAGAAGTCATGATAATACACTAACAATACGAATATTTAATTATCCTATGTTAGAGTAAAATAACCCATCTTTGTAGCTCATCCCGATTTCCTGGACGACAAGGGGAGAGAATTAAGAAGTTATTTCCCTTCAATATTTCCGTATTAATTATGCTATTATTGTATTGAACATGATACAAATATTGAATTTTTTAATTATTAAAAACATGAGATCTTTAAATATTCTTTAAAAAAAAATGTTAAAAAATAATTTGCAATTTTAAACTTTAATTGTTCCTTTTTGCCACAATATAAAATGGATATTATTTTTTATTTTTCATTTTTTTACAAAAGTAAACTATTTGTTGAAACTGTTTATTTCATTGTTTTGTATCCATATCTGCATGTTTTATCTTTTCATGTATGCATGTGCAGCAATTGGAATAATACTTGCTTAAAGTTTCTGGTAAAATTTAATTTATAACATATTATTTAAAATTTACAACCAAGAAAGAAGAAATGTTTACAGTTGTTTGAAGAAAACTACTACCAACATTCTTCATGGATTCTTTCGTAAAAACTTTGCAATATTTAAAGCAATTTCTTGAGATTTTATCAACTTTTTATGATTTTTCATATACTATCATTTTTTTCTCCTGGTTATGCTAGCAATGTATTTTTGTCTTTGCAGAATTGGCTTTGCCTTTTCAATGTTACAACTGCTGTCATCATTTTAATCTTTATTCCAGGAATACAATGACAGTATCATTTGCACTAAAAACTATTAGATTTCTACTGGGAAGCAAGTTTTAGTTTAACATCAATAAATCCCACCATCAACATCAGCTTAGCAGTTGTGTAAAGAATCTCCATCTTGTTTTTAGACAGTTCAGAAGTGAATTGTTAAAAAATGAACAAAAATTGGAAAAAAATTCTATTAGATTTTTTTTTTTTTTTTTTTTTTTAATGAAGAAATTGTGTAATTGGAAAAATCATTTTTCCTAATTTTCATAAATTTAACATTTATAGATCTGATGTTTCACAAGTTTACCATATTCAATAACAATTTTTTAGTTTTAGCAGGCTACTACTTCAGAAAATCACAGTCAATACATATAGACTAGATAACTGTTATGAAATTCATCTTGTATTGCATGGACTATTTTCCTTGTTAATATTATTCTTTAATTCTTTACACCACCTCCCCCTAAAAAATACACAAAAGAACAATGAAAGTATCATGACTAATCCATAAGGAATCCTTTGCATGTGTATGGAACTTCATGATGGATGATTGACACCCCAATTCCACAGTAAATACATTAGAAGGCCAGAGGGCATGCAATAAAAATATTGTAAACAAAGAACAATATAAACAAGAAAAATAGTCTAATACAAAATGAATTATGACTACTTACTATTCAACAAGGATGGCTAACTCCACTTATGCTAAAGTAAATAGACCAGAAGAAGGCCACAGGGTATGCAGCCAAACTCTACATGTATTGAATCACATACTATATATGTTTTGGATTTTCTCTCAATTTCTATGATAAACTAAATTGTTGATACTATAATCGTACATTTCATACTGTTGCAGTAAAGTATATTACAGTTTTATTTGTGTGTGTGTATATGTATGCATATTAAGGCTTGGCAGGGAGGCTAGATATATTCATAGTTTTTTTCACTTTTCTGGGAACCCCCTGTTCTAATCCCAGTAAATTCTGTTAGAATTTTTTACTATTTAGCTTTGAAGATTTTTTTAAAAAATGTTGAAGTTGAAATATTGTTTGTGTGTGAAAGCAAAGAACAAAATGATACATCCAAAAAGTATAAGAATTAGTACAGTCATAAATTAACTCTAAAAAAATATGTATAAAAGGTGAGGCATGGAACAAAAAAAGAAGTTAGTTTAATACTAGTGTACTCATGCCATCAAATATATGATATATAATTTGTCAGATCTTTATTATTAGGACAGTTTAAATATATTTTTCCAATTATTATAAGTGTGAAATATAATTTATAAAAAAGAATATTTTGACACAAGTGTAGGGCGCCCAAGAAAAATTGAACTCACTACAGTAGTAATGGTCAGCTAAGTTAACTTTTTAATCACTACTCCACAATGAGTTAATTTGTATTTGCTCTCGTTCAAGGGAAGTAACTCAATAGTTTTTAAAAGTTATTTCCCTTGAAATTATAATTGATTTGGGATATTACTGACAAAAATAAGTATACAGATATACATATAATCTTATGATAGTTTATTATCCTTAATGAAAAAGATTTTTAAAAAAGCAAAAAGATGTATGCATATTTTTAATAGTAAAAATTATCACTTGAAACACAAAATATTATTTATAAATTTAAAGAAAAAAATAGTAACTGGAAAATGTCTTGCTGAAAGATATTAAACTGGTACATGAAACTCTAGTAAGATGTATAGGCAACTAATAAGCTCTTTTTTCTTTGCAATTACTACTTCTGTCCCACAATAGTTGCTACATTTGCTTATAGATTATACACAATAAGCATGACAACTATTGGGACAAAGATTTAATTTGACTGAAAAGAACCTCCATTTAAGTATTATGTATAACTTAATTATTTTTACATTCTTGGACTTCTTTTTGTTGAAAGTTTGTATTAAAAAAAATGCAAAATCAAAAGAGTTTTTTTTGGGGGGGGGAGTTGTAGCAGAATTTCTTTTATTAAAATAATTCTAAACTAAGATGATAAATTCTGTGATGCTTAAGGAGTGTTATATACTTAATAAACAAACTAGAGACTTGTTTGTTTGTTTACACACACACACACACACACATATATATATATATAATTTTTTAAGCAAAATCTCAGCTGTTAAAGATAGTTCCTCTATCATTGGCATATGATTTAATGTATACCCAAACATCATTATTATCTTCTTTCTTTTATCTGAAATGTTTCCCTTCTATAATAACTGAAATAAGAGTACAAAGAAGTCACGAATTTTGGCATAATAATCTGCACCCACCACATCAAGTGGAAGAAATGTCCTACATCTTGTCTAATTGTTTTTAGTTTAGAAATGACTTGAATGAATTTCTCATTAAAAGTTTGATGTCTCTTTTCATGTGTTAATAAACAATTAGATTCGTAGATTTTTTTACAAATGTTATTCTTTCCACTTAAAAAAAAAAATGTAAATAAATAATATTTCATTGAAGAAATTAGAAAATGAAAACAAAAATCTCAGGAACTGGTACTGATTGAATTCAATATGATTTTATTCTTAGAAATTTGAATTCTGTATAGTATACACTCACTTCAGAGATTCAGTTTTTTATTTATTCATTCTTATTCATATCACTGTTTTGGTATACTTGAAAGAAATTGCCAGCATTTACTTAGCCTAGTTTAGTTCTATACAAATCCAGATTTATGGTGCATCCAGTGAGAATCAAACTCACTAGTAATGGTTTGCTTGCCTAGCATACAAACCATTGTACCATGCAAGGCATCCTTGAAAGAAAATGTAGCTTAAAATTTAATGAGAAACAACAAAGTAAAAATTTAAAAAAGATTTTTTTTTCATTATTTAGCAAACATTCTAGTTCGTTTTTGTTATCTTTGATAAAATATATTATGATTTTGTCATTGTCATAAAAATATAGCTACAACATTGTTCAGTTTTTAAGTTTGATTTTTTTCTTGTCTCTGACTGCCTTTATTGTGCCTTGAATATTGAAACTGCTATACTTTTTTTACCCTTATTCTTTGGCACCACATAACAAAAGTTTTACAAATCCAATAAAAGAAAAATAAATATGTAAAAAGTAAGGTCCACAAATGTATTAAGTTTTAATGTCTTATATTAATTTTACTGGTTTTAAATGTGTTTCAGCTATCAAGAGTCTCTTCAAGTTAACTATTAAAGGCAAGTCATTCTAGTTTTTATTAATTTTTCCAACTCTCTCTCTCTCTCTCTCTCTCTCTCTCTCTCTTCCTTTTTTTTTTTATTATGATTGGTGAACAGACTCATGGCTGATTGCCTGCTGAACTAGTCATCCAATTCTTGTGTGCCATTCATGCCTCATGACTAACTGATGGATTGTCTCTCAGGGCTGATTCAGGACACTGATTGTTTTGCCAAGTTTATTGGGCATTCAGTGACTCACTAGTAATGGTCTGTTAGCCCAATTCACAAACCACTGTACCATGCAAGATGCCCTTGAAAGAAAATTTTAAGAAACAACAAAGTGAAAAAGTTGCTGTTGCGGTCAGTTGATCTGAACATGTGCATCTATGTTTTTACACTTGTTGGTAACTGGACCTGTTAATTGAAACAAACAAAATTACTTTATTAGTTTATGTTCATTGGTAATTAATTTTTCTTTTTAATGCAGATGTGAGTTTATTGTGGTCTTACTTTTTACATGCATACACACACCTTCATTGAAGATGGGAAAAGATAACAGGGCAGTAAATAATAATATAATTGATTGACCCTATTACTTCTGCCCCACTCTTTATATACACATTCATGCTTTTTGAGGGAACCTTCATACACTCCAAGATGAAAAGATATAAATCCAAATCAAAATAACTGTCAAACCCTTTATAGCTACAGATTGTATTTTTGATCATAAAATTTGGTGCCATTTCTCATTAAAAAAAAAAAATCAATCTAACTGAATGATTGATTTTTCTTTTTTTTTCTTTTTTTTTTTTTTAAATAATAAAATGGGTTAAGAGACAGATGTAATTAATATTTCTTTGATATCAAGTCAAAATTTCTATGGCTTCCTTTCTTTTTTTTTTTTTTTTTCAAGTCTGTGATGCTCTTGTTACAGTTGATTTTTGTTTGAAATTTATGTACAAGTGTCTTAATTCTGGAAAATATTCATTAGCATCTGTTTTTTGTTTGTTTTTTTGGGTTTTTTTTAAAAATGTAATGTATACTTGTAAACTTTGTTATTGATAATGTTATAAGTAGAAAGATTATCTAGAAATACAAAACAATAAATTGTACATTTTGGTTTTTGATATGTTAAAAAAATCATTGACATTCTTTTTTTTTCAAACCCATTTTCCTGCCCTTTGTGCTGGGATTAAAGTGCACTATCTGTTCATCTCGTCTTCAGGCAAGATGCAGTAAAAGAAAAAAATTGAGTTTTGTTCTTTAGGATTCCAGTCCTGCTGCAATACTGCTTCCATTACATCAGGAAGAGAGGGCTCAGCTAAATTCAACACTTGTGAGATGGTGGTCATGTTAACTGGGATTATTTTGGGCCTTGTTTATATATGAATATCTGCTCCCCATTAAATTGTCCAAGTGTTAACTTCCTCCCAAAGGGAAATAATCAAATGATATTTTTTTCTTTTTTAAAAATATAAAGATAAAAGTAGTGAGTGGTGTCTGTGTACTCGTTTTTTTTATCATGTTAATAATTTCCAAGTGTCCATATTACAATATTCCTGCTATCATGAAATCTGCTGTTATTCATGATAAACAGTTTTGACTTTAAATGTATCATTTCTCACTTGGCATCTCTTTTCTTTTTGCTTTTTAACTGCTGTTCTACTTTTTGTGCTTTTTACACACAAATGAACATATGTTAATCTCTTGTCACTAAGAGTAATTACTGCTGTTATGTGAATGCATTTTGAGTTGTATCAGGTTATCCAACGGGCAATGTCTTAGTTTTCTTATCAGCCTCTCTCTTTTTTGAAACTAAAGTATAAAATAGATAAAATTAAAACAAGGTAAAATAGTTTTAGCATTAAAATGAAAACATTGAAACCATGAAACTTATTAATATCTGATAATAAAATGTCAATCTTAGTAAAGAGATGTGATTATTATGACTATTTACTTACCTGACTTTTCATGTTTTTCATGTAAGCAGTCATTTGTAATGTGATTTGTGTGCACGTGTACATTCAAGTTCTTAATATTACTATCATTTATAAATATGCAAAAGCTGTTTTGTAGATAAAGACTCCATAGTGACAGATGACAGTCTTGAGTCAACAACCATTAAAACCAAACCAGAAAAAAGAGCAACACTTGGTTGAAGAATATGGTGCAGACATTTGTAAGAAAGAGTAAAGGAATAATCATTATCATCAAAAGAAACAGACTTTGTCATGTAGAAGGAAAACAAGTCCTGTTTGCTTTTGTCAGGACACGAGAAACAAGACACTCAGCATTGTGTTACACTTATCAATGTGTATACTTAATATAATCATAAATATTGAAGATCCAATTTTAGACAAAAAAAATGGTTTTGACCTATATATGACTAATAATCTTGTAAGATTGACTTTCAAACATGATAGGAAGGACTAGAAGTAGCTTTTGCCTTAAAAAATGAATTCCATAAATCAAAGATATACAATATTTACTCAGTTTTATTAGTTTTGCTAGAGCTACTAAAACAGAAAGCTCAGTTGATATTGAACTCAATACACTAAATGAATTTGTGTCCAACTGATTTGCTAAGCATAATTCTATAAAAATCCTTCATAGTAGATATCAATGTGGGCATTCCTATAAAAATGAGTAACTATATCATTTTGTGTCTTAAAAATGGAAAACAATTAACTAGAAAGAATTCATTGAAAGTTTTTTTTTTTTTTCAACAAAACTGACACTAGGATGATATTTTATTCTTATTTGGACTTTATGAAATATTTTTGTAATAAGAGAAACTAGGTTTGCATTATGTTTTATTCAAGTATAACTTGTATTTCAGTTAAGGTGGAGATTCTTTTCATATTTATTGGTGGCTGATCCAGGAAAAAGACTACTATGGTTGACTTCATCATAACTTCATTATTAGTTATTGAATTTCAGAAGCATTAAAGTATTCCTATGTAACTGATATTACTTAGCTCTATTGAAAGACTGAGTAGAAATTTTGAATTCCAAATCTGATGAAGCATCTCTCCATTTCATTAAAAAGGGAAGGTTATAAGTTGCCTTCACACCTTTACAGCACAGGCCATGTGAGATAAGGTAGTTTTGGGGGCCACTATCTACACACACACACATATATATATATATATATATGGGGCCCTAATTGCATCTAACCAGATTAATATTTAAACATGTCGGTCATTTGTTTACTTATAAGAATTATTAGTCAACTACTAATGTTTATCAACAGCAGCAATGAAAATGCCTTCTTTTTAATCTTGTTGATTTTATCTTTGCAGAATAAAATTAAATCTAAGACATTTTTTTTTTTAAATTGATACTGTTTTTCATTTGAATGAATGTTTTAAAATCGAATCTTGATTACCTCCCTTCTCTTTTGCACAACGATGTAAGGGGCCCAGCAATAGACATATACTTATTGTTCGGTTTCAAAAATGTTTTTTATGTTTTAACCAAACGACTCTTCAAATGTGTACATGTATTATCTGTTATTATCAGATAGTGATAATGATACTAGTAAAATTGTGGTTATTTTATAATATCTTTAACTCTATTGCAGGCAACTAATTTTTTTTTTAAATGACAAAAATGTCACCCTGCCTGTAAAAGGGATAATCCAAGAAAGAATCTGATATGAAAAAAAAAATCATTCTGTAAAAATATGTGGTAGAAAAAGTGAGCTTTTTTTTTTTCCTTTTTTTAATGTCAAACATGAAATGCAAGTATTTTTTTTTTTTTATCTTGCCCAGGAAAAAATTACAAAATGTATTACTGCTGATTTTAATTTAATTTTTTTTCCTTTTTATATAACCATAAGACATTATTTTATTTTTTTAAAAATTGCAAAAAAATTTTGCATTTTAGTAACTGAAGAAATATAAATTTGCAGATATTTCTGTATATTTTTAACATCACCTCATCTTGTAACAATTTATAAAATTGCTGAATCTCAATTGTATTTTATTTGCACACATATTGAGTCATTTTTTGCTTAATCTTGTGTTGCCTATCATATCATATTTCAATCTTTCCTAGTCATCCTTATTGCTTTGTGGGAAGGAAATGACTTATGGTCATCAACTGATAAAATAATGTTTTTTTTACATCAACTTATAACAAATTATCTGCTTGAAGATTTTTTAAAAATTTCTGTGAAGGAATGGAGAGGATTTTCTTTTTTCTTTTTCTTTTTTTTTTTTTCTTTTTTTTTTTTTTGGCTTTGTATTTTTAATAAATTTTTCTTTTCTCCCCGTTAAAAATTCTTGAAATTTCTGTCTCATGTAATCACAGCATTTTTAAACACTGCCTGCAGTTATGACTCTAAGGCTTTGTCAAATTATATTCAAATAAAGAATTCTGCAAAAAAACATGTCTTAAATTTGATCTTTTTTAGAACTAAGATTCAAACTAAAAAAGGCTAAGTTGGACATCAATCAACAAAGTTTCATTGTGATATAACCCCCCACCCCACCCTTTCATCCCAAGATCAAAAACAATATACAGATAGTACTGAAAAAATATATAAGTTGCCTGTCTGAGGATACCTGATTTGCATATTCAGCTTTTAATCATCAAATTATGACATTGGTTTTATTCTAATTTGGTCTTTTGTGATTTTTACAAATAAGAGATTGTTTTGTTGATAGCATTTATAATTAAATTGTTCATTTTAATTACTACTTTGTATTGGTGTTTGACATTATTGTGTTAGTATAGCATTTATTCTAAGGCTAACAGCAACAAATAAATGAATTAATACTTCGTTTAATTCTAACAATTTATCATTCAACACATGAATCAATTAATAACAATATGTTGTATAGCCACTCAATAACCATGACCATGATCAACGATACAAACACATAATACATATACATGTTCATGCAGAATACATACAGACGCAATGAATAACAGACGAGCGAAGACTTCTTTAACAAAATATGTACCTCTCACTTTATTGTAAGTGTTCGAAAAGGTTATTTAAGGTTTTACTGTGAGAGGGAGTTAGAGACCGAACAGAATTGCAATATATTGACCCCCACTCTTATGGCTGTCAACGTTGTGTCTTTCTCGTTCTCCAGGGCTACTCAACCGGAGGGCCAGGGGCTCAGCTTTCTGCTGAGTGCTGGCTTTCTCTACTACATCTTGTCACCAATGGGTCTCCAAAACTACTGGGGGCCCCAAGGGTCCCTTCGGCCAAGAGTGGCTTTCTCTACCACATCTTATCAGCAACTTCTTTGGACCCCAACTCAATCGGGGGCCCCGAGGGCTCCTTCGGTCTGGCATGGCTTTCCCTACCACATCTCGTCTCTAACTCCAACTGTCTGACTTCTTGTCTTGACTGAGTTATATAATAGTTCAACGCCCACTCAATCCTTGGAATGGCATGTTTGATCGTCATCAAGCGGAAATAACTGTCATGCAGTTCACAGGTCACTCTCTTCCGGTACATCACTGTGTAGCAGCACAGTGGGACCTTCACCTTGTCCCATATTATCAGCTGAGCTCACCTGTGCGATTTCTTTTGATTAATGGCCATTGGGATGTGTCACTTCCGCTATCTTTGGAATGGTATGTTTGCCGGGCCGAAGGTCAAAATACAACAAATATACAGTCCTCCCAGTGTATACAGTTGAGTTTGAGGGACTTACCGGCATGCCGAAGATGATATCTGGCATCTTAGGGTTGTCTTTCTGAGAGCCTTTAACATCCTCACCTCACGGAACGTCTGGTGGAATCTGTCTGACTTGATTTTGGATTTTTGTGCCAAGACTTCTGAGCTCATCATGGGATTAGTATATCCAATCACAGAGAGCCTCTCCCTCACTCACTCCATACACTGGAATTACTATTTTACTGACCCAACAATATTTTTAAGACTTAATGATATTGATGTTTGCTAGCATGGTTAAAGCAGAATCAGAAGCCTTTACCCTATAGAAAGTACTGTTATTAAATATTTTGAACAAGCACAAAATCTTTTTTTTCTTAGGATTGTAGGACCCATTAAGTATTTGGAACAGAGGGTGGGATCCATATCATTTTGAGTTCGGCAACTCTTTCAAATAGCAATGTGTGATCACCTTTTTGATTGATTCTGAAAAAATTTTTAAGATAGATTGACCGCTCTTTTTTTTAATTTACCAATTTTATTAAAAAAATTTTCCTAAAGTTTAGCATTCAAACCCCCAAACATGAATTGAATACTTTTATGTTGACTGCAATAGAATTTGTTTCTTGTAGTATAATGTAGTATAAATATTCAATAAGTCCTACATATGACATTAAGCTGTATTAGATGGCAAGGCTCTCCAGTCCTGGAGCTTTGGGGAATGTGAAGTACTCCTTCATTGCCATTATTCCCAGGTCCACTCTCACCCAAAGTGCTAGTAGCTGTTAGGGTCCTATGGGTCAAATAGAATTATTAAGGGAGGAAAAACTCTTGACAAAAAGCTAGACATGTGACAACCTGCGAGGATGGATGTACATGCCATCATGTACTCCAGGCCAGTCACTGTGACCATTGGGATGCTGATCTTGTCTTGGACCATCCTTGCCAGCACAGCATTTTCTCAGAGGAAGAGAGAGGTGCTCAAGCAACTGACAAATCCTTATGCATTCTAATAAAAACCTTGCCAACTTTCCTTGCGAAACATGTACTTCAACAAAGAAAACTACCCATACTGGTAGGTCGTTGCCCAAGATTAAAAGCTTCAATGAACATACAACCTATTTATATTAAGCATTCATTTTCATGCAGTTCAATGGTTTGAAGTATTACTATTTAACACTAATAATTCTATTTAATACTAATGGTTTAGTTTGGTTTGATGGCATATCAACCTTTGTGTGTTATTTAATGCCAAATCCTGTTTATGCATATATGATATGTAAGTGAATAGTTTGTAGCAAACTTTCCATCTCTTCTTCCCTTAGCTATTAGGCTCTTTAGCCTTGGCACAGCAATCAGTCTAGAAGAAGGAAAAGTCTGAATTTAAACCAGTGGTACATTACTTTAAAAAAAATTGACCTTGTGTCATATCCTGCCTGTGGTCAAGAAAAAAAGAAAATGGAGTAAGACAACAGCACAAGAATTTAGGCAAATCAGCATCATTATGAGAGGTATCTTGACTATAGAGAAACTTTTCCTTAATATAACTACATAATCTATGTCCATGGCAGTTCAATGAATCATATTTGGTGAAGTGTAGATAGTAAGATGTAAGATTGAAATCTCAATTTAATATAGATGGACCAAGGCCCGTCTCAGACATTGTTAAAATTTGAGGCTGCATGGTCTGAGTAAATGCTACTTCAACAACAGAAGTTAGAATGTGTTGCATGTTGACCTTTGACAGAGCTGTCAATCAAGGATTTCTCTACACAGGATGCAACTGTGTAAACAAGCGGAAGCAGCTCATGTGAGTTGATGGCCAGAAAAACACCTAAGTGTCATGAAATTATATATACATAAGTACCCATGGCAGATACGGTCAGTCTTGCAGTTGAGAATCATAAGAGTAATAGCCAGTGGACACCCAGTTGAGTACCTTTCGTGAAGGAAACGAAGACGCAATGCCCAGAATATGGAAGCACAATGTGGGTTAAGAAAATGGTCAATATAGCAATCCTCTGCCTGAGTTCTCAGCCAGTCTGTGTCCATCTCCTTTCATCTCTCTGTCTCTGTCTCTCTCTCACACTAACAGAAGCTTCAACCCTTACAAGAAACAGATGAGAAACCTATTTTTGTAAAAAAGTGTTATGCCTCTTCATTATGCTGGTACAGTATATAACAGCATATACAACGCTAATATTGGTGTAAGAGATAGTAGCATACTACGTATGTTTTATTATTAGGATTTGTTTTGGGTCTGTAAAGTTTTGAATGAGAAAGGGTAAGTTGAGGTTGTGTTGCATCCTGAGGTCCCAAAATTGCAATGAGTGCTATTGATGAAAAGCAGGACGACCAGCTCGAACATACATACAGCAGCTATGTGAGGATACGGGATGTGGTCCTGAAGACCTGCCAGAAACGATGAATGATAGGGAGAAGTGGCGAGAGAGGGTTGTCTTTCTGAGAGCCTTTAACATCCTCATCTCACAGAACGTCTGGTGGAATCTGTCTGACTTGATTTTGGATTTTTGCGCCAAGACTTCTGAGCTCATCCGTGCTAGCGGCATGACATGATGATGATGATGATGATTGATTCAATCTATCTGATGGAATTCCTTAACAAAGCACTTGCATATAGCATCAAGAGGTCCCACTAGGAATCACTGCATCCATTTATAAAATAGCCCTGGTATTATATACTCACTGATAGGATAGGTTTCTTGAGTATTATACAAAGGTTCAGATCTCTATACTATCAGACAGAAAATGCCAACCCAATAAGACATTAGTCTCATTGTTGTCATTGAAGAACAGACCAGAATAGAAAAATTGAAACAGCACACCCACAAACAACAAGACATGAATTAGGCCTTATAAAACAGCAGTTCTCTCTAGATCAAAAACAATATGCATGTAACACCAAGACAAGATCCCAAGGTCTAAATTACTCAAGAAGAGAAGGGGAAAAATAGCTGCTTGGAAACACTCCAAAACAAAGAGACCATAAGGTTGTAATGGTTTGAAATTATTTTCTTATTTCCATTTATCTCGAATGATTCATTGATTTTAACATGTCAACCCATCTAGGATTGTTTTATACCAAGAGGTTAGGGAATCATGTTCTTTATATGTTGATTTTGTTTCTTAAGATTTTTTTTCACATGAATTGAATAGAAATTATTCTTAAGCAGGTCTGTTTGATCCATAAATGGGACCTTAACAAATACTACCACTCCAGGTCCAGATATCTAAAGTTAATTTATATTTTTATGATAAACTGGTTTACAAAACCATTTTAGATGCAATTCTATAATGAAATGTTTCAATTTATTTCTAAATAAGTGATTGACAGAGTATGCAACAACAATATTTACTATGTATTTTTAAAGAAATAGATTTATAATGTTTCCAATCAAGGTGTATCAAAAATATGTTTTAATCATTTAAATATTCTTTTGAGAACTCCTGTATTTCAGGGAAGTTTATATAATACTTTACAAGATATCTTTTGATGATCCAGGCTTTTCGGCAAGTTTTTGAGTACTGGCAGTTGGGTTCTCTTCTATCTTTAAAGTATCATAATTGACAACAGATAGTCATTCACTTTATTTTAAAATACAAGTCATCATCTTTAAAACAATTTTGAACAATACAATCAGATACTATTTTAGTTCCTTCCACTTCCAAAATTCTGTGAGCAGCTTCAGAGGCTTTGAGATGTAGTTTAAAACAATGCTTCAAAATTTCCAGAATCACAATACTTGTATCTGCTATTGTAACCTCTGAAACAAAAGGTATAGCTTAATCATATATATATATATATATATATATATATATATATATATATATATATATATATTGTGTGTCCCGAAAGTCATCTATGGATTTTAAAGAAAGGAATAAGAGTTTGATTTTTTTAATAAATTCATAATTCTTTTCAGATTATGAAGTAAATTGTAGTATTTTTCAAAGAGATTAACAGATTACCAACAAAATTACATGTTTTTGATATTTAAATACCAAAGTGACTTTTGGGACATGTATATAATTATATATATAAATCTTGAGGTGTGTTCATGATATAAGCTTTGCTATAAGTCTTGAAAAACAAAATATTTTGATACATAATAATAATAATAATAGTGATATGAATAATAACCAACACCACCTTTCATTTCTTTAGAGAAGGAGCTTAGAAATGTCAAGATCATTAGATTGTTAAAAAGTTTGTAAGATATTTTAACAAAATATTTTATTCATATAAATTCATGTTTTCATTATTCAGTCATGAAAGTATTCTCTCTGTTTTTTTGTTTTTTACCTTATACCACCTTCCAGGAAAATTGTGTATTCTATAATGAAAGAATAATTCATGTTTTGAATTCACTGAGAAATTCTTTTGATATTTTCAAATTGTTAAAACTTCTGACTAGACAAGAAGTGTTGCATAGAATAAAACAAATGACAGTCTGAAGGCAACAGGTCTGGAGAATGCACTCCATATGGAAGAGTTTTCCTATCTCAATTCTGATTTTTTCTTTTTGTTTTTTGGGGAAGTGGAGCAATCACAATTGCAGCATGTAAATAGGCAAAATAACTATATAAAAATGTATGAGAATTGACTGAAAAATTCATAGGCTGACCAAAATACTCTCATGGAAGGAAACAAAATGAGGTTTAGAAAAAATATCTTTTCTCTTTCAATACATCATTCAAATGAATTACTTGCTCACTGTAGGACAGAATACAGTAATGGTCTGCCTAGGTTTCAGCCATTTTTAATAAAGAATTCTCTTTGAATCCCACAGAAGACAGATTGATTTTAAAGTTATGTCAACTTGTCTGGAGTTATTTTTTAAGGGAATTGTATTCATTGTATATTTATATTTACATTTTTGTGTATCTAATACAAATAATTATATGGTTTTAAGTAATCATTTCTATTCAATAACAGCCATTTGTTCGAATTGTTTCAATTAACTAATAATAATCCTGAGTAAGCAATTATATTCTTAAGTAACTATACTTAAAAAAATGTGGCGAATACGCCTAATCAAGCAGAGACACTACTGCATAGTCTGGAACAAGCCGCAGCTGGCATTGGCCTCCATGTCAATGCACACAAAACTGAATATATGTGTTACAACCAAACGGGCAACTGAAACTAGTAGACAAATTCACCTACCTAGGAAGTAGCATCTCATCAACCAAAAAAGACATCGACACACGACTGATGAAGGCATGGACGGCTATCGATAGGCTCTCGATCATATGGAAATCAGACCTAACCAATAAAATGAAACAGTTTCTTCCAGGCAGCGGTTGTGTCGATACTGCTATATGGATGCACTACATGGACGCTAACTAAACGGCTGGAGAAGAAATTAGACGGAAATTACACAAGAATGTTGAGAGCAGTATTGAACAAGTCCTGGCGACAACACCCCACGAGACACCGACTATACGGACACTTGCCCCGCATCACGAAAACTATACAAGATAGATGAACCAGACACGCGGGACACTGCTGGAGAAGCAAGGACGAGCTCATAAGTGATGTACTCCTATGGACCCCCACATATGGCCGTACAAAAGGAGGATGACCAGCTCGAACTTACATACAGCAACTATGTGAGGACACAGGATGTAACCCTGAAGACCTGCCAGAGGCGATGAATGATAGGGAGAAGTGGCGAGAGAGGGTCAGGGATATCCGTGCTGGCGGCACGACATAATGATGATGATGTATGGTTTAAAGTATTCCAATCTAATACTAATTATTAAATAATTTCAAGTAACTATTTCCATTTAATAATAGAAATTTGTTTGCACAATTATATGGTTTCAAGTAACCATTAATAATAATTCTTAGTAAACAATTATAGCTTCAATCAACTATTCTTAATACAACTATTTTACAATTGTATAGCATCTAATATGAATAATTTTTAAACAACCCACTGTTAGAACCCTAACAAGTAATACCAATCCAGCTCAGAATGAACCTAGGAGTAATGGCAATGAAGAGGTACTCCACACTCCCCAGAGATCCTGAACTGGAGTCTCACAATCAGATTTAGTTTAGTTTCATACCCAGGAAATTCAAGAAATTCTAAGTGTTTTAGTACACTCTTCTAAAAGATTGGGCTGAAAATTTCATATGAAGATGCCATATCTGCTGTTGAAGACTTTTTTACTAATGAGGTTCAAGCACTTCAACACTTATGGAAGAAGTGTGTGGACTACAAAATAATACTGAAAAATAAATCTCATATAATCACATTCCATGAAATTATATTGGTCAGCCGATGAATTTTTCAGCCAACCATCATGTTCAAGTTATTTATACAGTTTTTAAAAATCCTCTGATTCATCAATTTTCAGTTTATGAAAATTATTTTTTTAAATTTCACAATCCCCTTTGCTTGCTTTTACTGCATCATTAGCAAAAAAATTCTGTGATTCATTCTTTCATTCATCTTTTTTTCCTCAGGTTCAACATAAAGTATAAACAACAATAAATATACATCTTATATCTGGTCATGTCTGTTTCTACAAACAATTTTTAGAATATGCACAAGAGTTAAGTAAGCCTGATACGTTTAAGATTTCCTTAACATTATGCAAAAATAATTGTGTTGGAAACTTTTGCTTCAAAATAATATTCCTTAAAGGCTTTTCTTAAATGTGCTGATGTTACTGGCAAAGAGTAAAATTTATGTATTCTATAGAATGTTTCACATTTCTTTGGCAAAATATAAAATAAGTTTATTCCATTCTGGCCCTATATACTTTAACAAGGACTTTTAGGGAATGCCTAGGTGTTCTATGAAGTGTTAAACATTTTTTTTAAGTAGTGGTTAGGTACTTTATCAAAAAACTGAACTCTGTGAAACCTTAACTAATTAATTATAATAAGTAAGAAAGATGAGAATTTTAATTATAATAGTGAATCTGAAACTAGAACGAAAAAAAATTGCCTCATTTTCACCTTTTATTTACTATAGCTTCATTACAAGTTCACTAAAGTAGTGACACTATGAAGTCTTCTGCTCCTGGGTGTACATATTTAGGTGCAATAATGCATATACATGTAGATGCAAACACATCTAATGCATATGAGTATAAGTAATATATATGTACAAATATGGATGTGTGTGCAAGGTAGGATCAAAAGAATAACTAAAACAAGTTAGGAAGGTCAGCAGATTCTAATAAATGATGAAATAGAAAGTGAAGGATTTCTTAATAGGGATGGAAGGGTTAGTTTTTTATGCCTATTAACTTAAGCCTTCGACATGAGTACATTTAGAGATCAGTAGACAAGGGTATCATTTTTTAAGTACTTTAGTTTTGAGAGGTTCATACAAGACGTACAAGGGTTCTTCTCCAGATGCAAGAGCCCAATATATTCATATAATCAATCAGGTGATAGGCAAATGAGCTGCAACTTAGAACAGTTCTGGTTATGCTGCTGGGGCCTCCACCATTCGCTGTAGTTGGTTGTAGGGGTACAGGAGGTTTAGAAACTGACCATTTGACAAAATGGGATAAGAACTTTGTTTGCTGTCCATGTGATAGTAAAAGATTAGCACCCAGGTCCATATCTTAAGGTGTCACAAGCAACCCCCCACCACCAGCCAGGATGTACCAGAAAAATTGTCATCCATAGGGAGGGCCATATGTGGGTATTCTTGGAATTTGTTTTTCTTTCTTTTTGCTGTGGCTTGAATGATTTGGGCTAAAACTTTCGACTGACTAATCTTTTATGGAATGCCTTGATGTTCTACAAAATGTCAAACCTGCAACTGACTAATCTTTACATAAAACAATAAGGAGTTGAGTCATTTAGCAGGTGAGATTGTGCAAGCTATGAAAAATATTACCAAAAGGTTAATAATATGTAGAATGGAAAGGTTTGTGCTGTAAGGCAGTCTTGAATGAAACAAGAACAAAATTGTAAAAAGAGAAAGCAGGATATTCTTAAAATGCACAAAACAAACAAATGTTTGACAGCAAATTAAAAGATAGCCAATAATTCTGGGCTGGACTTTCACCTGCTGAGGCTCCAAGTTATATATAGTTTGAGGCCCCACTCTAAAGAAAAATATGGGTAAAAAAATTATTATTTTTTATATTAATGTTAATGATTAAAAAAATATTATATATATATATATATATATATATATATATATAATGATGATTGTTCCATCTTCACAAATGATGGCGATCTCTTCATTCTCATACTCCAGTGACAAGCTGAATTATTTATGTTGTACAAACATTTGTAAACACTACAGGATATGGTGATTTCCCCTTCTCACTGTGGTACTCTACTAATTAAGTAGCTGTACTCTCCCATTAACATTGCCATGTTCCTCAATGAGACCACAATACTTTTTGCCATATTGTCATTTTGTTGACATATGCCTTCAGAGTTACTGCTACCCATAAAATAGTAGGATTTATTATCAAGGTTCACTCTCCTAGATTTGTCATGTTTCCTAGACTGGTCTCTGAGCCAAGGAAGCCCAGTCTTACCTGCTATTTAACCCATATCCAGTGTATATATATATATATATATATATATAATTTTTGATGAATTAGTGCAAAATAAAAATATATTTTTAAAAAATGAGACCCTGAGGGTGTGTAACCCGAAACTATAACATATTTAGCATACAGGCAAGTCCAGCACTGCAATAATGGTGAAGTACATTGTTTGCTGTAGTTTGGTCATTTCACATTTTACCTAAAGCAAACTTAGAAATTTACAGAATGCCTAACAAATGTATACAAATGATTTCATTTAATATTTTGCTTTAAAGTTTTGGAGTATTCCCTATACTATCATAATTTCATACTTCACCAATAACAAGTCTATCATCTGTAACTGTAAGATGAGACATTATTATGACTTGATTAATTAAAAACCTGATTTCACACATTGTCTAAAGAAAGCATGGGCAACCTTTTTTGAGAAATATGTTGCATGAGACATGGCTCATCATCAGGTAGACTGTACTATTCAAAAAGTTCAAGGTAATTTTATATTGAAAGTACCTCAACTATTTTTTACTACAGAAGACCATATGCTAAAGTATCTACCTTAGAAATAGGGAAAAGTTTAGTTTTTTTTTCTCAATAGTAAAAAGGTCTTTTCTATAAAAGATAGAAGTTTTAAACAGGCCATTCAAAAAGCACCACAAGTTGCCATTTACCTATGACTGAACTAAAGTAAACTTAGTAATCTATAAAATGCCTTGGAAATGTATAGATATGATTTAATATGATTTTATTCTATACTTTGCTAGTAACACCAATATTTGAATGATGCTAAGAGGGAAAAAACAAAAAACAAAGATTATTTCATTTCGATTCATTCACAGGGAATTTTGATTTTCTTTGTTTTTTTTTCTTTTTTTCCCATTGTTCTAAAACTTTGCATAAATTCAGTTGGTTATGAAGAATATCACATACTGTCCCATGGCTAATTCCCAGATTCTTTGCAATTGTTTTGATACAGATTCGACGATCATCATTAACCATTTTCTCAATCTTGCCAATGGTGTCTTCATTCTTGGCAGTTGTCGGTCGTCCGCTTCTTGGTTCGTCGTAAATACTGATGCGTCCCGATTTGAACTGTCGACGCCAATGTTTGACAACATCATAGGAAGGTGCATCACTGCCATATACAGCAGACATCTCCTCGTGAATCTGCTGTGGAGTTTTACGTTGTAGGTGCAAAAACTTGATGACAGCCCGATACTCAAGCTTGTCCATTTTTATGAAATTCTCCCTCTTTTTGCTCATTCACTCCTGTACGTTCCTGAAATAAACAGTTTTTCCTATTATTATTGTGAAAAGAAGATATATTGATTTATTAAAGATTTACTGAATATTGGGTAAAGATTTGACTTATAATGCAAACTTTGTTTTCAACTTTTGATTTGGTTTGTTTTCTTTGTTTAATGGCATATTAAAGCTATCCTTGTAGAGAACAGTAGTGATACCATTTAACCCATAGTTGGGGGGATAATTGGATCATACCTTTCCCAAGGGTATTAGTCCAATAGTGCCACTGAAGTTTGAACTCACTTTGAAGTCACAGTCCAGCACATTGACTATTATGTCATGGGGACTCCCTCAAAAGTGCTAAGGAGTGACACTGATCCTTGGCAAAGCAACACAGATATTACACTTTAATCATAGTAGAAATTACATAGAAAGAAAAAGTCATATTCTTCATTATATACATTAGGTTGTTCAGAAAATACAGCCCGATTTTAGAATAAACTGTTTAAATTCTGTTCAAACATATTATTTTAATAGTAATTGTAGAAAAAATTTAAATTCCTAATGATTAAAGTGTTCTCTTAGTTATTTTTCTATTGCTTCTTTCAGAATTTCTTTTTGAAAGTTATAGGAAGATTTTAAATGAAAAAAGCAGTGATAGATTTACTTTTTTTTTTGCACGAGTTCATATTTGGTTATAATTTTGCTACATGACTATACTCAGACATGTTACCAGAATGACACTGCAGAAGCTCACTGATTTGGGATATGAGACTTTGTTGCATTTAAAGATTTCTTGGCATCAAAACCTTTTACAAGCATAAAAAACTTTATTAATTGAAAACAAAAATTCATAGATACTCAGAAATCATTTTGACTGATTAAAACAATGTTTAAATTCATTCATTCAAGAATAAAAGTTTATTCTAAAATTGAACATCAATTTTCAAACAACCTTATATATATATATATATATATATATATATATGTGTGTGGGTTTATCCAAAAAGAAATTTTCAAATATCATACCAAAAAGACATTTTACAGTACTTACAACTGAAATCTTGTATATCAGTGACTTTTTGTATAAAAAAATTGCAATTTGTATACAGTACACTTGAATTTTCCCTTAGTTGAACAACTGTGAAGCAATGTGCTTGTGGGAAATTCTGTCTCAAATTAGGGAAAAAACTTTTATAGAAACATTTCTAGTCATTTACTAAACTTTCCAAGGCTAGAAATATAGGGTACCCAGTGAGAATTGAATTCACTAGGAATGGTCTGCAAGACTAGCTTGCTGACCATTTCACCACATGAGGTGCCGTAATTTTAGCTTAGATTTGACATAAAGCTGCAAGTATGGAGTACCTAATAAAGGATTGAACTTGTAATGCAGAAATAAATGTGTGAGACCCAGGATTTATCAGATCTCCCTCCAGGCCAGTTGTTTTAATATGAGGGGGACTATGTACCGGCTCATTGGCCTAGTGGGTACAGTGTTCGCCAATGGTCCGGGAGACCGGGGTTCAATCCCAGGTCGAGTCATACCAAAGACATTTAAAAAAATGGTACCTGATACCTCCTTGCTTAACACTCAGTATTATAAGATACATATCAAGGGTAAAGTGGAGCAATCCAGGGAAAGGAGTAGCGCCCTCCCCTACACCTCAGTGTAGTAGCTATTGAAAAGGGAGCCTTCGGGTTACCCTCAACTACAGTAGCCAATTTTACTTTACAACTTATGCACAAATCAAAACTCAAAAATACTTAATCTCCTCAGCATTCACCTTTGGAGTGTCTCAAGCACCAAGCAATAGACTTAACCCTGGTATGCAGGTAGTACATAGGAGTAAAGCCTCCTGGTCTAGCATGTTAACCATTGTACCACAATAAGGAGCCAAGAGAGATTTTTCTAATATTGCAACAGGTTTATAAAGAGGATAACGTGAATCTTTCTTCATGTAAAAATTGTTTTATTTGAACTTTAATCAAAATATGAACAAGAACAAAATGTCTTTGAGGATAATATGGTTGATAAAATTATCAAAGATAGACTATTCAATATGGAAATAAAAAAAATATGATTAACATATTCTATTATTTCAAAAACGGTTTTATGGAACTATCGAATATTTTTTTAAAGATATAAATTCTATTTCAAAAAGTACTGGTTGAATAAGTTGCTATTTAAAGACAAATATTAATACAAAATGTTCTTTCTTTATTTGATAATTTTCTATAAAAAACATTATTATTACTATTACAAAATAAAGTATGCTAAATATTACTAAAACTGTCGTGATGCTGTCAAAATAATCTGTCTAATTTGCATGAGTGTAAGAGAGAGCCGATATAAGTCTCTCACTGAGAATAACTGTAAAGCTTGATTAGCAACTGACTAGTGCTAACCTTGTACATCACAACAATGGCATTGCCAATAGGATGCCAACTGTCTCTTGAGGATCCTGATTTTGTTGATACCTGGCTACAATGTTTTGCTGTGAGCACAAGAACTAAAAACCTGAAAGACAACAAAGAAAAAGGAGGAGAAAATGAGATTACGGATCTCTTTTTGGCTACACCTGGATCCAAGGCGATAATGAAAGTCTTCAATATGGTGTATCCGATAAACCTGGAAGATCTGACTATTGAAAAAATAAGTCAGATCATAAGAAGAAATATGAGGCCCAAGAAAAGGTTGGTCATGGTAGAAAGAACGAAGTTCATATCAATGAAACAAGAAATTGATGAACCAATCATAGAATATCTACACTGTCTATGAAATGCGAGTAGATATTGCATGTTTGAAAAACTTGGACAAGAAGAGTAAATGATTGAAGAGGACTAAATTGAATTAAGGTTAATTGAAGGTATGTACAATGTATCACACCGATATAAAATAATGGAACAACAACAAATAGGAAATACGTCTTTAAATACCTGCATTGACTTTATACAGCAACAAGAATTAATAAAGAAATACAACTATGATAAAGTCAATCCAGTGAACAAATGTTTGCAGATACTTATATGTTAAAAAAGATTTTAAAAAATGTTTGTATTGTGGACGTGAACATGAAATAAAAAGGGAAAAATGCCCAGCATTTGGGAAAACTTGTACAAATTGCTTAAAAACGAACCATTTTCAAGCAGTATGCAAATTCAAAAAGAAAAATGTTGAAAGAGTGTAGTTTTAGGGTGGATAATCTCCCTGTGTGTTGAACCCGGGATTGAACCAGCGACCTTTAGATTTCAGTCTAAAGTGCTTGTTACACCACTTCCCTCTTTGCGTTCCTCCTCCACTTTCCTCTTCTCTCTCTCGCTCTCCTTTCCACTCTCTCTGTGCTTCTTCCTTCGTTTCTCTTCCACCTTCTTTCCTGCTTCTGCTTCTCGCCGAGAAAAAGTCACCCCTAAGAGAAAAACGAGTCAGTTTTTATTTACGCCACTTTACCCATAATCCATTTCCTTAGCCTATAAAAATTCCAGTCGGGGGCCTCCTCTCTTTTTTCCTTTAATGGGCTGAAGGTGGATTATTGAAACAGCGGTGAGTATTTTTCTTTTCTTTGTTTCAGATCACTGACCTGCACGCCAGACACAAACGAACCCTCTTTTGTCGAGAGCTGCCGTTAGTCTCACTTTCATGTCCACAAAGAGTTAAAGAAAACGAAACCAATACGCAAGTCTTTTCAGTAAAAAACAAAAACAATAATGTAGAAAAAAGACATTATACTAAAGGTTAAAATCAGCAACTTCGATTTGAATATGCAAATGGATACCGGCAGTGAGGTAATGCTTATACCAAGAAATTTCTGGGAATGCATTGGAAAGCTAACTTTACAAAAGAGCAAGTTACTACTCTGCCTATTTGATGGGTCGGTCATAAAAACTTTAGGTTACTTTGAAGGTTCCTTGGAGTTAGAAGATAAATTTGAAGTAATACCTATGATAGTTATAACTTGTAAAAAGAACCATGGACTTCTTGGAAATGATGTGCTTAACATAAATTCTACCAAATTAATTAATGAGATAAAAATGGAAAAAACTGGAAAGTTAAAAAACTATAAAGCCAGTTTAAAATTAAAAGAAAATGTTACCCCCTCTTATTATGAGGCACAAAAATTACCAGTACATTTGTTGCCATTAGTAGTAGCAAAACTATGAAAATTTAGAGAACAAGACCTTCTTGAACATGTTTCCCCTGGGGGTAGCAAGTGGGTATCACTCATTGTAGTTTTAAGAAAGTCAGATGGAAATATATGTATATGTGGAGATTATAAAATAGGTGCAAATCACAAAGCTTGCTTGGACTCATATCCTATACTTAATGTTGAAGTTGCAATTCATACACTGGCAGGTATAAGTGTTTTTATAAAAATAGATCTGAAAATGGCTTACCACCAAATACCAAAAGACGATAACTTCAAAGAAGTAACAACAATAAACATGCCAATAGGAGGAGGATGCCTTATGGAATAAAAACAGCAAGTGCCATATTTCAAAGGGTCATCAAACAGGTTCTAGAAGATATAAAAAAATATGGTTTGTTAACAAGATGATATATGCATATGAGCTACTAATGAAAATGAATTAAAAAGGAAAACTGACATTGTCTTGAATAGTTTAAGAAATGCAGGAATGAGAAGAAATGAACAAAAATGCATAAATAATAGCAGTAAAATATCCTTTTTAGGTTACACCATTTCAAAAGAAGGTATAACACCAGACCAAACCTTGATAGAAAAAATATTAAAAATAGCTACACCTACAAATAAAAAATAATTTGAATCTTTTTTGGGATTGGTGAATTTCTACAGGCAATATATACCAAAATATACAGACTTGACTGAGCCGTTTGCAAATTCAAGAAAAAAGAATGTTGAATTTATCTGGTCAGAGAAACAACAAAAAGCTTTTGATAGATTAAAAGTAATTATGGCAAAGAAACCAGTAGTCAAAGTTTTTGATCCAAAAAAGGACATTACATTAACCACAGATGCAAGTGAACATTCAATATCTGGAATATTATCACAAGAAGGACATCCGATAATGTATTTATCTAGAAGACTAAAAAAGACTGAATTTAATTATTCAAATATAGAGAAAGAAACTTTGGCCATTTGTTGTATATCCATAATACAACTATACGTATATATATACAATATATGCGGAAACATAATCAAACATAATGACGACTTCAATAAACAAATGGACACACTTCTTTATAAAAATATACCTCCCACACTTTATTCTCGAAAGGGTTGATGTTGGTTGTGTGTGAGAGGTGAGTTGGAGATGGGGACAGACTGCTACATATTGACCGAAAGTTCTTCTGACCATAGCAGCACTTCTTTCACATTCTGACTGGGCTGCTCAACCATGAGTCGCTGAGGGCCCAAAGCCCTCTATCTGCCGCTGGCTCTCATGCTGGCATCTTGTCCCCAACTAACTGCAACTGGAACTTGAACTGACCCAAGCCATCTGTGGCACATGATTATATAATTGTTTGATACCCACCTGCTTCCTGTAGGCGTATGCATCTGCCACCATCACCGAATTCAACCACGTCCACAGGTCAAGGTGATATTCCAATATCTTCGACCAGATGCACCTGTTTCGCTGTTCTTCCGCTTATTTACACAGGTACATCTCTTGATTGATGGCTTGGTCAAGGGTCAATATGTAACACATTGTGTGGACAAACACTAGAGCCAGACAGTTTTTAATTGAAAAAAAATTTCTTTTGAGGAGTAATCATAGAGTTTATATTCAATCCAAGAAAAGAATTACCCAAAGTCATAACATCGAGAATACTAAAATGGGCAATAAGATTAATGGCATTTGACTTTGATATAGAATCAAAGGAAATTCAATTCCCCACGTAGATGCACTATGAAGTGAGCGATTTTACAAGGAGTCAAAAGATAAAACAGAAGAATTTGAAGATACATTTTTACATTGGGTAGAGACTGATGTTTTGTCTTTAGATAGAATGGCTGCGGAAACTAGACATGATCCAGTACTAAATAGGATAACATCAAGAATAAAAAAAAAAAAACATATGGGGAAATTGCTCCAGAGCAGAGAGGCCCTACAATCTTACACAGACTACTTTACATTCATGGCCCAGAGAAGTGGAGCCATAGCGTTGTGTGCATATGGATCATGCATACATTACTGGAGTGGGACTAATTAATACTAGTAGACTCTTTTTCAGGCTGGCCCAAAGTAATCCGTGTGCTAAACAAGAAAAGTTCTATGATAAAACAGATTCTCAGGATCATATTTTCCAGAAATGGCATATCAAAAACCCAGATATCCAACAATGCACCAGAATTTTGTGATGAAGATCTTGATTTATGGTTGGAAAAAATAGGGTGTAAACCGTATAATACACCACCATATCACCCTCAAGTGAATGGATTAGCAGAAAGAATGGTGCAGACCGTAAAAATGGAATTGAAAGCATGTTCTCAGCACAAAGAAAAAAATAGAAGTTTTCCAACCAAGGTTGCTTTTAAGCTATCGCACAATACCACATGCTGAAAGACTAGAAAGCCCATCAGCTTTAATGGGAAGGCAAATTAGAGCTCCGCTAATGATGTTGCATTCCACAAATGAGAAAGTGTAGTACAAAAAGAACAAAGAATCAAATCCAGAAAGAGCAGAATTTATCATGCAAAAAGGCTACAATACGGCTATAATAAATAGAAAAAAAGGGAACAGTATATTAGCCCATGCAGATCAAATAAGGCCCCAGGGCAAAATGAGGAAGAAAATCTCTATGATTTCTTCTGTTAATGATTTATTAGAACAACCTTTACAGAATGAAATGTCAGAAGATGAAATAATGCATGATCAGAGTGACTTTGAAAACTCAGATGAAGATCAAATAATACAAGAAGACGATCTTGATTACAACTCAGTGCGGGACAGATCTAGATCTCCCAGAGAAAGAAATACAGGAGAGCAAAACAATTCAGAAAATTAAAAAATCACTAGAAGTACAAGACCAACTAGGGACATAAGACCCATACACTTCAGGGTAATGTAGCCATACTGGAAAATTAATCTGCCTAATTTGCATGAGTGGAAAAGATAGTCTCTTACTGAGAATAACTGTAGAGCTTGATTATTGACTGACTAGTGCTAACCTTGCACACAACTGTTGAAGTTTGTTTTTAACATTTTACACTTTATGTTTTTGGGAATAGATGTTGGATCTTTCTATACTGATGTTTAATAAAATATTTACTCATGTAACATGGACATCATGTAACATGGACAATGTTTTGTTTTTTCTAGGGGAGGGATCATCATTTTTGAAGCACCAATTAAAATACACAAGAATGCACAGGCCTTTTTTATTTGGCATTCTATTTGTTAAATCATCAATTAATGAGCCCAGTTCCAGAAGTCTTTCCTGCTTCCTTGTCTAGGGCTGGGTTTATTACCAATTGCTCCAAAAGGGGAATGTTGACAGAGGTGAGCTATTTTTGAACCTGCCCTTTAGGAGGTTTGCTTTCTGCAAGGGACTTCACATTAAACTGACCTTGTATCACATTCTAACAGTGGGGAACTGGATAAATCACTACCTTTTCCTTTTGGCTGAGATGAGAATGTAGTATCTGTTCCTCTATCCCAGGCATGTTTTTGTCTTCAAGTGAGATGCAGCAAAGAAAATCAAAACAAGCTTGATCCCAAGGATTTTCAGTCCTGTAACTAGCATTACATATAAGTATGACGCTGACTAAACGGTTGGAGAAGAAGCTAGACGGCAATTATACAAGAATGTTGCGAGCAATATTAAACAAGTCCTGGCAGCAACACCCCACAAGGCGCCAACTGTACGGTCACCTACCATCGATCACGAAAACTATACAAGCTAGACTAACCAGACATGCTGGAGAAGCAAGGACGAGATTGTAAGTGATGTGCTCCTGTGGACCCCCGCCTATGGCCAATCAAAAGCAGGACGACCAGCTCGAACATACATACAGCAGCTATGTGATGATACGGGATGTAATCCTGAAGACCTGCTGGAGGCGATAAATGATAGGGAGACGTGGAGAGAGAGGGTCAGGGATATCCATGCTAGCCGCACAACATGATGATGATGATGTTTGGAATATTATTACTTGATTTTAATAGCATGTAAACCCATTCAGGGTTATTTTTTGTTGAGCAATTAGAGAATTGTATTCATTGTATATTCATATTTACATTTTTAGTGATGTTGTTTCTCAAGATTTTTTTCCAGTTATATGATGTCAAGTTTTCTGTACATAGTTGCATGGCTTCATCTGTTTCTATCTAATAGTAATAATTATATGGTTTCAAGTAATTGTTTCTATTTGATAATAATCATTTGTTTGTACAACGTTACAGTTTTGACTCCTAATAATCCAAAGCAAACAATTATCATCATCATCATCATGTCGTGCTGGTAGCACAGATATCCCTGACCCTCTCTCGCCACTTTTCCCTATTGTTCATCGCCTCTGGCAGGTCTTCTGGACTACATCCCGTATCCTCACATAGTTGCTGTATGTATGTTCGTGCTGGTCGTCCTGCTTTTGCATGGCCATGTGTGGGGGTCCATAAGAGTACATCACTTATGAGTTCGTCCCTGCTTCTCCAGCAGTGTCCTGCATGTCTGGTTCGTCTAACTTGAATAGTTTTCGTGATAGGAGGCAGGTGGCCGTACAGTTGGTGTCTTGTGGGGTGTTGCCGCCAGGACTTCAAGAATGCTGCGAGCAATCTTGAACAAACAATTATAGCTTCAAGTAACTATTATCAATATGTACAGTTATATCGTATCAAGTATTCACATCTAATACAAATAATTTTTTAACAGATCTATTTAACCCACACATGAGACCTAAACATGTACTACCACTCTGGGGAGAGTGAACCTGGGAGTAATGACAACGAAAGGATACTCTACACTCCTTAGAGCTATAGACCTGGAACCTCACTATCAGATGCAGTTTAATGCCATACCAAGGACATTTTTTTATGTGGATTGGGAGAAACTCTTATATTTCCATCAGTGAATACAGTCGGCGTATTGGCTTCTAGAGAAGATGTAATTGTAGGAAAATATGATGCCGTCAATAAATTTCTCAGCGTAAAATCCTATTTTTATTTTGGTCTTCAACAGAAATGGTTATTATTATTAATACATCGTATTTTTGTCAACAAAAAATTTGATATTTCGGCGTTTAAACGTGTTAATGTAGAGAATAAAGCGAAGTAAACAATTTTATTTGTAGAGGGAATTAAAAATATTAATTAATCAATTAAAATAAATAAATGAACAAACAAAGGTTAATTTTGTGTTAAGTTTAGGTAAGTTTTTTTGCACAACGATCTCACTCAGAATATGTTAGATGAACTTGAATTCTTACTAAATTAACAAAAAAAAATTCAATGGACAATTCGAGTAGTGTAATACCTGTATTATACAAGAGGTTTTCAGTTCTCATTGAATGCCAAACTAGACACAGCTTAAATAAATGACAGCTAAAAAAAATATCATCACACGGTGATGTAGCGTGTCTGTGTTATGGGTTTGCCATAAAACAGCGGGGATTTACATGCACTAACTGACCTTATTTATTTTAGATGTCTCCCAGTCCTCGTGGCGTTACAGTCGCAAGCTCCTGTCGCGGAATATTTCTACTGGGTAGCGAGTTAGTTCTTCACTGTGTGCTACAAACTTGTAGTCAAGTTTATTCATTCCTTTTTAGAATGTGGTTTTTGCAAAATCTCTTTGACCTGTTCGACGAGGAAATCCACATTGTAATTATTATGCAATGAATGAATAAAAGCTCAGGTTAAGGAAACTTTTAGTGTATTTTACCGTGGTGGAATGTTTAGCAAACTAGTCTTGTAGATATCTATTCAGTAAGTTCGATCTTTGTTGGGTATCCTAGGGCCTAACTAATTTGTTACCATAGTATGCAATAAATAACACTTCTCTTGGCTTTTCCAGCCCTCATACCTGCTTGGTAAGGCTACGTTTACAGTTGGCACCTGAGGTGCTCTAAAAGAGACGATAAAGCATTTTTTTTTGTGACGGCCACACATGAATCTCGATTTGTGCTTAGCCCCAACCTTCCATTATAAAATGACTCCATGTCAATTCCGATTTGGTTGAAAGTCCGATAAATCCAATACAGCTCACTTTTTTATTTTTAAAATCAAAATAATTTTTGTTGTTATTTTTTTCCACTAAGTTAAACAAATTGTAGCGGCAGCCTGAGGTAAAAACTTAATTTACACACCCACTCTCATTAAATTCACGAGCAACAATACTAATCGTTTTACTATTCAACTAGTAAGACTTATAATTACCTAATTCGTTACCATGTGGTAGGCACCTCCATCTAGCAGACGAATTTTTAAAAATCGGTGATGAATGACCTGCAATTTATTTTTTTTTAAATTTAATTTGACTTCAAGCTTTAAAAGATTCCTTTGTTTCTGTGAATATTTCTTCACGGTTAATTCAAATTTCCACATTTATTATAAAATTTAGTTTAAATAAACGCAAATTATTAAATTTTTAGTTAAAAATTTATTCTGCAGCATGATTTTTTTTAATTTTAAGAAGGAAGTTTCTTAAATTTAAAATATTCTAAAAAAATTATTATAAAAATTTATTGGTATCTGCATTTGTTTAAAATTAAAAAAAAAAATGTACCAATAAATAAAAAAACAAAGAAAGAAAATAAAATAGAAACACCATAAAATGAATTTTTTTTTTTTTTACTTAGTAAAAAAAATAGTTATATATATATATATATATATTACCATTCGCTACTGTGTAAATAATATTCCTGTTTATTTTTATTTTTGACTGTAAGTACTTGAGTTCGTAACTTACCTTCGGGTCGTTAAGCCAACTTATAAAAATATAGTTAGACTGGTTTTCTTCGCTAGGTCTTTTACTAACTACTACAACAAACGGAAATGAACGATACTCAGCCAAATTGTTCTTAGTAATTATTCTTTTAATATTTTTTATTATTAAAGCATTGATTTTAAATTATCTCACATTTATTAATGATTGATTTTATGTTTGTTAATTACTATGTTATATTACTAATAATTTAATTTTGACGGACATAGCCGAACTTTAGGATGTTATTTATTTGTTTAACATGGCTGTTGATAGCGGTAACTTTGTCGCAGTTAGGAAAACAAGTTTATGAAAAGTGAAGATTAATTCAGCTGATTTGTTATTCCGTTTCTAATAATTAGGGTTAGATGACATGAATAGTTTTATTAACGATAAAGACTTCTTATTGTATTTAAACCAAAATTCGTGAGAATAGTAGTTCTTACAGTCGATGAAATACGTTTTTTTAAAACACAAAATCCTTAAAACAAAAAAAAATCTATGAATTTTGAATTTTCTCGTTTAAAAATTATCAAATGAAAATATTCATTTATTTAAAAACAAAATAACGACAGTTTAGAATTCTGAAATATATCCTAAGACTAAAATAACATCTCAGTTTAGTTCATTTTCAAGGGTGACCAACTGAATGATAAAAGTCACAATTTTTTTTTTTAGCCAAATACTTTTTTAGTGATAATTTTAGTTGGGAAAAAAGTTATAAATGTGATCTGAAAAAGACAAAGAATGTTACATTTAATTTATGATTATTAAAATAAGTATCATAAAAAGTTAATAATGTACATTTTAATAAAAATTATTTTAATGGCCTGGGAGGCCGGGGTTCAATCCCAGGTTGAGACATACTAAAGACTCAAAAAATGGTACTTGGTGAATTCCTATCCCAAAGGAGTCAGGTGGTGTGTCCACTAACTGTGGAATTTATCAGTCAGGTTCTGGCGTCAGTTAATTTGACTTATGTCTATTTTTAGAATTTATGAAATTTGATTTTTTTTTACTGAATGGACATTTTTAAAAAAAAGATTCTTTTTACTTAAAATTGTCAAAAGCTTTTTCAAATCTGTTAAATTTTGTTTGGAAAGTTATGCTCAGAGCTTAATAATTGTAAACACAAACACTTTTATTTATCTTAAATTGATGAAAATAATTAATTTTTGTCTGACATTATAACAGCATTATTTGTTTACCCATGCATATTTTCCAGGGCACACCATTGAGTGATAAGATCTTCTTGGAATCATCTCATTTAGAAAAGACCTGTATATATACATGTTGATTGTGAATTCAAGTTTAACAAGCATATTGAAAGCTAGGTTAATAAAGCCAACAAAATAGTTGGGTTGATCAGGTCTGTCACAATTGTTTGAGAAGGTAACAAATAAATTCGACAAAGACTCCAGTCAGAGATTAGCTCCTAAAAGAGAGCCTTACCATCTTTTTATTGACAAATAACAATGGCAGAACCAGTGTTTCTGTTTTTCTTACAGAATGGTGAAACTGGTACTTCTAGTTTCTTAAAATTCAAGAACCAAATTACAACAAGGTCACCGGTTTTTTGGAGGTTGACATGTTTGGGCTGATTGTTTTTACCTTGGACTTAACAATTGAACCAGCAGCTATAGTATTAGACTTCATGATAACAGAGATCATCTTATCTGGAAAAAGACTTGGATATACACTTGTTGATAATGAATAGCAAACCCATTTAAACACAGGTTAACAAAACTAACAGAATAATTGGGCTGATCAGGAGATATCAGTTTTTGTCATCTGACATACATTTTCATTTGGATTTTGCTTATGCTCTGTGGTTACAATGATACTAAAAGGGTAAAAAAACTGTTCAAGTGCCAGGACATGCTGGCCAGAAAAATTATCACCACAATTCAAGAGAAGAATTGTTCACAAAGTAAAAAAGAAAACTTTGTCAACATCAAAATTATTCAAATCTCTAGTAGATGCTCCTTGCAGTACCAGAACAATTAGGAGGCATTTAATCAATGAAAAAATTAAGCATAAAAGAATTCATCGTTCTAGGTTAACTATGAAGCACAAAGAGAAATGACTGGAATATGCTCATCAATATCAAACCATGAAGGCTAAAGAAAGGCGAAAAATTGTTTTCTCGGACAAAAAGAAATTCAATTTAGATTGTTCAGGTGGCTTTCAGAAGTACTGTCATGTAAAAAATTTTCTACAAGAGAATTACTCAACAAGGCATAGTGAAAGAGGATCTCTTCTGATTTGGGGGCCTTCTCATCTTCAGGAAAATTTAAACTACAATTTGTCAGTGGTCAACAAAAAGTGGCAGATTATGTGAAAATGCTAAATGATTTATTTCTCGTATAAGAAGGGCGTCATCTTTGTGGAGAAGAATGGATTTTTCAGCAAGATAATGCTGCTATCCACAAAGCATCAATAACAAAGAGGTACTTGCCTGAACAAAAAATGACATCAGCATGCTCTCCAGACTTCAATCCTATAGAAAATTTGTGGGGATTGATTGTTACAAAAGTTTATGAAGGAGGTCGACAGTACTCAGCCATTTCTAAACTCAAAAACGCAATCTTAGATGCATGGGAAAAAATACCTTCAGTTCAACTTCAGAAACTAATTGATAGTATGCTTAGCTGAATTTTTAAGGTTATCAAAGCTAACAGCAGATCTACAAAATATTAAATAAAAAATTTGCATTTATATTCTATAGTTCTACTCATTGGTCTTATATTTATGTCAAAACAAAATTTTAAAATTAAGCATAAATGCTAATATACATATAAAATATAAACTGAAATTTCTTCATATTTTAAATTTAATTGTCTTTATGCCTTATCTTTCATATATCTGATTTTCATAATTTAAAAATTGTAAACAATATTTTTTCTTCATTTTTGAGGGTGGTCTTATATTTTTGTCCAAGGGTGTATATATATATATATATATATATATATATATATATATATATATATATATAATATTATTTCTTCTTGATCAAGGCATTTAAAAGTATAAGGGACATTCAATAAATAAGGGGGATTTTTTCTTAAATCAAATATTTTTCTGAATTTTTTCCATAAATATAAACTTTGCATTTTTTGGAATTGGTTCTTTGTAAAAATTATTTTAATCTTGCAATATTTGTTTTGAGGCTACTCAAAATGGCACTAATTCAGAGTGCTCCAGGATTGAATAGAAGTCTTTCATTACATTTATGGTGGTTGAGATGTACAAACCATGTGAAATCTAAACAAAAATGCATGATTTTTATCATTAAGGGTTTTCGGACTATTGTCTTCATCTTTATTTCCATGACACTTTGGCCGTTTGTCGAACTCAGGAACCTTCACAGAACTTCGAACTACGTCCTTTATTGAATCCACAGGGGTCACCTGTTCTGATTCCATTAGCCCTAACCAGTACAAGTGTTAAATATTCCTGTATTGTTACAGGATTGAACCTGCAGATGATTGTCTCCTTAGAAGCTTAGGCAAACAACGCCTATAACCGTTATGCCATGTGTCCTGCTGGACAATTCAGAGTGAATTTTAGGGACTTATAAACTTAATGTTCTTACTTGACTAGAATTACTACTATTATGTATGATTTTTTCCTGTGCTCATATTCTGATTTTTTTTTTTTCATCTAGCCCTCTTAATTATTGGTTCCAATATTGTATTCAACTCTATACTTGGTCTACTCAAAAAAGGGTTACCGAGTTTGACAAACACCTGAAGAAGGCTGGAGGACATATCGGCCGAAACGTCGTGGAAATAGCAATAAAGATGAAGACAATAGTCCGAAAACCCTTAATGATGAAAATCATCAAGCTTCGTATCAGAAATTTAGACAACTAAGAATGTATGACGTGTACAGAGAAGCATGTTTTAGTCAAAGGAATGTTAACAAATGTGCTACCCAAGGGTTTGCTGCTATGAACCTGAATTGAAAAGACTCTTTGGTAAGGAAAAATTCTCAGCATAACAGTCAGTAAAGAAGGTCATCCTGATTGTCTTCAGAGACATGAAAGGACTAAACAATGCTTTCAATTGCCAACTTCTTTGGCAAAATTCACCTTATTTATTCAATGACCCTTATACATCCACAGGTCCGACAAAATTAACAGACCTCTTGTTATGGAAAGCAACAAAACTACTCAGTATTATACATTTAAGCAGCAGAAAATCAAATACAGTAAAAGTATCTGCCAGCTTCAGTGATAGATGCATGTTTACGCCAAGCTTTCAAGAGGCAACTTGGCCAGCATTTTGGCTGGTAGAAAGTTTCAATCATGATAATTTTTCACTAAAATCATTCATGTTCCAATGTTGTTTTAAGGTATGAGTACACTGGGAATTTGCCAGAGGACCCTGTAATTCTCGGGACCCCATGCTGTCATATTATTCATTAGAGATCTCTTAGCAGAATGGGTAATTATGAGACCTCTGGCTGAAAAGACATGAAATTCAAATCCCTTTTCTTGAGTTTTATTAAACTTCTTTTGAGGCTACTCAAAATGGCACTAAATCAGAGTGCTCCAGGATTGGTGGTTGAGATGTGCAAACCATGTGAAATTTATACAAGAATGTATGATTTTTATCACTAAGGGTTTTCGGACTATTGTCTTCATCGTTATTTCCACAACGTTTCAGCCGATATGTCCTCCGTTTGATGTGGACAAAAAGTCTGCAATAAATAAAAAATTGATTCTCAGATTAAGAAGCCTCATCTCAAAATGATTCCAATTAAAGACAATTCTTTTTGACACTTGCAAATCTACTTAGCCTCAGTTCATTTTCAAAATTGAAATTTATCAAGAATCAGTTTTGCAGCACAATGGGACAACAACATCTTAACTGGCTTACACTAATGCACATGGAAAATGACCACTTGAACACCATTGGCTTCAAGGCAATTATAATTCAATTCCCTGCAAAGAAACTTTTTAGAAATTTGTGTTGATTAATAACTGATAATTCATACTGTTCCATTTCTATCTGTATAGTGTACCAATGAATTATCATTTATACATTGAAATGTTTGTACTTTTCAAGGTTTATGATATATTATTCAAAAATTTGAATTAATTATCACTTTATAGCAGTGTTTCTTAACCTTTTCTTCCTTGTGGCCCCATTTGGATGTAAAAAAAAATTCAGACCTACATAAGCACAAATAGAAATTCTATGTAACAGAAAATATATTTTATTTGCAAAAGCAGAATATAGTAGAATATAGTTGAAAATATAAATAGACTGATTTAATATTTAGATAAGGTCAATTTCAAAGAGAATATAGTAGAAAATGTAAATCCTAACTTATGACTACACTGCTCTTGGTATCCATTTATCTATCAATGTGTCTTGTTGGATTACCAAATTTTGGTTCAGCTTCAGGTATAAGTCTTGTGTCTTTTTTCAAACTGCAATAAATTATGCTTCTTCATGACTTAAAATCATCATAGATTAAAAATTTTCTCAGGCCCACTTGTGGACCTAAGGGCCCACATTGAGAATCACTGCTTTTTAGTATTCTTTTTTTATGTTTATTGATTTTGTTAAAAATACCAATCAATCAATGTTTGATTTTATTGATCATTTACATTGTCATTCTCTAGGGTGGATGAGTAGGATCCTCAGTGTATTGTTTTTCCTAGAGGCCACAATGCTGTTAAAATGGCTCTGCCATATCTATCAAGTCTTGTGAAAGAGAATAGCCTTGGTGTGATCAAAAGAATTGATCAGACCTTTGGCTTAATGTAATCTGCATACCAGTATCATATATCAAAATTACTTCATTACTTTAAAATTAAGTTAGTTCCAGGTTAATGCAAAATTGAGATTACTGTAAAGGCAGCATTATTTAATTGAATATCTATTTTGAATATTCTTGTCCAGCTCTGGTTTGCTATGAGGGATACACTTAATGAATAAATTTATCATCTCTATGGAGGTACTATAAAATTTTATTTCTTTTAGTTTTAATCATATTGCTCAGCTATATCAATATTTAAAGAGGATTGTTTTTTCATAAAATATCTATTGTACTTTATGCCTTCATTGTATATTGTTGTTGTAACATGTTGGAACTTCTTTCAATAACCTAAATGGAAGTGTTCACTTCATCAGCTACTGCTCATATGGCAAAGGCAGACAAAAATTAAACTGGCTTCAGGCACCCACTTCCAGGACAAATGCCAGAGAAAAATCAAGTCATAAAAATATTTATCAACCAATCAGAAACTGAGCTGTATGGCTCTCAGCAAGCCTCTCTGAAACTCCCATACAGTATATAAATGATGAGACCCAGCAGGCAAAAAAGGATCCCAGTAGAGAGAGTATGTTATGTATCAATGTTGTAATTGTGAAGGATCACATGGGAAATCTATGTGTGAGGTGTGATTGCTGGTGGATTAGTGTTGAGTGTTCTGGATACTTGACCCACTGATGGGACCCTAATAGGTACTACCATGCCTGATCAGAGTGGACCTGAGAGTAATGGCAATGAAGGGATACTTCACATTCTCAAGACTGAAGCCTCACCATCAGTTCAGTTTTAATGTCATACACAGCACACTAAATGATTTCAAGTATTGCTATTTAATGCAAGTAGTTTTCTTTAATATTATTCATTCATTTGCACACAGTTAAATGGTTTCAAGTATTGCTATGTAATACTAATAATTGAATCTAACAGTAATCATTTGTTTTCACCCAGTTTCATGTAGAGTTGGTTTGGTTTGGTTGGGTTTTATGGCATATCTACCCTTGTGTCTTATTAAATGCTAGACCTTGTTTATATATTATATATATGATTTGTAACACATCACTCCATAAGTCCTGGGCCTGACATATAGATGGTACCACTAATAAAAAATCCATATGATTTTTATAAAGAACTAACCTTCAAATGGCATGTGTCAAAATTTGAGCCCAATTGGATAATTAGTTTACAAATTACAGTTATTCAAGTGAAGCTACTGTTGCAAATTTTCAAAACAATAAAAAAATCTGAATTTCGTGTGTTGATAAAGCATTGTTTTCTGATGGGAAAAAATACTGTTCAAAGAAAGCAATGGCTTGGTAAATGTTATTTGGACTCTTCTCAATCAGAAACAATGTTTAAGAGGTGGTATACTGACTTTAAATGCAGTCATACAGACACAAATGATGCTGAACACTCAGGACGCCCAAATTCAGCAGTTGTCCAGAAAAACACCAAAAACTCCACAAACTTGTTTTGGCTGATCATAAATTGAAGTTGTGTGAGATAGCAGAGGAGTTGAATAAATCAAAATGCAGTGTAACCACCATTTTGCATGAACATTTGTCAATGAGAAAGCTGTGTTCAAAATGGGTGCCACATTTGCTCACAGTTGATCAAAAACAAACGTGTTGACAATTCAGAGCATTGTTTGTAACTGTTTCAACACTACAAAAAGGAATTTTTGCTTGAATATATGACAATAGATGAAACATGGATCCACCACTTCACTCTAGAGTGAAATTGGCAAATCAGCTGAGTGGACAATAGCAGGTGAAAGCTGTCCAAAGCAGCCAAAGGCGCAAACATCAACAGGCAATGTTTGGCTGTATTTTGGGATGTGCAAGGTATTTTGTTCATCAATTACCTTGAGAAAGAAAAAACCATCAATAGTGAATATTATATAGCATTATTGGTATGTTTGAAGGAAGAAATTGTCAAAAAACAGCTACAAATGAAGAAGACAATTGTCACCAAGACAATGTACTGTGTCACAAGTTGATCGCAACAAATGCAAAACCACATGAATTGCACTTTGAATTGCTTCCCCATCCACCCTATTCTCCAGATTTGGCCCCCAGCGACTACTAACTCCAGGGAAAGAGATTTGGCTCCAATGAAGAAGTGATATTGGAAACTGAGACGTATTTTGAGGCCAAAGACAAATTGTTCTACAAAAAAGGCATCAAATTATCAGAGAAGCGTTGGAATCAGTGTATCACTCTAAAAGGAGACTATGTTGATGAATAAAGTTCAATTTTGCCAAGTTCAATTTAATATTAGTCAGCCTATATGAAAAATGTTTAATTTTTCCTTTAAACCAAGGAATTAATGTTTTTTTTTTCAATTCAGTTTGAGAATGCCAAACAATTATGAAATACTAGGAGCTTTGTTAGTGGAGCTTAGAATATACTGATTGTATCTCCTGCAGAGGAATAAGATCTCTCCAAAAAAAAGTGGCCTGGGTATGATACTAAGCTACAGCTGATGGTAAGGCTCCAGTTTTGAAGATTTAGAGTGTAGAATACTCCTTCATTGCCATTACTCCTTTGTCCACTCTGACCTGGAGTGGTAGTGCATGTTAGGGTTTCATCTATGCGTCAAATAGATCTGTTTAAAAATCATTTGCATTTAATTGGACCTTGTGAAAAAACTCAAGAAATAACTGCACAAAAAATGTAAATATGAATATGGAATGAATACAATTCCCTAACCTCTCTGCATAAAATAACCCAAGATGGGTTGATATGTTATAATATTCAATCAATCATATAAATTCGTAGGTACTGCTGTCCTAAAAAAATTGGGGGTAAGGTGAATAGAGCTGCTTATTTCCGTCAATGGATTGTGATTACACTTAAATTTCACCATTTCCTTATTCCATTCTTGCTCTAAAAGAAATGGTGGCATGGTTTACTAGTTTGGTTTGGCTTGTTTGTTTAATGGCATATCATCCTTTGTGGGTAATTTAATGCCAATGCCATCCTTGTAGAAAAACAATAGTGGTACCATTTAACCCATAGCTGGAGGGAGATAAGGGAGGTTTCATACCTTTCCCAAGGCTATAAGTCCAAAAATGAATATAACAGCATGATTAGAATTCAGACTAGCAGTCCATCATGTTAGTCACTCCCCCATTGTTTACTGGGGTTCTATCACTCAAACATGAATGAATTTTTTCAATCAGCTAGATAGTTTTCAATACTAGCTGTTGTTACATTGACATAAATTGTTGCTAATGAATCTACTACCTCACCATTATATCATCAATCTGTCAGAGGTAATCTTTAGTAGTGACACTTGACAAATGCAGGCTGCATACAAGATGATACAATTATGATGTTAACACATAATTTACATGCGTGCCATCCTGTTGTAGAATTGATAATGAAAAAATGCCTCAACTGTTTTATAATCAAACGGAAAGATTGGTTCACCTGCCTTCCTGTTCACTGCTGTTCTTTTCAATTTGAGAAGGTGAAGAAAGATTCTATCAAGGAGAATACAGGTTCTGCTACAACATTGTGTAAAAGGTTTGTTAGTTTCTTTAATCAACAGGCACCCAAATTACTTTCTTCCACTCTCTTTGTTTCCAATATTTTTATTTCTTATGTTTCCTATAATTTTCCTTAAGACAACAATCGTTTTTTATTTATTTTGCTTGATTCATGGCATTCAAAAACATTTCCACCACTTAAGAATCTTTGGTAAAGGAGAAATGGGAAATGAATTTACATATATCTCAAAAATTGTCCTCTTTTCTGTTCCTACTGCTTTTTAGCACCATTGCCATCAAAATAGAAAGAATTTTTTGCAAAGGAGAAATGGGCAATGAATTTACATATATCTCAAAAATTGTCCTCTTTTCTGTTCCTACTGCTTTTTAGCACCATTGCCATCAAAATAGAAAAAATTTTTCGCAAAGGAGAAATGGGCAATGAATTTACATATATCTCTAAAATTGTTCACTTTTCTGTTCCTACTGCACTTTAGCACCATTGCTGTCAAAATAGAAAGAAAACCGTTTCTGTCATTCTCTTCATCATTCCAATTATTCTTCTATGTTTAAAAAAATTGTATAATGTGTCCATTTAGGACTGATGTTCAATTTCATCATTATACTTGACCCTGACATTTAAAAATGAAATGGAAATTAAGTTAATAAGAACTAATATATTTACCCAGTCTTTCTGTCATGGGCAGGGTATGACATAAGGTTATTTTAGAAAGTAGAGTACTGCTAGTTTTTCTTCTCCTAAACTGGTTGCTTCATGAAGGCTAAAGAACCCATTCTCTCCTACTATTTACTCATAAGTGGGAGAGGAACAAATGGATTCATACCTTTCCTCGTGGCATTAGCGTGAAGAAAAATGCAAACAGCTTTATCTACAATTTGAACTCGTTGATTCAGATTCCATTTCTTATGGCAATAACCATTTCTAATAGTCTATATCAAGTCGCACTGCTAGCACGGATTTCCTTGAGTCTCTCTCTCCAGTCATCAATTGTTCCCAGGAGGTCTTTCAGCTTACATACTGTGTCTGCACAGAGCTGTTGTAGGTAAGTTCTTATTGGTCAGTCAAAACTGGTATGTTCCATGTAAAGTGACGTTCTCCTAAGGATCCCCTATGGAATTATACATATTATAGTAATTCATTAATGAACAGAAATTGATTTATTAGGGGAAGATAAAATACATCTAAACTATAAAAGTAATCTTTTCAAGGAGAATACAACATAAAAATTGCATTTTTATCTTTCAGTGGTTTTGAGGTGTCCAATTAAAATAATCTGTGACCCAGTTTTGGAACACACCCAAAAAAGTTTATTAGCTAAAACTACTATAGAACGCACCAATTCATTTTCTAACCAATCAGCTTCATGTGCGTCTTTTTCATGGTGTTGCTCTGCCAGAGCCAGTCTTTGGCTGGTCCATTCCTCTACTCATCATTGCATAAATACAGGCAGCAGTGATTAAATCACCAGTCTAGATTCAGCATTCAACAGTTGAGGACTTTGTCTTTAACACTTTTTAACTCAAATACCAGAGACATTTTCTTCACAGGACCAGCAGCTATGAGTAAACACATGATTTCTAGTAACAAAGAATACCAGTAAAACCTCCAGTCATCAGTAGCTAACATTTGAAAACGGCTGAATCAACCTCAGCAACTGGTTACAACTACTACAATGTGGATGCTCTCATTGCTTATCTCTCTTTTTTACTATGGATAAACCGTCTCTTTGGCTTTGTGAACTCAACCAATCACATAAGCTGTGCACTTTGCTGGTACAAAATGACTCTCTGAGTTCCTTTCCAACTTCAGTTAGTTCAAAATGAACATATATTTACCAACTCCTCTGTACAAGCTGGATGTGACACATTGACAAATTTTAAGTGGAATGTAACAGATTTGAATGCAATTTTCCTTCTAGATCAGTTGCCAAACAAAGATTAAGAGCACAGTCTGCCCTACTATTTGCTCATAGTTGGAGGGAGAATAGTTGAATGTATACCTTTCCCAAAGGTATTAGTGCTATGGGAAATACAAACAGCCTCGTTCAGGATTTGAACTCAGATCGTCATGTCTATTTTCTATGACGATCAACATTACACCACAAACGCCTCTGGGTCCAAAATAAATATTGTTAATGTTACATGTTCTCCTATCTTCTTCTCAATGATGTTAAATGCTTGGAGATGTTGATAGAAGCCCAACTATATCCAACACCTGCACAATTTTATGTTTGAATAAAATTTAAACCAACCCAAAAAATAATTTATTATAAAAAAAAATGCAGCATGTACAAAAAATTGGTATTGTTTATTTGTTTAATGGTAGATTAACACCTTATGGGTCATTCAATGCTGAAATTTTATTTATTTGTAAATATTTGATTTTAATCTAGAAATTTTATTCACTTGTAAATGTTTGATTTTAGTGTTGAAATTTTATACATTTGTAAATGTCTGATTTTAATCATTTAATGCTGAAATTTTATTCATTTGTAAATCTTTTATTATAATCATAACCATTTATATTACCAACATACAACTGTATTTAAAAAAAATGTCAATGATATGGTTTCAAGTAACTGTCCCTATTTAATAAGAATAATTTGTTTGCATAATTATCTGGTAACAAGTATTCCTATTGAATACTAATAACTTTCAAACAAATCTATTTGACCGCTAGATGGGTCTCTAATAGGTACTACTACTTTGGAGCAGTGTGTACCTGGGAGTAATGGGAAAGGTGTGATTCCATAAAGTGCCAGACCTAGAGCCTCATCACTGGATGCAATTTATTGTCAGAGGACCCATTTTTTGTGCATGGGGAGGTTTTACATCACTACAGTTGGCAAAAAAGACAGGGCAAAAAAAAAAGAATATCACAGAAAAACTAAAGCAGTTTAAGCCTAACAATATATTTGCTATGATATTTATATAAAAACTATCCATTTTTTGTGTAGCAATGACTTAAATTTTTGGCGGGAAATTGGGCACTTTAAAAAAATGTTTCTCTAACTTGTATAAAATTAATTTTTTTTTCTATGAAAGTTATGTACTATTAGCAAGAAAGAAAGATGCATGCAAGTTTTGATAAAAAATATTATTTAGGTATACTTCATATAACCAGAGATTTTCATGAAAAACAATGAAGGCATGAAACCAATTTTACGCAAGAAGTTGTTTGAAAATTAAGGCACATATGAATCGCTGGGTCAAGTCCAGATAAGTGTAGGTTTCAGCCATTTCCTTTCTTCCTTTATCTAGAAATTACATTTTAGTTCCAAAAATCAAATATCGGTAATCGACTTCTTATCGGGGGAAGAGAAGTATAAGAGGTAGGGGAATTGTTGAGTGAGATTTTTCAAATGACTGAAACTTACTCTTGTTTGAATGGTGAACGTAAATATATTTCTAAAAAAAAATGTTTACGAAAACGGGATATTTTGGAAAAAGTGCGCTCCGAATTGTAGTTTCATTTGATATATTGATTTTGGTATAAGTATGGAGTACGCAATGAGGATCGCATTTACTACATCGGCAAAAACCAGAGTGAACTATTGCCCAACGATATAAATCCCAAATTTACATGTATTTATCAACATCTCCCCAGAGAATGTGTTAGGTCAGGTTGGAATTCAGAGTTTTCCTTCTCCTAGACAAATTGCTTAACTAGGGCTAAAGAAACCAAACTGCTCAACTCTGTAAAGTCAAAATTTCCAAAGTCGGTGCAAAATAAAAAAAATTAGGAAATTTAACTGCCTGATTTGAAAGGGGCCAGAATGAGCATGCGCTGAGGGAATCGATATAGTCTGTTTATACGTACTTTGTAATAAATGTTTTTGACAAACATAGATTTAAATAATGAAATTAAAAATTCTTCAAAAATAACATGTAAAACTTTGTTTCAATAATTATGTGTGAATTATTTATTATTTATCATAAAAAATAATACGAATCTTACTTTCGGTCAGAAAGGAAGTGATTTCAACTTCCGCTGACTCTGACATACATTCGGTCTTTTATTATTCAAGCTTCGACCGATAAGGTAGGTGTATTATTCTGTCTATTTATCTCTTTTCATCTGATTTTTGATCAGTGTGATTGTATATTATTCGACACTTGTTAAAATTATTATAGTTTTATTTTTACTTTGTAATATTTATTTCTGTTGACAAAAGCATGGTTTACGTGAATTATAACTTTAATTGGATTGGGTTTTTATTTCGCCTTTTCCAACATGGCGATCTTCATTCCCTTTAAACACGTGGTGCTTATCTGAGTTTTAATTTGTATTAAACTTTTATATTTGTTCTTGTGAAGCAACTTTTCTTCCCTACTTTTGAATAATATATAACAAATTTAAAAAAAACTAGCTTTTTAAAAATTTAATATTAGAATTTTCCATCCTTGTTACTAAAAAGTGGTCGGTATGTTGGATTTATGATTAACGTTGCAGTTAAGTAATTTTTAACGTGTAATATTTATATAATTCAAATTTCAGTTCAACTTTTGAGCCCTTACTTAAAAAGATTTACTTAAGAATTGATTTAGAATCATGCATTTATGTTTTAAATGTGTTTTGCAAGAGTGATTTTATTTTAATTTTTTTTTCTGTTAAAACTTACGTGATCATGCTGCCCTTTTCTCTTTATTTTACTATTCCAGTTTTAGTATATAAATGATCTAAAAGATATATATGTGGATTTTTTATCGTTGAGAGGAAACGTTAATAGTTATTTTGATTATTAATAATTATTCGTGTGTTTCTAAGTAAATTTTCATGTTTGGAAGTAGGAAAGACACAACGAGCTCTTTCATGAAAAGTACGATTAAAATGGTCTAACTCAAGATAAAATTCAAGCCGGTTTGCAATTGGAACATAATTTTATGATGTTTTCATTCGCTGAACGTTTTTTAAATTTTTATTCATTTTTATTTTATTCAAATTTTCGAGATAACAGAAAATGCTAAATAAGAAGTCCTTCCTTTTTTCCTAAATAGTAGAGTCACTATCGCGCTTGCCGTAGGAACCCAACTAGTTCACGGGTAGTCTCGTAGTATTTATTTAGTCAGTGTACGAAATCATTTTAAAAAAGTTTGCATTGTTGCTCAAGTAGATATTAATTTGATTGTTAAAATCGGGACGTGCGTCGATCTAACTCACGTATTTCTTAAAAGAAACTAAAAATTTATTAATCGAAAACTATAATTTTTTTCCTTTCAGTGAAGAAAATGGTTGAAGAAAAAAAGTAAGTTAACATTTTTGTTCTAATTTTGTTTATTTAAAAATGTCCTTGATTATTTCTTAATTAGCTATATATTTTGGTAAAATTCTCCTATACGTGCATCCGTTAGTAACCGAGAAAATTTTTTGTCATTATTTATGTTTTGTAATTTGAGAATTTAATTATTTTTTTAATGCTATTTTATGAAAACAAAAGACAATTATTTCATATTTAATAAGCGGGGGGGGGTTCACGTTTCTCATAAAATGATCGATCATTTACGGAACAACGTTGAAAAAAACAGCCAAATAGGTAGAATTTTTTTTATTTCCGGGGGTAGGAGAGTCTTTTAATTTTTGGTCAGTGTGGAAGAGGAAAATGCTTTTTAGAAGTTTTTATTTTTTTTTTTCAATTTTTTAAAAATATTGAAAATTTAATTCTTGCATGTAACTTCACATAAGCATGGAAATCTAGTTGAAAATTTAAATGTAATGAACTATGTTTTGTGAAGCTTATTGTTTATATTTATATTATTTTTGCATTGAGCTTTTTTAAAGATTGACAAGTGTTGACTTTCTGCAGTTTCATAGTGTTTTACTGACAACAGTAGTCTGTTTACATTATAATATATATATATATATATATATATATAATCATGAAAGGGTTTGTCAAATGGAAGAAAAGGGATGTGTAACTAAAATTTCTAATTTTAAAAGTTTAATTTTTATTTATTTTTTTTTTTGGATAGTGCATGCATCCCTCCTTAAGTTTTATTTGTAAACTATTTTCTCAGCCATCTCTCGGATTGTATGACTGTATTGGAGTGCTTAAAACTTTCTCCAAAGACAGTTTTTTTAAAATTTTTTTTTTAACGAAGTGACCAACATATGGTTTCATAACCAGGATCCTGTTGGTGGGGAAGGGGTTGAAGTTATATATACTCATTGTTTGTCATAAATACAACAGGGACTGTTTTCTGAAGCGATTATGGTTGTTTAGTGGAATTGAGAGATAAACCAAGTGTTTGTTTGTGATTTCTTTTAAATTCAACTGGTGAGAAAAAAATAAAGCCATATTTCTTGCTCCTAAGACAAAATACATTAAACCTGGTTCAGTCATCTATAGTGACACTTGACCATTTTACAAAGGTATAAGTGAGTTCAGTTATAAACACTTTGTGATTAATCATAAATTCATCAACAAAACAAAGGGATTTTGGTGCAACCTTAAAGAATGGATTAAGCAACCAAGTATCAGGATGAAATGTTGTGGTACCTGATAGATGATTGTTTATTTTATCAATTGAGAATAATTAATTATTGCACATAGTTCACTAATGCCAATTTGTATTGGTCTTTGTCAGATCAAGTCAGGTTCATTATAAAGAATCAGATTTGGGGGTCTGATTGTGGAGATATGAAAAAGCCCCAGCCTGGCCTTAGATTCCTCTGAATTTATTTTTTTTTTTTGACAGCCACTGTCAAGTTCAGGTTGGTTTAAGATGTAAGAAAATTGAGGATTAAAAAAGACCAAAGCCCACACAAAAACATTACAAATTTAAAAGCTTGTGGGGGGGTATCGTCTGAGTAAAAACTAGGCCAAGCTTGAGATTTTCTAACATGGATTCAATTTTTATTTTTGTTTTCAGTGATTTGTATGATAGTACAAACAAAAAAATTCCTCTTCAAAGGAGATACCCCTCCTCCAGCTAAAAAATTACATTTTCCCCTTCAACACTGACAAGTAGTTTAAAGGAAAAAGAGCATCCTCCCCTTTTAGAAATTAAAAAAAATTTGCACTATTACAACTTGTCTGGTTACTTGTCTTTTCCAATGCTAACTGTTCTGGGAATGAGTGATCATTCTACATTGAATTAAAATGTGAAAGTGATCATCCCTCGTTAAATGATTTTAAGGGTTTAATTAGTTTAAATTAAATTTCCTCAGTGAACTTAAACCGGTGTACTTGTTGAATAATACCAATATTTTGAAAATGTCCTAGATTTAATTGTAAAACTTTTCCAGTTTTTAAATTTCAAGTTTGTAAATCTATTCATTGGTGTGTTGATAATTGTATTAATTTACAATTATGTTTTGAATAAGAACTTCTATGGTCAGAATATTTTGGGATTTTTATTTATTTATTTTTTTTCAAGATAAAATATATCTAAAGAAAAAACTTTTGCTTCTGTAAATACATAAACATCTTTAGCTGTTGCTATAAAGATATAGATTATTTAAACTCATTTTATATTAGTGTTTTATATAATAGAAACTTATTTGTGCTTTATTTACTTATTTCTAGGAAACCGGCAGGAGCCGAAGGAAAAAAGTGAGTATTTTTATGGTACAATTTTGATGACATTTAATTGTTGTAGTTTATTTAAAAATTTAGAACTGAAATTCATTTTTTATGCAAACGTGAAATCTTGTAATAAGTTATTAAAGGTATGAACCATTTATTTGATAAACTTACGATTGGCGATGACTTGGATATTCTGGTTTTCTGATCAAAGTTTTACATATTTAAAATAAAAAATCAAAAAACAATTGTATTTAATTTTTAAGATTAATACATTTCTAAGGTAACAGATTTTATCATACATCTTAAAATATAGAATCATGCAAAATATGAAAAGGATATTTTTTTCAAAAATATGTTTTTCTGTAAGCTGAGTCAATGGTTAGTGCTCTAAAATATTTTTACATTGCAAGTTGCTCAATATGTTTGGAAATTTACACTTATAGTCACCATCTCATTTTACATAGATCTATGAACAAATTCTAAGTGGAATTATAACTAATGATTATTGACGAAATAGACAATTTTTATTTTACTGTCCAAAAATAGACATTCATTACTTATTTGTAATCTAAAACCTCACTTTGGTATCACGTTTCCTAAAATCCTGATTTGACTTATTTTGACTTAATGATTTTCTCAGTTTTGAATTATGTTAAAAAGTGCAAGGATAAACAATTAGTCATAATCATATCATATTTACCAACCCCTCCGCTTGGGCAGGATATGATACAAGGTCAATTTTTAAGCGGAGTTTAACAGGTTTGAATTCGGAGTTTTCCTTCTAGACTAGTTGCCTCACCAAGGCTGAAGAACCCAGTTTGTCCTACAAATTAGTCATAATGCAATAAATATCTCTGGACAGCATACAACTATTTTGAATGTCTTGAGAGCTTGGAGATAATTTTGCAATCAATGAGAGGCTCTTACTGATAGATTAATCATTTGGCAGAGAACACTTGAATGACTTGTGTAAACAGCCTGCCCCCAACTCCTCATCAAATGTGAACAAAAACTTTTCTTTCATAGTTCTTCAGATTTTTCACTTCAAGAGAAAATTGCTATAAAATAAAGATAAAAATTTATTACCTATTTTTTAAATTTTTTCAAATAGGCCTGCTGCTACTCCCAAAGCAAAATCACCTGCAGCTGCTACTCCAACTCCTAAGGCCAAACCAGCTGCGGCTGCTCAAGCCACTTCCAAGGCCAAACCAGCTGCAGCTACTGCTACTAAGGCTAAACCAGCTGCTGCTGGAGGCAAGGATAAGGCTCCTGCAGCCAAAGCCAAGCCAGTTGCTGGAGGCAAGGATAAAGCTGCTGCCCCTAAGGATAAAGCTGCTGGAGCAAAGGATAAAGCTGCTGCAGCCAAGGCCAAGCCAGCTGCAACCAAGGATAAAGCTGCTGCGGCCAAAGCCAAGCCGGCTGCAGCCAAGGCCAAACCAACAGGCAAAGCCAAAGGGGCTGCAACTAAAGCCAAACCTACTGTAGCTGATGGGACCAAAAGGTAAGTGTTCTTTCATTTAGACCTTTTTATAATTTGTAATTATCCAAATTTTGTTGGAAATTTTCAATAGAGAAATATTTTATGCATAGTTTCTGTAAATATTTTGTAAATTATTTTTCATTAATTTTTCAGGAGCAAATTAAAGCGGTGAGTAAAAAAATTATATATCTACCCTTTACTTCTTCAAATGTGCATTAAATCGATTTTTAATTAGATATGGCTTTAATTTTCATTTTTTTTAAAACTAATGTCTTTTCATTCCCAGGCCAGCCTCTGCCAGTGGAGATAAAAAGTGAGTACAGAATATTTTTATATATAAACAGTAAAAAGTTTTGCAATATTTGCATACATGCTAGTTTCTGGAATAAACTTCAGGAACTGAAAGGGAATTGAACTGATGTCCATATCTACCATATGGTCTGAATGCAGTTTCCTTGAATTATTGTCCTAATTTATGGCTCACTTTGTGTGCTTGTTGCAAGGCTTCAACAACCAAGATGCGGTAGAAGCTTTAGTGAAGAACTTCTTTGCCTAAAACTAGTATCTGTGAGATCAAAGAACTGACAGAAAGGTGACTTGAGATGATGCAACATGGTGGTCTCTCCTTTGAATGCTAGGCTGCTTTTGTAACTTAAATGTTAACAAAATATTAAAAATATTTTCAAGGTTCATCATAATTTGTATTATGAATGGTTTGGTACAAATTTCTGCAATCAGTTGTCAGTATTTTTAGTGTTAGCATCTTTTTCACGAATGTGGCAACTTAAGCAATAGTTAGAAAATGAAAACTGGAAAAAAAAAAAAAAAAAATTATACATGAAAAAAATTATGCAAATCTTTAATGCTTACTCAGATCAATCAAGTGTTAGCATACTAAAAGATTTGTATGTGTTTACATTAGTTATTGAGTATTCAGTAAAATAATCCTTTTGTTTTTGCTTTTTAAATAACTGAAATTTTTTTTTCTTGATTGTTTAGTCTTGGCAGTATAAATTTATATAAACCTTTTCAAATTCATGAAAATGTATTTTCAATTTTTCTATTTTTTTCATTTATTTTTTTTTTTACTAGAACTGGACCTGGAGAAAGCAAGAAAAAGTAAGTATGAATATCAAGAAATATATATAGCTTTACTAATTTATGAATTTAACAAACTCAGGATGAAAAAAAATTGTTGGCAGTAAAGAAATATTGAATTTTAATGTGATGTCTACAATAAAATATAAAAAAATTAATACTTGTGTAAAAAATTTTTTTTTTCTTTTCAGGAAAATAGTAGTCTATCGAAAAAAGTAAGTATAAATTTTCTGTTATAATTTTGCTACTATTGATTAAAAAAACTAAATGTTATATTTAAATTTTTTTTTTTTTTTTTTTTGCAAAGAGGATTTAAATCAATTGTCTTGCTTTTTGTTCTTTGTAGGAAAGCTGCTGGTGAAGGAAAAGGTACTCAAGATGGGAAAAAAGTGTAAGTGTTATTTCTGTTATTTTATCATTTATATTTATGTTTTTATGGTTTTTGTTAGTTCAGTCTATCTTCCTGCAGTTGTAATAGTCTGTGAGACAAGCATGTTAACTATTTTTCAATGGTAAGAGAAATACACACACACACACATACAGGAGGGTGGGCTGAAAAGTTAATTTGATGTCATATCTGCTGTGGATGACTTTTTTTTGACCAATGGGATCTATGCCCAGTGGCACGAGTGGAAGAAATGTGTGGACTGCAAGGAAGACTTAATAAATCTCATTTGGTCATATTCCATGAATATCTTGGTTAGTTTATGAACTTTTCCTGCTGATTCGTGTGTGTGTGTGTGTATGTATGTATGTATATATATATAGTAGCCCCCCCCACTTCTTTTACAATAATTTTCAATTGGCAAGATCTGAATAACTCTGTATTTAGTTAAGTATTAAAAATTAACTTTCTGGTTCAGCACATTTCTCTTCAAGTATTTATTTTTCTTTAACCTCACTTTCAGATCAAAACCTAAGACTATTCCAAAAGTTCCTGAAGCTGTTTTGAAGAAGAGGAAGCTGAAAGAATTGCATGCTGCTAAACGTGCAAAGGCTCTTTTAAGAGAAAAGACAGTAAGTAACATGTATGATTGTATAATTTCTGCTCATTGCCTTAACTTGCTGATCTTACACAAAGATTGGTTACCATATTTAATTAACTGTTAATTATTGAACCTTAAAGGTTTCAGAATCACTTCATTATCAGAAGCTTTTAAAAACCTTTAGTTCTTCAAAATGTACACTGATTAATTGGTTCTATTATAGCTCCGCAAAAAGAAGAGGATGTTGATGTTCAGGAGAGCAGAGAAATATGTCAAGGAATATCGCCAACAGGCACGTGATGAAATCCGTCTCAGACGTATGGCTCGAAAGGCTGGAAACTTTTACGTGCCTGATGAATCCAAAGTGGCATTTATCATGCGTATCAGGGGGTAAGTCATTTGATTAAATTTCTTGCTTGATTGGAATATCATCAGCCCAGTCGGGTGGGGCTGTAGAATACTGCATCTCTGCCAAGGCTAATGACACCCTCCTAAGAGTGTTTTGGATATGACACTAAACCATCTGATAGTAAAGGTTCCAGTCTTGGAGCTTTGGGGACTGAAGTATTCTTGTCATTACTCTCGGTTCAACTCTGACTTGGTGTGGTAGTACCCTTTTTAGGGTTCCATTAATGGGTCAAATAGAACTGTTTCTCCATTTAACTGTATGCAAACAAATGATTAGTACTAAATAGAATATTATAGGAATACTTGAAACCATTTAACTGTGCTAACAAATGAGCTCTGACTTGTTGGAAATATTACCTACAAACTATTTTACAAATCATATGATATGGCATTAAGAGACCTCCAAGGATTGATATGCCATAAAACTCCACCACCAAACATAATTTTAATGCTAAGTATCCATATAAAATTTTTTATTCAAAATTGTTTCAATGTTTGCCGAGTAATTAAGATTTTATCTGTTTTATATAAAACACAAAAATCTACTGCATCCAGGGTTTTTTTACTGGCATATTATAGGACTTAACAAGTTTATCTAGTAAATTAGCTGGTGAAATACTTTTACTGCGTTAAGCTATTTCAATCCTTAATTTTTTCTCCCCATCGTGTTTAGTATCAATGGTGTTCACCCTCGTCCTAGAAAGGTAATGCAGCTGTTCCGTCTTCGTCAAATCAACAATGGTGTATTTGTCAAAGTCAACAAAGCTACTCTACACATGATCAAGATTTGTGAGCCATATATTACCTGGGGGTAAGTACAGAAATATTTCTATAAGCTCAATATTATTTTTGTTTTTTTTTAGGCTTTAACTATTACATTTAAAAAAAAAAATTTTTTTCAAAGAGATCCTTCTCCAATGTCAGTAATCTCAACAAGATGCTAGCTTGATTTCATATTTATTTCAATACTAATCTTTTGAGATATATCACAAATGAACTCCACAATTTGAAAAAAAAAAAAAAAAATCAGCTCGAGACAATGTTTTATTAGGGGTGAAGTGTTTGTACATTACTCAAAATTTTAAATGTCTAATGTTTCTTAAATTAGTGAACAAATTGTTTATGCTACATTTCTACTGATTATGAATGTTTACACATTTTTTACAGTAGTTCTTAACTGCATTGCAATATGATATTTATTTGAATGTATTTAAAATTATATAGAAGACTGACTTTTAATAATGGAACATACACTTAAAGGAAGCCAAAATATTAATTTAAAAAATTTTTTTATTTAGTAACTGAAAAACATTTTTGATTTTAAATTTTGAACAATTTACAAAATGGAAACCTATATAAAAATTTAAACGACTTCATATAAAAAGGTTTCTAAATTTTTTCTCTTATTACTGACATTTTCTATTGTGAATAAGGTGTCTTATAAAATTGCCATTAGCAATTTTGATGTAAGCCATGATCATTCCAAGAGTCATTCATTCTTTTGTTTTGGGTTTTCCTTTTTTTTTCTTTTTTTTAAATAACCTTCCAACTGTATAATCCTTTATGGAAAGATAGAATTGCTTTCCTTTCTTATCCTATCCTTCTTTTGCTCTTTTTCTTTTAATCAATATAAAGCAGTATTTATTTACCATTCAGTGGCAACTGCCCAGTTGGCTGGGGCTGTAGAATGCATCTCTGCAGAGGGTTAAGACTCCTCAATGAGTGTCCTTGATATGATACTAAACAATCTGATGGTGAGGCTCCTGTAATACTGGAGCTTTGGGGAATGCAGAGTACCCCCTTTATTGCTGTCGCTCCCAGGTCCTGTCTGACCCGGAGTGGTAGCACCTTAAAGGGACCTATCTATTGATTGGTCAAATAGAACTGTTTGACATTTAAACTAAGTGCAAGCAAATGACTTACGATAAATTGAATTGTTTGAAATAGAAATGATCATTTAACTGTGTAAACAAATGACTAATTGAATTGTTAGTGATACGTAGCAATACTTGAAACCATTTAACTTTAGATAAAAGAATGAGCTTAGGCTTGTTTAAAAATGTTATCAACAAAATGTTTATAAATCATATATTTAAGAAATGGATATAAAGAGGATTTGGCATTAAATAACCTAAAATGGTTGATATGCCTAAATAGAAAGCCAATCTAAGTGGCAAAAATGTGAGTTTTTCTTTGTATAAGTGAGTGAATATTTGTGTATCCTTACTTAGTTGAGTTTTATGCTGGACCTTCAAAAATAATTTGGTTCCTTTAAGCATTGCCATGCACTCTCTTGTTTTATCTCCTGCTGCAATACATTTGATCTGGGTGGCTAATCTCTGGTCACTGGACTTCTGGTATATTTTTGGCTTGCTTTGTTATAAAGATATAGTCAGTTTTAGTGGCAGACTGCCTGAACAGGGTTGTGTGGATTGGAAAATGAGTGCAAATATATAGATTAAGAACTCATTCACATGGATGGATGGTATTTTTCTCCAAACATTTATTTTTTCTTCTTTACTTAGCAAAGAAATATGCACAGTAGTCTGACATTAATATTCAATGCTGATGTATGCAGCTCTTTCACCATCCAGTAATGTTCTCTATTACTTAAATTAGAGAGTAGTGTGAGCTCTTTTTCTTTTAGATGCCTGCAATTGCTTTTTTTCCCACTTCATTGTTTTCTTGTATTCCTTGAGGAGGTACTAAGTTATATTCTACCTGAGTGTTTTCTACAATTGTATGGGATCTTATAAATGTAGTTCTGTCATCTACTACTCATTAGTAATCATCATTTGTTGAGGAGCTTGCAAAAAGTGGTTTGTGCTATTGAAAACCATTCTAATGTAATGTCTACAAATCTCTTGGAAAATCTTGATTTGTTAGAAATTTAAAAGAATTGGCCTGCTCATTCGCATGTATAACGGATGATTTTTTTTTTTACACAAATACTCTCCTTTTTCATCTGCATTAAAAAAAAAATATATATATATATATACTGGTCAGTGTGTGTGTGTATATATATATATATATAGGAGTCTTTATTTAAAGAGAAAATTACTCTTGTTGAATTGCAAATTTTAAATTATTCTCAGATATCCTAACTTGAAGAGTGTAAGAGAGCTTATATACAAGCGAGGCTATGGGAAGATTGACAAGAAACGTATTCCTTTGACTGACAATGCTCTCATTGAAAAGAAACTTGGTGAGTTGTTTGCTTTGTGATGTGTTTGTACCTTTCTCTTTTAGTTTCTATTATATTCAGTTCATTTAATCTGGTTGAATTTTAGTACCAAAGTAGATTTTGCAAGAAATTCTGTACTGAAGTTTTGAAAAAGGTTATGCTTTAACCAGATCTAAGTTATTAGATTGGGATTTTATAAAATATCTAAGTATATAAATCATGTAAAGAATTTTAAACTATTAAAGAAATAAATGAGCAAATGTATCGCTTATTACAAGTAGGTAGGTTACATTAACCAGCTGTAGTAATCAAAAAATGCTATAACTTGATATTAACAAAGATTTGTTATGAATGACCTGCCATCTTTGATATATTTTATAATATTAATCTCTTTAAAATAATTTTTCTTAAAGATGAGTAACCACTGAAATAAAAAAAAAATAGATAATTAGGAGCAATGCAAGTTTAGAATTGTTTACATTAAAAGATGAATTTTTCAAAGATTTTAAAATTCAGCTTGGATTTTATGCATTAAGATAAATTTAACAAATGAAATTTTCTCCTTGTATATTCTGTTCAAGCAGCTAAACTCTTAATACCGTTTTATCAATGATTGTGACAAATTCAGTTTGTATTACTTGATTTAAAAAAATAATAGAAAATGTCTAGAAATACTTATCAAAACATTAAAAATGTTTCTATATATCTGTTAATAAAATCAACTATTATTTCCATATAAGATTGTTTGTTGAGATTAGATTTCGAATATCCTATATCTACTTTTTAGAGGAACTGTGTTAATGTGCTTATTTTTGCAATTATGAATTCCGTTATTGGACTATTAAAAAATGGTATAACTATTGGAATTTGGGTAGCCAACTTGTTTTTTTTTTTTTTTTTTTTTTTTTTTTTTTTGTGTGTGATACAAAAGATACATCTAAGTAACAAGGCTGCATTAAGTCTAGACTTTGTAATTTGCCATTGTTCATATATACCTTAGTCTTCACTGATTGGCTAATCTACTGCTCCTACTGATGGGAAAGTCTATGAATATTTGCTAGCAATTTTTAGATGATTGATACCCCACTAGATCCCTGCCTAAACAATCCAACTCAGTTTCATGAAAAATGGTTTGCTCTGCTTTCTGTTTAAACAATGCTGGGCAAACCTAACTCAAACAAACCTAAAAGGAAGAGTGCCATTATATCAAAGGAACTCCAAAAATGCAGCATTGACCTTGTGGCTGTGAGTGAGATGAGATTTGTAGAAATTGGCAGCATCAAAAGGGAGATGGGCTACAACTACTGGAGTGGGAAAATTTTGAAGTAAATCTGGTGTAGTTTTTGCGGTCAGGAACGGTCTTGTGTTAAGTATGTCTGAGCATCTCAAACCAGTGACAGACTTATAATGCTGAGGTTTCCATTAGGCAACAGTAGATATTATACACCGATTGCTGCTTATGCCCTAATATCTTCAGCCCAGCCTCGACCAGATACTTTGTGCTATCCTGAATGCATACAAAAATCATCCTTTTTGGTAGCTTTAATGATCAAGTTGACCAATAATATTCTACCTGGCTGAAGGTTCTGGTACCTCATTGATTACATCATCCTGTGACTGCATGATCTGCCAGACTTTATAAATGCAAGAGTGATAAGAAGAGGCAATTACATTATTTACTGTCATGTTATGATCTAGTCCACCATCAAACTATGAGTGAGGCAGAGAATGAGGAGGGATAAAATGCCAATCAGGAAGCTTGCAACCTAAGATGAACTGGCCACTTGAAAAACAGATCTTGTACTCTCTCATCTTAAATAAGGGTCATATAAAACAGATCAAAACTAGTATAAGAACATCATCAAAATAAACCGGGGGTGCTGGGTCATGGATATTTCTTTGAACAATTGGTAATACCTGTCTAAAAATTAAAAAAAATGAGCAGGGCATCATTATCGGATAGTTAACTTGATAATGCAAATAATTTAAAATGATGAATTTTAAAAACACATGTAATTGGATTGGCTGACATTAAGATAAGCCAAAATAAGCACTTAGTATTCTGAGTTACTCAGATATTTGTTATATGAAACATTTTAGCTTTGTTTGAGAATAATCCTAAAAATTTCATTAAGAATATATAAAAATGATTTGTAGCTTAACTAATCAGCTGAGACATTTGTAAATTAGTTTTTAATTTATAATCTAAGTACTTGAATGAAAAATTTTTAATACCAAAGTTTATTGAAGGTTTTTTTTTTTGTCTTGATATCTTTATCTGGGAATCTGTATATACAAGCATGTAATGTCTTAGTGTATATGCTATGTAATTGTTTTACAATGCAAAACTGATCCTTTGGTAAAGATTATTTTGTATGTATTTATCAATTATATTTAGATTGGCTGATGATAAAGCTTCTAACTTGGTGTTATATTGTTTGCTTTATAAATTGTACACAAATTTGATATTTCTTGTTAAACAGATATTCCATAATTATTTAATATCTTAGAGAATTCAATGTTTAATATTGTTTTTATGCAGTTTGTTTCTGGTCATTAATCTGATTTAAGGTTTGTTGTCTATGCTTGTGATATAGAAAATGGCTTTTTATAAATAGTAAATTCAATTATAGTGAAGATATTTTTTGACTAATTTAATGATAAAATGTCTAAATAAGACAATAGGTTTTTCTGTTTTTTTAAATAGGAACCTTTTTAAGTAAAATTTTAACAATTGTTGTAAAATGTAGAAAACTACCCAAATTTGTTCCGTAAAGATGGAACCAAACTATATACTTAGGATTGAGAAAATTTTTTTGTCCTACTTGACTTCCCTCATGAATATTTATTTTTGTCTCAGGACGGTTTGGGATCATCTGTATGGAGGACTTGATCCATGAGATCTTCACTGCAGGCAAGCACTTCAAGCAAGCCTCAAACTTCCTCTGGCCCTTCAAGCTGAGCACTCCTCGTGGTGGCTGGGTACGAAAATACAATCACTACAATGATGGTGGTGATTTTGGTAACAGAGAAGAAAAAATTAATGCTCTTCTTAGAAAAATGGTTTAAATTGGGTTCTGTAACAATAAATACCAAACTATTGTGAATTATGCAATTCTGTTATTTTTATGCATTTCTTATTTGGCAAAAATTTGATAATCCCCACATTAAAGCTCTTAAAACAAATTGATAGATTCAAGACAATTCAATTTTGTTCAGTTTTTTGAAATGCTTGATAAAAATTTATGCCAAGTGAAATTTGAATATTTGTTAGATAACTTCAAAATCCAAATACAAAAATATCCTGTTGTTTTTTCTGTGAATTTTATAAGTTAAATTAAAAAAGAATAAAAATATAACATTTTAAAAATTTTCATTGATGAAAATTAAAACATTTGTTTTAGGAGCTTATTAATTATAAGGAGTGTCAAAAAAGGTATACATATCTGCTAAATGTTTTAGTCCAGGTTAAAAGTGTGGTAAAGCCAAACGTTTTTAGACCTTATTTTTATGATGCATTGAGGAATGAAAAAAGTTTAGGTAAATTGGCCAAAGCATGGATTAATAAGATGTTTAAAAAAAAGTTGAGTTTTAACCTGGACTAATTGATTAGAAATGATTTTAAAGAAAACTTAAAGCATCAGATTTTATGAAATTTGTTGCAAAGTTTGGCATTTAAGTCATGAGAAAATTTGTATGCTATTGTGCAAAAAGCTTTGAATGTATACATTTTTAATATACATCCTATGAAGATTTTATTGCCAAATGTACATTAATTTCAAGAAAACTGCACTGCATGAAAATTACACCAATGGTTTGTTTGGAAATAAAAGCTTCACAAATTTTTGCCTCTTTCAATATGCAAATAAAAAAACAAACAAAAACAAAACCTGAAGTAAAGTAAGGTTGATTAGAAATGGCTAAATACCACCTTTAGCTATCATGTGCAGTATGTGTTAGCCAGTGTGCCGATAAGTATAAGGCTTTAAAGTTGAATACTTATATAAATCATTTGGAATATTAAAGATTTTGTCAGATAATACCAATATTTTCTTACATAATTGGTAAATATATATTAAAAAGAATCAAATTTTGGTTAGCAAATGTATTCATCAAATGTGTTACCAGCACCCAGTTTCTGAAGGACTGAGAGAGTTTGAAATAGCAGTGAAAGATGGAGATCATAAGAAGTGGAAGAGTTCGTCTTGGTTGTGCTTAAGTGTTGGTAATGTATTAGCCTCTACAAGCACAAGTAGGTATTTGCATTCTGAATTGAAAGATTTTTTTTTTAACCTGAGTACAATGTGGTTTATTTTTTGTATAAAAAACCCCCCAAAACTTGACCTGTTCTTTTTATACAAATAATGTTCATAGTAAAAAAAAAATGTAGTTGACCAATCAGTATTTGAATTTTGATATTGTCACTGATTTAACATTTCTAATATGATCAGCAGAAAGTTAATCATTTGTAATATAATGGCGGAGGGATTTTGTTTTATATATCTTGCCTTACGGTTTAGTTAGGATGAGAACCTTTCGCTTAGTGCATGGGTTAGTTAGGTGCAACATTAATGCAGGTGTTCACATGCATGTGGAGAGGATGTGTCATTCAGAGATGTCAAAATAAAAATCCCAGATAGGAATTGGGACCAGGGTATTTGGGTGACGTCATGCACCGGAATTGTGGGCTGAGATTTGAGAAAAACAGTGAGTTGAGTTCTGGCCTTGGAAGAAGAAGGTTGACTTTCAGAGCTGGGCGAGGCCAGATGACTTTGTGCGCTATGGGCGCAGAGCTGATGATGTAAAAGCAGTCAGCATAGAAAGATTGTGTCTCTCTCTCTCCTCATGTCGAAAAACCTTTAAACTCAAAAAGCTGGAATAAAGTTTCGTACCTAAACCAATTTCGTAAAGTTTTGTGTTTTTAGATTCCTTAGGTCTATTTCACATATCTGTATCATGGGTATTAAGTATGTTTGAAATTAGTTATCTTCATATTTCTACCAATTTTCAGTGAAGAAGCTAAATAGGCAGTATCCAAATATAATAATTTTAAGAGGAAAATTTTGCTTCAGTAAATAGCATAGGGGCTTTGCAAAAATGTATACATAATTTAAAATTATTAGAGTTAATATTACATGTGAAAACTTCTATTCCATTTCTTTAGAGCAATTTCTTTAGATATCTTATGAATGGAGATAATGGTACCTATTGGTTGAAGCTTTTTGTCTATCTAAAAGAAAATTCAAAGTTGGCTGGTGGAATTAAGTGAGAGGAATGTTTTTAAAAATTTGGTTAATTTAAAAACATTCTGAACTTAAAAATCGCTCTTGGTATCCATATTGGTATTAGCAATATACAGAATTCCATTTCCATTCTCTTAATATTTTCATTTTCTTTATCAATTTTTTAAAGTATTGTATACCCATGTGCAACCGTGAATGGTGAAAAGGAATGATGTCTCTCTCTCTCCTTTTTTTTTTTTTTTTAAAGACAGAAACTGATTTCTTTTCTAGTGTTAAAATATGTAATGGGAGCTCTTGCATGAACCTATGAATTAAGATCCTAAAATTGATTGTAAATGATTTGCAAAAAGATATTTTAACCAAATTCTTTGGTAGTGTTAATGATGTGACAATACCACACGGCTGGTTGGTTGGCCGTTTGTCCGTCTGGTGAGGACCCCTTTGTTACTTGTGCCTGGCCGAGTGGGCATTTCCAAAGTTGAACAAAAATAAAAAATCAACAGACAGGAAAGAAGAAAAGACAAAACAGATTAGAAGACTGCAAAACGTAAGAACTCAGCAAAAATCCAACACAGCAATCAAAGATGCTGACTCATCTCTGGTCGTAGTCTTAACATCAAGACCTTTCCCTGCCTGCATCTCTGTCCTGACTGCTAGGCTTAGCGTCCTCACCTCGACTAACTGACTATTACTGCCAGAGTCTCACTCTTAACTGACCAACATCCTTTGTCCATTTCGCCCTGTTACTGCTGGTCTCACAGGTTCAGACGGGCCCAGCTCTGTGTGTGGACCTCATGCTAAAATAGACAAAGAAAGACGACCTTCCAGACAATCTGACGCTGCCTAAAGGATGCTGATGATAAGATCCCTTTGGTCACCCATCCATGAACACGCACATACATCCACACGTGTGTGTGTGTGTGTATGTATATGTATGTATATGTATGTATGTGTGTGTGTGTATATATATATATATATATATATATATATATATATATATATATATATATATATATATATACGCACACACACATTATTGTGCCACAATGAAAGAGAAAGTACTACTATAAATAGTCAATATAATGTTATCTTTTTAGTTATTTCTGATTTTAGGTTAAATATTCTTTTTTGACTATTTTCTTTTCATAATTTTTATTTTAAATTTTGATCAAGAGTGAATTAAAAAGAAAATTAGGATGAAGGAAAATACTAATAAAAAAAATTAATTGAATTTAACGTCCTCACAATTAAGTTAATTATCAATTAAGTTATCATTATGTATAGATAAGGTCAAATTAGTACTTGGTTATATGACAAAGATGGAATGAACAGGGGAACCCTTTGAACAGAAGGGTTGTGACAAAAATTGTCCAGACCTTTCAACATTTTCTCTCTCTCTTTTTTTTTTTTCCTCCTCTTTCTTTCCTTAAGGTCATATGAATGAATAATCCCTGACTTAGACTGCTTCTACTCATGGATTTAAGTGGACACTTTCTAGAACTGGAAACAATTTCTCTTGTGTAAACTAGAGGATTTACAGTATCCATTGGTACTAAACATTTTTTCTTGAGCTGCTAAGAAAGAACTATTTGTAATTCTCACTAATTTGCATTTGCACAACTTGTTCTGTTGAATTGTGTATGCTTTGGTTTTGGTAGATGCTTTCAGATTGCAGATAATACCTAACTTAACAAATATGAATCTTTACTAGGCCAATCACCTTTGAGAATATAAATGACTAGTGATAATTCTCTTGTAGATTTCTTAATGTTCTTAAATAAATGCAGGCCATTAAAACTTTGTATATTGATTAAGCATCACAAGATTTTGAGAACAAGTATGTTTATTTTATAAATATATACATTTAGAGAGGGGCATGATACAGTTGGGAAGCTTGTGTTACAGACCAGTCACTAAGTAATAAATTTGATCTTCATCAAGTCTTATACTTCTAAAATCTAAGCTAAACTTATTTATTTTTGTGGGTTTACTTAGTGTAGTGTTATGGCTAGCAATTTTGTTTATCAAATGACTTGAATTTTTTTTCTTTTATACCTACTGGTTTTGTGCTAAACTAAACAAAAGCTTAGATAATATTCTAAAAGGTTGAAAAAAGAAAAATCCAGTGAGATAAATGATACTATTTCATCATTTTATGTTTACAACTTGTTTAATATCTAGTTAAATAATAAGCTACTAGATTCTTATAAATGCATGTCATCACTCCAATCTATATACTACTAACTGAAATACTAATTTGATTTTCTATTAGTGTATCATTCAAGAGTGGGTGGGGAGAAGTCTGATCTGCTGATCCTTGTCAATCTGATGTGTCACGGTTGTCTCCCTGTTAGACTTCGCTCCAACTTGAAATATTTTAAAATATTTACATACTGTAATTATTTGAATAAGATGCACTATTTTTTTCAGCCCAAAAGTTAGGGATGTGTGTTATACACAAGAACACAGTATTAACTTTTGGTTATGTCCCACAGCATATTTGGGATGGCATGGCTGGAAGTTATATTTTTAGTTCAAAGTAACTAGTGTGTAACAAACACTTCCATTTTATACTGCTACAGAGAAATAGCCACTGGAATGTTATTTTGACTGAAAGATTGTTAATTTTGGTGTCCTTATCTTTGCTCTAAAAATACTGTGTAAATTTTGTTTTGAAGCCTATATAAATTACAATTCTTTTCAGTCAATACAAATCTGATAAAATGTAAAAATTTTAGCTGCTACAAATTCTGAAAAGTCGGTGTGTATTTAGAGGAGAAATATTTTTATCTAAAAATTAGGGGTATGTTTTAGATAGGACTACTTATGGATTTATTTTATACTTGAATTAAATTCTTGACCAGCAATTTTTTAAAAATGAGTATTTCACTTTGTGTTAGTTATAAAAACAAGCGAGATAACTCCAGTAATATAAGCAAGTTATAATAGGATTATGTCCCCTTACGTTACGTTCCTTGTATTTAAAAAGTATGAGGTATCCAGTGGTTAAATTTTAAATGATTTTTTTTTGTCTATATTCAAATATTCATCGAAGTGATATTTGAAATGCGTTCAGAGCCTTTTTTTTTTTCTTTCCTTCTTTGTAAAGAAATTTTTTAAACTGTTTAAGTAAAAAGCTTACTGGAAATCAATTTCTGAGGAACTTTTTTTTTTTATACTGATTGCCATAGAAATGTGTCTCAATCAAAAAAACAAAACGCATTTAAGTGGGTTATAGTGAGCCAATTGGCATGGCCAATCAAGGGAAGTGATTGTTTCTCTTCTGAACCAATCAGTGATTTTGAGTGGTCAATCACCATTATAACAGAAATTAATATACAATTGTATCCTTGGGATCTTGGGTAGTTTTACTTTTTTTTCTATACTTAAATCAAATTTGAGAAAGTTTCAACATTTGTGATGGATGTAACATTTCTGCAGTGCAACTTTGAGCAAAGTCATTGTGCAACTTAAGAAAACTGGAATAAAAGGCAAAATTAGTTTTGGCGCTTTTGGAATATTAAAGAACTTTAAAGATTATTTAGAATGATTTTTAGTAATTTTCATGTTACAGAAAATATCCATTTGTAGTTTTTGCAGTTAAGCAATAAAATATGAATATTTATTTGTCCTTTATTTCAAAAATATTAAAGAATAAGATTTATCAGTCCTTCATTTAAAAAAAAAAAATAGTTTAAAATGAACATGTAATGGATAAATGTGTAAATGATTGAACAAAACACTGATCTACAAATTGATAAATTTAAGTAAAAGTAAAGTTGGCGACCATAGTCGAGGGTGACCCGAAGGCTCCCTTTTTGATAGCTACTACACCAAGGTGTAGGGGAGGGCGCTACTCCTTCCCTAAATTGCTTCACTTTACCCTTGATCTGTACCTTATAATGCTGAGTGTTCAGCAAGGAGGCATCAAGTACCATTTTTTTAAGTCTTTGGTATGACTCGACCTGGGATTGAACCCAGGTCTCCCGGGCCATTGGCGAACACTCTAACCGCTAAAGTTTGTTAAAAAACAAAAGTTATGAAGTCTTGTAAGAAAAGATGTTAGAGGATAAATATTTTAGGAGAGAAAAAGAAAGTTCATACAGGAAATGTAGCAGTATTCTTTCTTTATCTTGAGTGGTTAAAGATCTTTGTGTTTGTCACTTTGCAAGAGAGAAAATGTGTATGTGCTGATATTTAAAGGATGTATACTGAACCCTATGAATTGATGGTAGAACTTTTTTTTTTAAAAATTTTGATTTGATTTTAATTATTTTTCTTGTATTAGATTTAAGTGTTGTATTAATGATGATTAGCAAAATTTTATCAAGAAAAGAAAAAAAATGAAATCATGGTGATATTATTGCTACCAGTGTTCACTTAACCCCCCCCGCAAAAAAAAAACAAAACACAAAGATGGAGAATGAGTTCAAAGTTGGACCTGTCAGGTTTAAAGTTTTGGTTGCTGACTTGGGAGAAGAGCAAGGGATGCCAGTTCAAATCTCACCTGAAGTTTATTTTAAAAATCTTTTGAGCTGCACTGTTTATTCATTGCTGTTGACTGGCAGTGTAAGTAAGTTGCAATAAAAGGCAAACTTAAGAATATAGTCCAGGTTAAAAGAAAAGTTTTTGGTAAATTGGCAAGGTTTTGACTCGTTGGCCAATGATAGTTGCATGAGAAAAATAAGGTAAAAAAAGAAAAAGTTAGGCTTTGGGTTACTCTTAGTGTACTTTTAACTTGGATGATAATAATCAACATTTTTTATTGCATGAAAATTTTAATTAGCTATTTATCAGAAAAATCAATTATTGATTCTTAGAATGAATATTTCTTTAGACCTTGTTTAGACATTCTGACAGGCTCAATTTAAGGAGGCATTGATTCTGAGACCAGCTTTTGTTGGTCCATCAAAGATGGTTTGCAAACATTATACAAAACACACACACCTAATGCATGGCTTTTACAAATACATCTATAAAATGGTTGTGGGAGTGAAAGAAACCACTCCAAGATTTATTAATCCATTGGATCTGAAAAATGGAGAGGAGCAACATGTAATCCTGTAATGACCATGTAATCCTGTGCCAAGGTAATCTGAAAGATGAAAGCTGATTCTAGACCAGGTAAGTTAAAATATTTTCATTTTGGGGAAATGAAGGCTTTAGGAATAACTAGAAAACTTATATGAAATAGAATGTATATATAAGATATTGAGGCTAAGAACACAATGAGTAATTATGTAACATCAATAAAATTGAAAGATTATATATACAGCATAATTGAAAAGTAACTCCTATTTTAAAATACTTTATATATTGTAAATTATAAGAAATTAAAATTGAGAATTTTGAAATAGTTACTTTTTAATCACCCTATATATTTCTTTCCTGTCCTATTAAAGTCACTTTGGCGATCTCATGGGAGCTTGTGTTTTAGGCATGACTTGACTGCAAATTCATTATCCTATAATTGTATTGTATATAAATTTCATAGACTGAATGTAAAACTGTTCCATAATATTTGTTACATTTAATGTCAAGTCAATCATGCAGAGAGCCAACGCAGGGATAAATCCAAAGGATATTCTTTATTGCATATAACCTAAGATTAAAGGTCTTAGAACAGTTATAAGTATATTGTATTTGAATAGATAACCACTTCCCCGTAGTTACATTTCATTAGGAAGTTGGGTGAGATTGAAGAATTGTTCATTTACAGTATTTAAGTGAACAGATAACAAGATATTTTGGATCACTTCTGCCATTAGGTTTGTTGTTTGTTAGTGTGATTTATTTTTGCTATGAATGTGTTTGTTTTTTTGTTTTTTTTTTGTTGCTTCTTCCAGGTTTTTTGAAGTGTATAATGTATTAGAGGAAAATGAAGACTATAATCAGCATGGAATGGTGGAGCAGAAAATAAAAAGGCTATATGGGAATTGGTGAACATTATTTAAATTGGTGCAAAAGTATTAGTGATTTTGATAGTTATAAAATGAGTCAAAAAAGAAATGAAAAATCACTGTAAACCATTAACTGAATCAAAGGACAGTAAAGGTGGAAATGTTCCCAAAATTGGCAGATAATGTGTATATGTCTAAATAAAGAGTTGTCATAGTGGTGGAATGATATTGATGTTGTATACTGTCTCCTTGTCTCAATCATGGATTGCCAGAGTAATGGGATTGTGTTATTGATGTTTCATAATTTGTACTTGGCTAAAGGAAGTATTGTTGGAGTGGTGTAATTATAAATGTTTTATCATTTGTATTTGTCTGAATCAAGTGGTAGAATTATGGTATTGATGTTTCATAATTTTTACTTGTCATAATTGAGGATTGCTGTCATGATGAAATTGTGTTATGTTGGATACTTAATACTTGTCTTAATATAAGGTTGCAATACAAGTGGAATTATGTTATGTTTCATAATTTGTACTTATGTTCATTTAAGGTTGTCAATAGTATGTTTATATTATCATTTGTACTTGTCTTAATGAAGGATTACTGCAGTTGTGGAATTACATTATTGATATTTTATAATTTGGAGGTGCCTGTGGTGTAATGGTTATTGTCAAAGGAAATGGACACAGCGACACGAGTTCAAATCCTGGATGAGACTGATTGCATTTCACATAGCACTAATACCCTTAGGAAAGGTATGAATCCAGTTATTCTCCCTCCAGCTATGGGTAAATAGTAGGACATACTAGGTTCTTCAGCCTTGGTGAGGCAACTAGTCTAGGAGAAGGAAAACTCTGAATTGAAACCTGTTAAACTCCGCTTAAAAACTGACCTTGTGTCATATCCTGCCAGAGCTGGGGTTGGTAAATATGGATATTTTATAATTTGTACTTCAGTGAATCAAGAGTTGTCGGAGTGGTGGAATTATTCTATTGAGGGTTTATAATTTGTACTTGTCTAAAACAAGGGTTGCCATGGTAGTGGAATGATTTAATTGAGGTTTTATAATTTGTACTTGCCTTAACGAAGGATTTCCGAAGTTAAGGAATTATGTTTGCCGCAGTGGTGGAATGTAGTCATTAATGTTGTATGATTTGTATTTTTCTAAAAAGGGAATACCACAGTGGTCGGGCTGAGTCATTGATTTTTTGTGAATTTCTGAAGAAAGGCTTGCCGCAGTCGTGGAATACAGTCATGAATTTTTTATTATTTTTATTTTTCTAAGTAAGGTATTGCCGCAGAGGTGGAATTGAGTCATTGAATTTTCTATAATTTGGAACTTTCCGGAGAAAGACTTGCCATGGTGGTCGAATGTTGTTGTTAATATGGTATGATTTGTATCTATCTAAATAAGGGATTGCTGCGGTGGTGCTATTGAGTCTTTAAATTTGTATGTTTTGCAATTTTCTGAAGAAAATCTTGCTGCAATGGCAGTATGGAGTCCTTAATGTCATAGGAAGTGTTTTTTTCTGCATAAGGGATTGCCGCAGTAGAGGAACTGAATCATTGATTTTGTTTGATTTAAAATTTTCTGAAGGAAGGCTTTTCACAGTAGTGGAATGGAGTCATTAATGTTGTATGATTTGTATTTTTCGATGCAAGGGATTACCGCAGAGGTGGAATGGAGTCATTGAATTTGTATAATTTGTAATTTTCTACAGAAAGTCTTGCCGCAATGGTGGAATGTAGTCATTAATGTTGTATGATTTGTATTTTTCTATGTAAGGGATTACCGCAGAGGTGGAATGGAGTCATTGAATTTGTATAATTAATAATTTTCGAGAGAAAGTCTTGCCGCATTGGTGGAAAATAGTAAATAATATTGTATGATTTGTATGTTTTTATATAAGGGATTACCGCAGAGGTGGAATTTAGTCCTTGAATTCGTATAATTTTGTAATTTTCTGGAGAAAGGTTTGCCGCAGTGGTGGACTGGAGTCATTGAATTTGCATAATTAGTAATTTTCTGGAGAATGGTTTGCAACAGTGGTGGAATGGAGTCATTGAATTTGTATAAGTTGTAATTTTTTAGAAAAAGTCTTGCCGCAGTGGTGGAATATAGTCATTAATGTTGTATAATTTGTATTTTTCTATATAAGAGATTACCGCAGTGGTGGAATAGAGTCATTGAATTTGTTTAATTTGTAATTTAGCAGAGAACGTATTGCAGCAGTGGTGGAATATAGTTATTAATGTTGTATGATTTGTATATTTCTATGTAAGGGATTACCGCAGAGGTGGAATAGAGTAATTGAATTTGTATAATTTGTAATTTTCTTGAAAAAGTCTTGCCGCATTGGTGGGATGTAGTCATTGAATTTGTATAATTTGTAATTTTCTACAGAAAGTCTTGCCGCAGTGGTGGAATGTAGTCATTAATGTTGTATGATTTGTATATTTCTATATAAGGGTTTACCGCAGAGGTGGAATTTAGTCATTGAATTTGTATAATTAAAAATATTCCAGAAAGTGTCTTGCCGCAGTGGTGGAATATAGTCAGTAATGTTGTATGATTTGTATATTTCTATGTAAGGGTTTACCGCAGAGGTGGAATAGAGTCATTGAATTTGTATAATTAGTAATTTTCTGGAGAATGGTTTGCCGCATTGGTGGAATGGAGTCATTGAATTTGTATAATTTGTAATTTTCTAGAGAAAGTCTTTCCGCTGTGGTGGAATGTAGTCATTAATGTTGTATGATTTGTATTTTTCTATATAAGGGATTACGGCAGACGTGGAATGGAGTAATTGAATTTGTATAATTTGTAATTTCCTGGAGAATGGTTTGCCACAGTGGTGCAATAGTCATTTAATTAGTATATGTAATTTTCTAGAGAAAGTCTTTCCGCTGTGGTGGAATGTAGTCATTAATGTTGTGTGATATGTATATTTTCATGTAAAGCATTACCGCAGAGGTGGAATGGAGTCATTGAATTTGTTTAATTTGTAATTTACCAGAGAATGTCTTTGCCGCAGTGGTGGAATATCGTTATTAATGTTGTATATTTCTATGTAAGGGATTACCGCAGAGGTGGAATAGAGTAATTGAATTTGTATAATTTGTAATTTTCTTGAGAAAGTCTTGCCGCAGTGGTGGGATGTAGTCATTGAATTTGCATAATTTGTAATTTTCTAGAGAAAGTCTTTCCGCTGTGGTGGAATGTAGTCATTAATGTTGTATGATTTGTATATTTCTATGCAAGGGATTACCGCAAAGGTGGTATTTAGTGATTGAATTTGTAAAATTTGTAATTTTCTAGAGAAATTCTAGCTGCAGTGGTGGAATGTAGTCATTAATGTTGTATGATTTGTATATTTCTATATAAGGGATTACCGCAGTGGTGAAATGGAGTCATTGAATTTGTTTTAGTTGTAATTTTCCAGAAAGTGTCTTGCCGCAGTGGTGGAATATAGTCAATAATGTTGTATGATTTTTGTATTTCTATGTAAGGGATTACCGCAGAGGTGAAATGGAGTCATTGAATTTGTATACTTTGTAATTTTCCAGAAGGTGTCTTGCCGCAGTGGTGGAATATAGTCAATAATGTTGTATAATTTGTATTTTTCTATATTAGGGATTACTCCAGAGGTGGAATGGAGTCATGGAATTTGTATAATTAGTAATTTTCTGGAGAATGGTTTGCCACAGTGGTGGAATGGTGTCATTGGATTTTTATAATTTGTAATTTTCTAGAGAAAGTCTTGCCGCAGTGGTGGAATGTAGTCATTAATGTTGTATGATTTGTACTTTTCTATACATGGGATTACCGCAAAGGTGGAATTTAGTCATTGAATTAGTACACTTAGTAATTTTCTGGAGGAAGGTTTGCCACAGTGGTGGAATGGAGTCATTAATGTTGTATGATTTGTATTTTTCTATGTAAGGGATTACCGCAGAGGTTGAATGGAGTCATTGAATTTGTATAATTAATAATTTTCGAGAGAAAGTCTTGCCGCTGTGGTGGAATATAGAAAATAATATTGTATGATTTGTAAGTTTGTATAAAAGGGATTACCGCAGAGGTGGAATTTAGTCCCTGAATTTGTATAATTTGTGATTTTCTGGAGAAAGTTTTGCCACAGTGGTGGACTGGAGTCATTGAATTTGCATAATTTGTAACTTTCTGGAGAATTGTTTGCCACAGAGGTGGAATGGAGTCATTGAATTTGTATAATTTGTAATTTTCTAGAAAAAGTCTTGCCGCTGTGGCGGTATTGAGTCATTGAATTTGTTTAATTTGTAATTTACCAGAGAATGTCTTTGCCGCAGTGGTGGAATATCGTTATTAATATTGTATATTTCTATGTAAGGGATTACCGCAGAGGTGGAATAGAGTTATTGAATTTGTATAATTTGTAATTTTCTTGAGAAAGTCTTGCCGCAGTGGTAGGATGTAATCATTGAATTTGCATAATTTGTAATTTTCTAGAGAAAGTTTTGCCGCAGTGATGGAATGTAGTCATTAATGTTGTATGATTTGTATCTTTTTATGTAAGGGAGTACCGCAGAGGTGGAATGGAGTAATTGAATTTGTATAATTTGTAATTTTCTAGAGAAAGTCTTGCAGCTGTGTTTGAATGTAGTCATTAATGTTGTATGATTTGTATATTTCTATGTAAGGGATTACCGCAGAGGCCGAATTTAGTGATTGAATGTGTATAATTAGTAATTTTCTAGAGAAAGTCTTGCCGCAGTGGTGGAATGTAGTCATTAATGTTGTATGATTTGTATATTTCTATATTAGGGTTTACCGCAGAGGTTGAATGGAGTCACTGAATTTGTATAATTAGTAATTTTCTGGAGAAAGGTTTGCAGCAGAGGTGGAATGGTGTCATTGAATTTTTATAATTCTTAATTTTCTAGAGAAAATCTTTCAGCAGTAATGGAAGATAGTCATTAATGTTGTTTTCTATAAAAGGGATTACCGCAGAGGTGGAATTTAATCATTGAATTTGTATAATTAGTAATTTTCCAGAAAGTGTCTTGCCGGAGTGGTGGAATATAGTCAATAATGTTTTACGATTTGTATATTTCTATGTAAGGGATTACCGCAGAGGTGGAATGGAGTCATTGAATTTGTATAATTTGTAATTTTCCAGGAAGTGTCTTGCCGCAGTGGTGGAATATAGTCAATATTATTGTATGATTTGTATTTTTCTATATTAGGGATTACCGCAGAGGTGGAATGGAGTCATTGAATTTGTATAATTAGGAATGTTCTGGAGAATGGTTTGCTGCAGTGGTGGAATGGAGTCATTGAATTTGTATAATTAGTAATTTTTTGGAGAATGGTTTGCCGGAGTGGTGGAATGGTGTCATTGGATTTTTATAATTTGTAATTTTCTAGAGAAGTCTTGCCGCAGTGGTGAAGTATAGTCATTAATGTTGTATGATTTGTATTTTTCTATGAAAGAGATTAAAGTAGAGCTGAAATTTAGTCATCGAACATGTATAATTTGTAATTTTCAAGTGAATGTCTTTGCCGCATTGGTGAAATGTAGTCATTAATGTTGTATGGTTTGTATATTTCTATATAAGAGATTACTGCAGAGGTGGAATTTAGTCATTAAATTTGTGTAATTTGTAATTTTCTTGAGAAAGTCTTGCCACAGTGGTCGGAAGCAGTCATTAATTTCGCATGATTTGTATTTTTTTATATCAGGGATTACCGCAGAGGTGGAATTTAGTCATTGAATTTGTATAATTTGTAAATTTCTGGAGAATGGTTTGCCGCAGTTGTTGAATGGAGTCATTAAATTTTTAAAATTTGTAATTTTCTAGAGAAATCATGCCGCAGTGGTGGAATAAAGTCATTAATGTTGTATGATTTGTATTTTTCTATGTAAAGGATTACTGCAGAGGTGGAATGCAGTCATTGAATTAGTATAATTTCTAATTTTCTATGGGAAGTCTTGCGCAGTGGTGGAATGTAGTCAGTAATGTTATATGATTTGTATATTTCTATGTAAGAGATTACCGCAGTGGTGGAATTTAGTCATTGAATTTGTATAATTAGTAATTTTCTGAAGAATGGTATGCCGCAGTGGCGAAATGGTGTCATTGCATTTTTATAATTTGTAATTTTCGAGAGAAAGGTTTGCCGCAGTGGTGGAATATAGTCATTAGTGTTGTACGATTTGTATTTTTCTATATTAGGCATTACAGCGGAGGTGGAATGGAGTCATTAAATTTGTATAATTTGTAATTTTTTGGAGAATGGTTTGCCGTCGTGGTGGAATGGATTCATTGAATTTGTATAATTTGTAATTTTTTAGAGAAATATTGCTGCAGTTGTGGAATGTAGTCATTAAAGTTGTATGATTTGTATATTTCTATGTAAGGGATTAGCGCAGAGGTGGAATTTAGTCATTAAATTTGTATAATTTTAAATTCTCTTGAGAAAGTCTTGACGCAGTGGTGGGATGTAGTTATTAATGTGGTGTGATTTGTGTTTTTGTATATAAGGGATTACTGCAGAGGTGGAATTTGGTCATTGAATTTTTATAATTAGTAATTTTCTGGAGAAAGGTTTGCCGCAGTGGTGGAATTTAGTCATTGAATTTTTATGATTTGTAATTTTCTCGAGAAATCTTGCCGCAGTGTCGGAATATAGACATTAATGTTGTGTGATTTGTATTTTTTTTTATAAGGGATAACCGCAGTGGTGGAATGCAGTCATTTAATTAGTATAATTTGTAATTTTCTATGGAAAGTCTTGCGCAGTGGTGGAATAGAGTAATTGAATTTGTATAATTAGTAATTTTCTGGAGAAAGTTTTGCAGCAGTGGTGGAATGGAGCCATTGAATTTGTATAATTTGTAATTTTCCGGAGAATGGTTTGCCGCAGTGGTGGAATGGTTTATTGAATTTTTATAAGTTGTAATTTTCTAGAAAAAGTCTTGCCGCATTAGTGGAATATCGTCATTAATGTTGTATAATTTGTATTTTTCTATGTAAGAGATTACTGCAGTGGTGGTATGGAGTCATTGAAGTTGTTTAATTTGTAATTTACCAGAGAATGTCTTTTCCGCAGTGGTAGAATATAGTTATTAATGTTGTATATTTCTACGTAAGTGATTGCCGCAAAGGTGGAATAGAGTAATTTAATTTGTATAATTTTAATATTCTAGAGAAAGTCTTGCCGCAGTGGTGATATTTTTCTTTATTATGGATTACCGCAGAGGTGGACTGGAGTCATTGAATTTGTATAATTAGTAATTTTCTGGAGAATGGTTTGCCGCAGTGGTGGAATGGTGTCATTGGATTTTCATAATTTGTAATTTTCTTGATAAAGTCTTACCGTAGTGGTGGGATGCAGTCATTAATGTTGTATGATTTGTATTTTTTTATATCAGGGATTACCACAGTGGTGGAATTTAGTCATTGAATTTGTATAATTAGTAATTTTCTGGAGAAATATTTGCTGCAGAGGTGGAATGGAGTCATTGAATTTGTGTAATTTGTAATTTTCCGGAGAATGGTTTGCCGCAGTGGTGGAATGGAGTCATTTAATTTTTAAAATTTGCAATTTTCTAGAGAAATCTTGCCGCAGTGGTGGAATAAAAGTCATTAATGTTGTATGATTTGTATTTTCCCTGTAAAGGATTACCGCAGAGGTGGAATGCAGTCATTGAATTAGTTTATTTTCTAATTTTCTATGGACAGTCTTGCGCAGTGGTGGAATGTAGTCAGTAATGTTATATGATTTGTATATTTTCATTTAAGGGATTACCGCAGTGGTGGAATTGAGTCATTGAATATGTATAATTAGTAATTTTCTGGAGAATGGTTTGCCGCAGTGGTGAAATGGTGTCGTTGCATTCTTATAATTTGTAATTTTCGAGGGAAATGTTTGCCGCTGTGGTGGAATATAATCATTAATGTTTTATGATTTGTATTTTTCTATATTAGGGATTACAGCGGAGGTGGAATGGAGTCATTTAATTTGTCTAATTTGTAATTTTCCACAGAAGGTCTTTGCCGCATCGGTTGAATATAGTTATTAATGTATGATTGGTTTGTATATTTCTATATAAGAGACTACCGCAGAGGTGGAATTTAGTCATTAATTTTGTATAATTTTAAATTTTCTTGAGAAAGTCTTGCCGCAGTGGTGGGATGTAGTTATTAATGTCATGTGATTTGTGTTTTTTTATATAAGGGATTACTGAAGAGGTGGAATTTAGTCATTGAATTTGTATAATTAGTAATTTTATGGAGAAAGGTTTGCCGCAGTGGTGGAATTTAGTCATTGAATTTTTTTAATTTGTAATTTTCTCGAGAAATCTTGCCGCAGTGGTGGAATATAGACATTAATATTGTATGATTAGTATTTTTCTATGTAAGGGATTACCGCAGAGGTGGAATGCAGTCATTTAATTAGTATAATTTGTAATTTTCTATGGAAAGTCTTGCGCAGTGGTGGAATTGAGTCATTGAATTTGTATAATTTGTAATTTTCTGGAGAAATTATGTCGCAGTGGTGGAATATAGTCATTAATGTTGTATAATTTCTATATTTCTCTGTAAGGGGTTACCGCAGAGTTGGAATGGAGTCATTGAAATTGTATAATTAGTAATTTTCTGGAGAATGATTTGCCGCAGTGGTGGAATGGAGTCATTGAATTTTTATAATTTGTAATCTTTTTAAGAGAGTCTTGCCGCAGTGGTGTGATGTAGTAACTGAATTGGTATAATTTGTAATTTTCTAGAGAAAATCTTGATGCAGTGGTGGAATGTAGTCTTTAATGTTGTATGATTTGTATGTTTTTATGTAAGGGACTACCACAGAGGTTGAATTTAGTGTTTGAATTTGTATCATTTGTAATTTTCCAGTGAATGTCTTGCTGCAGTGGTGGAATATGGTCATTAATGTTGTATGATTTGTACTTTTCTATATATGTGATAACCGCAGAGGTGGAATGCAGTCATTGAATTAGTATAATTTCTAATTTTCTATTGACAGTCTTGCGCAGTGGTGGAATGTAGTCAGTAATGTTATGATTTGTATATTTCTATGTAAGGGATTACCGCAGTGGTGGAATTGAGTCATTGTATTTGTAAAATTAGTAATTTTCTGGAGAAAGGTTTGCCGCTGTGGTGGAATGGTGTCATTGGATTTTCATAATTTGTAATTCTCTAGGGAAAGTTTTGCCGCAGTGGTGGAATATAGTCATTAATGTTGTATGATTTGTATTTTTCTATACAAGGGATTATCACAGAGGTGAAATTTTGTCATAAAATTTTATATAATTTGTAATTTTCCAAAGAATGTCTTTCCGCAGTGGTGGAATATAGTCTTTAATGTTGTATGATTTGTATTTTTCTATGTAAGGGATTACCGCAGAGGTGAAATTTAGTCATTGAATTTGTATAATTTGTAATTTTCCAAAGAATGTCTTGCCGCAGTGGTGGAATGTAGTTATTAATGTTCTATGGTTTGTATTTTTCGATATAAGGGATTAGCACAGAGGTGGAATTTAGTCATTAAAATTGTATAATTTTTAATTTTCTTGACAACGTCTTGCTGCAGTGGTGGGTTTTAGTCATAAATATCGTATGATTTGTATTTTTGTATATAAGGGATTACCACTGAGGTGGAATTTAGTCATTGAATATGTATAATTTGTAATTTTCCATAGAATATCTTTGCCGCATTGGTGGAATGTAATCAATTATGTTGGATTATTTGTATATTTTTTTTTAATGGATAACTGTAGAGGTTGAATAGAGTCATTAAATTTGCATAATTTGAAATTTTCGGGAGAAAGGATTACCGCAGTGGTGAAATGGAGTCATTGAATTTGTATAATTTGTAATTTTCAAGAGAAATCTTGCATCAGTGGTGTAATATAGTCATTAATGTTGTATGATTTCTTTTTTTCTATATAAGGGATAACCGCAGAGGTGGAATTTAGTGATTGAATTTGTATAATTTGAAATTTTCCAAAGAATGTTTCGCTGCAGTGGTGGAATATAGTCATGAATTTTGTATGATTTGTATATTTCTATGTAAGGTTTTACCGCAGAGGTGGAATGGAGTCATTGAATTTGTATAATTAGTTATTTTATGGAGAATGGTTTGCCGCAGTGGTGGAATGGAGTCATTGAATTTGTATAATTTGTAATTTTTAGAGTATGGTTTGCCGCAGTGGTGGAATGAAGTGTGACGGCAAATTGTTTAAAATCCCAAAACGGGACTTTATTTTCGCGTGTGTGAAGATGGGGCAGGTTTGCACTGGATTCCCTACAGAATAAGTCCTTGTACAGAGTTTTTCTCCCGGGCGTATAAAAAGTGGCATATTACGTGAGGGATCAATTTAGATCCAGACTGACCGCCGCTGGCAAGGGGTTCCAAATTTCACACTATCACACACCCACCAGGCCGCTAAACTTCCTTCCCCTCGACAATGGAATATAATGAGCCTATAGGTTTTAGTCGTAATAATACTATATTGTAGTAGTCGGCAACTCCGGTTTCCCGCGTGATATTTTTAAGGAATTAATAGGACAACTCTAAGCAAGATAACATAAGGCGAATAGAAGCTAAAAAGGAAATGTGACGACAACAAATTCGTAGTTGAACGGCAAAGAGCAACATAGACCACATGGTAACATAAAAATACATGAATTCCTTTACTACAGTTATATACACTTTCAAGGTGTCAAAACATATAATAATTGGACAGTCCATGAATATATGTCTTTCTTCACATTGAGAGAGAGAGAGTGTGGTATACAAAATTAGGGTATAACGGAAAATGGCCCCAAAGTTACTTATCTTATTTTTCGACGGGGTTCCACTGGAGAATCTTTCTTCTTTCACGGGCTAATAGACTTTGTTCTGTTTTTAATACTGGCTTGAAGAACTCGGGTCCCTCATGTCTCAGTTATTCTTTTGTCTTCAACCCGGAGTAAAATGGCTATGGTTCGTCTGCCCGCTACGGACCCTGCTCAAAAACTAACTTTCTTATTATTTACTTCCGCTGAGGGGAAGGGGTCCCCACTTCCGTTTTGAGGTCCCAGCCAATCATTTTCTTCTCTCTTCTCCCCCTTGGTGTCCGGCGACCTGAGGTTACTAAGTACCAACACCTGTTGATACCCCTCTGTTACCTACATTCTTCCTTAACGGTCACTTTTTTTTGACGGCTTGATACTGTCAATTCAAATACGACGAGTAGTAATTTTATCTCCCTCCTCCCAGTGGGATATCGTGTGAAAGAAGTTATTGAATTTTTATAATTTGAAATTTTCTAGAAAATGTCTTGCCGCAGTGGTGGAATGTAGCCATTAATGTTGTATGTTTTCTATTTTTCTATATATTGGATTACCGCAGAGGTTGAATTTAGTCATTGAATTTGTATAATTATTAATTTTCTGGAGAAAGGTTTGCCGCAGTGGTGGAATGGAGTCATTGAATTTGTATAATTTGTAATTTTCTGGAGAATGGTTGGCTGCAGTGGTGGAATTGAGTCATTGAATTTGTATAATTTGTAATTTTCCAAAGAATGTCTTGCCGCAGTGGTGGAATGTAGTCCTTATTGTTGTATGATTTGTGAATTTCTATGTAAAGGTTTACTGCAAAAATGGAATGGAGTCATTGAATTTGTATAATTAGTTATTTTCTGGATAGTAGTTAGCCGCAGTGGTGGAATGGAGTCATTGAATTTGTATAATTTGTAATTTTCTAGAGTATGGTTTGCCGCAGTGGTGGAATGGAGTCATTGAATTTTTATAATTTGTAATTTTCTAGAGAATGTCTTGCCGCAGTGGTGTAATGTAGTCATTAATGATGTATGATTTGTACTTTTCTATATATGGGATTACCGCGGAGGTTGAATTTAGTCGTGGAATTTGTATAATTAGTAATTTTCTGGAGAGAGGTTTGCTGCAGTGGTGGAATGGAGTCATTAAATTTGTATAATTTGTAATTTTCTGGAGAATGGTTTGCCGCAGTGGTGAAATATAGTCATTAATGTTGTATGATTTGTATTTTTTTATATAAGGGATTACAGCTGAGGTAGAATGGAGTCATTGAATTTGTATAATTTGTAATTTTCCAAAGAATATCTTGCCGCACTGGTCGAATATAGTCAAGAATGTTTTACGATTTGTATATTTCTATGTACGTGTTTACCGCAGAGGTGGAATGGAGTCATTGAATTTGTATAATTAGTAATTTTCTGGAGAATGGTTTGCCGCAGAGGTGGAATGGTGTCATTGAATTTTTATAATTTGTAATTTTCTAGAGAAATCTTGCTGTGGTGGTTAAATATAGTCATTATGTTGTATGATTTGTATTTTTCTATGTAAGGAATCACTGCAGAGGTGGAATTTTGTCAATGAATTTGTATAATTTGTAATTTTCCAGAGAATGTCTTGCCGCAACGGTGGAAAATAGTCATTAATGTTATATAATTTGTATATTTCTATGTAAGGGATTATCGGAGTGGTGGAATTGTGTCATTGGATTTTTATAATTTGTAATTTTCTAGAGAATGTCTTGCCGCAGTGGTGGAATGTAGTCATTAATGATGTATGATTTGTACTTTTCTATATATGGGATTACAGCAGAGGTTGAATTTAGTCATAGAATTTGTATAATTAGTAATTTTCTGGAGAATGGTCTGCTGCAGTGGTGGAATGGTGTCATTGAATTTTTATAATTTGTAATTTCATAGAAAAACCTTACCGCAGTGGTGGAATGTAGTCATTAATGTTGTATGATTTGTATTTTTCTATTCAAGGGATTACCGCACAGGTGGAATTTAGTCATTGAATTTGTATAATTTGTAATTTACCATAGAATGTCCTTGCCGCATTGGTGGAATGTAGTCATTTATGTTGGATGATTTGTATATTTTTTTGTAAGGGATAACCGCAGAGGTGGAATAGAGTCATTAAATTTACATAATTTGAAATTTTCGGGAGAAAGGTTTGCCGCAGTGGTGGAATAGAGTCATTGAATTTGTATGATTTGTAAATTTCTCGGAAATAGTTTGCCGCAGTCGTTGAATGGAGTCATTGAATTTTTATAAATTGTAATTTTCTTGAGAATGTCTTGCCGCAGTGGTGGAATGTAGTCATTAATGTTGTATGATTTGTACTTTTCTATATATGGGATTACAGAAGAGGTGGAATTTAGTGATTGAATTTGTATAATTTGTAATTTTTCAAAGAATGTTTTGCCGCAGGTTGGAACATAGTCATGAATGTTGTATGATTTGTATATTTCTATATAAGGGTTTACAGCAGAGATGGAATGGAGTCATTGAATTTGTATAATTAGTTATTTTATGGAGAATGGTTTGCCGCAGTGGTGAAATGGTTCATTGAATTTTTATAATTTAAAATTTTCTAGAGAATGTCTTGCTGCAGTAGTGGAATGTAGTCATTAATGTTGTATGATTTCTATTTTTCTATGAATGGGATTACCGCATTGGTGGAATTTAGTCATTGAATTTGTATAATTATTAATTTTCCAGAGATTTTCTTTGCCGCAGTGGTGGAATATAGTTATTAATGTTGTATGGTTTGTATATTTCTATATAAGGGATTACCGCAGAGGTGGAATTTAGTCATTAAATTTGTATAATTTTTAATTTTCTGGAGAAAGTCTCGCTGTAGTGGTGGGATGGAGTCATTAATGTTGTATGATTTGTACTTTTCTATATTAGGGATTACCGCAAAGGTGGAAAGGAGTCATTGAATTTGTATAATTTGTAATTTTCTAGAGTATGGTTTGCCGCAGAGGTGGAATGGAGTCATTGAATTTTTATAACTTGTAATTTTCTAGAGAATGTCTTGCCGCAGTGGTGGAATGTAGTCATTAATGTTGTATGATTTGTAGTTTTCTATATATGGGATTACCGCAGAGGTGGAATTTAGTCATTGAATTTGTATAATTAGTAATTTTCTGGAGGAAGGTTGCCGCAGTGGTGGAATGGAGTCATTGAATTTGTATAATTTGTAATTTTCTAGAGAAATCTTGCTGCAGTGGTGAAATATAGTCATTAATGTTTTATGATTTGTATTTTTTTATGAAGGGATTACCCCACAGGTGGAATTTTGTCATTGATTTTGTATGATTTGTAATTTTCCATAAAATGTCCTTGCCGCATTGGTGGAATGTAGTCATTCATGTTGGATGATTTGTATATTTTTTTGTAAGGGATAACCGCAGAGGTGGAATAGAGTCATTAAATTTGCATAATGTGAAATTTTCGGGAGATAGGTTTGCCGTAGGGGTGGAATAGAGTCATTGAATTTGTATAATTTGTAAATTTCTCGAAAATTGCTTGCCGCAGTGCTTGAATGGAGTCATTGAATTTTTATAATTTGTAATTTTCTAGAGTAATCTTGCCGCAGTGGTGGAATATAGTCATTAATGTTGTATGATTTGTATTTTTCTATATAAGGGATTACCGCAGAGGTGGAATTTAGTGATTGAATTTGTATAATTTGTAATTTTCCAAAGAATGTTTTACCTCAGTGGTGGAATATAGTCATGAATATTGTATGATTTGTATATTTCTCCGCAGAGATGGAATGGAGTCATTGAATTTGTATAATTTGTAATTTTCTAGAGTATGGTTTGCCGCAGTGGTGGAACGGAGGTATTGAATTTTTATAATTTGAAATTATCTAGAGAATGTCTTGCTGCAGTGGTGGAATGTAGTCATTAATGTTGTGTGATTTCTATTTTTCTATAAATCGGATTACCGCAGAGATGAAATTTAGTCATTGAATTTGTATAATTATTATATTTCTGGAGAAAGGTTTGCCGCAGTGGTGGAATGGATTCATTGAATTTGTATTATTTGTAATTTTCTGGACAATAGTTTGCCGCAGTTGTGGAATTGAGTCATTTAATTTTTATAATTTGTAATTTTCTAGAGAAATATCTCTGCAGTGGTGAAATATAGTCATTAATGTTGTATGATTTGTATTTTCCTATATAAGGGATTACCGCAGAGGTGGAATTTAGTCATTAAATTTGTATAATTTTTAATTTTCTGGAGAAGGTCTTGCCGCAGTGGTGGGATGTAGTCATTAATGTTGTATGATTTGTACTTTTCTATGAAGGGATTACCGCAGAGGTGGAATTTAGTCATTGAATTTGTACAATTTGTATTTTTCTGGAAAATGGTTTGCCGCAGTGCTGGAATGGAGTCATTGAATTTTTATAATTTGTAATCTTCTAGAGTAATCTTGCCGCAGTGGTGGAATATAGTCATTAATGTTGTATGATTTGTATTTTTCTATGTAAGGGATTACCGCAGATGTGGAATTTAGTCATTGAATTTGTATAATTTTTTATTTTCCAGAGAATGTCTTGCCGCAGCGGTGGAAAATAGTCATTAATGTTATATAATTTGTATATTTCTATGTAAGGGATTATCGGAGTGATGGAATTGTCATTGAATTTGTACAATTAGTAAGTTTGTGGAGAATTGTTTGCCGCAGTGGTGGAATAGTTTCATTAGATTTTTATAATTTGTAATTTTCTAGAGAAAATTTTGCAGCAGTGGTGGAACATAGTCATTAATGTTGCATGATTTGTACTTTTCTATCATAGGGATTACCGCAGAGGTGGAATGGAGTCATTGAATTTGTATAATTTGTAATTTTCCAAAACATGTCATGCCGCAGTGGTGGAATATAGTCAATAATTTTGTATGATTTGTATATTTCTATGTAAGGGTTTACCGCAAAGGTGGAATGGAGTCATTAAATTTGTCTAATTTGTAATTTTCTAGAGTATGGTTTGCCGCAGTGGTGGAATGTTGTCATTGAATTTCTATAATTTGTAATTTTCTAGAGTATGGTTTGCCGCAGTGGTGGAATGGAGTCATTGAATTTTTATAATTTGTAATTTTCAAGAGAAATCTTGCCGCAGTGGTGTAATATAGTCATTAATGTTGCATGATTTGTATTTTTCTATATAAGGGATTACCGCAGCGGTGGAATTTAGTGATTGAATTTTTATAATTTGTAATTTTCCAAAGAATGTTTTGCCGCAGTGGTGGAATATAGTCATGAATATTGTATGATTTGTATATTTCTCTATAAGGGTTTACCGCAGTGATGGAATGGAGTCATTGAATTTGTATAATTAGATATTTTATGGAGAATGTTTTGCCGCAGTGGTGAAATGGAGTCATAGAATTTGTATAATTTGTAATTATCTAGAGTATGGTTTGCCGCTGTGGTGGAATGGAGGTATTGAATTTTTATAATTTGAAATTTTCTAGAGAATGTCTTGCTGCAGTGGTGGAATGTAGTCATTAATGTTGTGTGATTTCTATTTTTCAATAAATCGGATTACCGCAGAGATGGAATTTAGTCATTGAATTTGTATAATTATTATTTTTCTGGAGAAAGGTTTGCCGCAGTGGTGGAATGGATTCATTGAATTTGTATAATTTGTAATTTTCTGGACAATGGTTTGCCGCAGTGGTGGAATGGAGTCATTTAATTTTTATAATTTGTAATTTTCTAGAGAATATCTTGCCGCAGTGGTGGAATATAGTCATTAATGTTGTATGATTTGTACTTTTCTATATATGGGATTACTGCAGTGGTGGAATTTAGTCATTGAACTTGTATAATTAGTAATTTTCTGGAGATAGGTTGCCGCAGTGGTGGAATGGAGCCATTGAATTTGTATAATTTGTAATTTTCTGGAGAATGGTTTGCCGCAGTGGTGGAATGGAGTCATTGAATTTTTATAATTTGTAATTTTCTAGAGATATCTTGCCGCAGTGGTGAAATATAGTCATTAATGTTTTATGGTTTGTATTTTTTATAAAAGGGATTAAAGCTGAGGTGGAATTTAGTCATTGAATTTGTATAATTTGTAATTTTCCAAAGAAAGTATTGCCGCAGTGGTCGAATATAGTCAAGAATGTTTTATGATTTGTATATTTCTATGTACGGGTTTACCGCAGAGGTGTAATGGAGTCATCGAATTTTTATAATTTGTAATTTTCTAGAAAAATCTTACCGCAGTGGTGGAATATAGTCATTAATGTTGTATGATTTGTACTTTTCTATGAAGGGATTACCGCAGAGGTGGAATGGAGTAATGAATTTGTACAATTTGTATTTTTCTGGAGAATAGTTTACCGCAGTGCTGGAATGGAGTCATTGAATTTTTATAATTTGTAATTTTGTAGAGTAATCTTGCCGCAGTGGTGGAATATTGTCATTAATGTTGTATGATTTGTATTTTTCTATGTAAGGGATTACCGCAGAGGTGGAATTTAGTCATTCAATTTGTATAATTTTTAATTTTTCAGAGAATGTCTTGCCGCAGCAGTGGAAAATAGTCATTAATGTTATATGATTTGTATATTTCTATGTAAGGGATTATCAGAGTGATGGAATTGAGTCATTGAATTTGTATAATTAGTAAGTTTGTGGAGAATTGTTTGCCGCAGTGGTGGAATAGTTTCATTAAATCTTTATAATTTGTAATTTTCTCGAGAAAGTTTTCAGCATTGGTTGAACATAGTCAGTAATGTTGCATGATTTGTACTTTTCTATCATAGGGATTACCGCAGAGGTGGAATGGAGTCATTGAATTTGTATAATTTGTAATTTTCCAAAGCATGTCATGCCGCCGTGGTGGAATATAGTCAATAATTTTGTATGATTTGTATATTTCTATGTAAGGGTTTACTGCAAAGGTGGAATGGAGTCATTGAATTTGTCTAATTTGTAATTTTCTAGAGTATGGTTTGCCGCAGTGGTGGAATGTTGTCATTGAATTTGTATAATTTGTAATTTTCTAGAGTATGGTTTGGCGCAGTGGTGGAATGGAGTCATTGAATTTTTATAATTTGTAATTTTGAAGAGAAATCTTGCCGCAGTGGTGTAATATAGTCATTAATGTTGTATGATTTGTATTTTTCTATATAAGGGATTACCGCACCGGTGGAATTTAGTGATTGAATTTGTATAATTTGTAATTTTCCAAAGAATTTTTTGCCGCAGTGGTGGAATATAGTCATGAATATTGTATGATTTGTATATTTCTCTATAATGGTTTACCGCAGTGATGGAATGGAGTCATTGAATTTGTATAAGTAGATATTTTATGGAGAATAGTTTGCCGCAGTGGTGGAATTGAGTCATTTAAATTTTATAATTTGTAATTTTCTAGAGAAATATCTCTGCAGTGGTTAAATATAGTCATTAATGTTGTATGATTTGTATTTTTCTATATAAGGGATTACCGCAGAGGTGGAATTTAGTCATTAAATTTGTATAATTTTTAATTTTCTGGAGAAAGTCTTGCCGCAGTGGTGGGATGTAGTCATTAATGTTGTATGATTTGTACTTTTCTATGAAGGGATTACCGCAGAGGTGGAATTTAGTCATTGAATTTGTACAATTTGTATTTTTCTGGAGAATGGTTTGCTGCAGTGCTGGAATGGAGTCATTGAATTTTTATAATTTGTAATTTTCTAGACTAATCTTGCCGCAGTGGTGGAATATAGTCATTAATGTTGTATGATTTGTATTTTTCTATGTAAGGGATTACCGCAGAGGTGGAATTTAGTCATTGAATTTGTATAATTTTTTATTTTTCAGAGAATGTCTTGCCGCAGCAGTGGAAAATAGTCATTAATGTTATATGATTTGTATATTTCTATGTAAGGGATTATCAGAGTGATGGAATTGAGTCATTGAATTTGTATAATTAGTAAGTTTGTGGAGAATTGTTTGCCGCAGTGGTGGAATAGTTTCATTAAATCTTTATAATTTGTAATTTTCTCGAGAAAGTTTTCAGCATTGGTTGAACATAGTCAGTAATGTTGCATGATTTGTACTTTTCTATCATAGGGATTACCGCAGAGGTGGAATGGAGTCATTGAATTTGTATAATTTGTAATTTTCCAAAGCATGTCATGCCGCCGTGGTGGAATATAGTCAATAATTTTGTATGATTTGTATATTTCTATGTAAGGGTTTACTGCAAAGGTGGAATGGAGTCATTGAATTTGTCTAATTTGTAATTTTCTAGAGTATGGTTTGCCGCAGTGGTGGAATGTTGTCATTGAATTTGTATAATTTGTAATTTTCTAGAGTATGGTTTGGCGCAGTGGTGGAATGGAGTCATTGAATTTTTATAATTTGTAATTTTGAAGAGAAATCTTGCCGCAGTGGTGTAATATAGTCATTAATGTTGTATGATTTGTATTTTTCTATATAAGGGATTACCGCACCGGTGGAATTTAGTGATTGAATTTGTATAATTTGTAATTTTCCAAAGAATTTTTTGCCGCAGTGGTGGAATATAGTCATGAATATTGTATGATTTGTATATTTCTCTATAATGGTTTACCGCAGTGATGGAATGGAGTCATTGAATTTGTATAAGTAGATATTTTATGGAGAATAGTTTGCCGCAGTGGTGGAATTGAGTCATTTAAATTTTATAATTTGTAATTTTCTAGAGAAATATCTCTGCAGTGGTTAAATATAGTCATTAATGTTGTATGATTTGTATTTTTCTATATAAGGGATTACCGCAGAGGTGGAATTTAGTCATTAAATTTGTATAATTTTTAATTTTCTGGAGAAAGTCTTGCCGCAGTGGTGGGATGTAGTCATTAATGTTGTATGATTTGTACTTTTCTATGAAGGGATTACCGCAGAGGTGGAATTTAGTCATTGAATTTGTACAATTTGTATTTTTCTGGAGAATGGTTTGCTGCAGTGCTGGAATGGAGTCATTGAATTTTTATAATTTGTAATTTTCTAGACTAATCTTGCCGCAGTGGTGGAATATAGTCATTAATGTTGTATGATTTGTATTTTTCTATGTAAGGGATTACCGCAGAGGTGGAATTTAGTCATTGAATTTGTATAATTTTTTATTTTCCAGAGAATGTCATGCCGCAGCGGTGGAAAATAGTCATTAATGTTATATGATTTGTATATTTCTATGTAAGGGATTATCGGAGTGATGGAATTGAGTCATTGAATTTGTATAATTAGTAAGTTTGTGGAGAATTGTTTGCTGCAGTGATAGAATAGTTTCATTAGATTTTTATAATTTGTAATTTTCTAAAGCATGTCATGCCGCAGTGGTGGAATATAGTCACTAATTTTGTATGATTTGTATATTTCTATGTAAGGGTTTACCGCAAAGGTGGAATGGAGTCATTGAATTTGTCTAATATGTAATTTTCTAGAGTATGGTTTGCCGCAGTGGTGGAATGGAGTCATTGAATTTTTATAACTTGTAATTTTCTAGAGAATATCTTGCCGCAGTGGTGGAATATAGTCATTAATGTTGTATGATTTGTACTTTTCTATATACGGGATTAACGCAGTGGTGGAATGGTGTCATTGAACTTGTATAATTAGTAATTTTCTGGAGATAGGTTGCCGCAGTGGTGGAATGGAGCCATTGAATTTGTATAATTTGTAATTTTCTGGAGAATGGTTTGCCGCAGTGGTGGAATGGAGTCATTGAATTTTTATAATTTGTAATTTTCTAGAGAAATCTTGCCGCAGTGGTGAAATATAGTCATTAATGTTTTATGGTTTGTATTTTTTATAAAAGGGATTACAGCTGAGGTGGAATTTAGGCATTGAATTTGTATAATTTGTAATTTTCCAAAGAAAGTATTGCCGCAGTGGTCGAATATAGTTAAGAATGTTTTATGATTTTTATATTTCTATGTACGGGTTTACCGCAGAGGTGTAATGGAGTCATCGAATTTTTATATTTTGTAATATTATAGAAAAATCTTACCGCAGTGGTGGAATATAGTCATTAATGTTGTATGATTTGTACTTTTCTATGGAGGGATTACCGCAGAGGTGGAATGGAGTCATTGAATTTGTACAATTTGTATTTTTCTGGAGAATGGTTTGCCGCAGTGCTGGAATGGAGTCATTGAATTTTTATAATTTGTAATTTTCTAGAGTAATCTTGCCGCAGTGGTGGAATATAGTCATTAATGTTGTATGATTTGTATTTTTCTATGTAAGGGATTACCGCAGAGGTGGAATTTAGTCATTGAATTTGTATAATTTTTAATTTTCCAGAGAATGTCTTGCCGCAGCGGTGGAAAATAGTCATTAATGTTATATGATTTGTATATTTCTATGTAAGGGATTATCGGAGTGATGGAATTGAGTCATTGAATTTGTTTAATTAGCAAGTTTGTGGAGAATTGTTTGCCGCAGTAGTGGAATAGTTTCATTAGATTTTTATAATTTGTAATTTTCTAGAGAAAGGTTTGCAGCAGTGGTGGAACATAGTCATTAATGTTGCATGATTTGTACTTTTCTATCATGGGGATTACTGCAGAGGTGGAATGGAGTCATTGAATTTGTATAATTTGTAATTTTCCAAAGCATGTCATGCCGCAGTGGTGGAATATAGTCAATAATTTTGTATCATTTGTATATTTCTATGTAAGGGTTTAACGCAAAGGTGGAATGGAGTCATTGAATTTGTCTAATTTGTAATTTTCTAGAGTATGGTTTGCCGCAGTGGTGGAAAGGAGTCATTGAATTTGTAAAAATTTGTAATTTTCCCGAAAATGTTTTGCCGCAGTGGTGGAATGGTGTCATTGAATTTTTAATATTTGTAATTTTATTGAGAAATCTTACCGCAGTTGTGGAATGTAGTCATTAATGTTGTACGATTTGTATTTTTCAATACAAGGGATTACCACAGAGGTGGAATTTAGTCATTGAATTTGTATAATTTGTAATTTTCCATTGAATATCCTTGCCGTATTGGTGGAATGTAGTCATTTATGTTGGATGATTTGTATATTTTTTTGTAAGGGATAACCGCAGAGGTGGAATAGAGCCATTAAATTTGCATAAATTTAAATTTTCGAGAGATAGGTTTGCCGCAATGGTGGAATAGAGTCATTGAATTTGTATAATTTGTAAATTTCTCGAAAATGGCTTGCCGCAGTCGTATAATGGAGTCATTGAATTTTTATACTTTGTAATTTTCAAGAGAAATCTTGCCGCAGTGGTGTAATATAGTCATTAATGTTGTATGATTTGTATTTTTCTATATAAGGGATTACCGCAGAGGTGGAATTTAGTGATTGAATTTGTATAATTTGTAATTTTCCAAAGAATGTTTTGCCGCAGTGGTGGAATATAGTCATGAATATTGTATGATTTGTATATTTCTCTATAAGGGTTTACCGCAGAGATGGAATGGAGTCATTGAATTTGTATAATTAGATATTTTATGGAGAATGGTTTGCCGCAGTGGTGAAATGGAGTCATTGAATTTGTATAATTTGTAATTTTCTAGAGTATGGTTAGCCGCAGTGGTGGAATGGAGGTATTGAATTTTTATAATTTGAAATTTTCTAGAGAATGTCTTGCTGCAGTGGTGGAATGTAGTCATTAATGTTGTGTGATTTCTATTTTTCTATAAATCGGATTACCGCAGAGATGGAATTTATTCATTGAATTTGTATAATTATTAATTTTCTGGAGAAAGGTTTGCTGCAGTGGTGGAATGGATTCATTGAATTTGTATAATTTGTAATTTTCTGGACAATGGTTTGCCGCAGTGGTGGAATTGAGTCATTTAAATTTTATAATTTGTAATTTTCTTGAGAAATATCTCTGCAGTGGTGAAATATAGTCATTAATGTTGTATGATTTGTATTTTTCTATATAAGGGATTACCGCTGAGGTGGAATTTAGTCATTAAATTTGTATAATTTTTAATTTTCTGGAGAAAGTCTTGCCGCAGTGGTGGGATGTAGTCATTAATGTTGTATGATTTGTACTTTTCTATGAAGGGATTACCGCAGAGGTGGAATTTAGTCATTGAATTTGTACAATTTGTATTTTTCTGGAGAATGGTTTGCTGCAGTGCTGGAATAGAGTCATTGAATTTTTATAATTTGTAATTTTCTAGAGCAATCTTGCCGCAGTGGTGGAATATAGTCATTAATGTTGTATGATTTGTATTTTTCTATGTAAGGGATTACCGCAGAGGTGGAATTTAGTCATTGAATTTGTATAATTTTTAATTTTCCAGAGAATGTCTTGCCGCAGCGGTGGAAAATAGTCATTAATGTTATATGATTTGTATATTTCTATGTAAGGGATTATCCGAGTGAAGGAATTGAGTCATTGAATTTGTATAATTAGTAAGTTTGTGGAGAATTGTTTGCCGCAGTGGTGGAATAGTTTCATTAAATTTTTATAATTTGTAATTTTCTAGAGAAAGTTTTGCAGCAGTGGTGGAACATAGTCATTAATGTTGCATGATTTGTACTTTTCTATCATAGGGATTACCGCAGAGGTGGAATTTAGTGATTGAATTTGTATAATTTGTAATTTTCCAAAGCATGTCATGCCGCAGTGGTGGAATATAGTCAATAATTTTGTATGATTTGTATATTTCTATGTAAGGGTTTACCGCAAAGGTGGAATGGAGTCATTGAATTTGTCTAATTTGTAATTTTCTAGAGTATGGTTTGCCGCAGTGGTGGAATGGTGTCATTGAATTTTTAATATTTGTAATTTTATTGAGAAATTTTACCGCAGTGGTGGAATGTAGTCATTAATGTTGTATGATTTGTATTTTTCTATACAAGGGATTACCACAGAGGTGGAATTTAGTCATTGAATTTGTATAATTTGTAATTTTCCATTGAATGTCCTTGCCGTATTGGTGGAATGTAGTCATTTATGTTGGATGATTTGTATATTTTTTTGTAAGGGATAACGGCAGAGGTGGAATAGAGTCATTAAATTCGCATAATTTGAAATTTTCGGGAGATAGGTTTGCCGCAGTGGTGGAATAGAGTCATTGAATTTGTATAATTTGTAAATTTCTCGAAAATGGCTTGCCGCAGTCGTATAATGGAGTCATTGAATTTTTATAATTTGTAATTTTCAAGAGAAATCTTGCCGCAGTGGTGTAATATAGTCATTAATGTTGTATGATTTGTATATTTCTATTTAAGGGATTACCGCAAAGGTGGAATGGAGTCATTGAATTTGTATAATTTGTAATTTTCTCGAGTATGGTTTGCCGCAGTGGTGGAATGGAGTCATTGAATTTGTATAAATTGTAATTTTCTAGAGTATGGCTTGCCGCAGTGGTGCAATGGAGTCATTGAATTTTTATAACTTGTAATTTTCTAGAGAATATCTTGCCGCAGTGGTGGAATATAGTCATTAATGTTGTATGATTGGTACTTTTCTATATATGTGATTACCGCAGTGGTGGAATTTAATCATTGAACTTGTATAATTAGTAATTTTCTAGACATAGGTTGCCGCAATGGTGGAATGGAGCCATTGAATTTGTATAATTTGTAATTTTCTGGAGAATGGTTTGCCACACTGGTGGAATGGAGTCATTGAATTTTTATAATTTGTAATTTTCCAAAGAATGTTTTGCCGCAGTGGTGGAATATAGTCATGAATATTGTATGATATGTATATTTCTCTATAAGGGTTTACCGCAGAGATGGAATGGAGTCATTGAATTTGTATAATTAGATATTTTATGGAGAATGGTTTGCCGGAGTTTTGAAATGGAGTCATGGAATTTGTATAATTTGTAATTTTCTAGAGTATGGTTTGCCGCTGTGGTGGAATGGAGGTATTGAATTTTTATAATTTGAAATTTTCTAGAGAATGTCTTGCTTCAGTGGTGGAATGTAGTCATTAATGTTGTGTGATTTCTATTTTTCTATAAATCGGATTACCGCAGAGATGGAATTTAGTCATTGAATTTGTATAATTATTAGTTTTCTGGAGAAAGGTTTGCCGCAGTGGTGGGATGGTGTCATTGAATTTGTATAATTTGTAATTTTCTAGAGAAATCTTGCCGCAGTGGTGAAATATAGTCATTAATGTTTTATGATTTGTATTTTTTTATAAAGGGATCACCGCACAGGTGGAATTTAGTCATTGAAATTGTATGATTTTTAATTTTCCATAGAATGTCCTTGCCGCATTGGTGGAATGTAGTCATTTATGTTGGATGATTTGTATATTTTTTTGTAAGGGATAACCGCAGAGGTGGAATAGAGTCATTAAATTTGCATAATTTTAAATTTTCGGGAGATAGGTTTGCCGCAGTGGTGGGATGTAGTCATTAATGTTGTATGATTTGTACTTTTCTATGGAGGGATTACCGCAGTGCTGGAATGGAGTCATTGAATTTGTATAATTAGTAAGTTTTTTGAGAATTGTTTGCCGCAGTGATGGAATAGTTTCATTAGATTTTCATAATTTGTAATTTTCTAGAGAAAGTTTTGCAGCAGTGGTGGAACATAGTCATTAATGTTGCATGATTTGTACTTTTCTATCATAGGGATTACCGCAGAGGTGGAATGGAGTCATTGAATTTGTATAATTTGTAATTTTCCAAAGCATGTCATGCCGCAGTGGTGGAATATAGTCAATAATTTTGTATGATTTGTATATTTCTATGTAAGGGTTTACCGCAAAGGTGGAATGGAGTCATTGAATTTGTCTAATTTGTAATTTTCTAGTGTATGGTTTGCCGCAGTGGTGGAATGGAGTCATTGAATTTTTATAACTTGTAATTTTCTAGAGAATATCTTGCCGCAGTGGTGGAATATAGTCATTAATGTTGTATGATTTGTACTTTTCTATATATGGGATTACCGCAGTGGTGGAATTTAGTCATTGAACTTGTATAATTAGTAATTTTCTGGAGATAGGTTGCCGCAGTGGTGGAATGGAGCCATTGAATTTGTATAATTTGTAATTTTCTAGAGTATGATTTGTCGCAGTGGTGGAATGGAGGCATTGAATTTTTATAATTTGAAATTTTCTAGAGAATATCTTGCTGCAGTGGTGGAATGTAGTCATTAATGTTGTGTGATTTCTATTTTTCTATAAATCGGATTACCGCAGAGATGGAATTTAGTCATTGAATTTGTATAATTATTAACTTTCTGGAGAAAGGTTTGCCGCAGTGGTGGAATGGATTCATTGAATTTGTATAATTTGTAAATTTCTCGAAAATGGCTTGCCGCAGTCGTATAATGGAGTCATTGAATTTTTATAATTTGTAATTTTCAAGAGAAATCTTGCGGCAGTGGTGTAATATAGTCATTAATGTTGTATGATTTGTATTTTCCTATATGAGGGATTACCGCGGAGGTGGAATTTAGTCATTGAATTTGTATAATTAGATATTTTATGGAGAATGGTTTGCCGCAGTGGTGAAATGGAGTCATTGAATTTGTATAATTTGTAATTTTCTAGAGTATGGTTTGCCGCTGTGGTGGAATGGAGGTATTGAATTTTTATAATTTGAAATTTTCTAGAGAATGTCTTGCTTCAGTGGTGGAATGTAGTCATTAATGTTGTGTGATTTCTATTTTTCTATAAATCGGATTACCGCAGAGATGGAATTTACTCATTGAATTTGTATAATTATTAGTTTTCTGGAGAAAGGTTTGCCGCAGTGGTGGGATGGTGTCATTGAATTTGTATAATTTGTAATTTTCTTGAGAAAACTTGCCGCAGTGGTGAAATATAGTCATTAATGTTTTATGATTTGTATTTTTTTATAAAGGGATTACCACACAGGTGGAATTTAGTCATTGAAATTGTATGATTTTTAATTTTCCATAGAATGTCCTTGCCGCATTGGTGGAATGTAGTCATTTATGTTGAATGATTTGTATATTTTTTTGTAAGGGATAACCGCAGAGGTGGAATAGAGTCATTAAATTTGCATAATTTTAAATTTTCGGGAGATAGGTTTGCCGCAGTGGTGGGATGTAGTCATTAATGTTGTATGATTTGTACTTTTCTATGGAGGGATTACCGCAGTGCTGGAATGGAGTCATTGAATTTTTATAATTTGTAATTTTCTTGAGTAATCTTGCCGCAGTGGTGGAATATAGTCATTAATGTTGTATGATTTGTATTTTTCTATGTAAGGGATTACTGCAGAGGTGGTATTTAGTCATTGAATTTGTATAATTTTTAATTTTCCAGAGAATGTCTTGCCGCAGCGGTGGAAAATAGTCATTAATGTTATATGATTTGTATATTTCTATGTAAGGGATTATCGGAGTGATGGAATTGAGTCATTGAATTTGTATAATTAGTAAGTTTGTGGAGAATTGTTTGCCGCAGTGGTGGAATAGTTTCATTAAATTTTTATAATTTGTAATTTTCTAGAGAAAGTTTTGCAGCAGTGGTGGAACATAGTCATTAATGTTGCATGATTTGTACTTTTCTATCATAGGGATTACCGCAGAGGTGGAATGGAGTCATTGAATTTGTATAATTTGTAATTTTCCAAAGCATGTCATGCCGCAGTGGTGGAATATAGTCAATAATTTTGTATGATTTGTATATTTCTATGTAAGGGTTTACCGCAAAGTTGGAATGGAGTCATTGAATTTGTCTAATTTGTAATTTTCTAGTGTATGGTTTGCCGCAGTGGTGGAATGGAGTCATTGAATTTTTATAATTTGTAATTTTCTAGAGAATATCTTGCCGCAGTGGTGGAATATAGTCATTAATGTTGTATGATTTGTACTTTTCTATATATGGGATTACCGCAGTGGTGGAATTTAGTCATTGAACTTGTATAATTAGTAATTTTCTGGAGATAGGTTGCCGCAGTGGTGGAATGGAGCCATTGAATTTGTATAATTTGTAATTTTCTGGAGAATGGTTTGCCGCAGTGGTGGAATGGAATCATTGAATTTTTATAATTTGTAATTTTGTAGAGAAATCTTGCTGCAGTGGTGAAATATAGTCATTAATGTTTTATGGTTTGTATTTTTTATAAAAGGGATTACAGCTGAGGTGGAATTTAGTCATTGAATTTGTATAATTTGTAATTTTCCAAAGAAAGTATTGCCGCAGTGGTCGAATATAGTCAAGAATGTTTTATGATTTGTATATTTCTATGTTCGGGTTTACCGCAGAGGTGTAATGGAGTCATCAAATTTTTATAATTTGTAATATTATAGAAAAATATTCCCGAAGTGGTGGAATATAGTCATTATTGTTGTATGATTTGTATTTTTCTATATAAGGGATTACCGCAGAGGTGGTATTTAGTCATTGAATTTGTATAATTTGTAATTTTCTGGAGAAAGGTTTGCCGCAGTGGTGGAATGGTGTCATTGAATTTTTAATATTTGTAATTTTATAGAGAAATCTTACCGCAGTGGTGGAATGTAGTCATTAATGTTGTATGATTTGTATTTTTCTATACAAGGGATTACCACTTTGGTGGAATTTAGTCATTGAATTTGTATAATTTGTAATTTTCCATTGAATGTCCTTGCCGTATTGGTGGAATGTAGTCATTTATGTTGGATGATTTGTATATTTTTTTGTAAGGGATAACCGCAGAGGTGGAATAGAGTCATTGAATTTGTATAATTTGTAATTTTCTAGAGTATGATTTGTCGCAGTGGTGGAATGGAGGCATTGAATTTTTATAATTTGAAATTTTCTAGAGAATGTCTTGCTGCAGTGGTGGAATGTAGTCATTAATGTTGTGTGATTTCTATTTTTCTATAAATCGGATTACCGCAGAGATGGAATTTAGTCATTGAATTTGTATAATTATTAATTTTCTGGAGAAAGGTTTGCCGCAGTGGTGAAATGGATTCATTTAATTTGTATAATTTGTAAATTTCTCGAAAATGGCTTGCCGCAGTCGTATAATGGAGTCATTGAATTTTTATAATTTGTAATTTTCAAGAGAAATCTTGCGGCAGTGGTGTAATATAGTCATTAATGTTGTATGATTTGTATTTTCCTATATGAGGGATTACCGCGGAGGTGGAATTTAGTCATTGAATTTGTATAATTAGATATTTTATGGAGAATGGTTTGCCGCAGTGGTGAAATGGAGTCATTGAATTTGTATAATTTGTAATTTTCTAGAGTATGGTTTGCCGCTGTGGTGGAATGGAGATATTGAATTTTTATAATTTGAAATTTTCTAGAGAATGTCTTGCTTCAGTGTTGGAATGTCGTCATTAATGTTGTGTGATTTCTATTTTTCTATAAATCGGATTACCGCAGAGATGGAATTTACTCATTGAATTTGTATAATTATTAGTTTTCTGGAGAAAGGTTTGCCGCAGTGGTGGGATGGTGTCATTGAATTTGTATAATTTGTAATTTTCTAGAGAAATCTTGCCGCAGTGGTGAAATATAGTCATTAATGTTTTATGATTTGTATTTTTTTATAAAGGGATTACCGCACAGGTGGAATTTAGTCATTGAAATTGTATGATTTTTAATTTTCCATAGAATGTCCTTGCCGCATTGGTGGAATGTAGTCATTTATGTTGGATGATTTGTATATTTTTTTGTAAGGGATAACCGCAGAGGTGGAATAGAGTCATTAAATTTGCATAATTTTAAATTTTTGGGAGATAGGTTTGCCGCAGTGGTGGGATGTAGTCATTAATGTTGTATGATTTGTACTTTTCTATGGAGGGATTACCACAGTGCTGGAATGGAATCATTGAATTTTTATAATTTGTAATTTTCTTGAGTAATCTTGCCGCAGTGGTGGAATATAGTCATTAATGTTGTATGATTTGTATTTTTCTATGTAAGGGATTACTGCAGAGGTGGTATTTAGTCATTGAATTTGTATAATTTTTAATTTTCCAGAGAATGTCTTGCCGCAGCGGTGGAAAATAGTCATTAATGTTATATGATTTGTATATTTCTATGTAAGGGATTATCGGAGTGATGGAATTGAGTCATTGAATTTGTATAATTAGTAAGTTTTTTGAGAATTGTTTGCCGCAGTGGTGGAATAGGTTCATTAGATTTTCATAATTTGTAATTTTCTAGAGAAAGTTTTGCAGCAGTGGTGGAACATAGTCATTAATGTTGTATGATTTGTACTTTTCTATCATAGGGATTACCGCAGAGGTGGAATGGAGTCATTGAATTTGTATAATTTGTAATTATCCAAAGCATGTCATGCCGCAGTGGTGGAATATAGTCAATAATTTTGTATGATTTGTATATTTCTATGTAAGGGTTTACCGCAAAGGTGGAATGGAGTCATTGAATTTGTCTAATTTGTAATTTTCTAGTGTATGGTTTGCCGCAGTGGTGGAATGGAGTCATTGAATTTTTATAACTTGTAATTTTCTAGAGAATATCTTGCCGCAGTGGTGGAATATAGTCATTAATGTTGTATGATTTGTACTTTTCTATATATGGGATTACCGCAGTGGTGGAATTTAGTCATTGAACTTGTATAATTAGTAATTTTCTGGAGACAGGTTGCCGCAGTGGTGGAATGGAGCCATTGAATTTGTATAATTTGTAATTTTCTGGAGAATGGTTTGCCGCAGTGGTGGAATGGAATCATTGAATTTTTATAATTTGTAATTTTGTAGAGAAATCTTGCCGCAGTGGTGAAATATAGTCATTAATGTTTTATGGTTTGTATTTTTTATAAAAGGGATTACAGCTGAGGCGGAATTTAGTCATTGAATTTGTATAATTTGTAATTTTCTGGAGAAAGTCTTGCCGCAGTGGTGGGATGTAGTCATTAATGTTGTATGATTTGTACTTTTCTATGAAGGGATTCCCGCAGAGGTGGAATTTAGTCATTGAATTTGTATAATTTTTCATTTTCCAGAGAATGTCTTGCCGCAGCGGTGGAAAATAGTCATTAATGTTATATGATTTGTATATTTCTATGTAAGGGATTATCGGAGTGATGGAATTGAGTCATTGAATTTGTATAATTAGTAAGTTTGTGGAGAATTGTTTGCCGCAGTGGTGGAATAGTTTCATTGGATTTTTATAATTTGTAATTTTCTAGAGAAAGTTTTGCAGCAGTGGTGGAACATAGTCATTAATGTTGCATGATTTGTACTTTTCTATCATAGGGATTACCGCAGAGGTGGAATGGAGTCATTGAATTTGTATAATTTGTAATTTTCCAAAGCATGTCATGCCGCAGTGGTGGAATATAGTCAATAATTTTGTATGATTTGTATATTTCTATGTAAGGGTTTACCGCAAAGGTGGAATGGAGTCATTGAATTTGTCTAATTTGTAATTTTCTAGAGTATGGTTTGCTGCAGTGGTGGAATGGAGTCATTGAATTTGTATAATTTGTAATTTTCTAGAGTATGGTTTGCCGCAGTGGTGGAATGGAGTCATTGAATTTTTATAACTTGTAATTTTCTAGTGAATATCTTGCCACAGTGGTGGAATATAGTCATTAATGTTGTATGATTTGTACTTTTCTATATATGGGATTACCGCAGTGGTGGAATTTAGTCATTGAACTTGTATAATTAGTAATTTTCTGGAGATAGGTTGCTGCAGTGGTGGAATGGAGCCATTGAATTTGTATAATTTGTAATTTTCTGGAGAATGGTTTGCCGCAGTGGTGGAATGGAGTCATTGAATTTTTATAATTTGTAATTTTCTAGAGAAATCTTGCCGCAGTGGTGAAATATAGTCATTAATTTTTTATGGTTTGTATTTTTTATAAAAGGGATTACAGCTGAGGTGGAATTTAGTCATTGAATTTGTATAATTTGTAATTTTCCAAAGAAAGTATTGCCGCAGTGGTCAAATATAGTCAAGAATGTTTTATGATTTGTATATTTCTATGTACGGGTTTACCGCAGAGGTGTAATGGAGTCATCGAATTTTTATAATTTGTAATATTATAGAAAAATCTTACCGCAGTGGTGGAATATAGTCATTAATGTTGTATGATTTGTATTTTTCTATATAAGGGATTACCGCAGAGGTGGAATTTAGTCATTGAATTTGTATAATTTGTAATTTTCTGGAGAAAGGTTTGCCGCAGTGGTGCAATGGTGTCATTGAATTTTTAATATTTGTAATTTTATAGAGAAATCTTACCGCAGTGGTGGAATGTAGTCATTAATGTTATATGACTTGTATTTTTCTATACAAGGGATTACCACAGAGGTGGAATTTAGTCATTGAATTTGTATAATTTGTAATTTTCCATTGAATGTCCTTGCCGTATTGGTGGAATGTAGTCATTTATGTTGGATGATTTGTATATTTTTTTGTAAGGGATAACCGCAGAGGTGGAATAGAGTCATTAAATTTGCATAATTTGAAATTTTCGGGAGATAGGTTTGCCGCTGTGGTGGAATAGAGTCATTGAATTTGTACAATTTGTAAATTTCTCGAAAATGGCTTGCCGCAGTCGTATAATGGAGTCATTGAATTTTGATACTTTGTAATTTTCAAGAGAAATCTTGCCGCAGTGGTGTAATATAGTCATTAATGTTGTATGATTTGTATTTTTCTATATAAGGGTTTACCGCAGAGGTGGAATTTAGTGATTGAATTTTTATAATTTGTAATTTTCCAAAGAATGTTTTGCCGCAGTGGTGTAATATAGTCATGAATATTGTATGATTTGTATATTTCTCTATAAGGGTTTACCACAGAGATAGAATGGAATCATTGAATTTGTATAATTAGATATTTTATGGAGAATGGTTTGCCGCAGTGGTGAAATGGAGTCATTGAATTTGTATAATTTGTAATTTTCTAGAGTATGGTTTGCCGCAGTGGTGGAATGGAGGTATTGAATTTTTATAATTTGAAATTTTCTAGAGAATGTCTTGCTGCAGCGGTGGAATGTAGTCATTAATGTTGTGTGATTTCTATTTTTCTATAAATCGGATTACCGCATGTTGTATGATTTGTATTTTTCTATATAAGGGATTACCGCAGAGGTGGAATTTAGTCATTGAATTTGTATAATTTGTAATTTTCTGGAGAAAGGTTTGCCGCAGTGGTGGAATGGTGTCATTGAATTTTTAATATTTGTAATTTTATAGAGAAATCTTACCGCAGTGGTGGAATGTAGTCATTAATGTTGTATGATTTGTATTTTTCTATACAAGGAATTACCACAGAGGTGGAATTTCGTCATTTGATTTGTATAATTTGTAATTTTCCATTGAATGTCCTTGCCGTATTGGTGGACTGTAGTCATTTATGATGGATTATTTGTATATTTTTTTGTAAGGGATAACCACAGAGGTGGAATAGAGCCATTAAATTTGCATAATTTGAAATTTTCGAGAGATAGGTTTGCCGCAGTGGTGGAATAGAGTCATTGAATTTGTATAATTTGTAAATTTCTCGAAAATGGCTTGCCGCAGTCGTATAATGGAGTCATTGAATTTTTATACTTTGTAATTTTCAAGAGAAATCTTGCCGCAGTGGTGTAATATAGTCATTAATGTTGTATGATTTGTATTTTTCTATATAAGGGATTACCGCAGAGGTGGAATTTAGTGATTGAATTTGTATAATTTGTAATTTTCCAAAGAATGTTTTGCCGCAGTGGTGGAATATAGTCATGAATATTGTATGATTTGTATATTTCTCTATAAGGGTTTACCGCAGAGATGGAATGGAGTCATTGAATTTGTCTAATTTGTAATTTTCTAGAGTATGGTTTGCCGCAGTGGTGGAAAGGAGTCATTGAATTTGTAAAAATTTGTAATTTTCCCGAAAATGTTTTGCCGCAGTGGTGGAATGGTGTCATTGAATTTTTAATATTTGTAATTTTATAGAGAAATCTTACCGCAGTGGTGGAATGTAGTCATTAATGTTGTATGATTTGTATTTTTCTATACAAGGGATTACCACTTTGGTGGAATTTAGTCATTGAATTTGTATAATTTGTAATTTTCCATTGAATGTCCTTGCCGTATTGGTGGAATGTAGTCATTTATGTTGGATGATTTGTATATTTTTTTGTAAGGGATAACCGCAGAGGTGGAATAGAGCCATTAAATTTGCATAATTTGAAATTTTCGGGAGAAAGGTTTGCCGCCGTGGTGGAATGGAGTCATTGAATTTGTATAATTTGTAAATTTCTCGAAAATTGTTTTCCGCAGTGGTGGAATGGAGTCATATAATTTTTATGATTTGTAATTTTCAAGAGAAATCTTGCTGCAGTGGTGTAATATAGTCATTAATGTTGTATTATTCTTATTTTCCTAAATAAGGCATTACCGCAGAGGTGAAATTTTGTGATTGAGTTGGTATAATTTGTGATTTTCCAAAGAATGTCTGGAATATAGTCAATAATGTTGTATGATTTGTATATTTCTATGTAAGGGTTGACCGTAACGGTGGAATAGAGTCATTGAATTTGTATAATTAGTTATTTTCTGGAGAATTGTTTGCCGCAGTGGTGGAATGGAGTCATTGAATTTGTATAATTTGTAATTTTCTAGAGTATGGTTTGCCGCAGTGGTTGAATGGAGTCATTGAATTTTTATAATTTGTAATTTTCAAGAGAAATCTTGCCGCAGTGGTGTAATATAGTCATTAATGTTGTATGATTTGTATTTTTTTATATAAGGGATTACCGCAGAGGTGGAATTTAGTGATTGAATTTGTACAATTTGTAATTTTCCAAAGAATGTTTTGCCGCAGTGGTGGAATATAGTCATGAATATTGTATGATTTGTATATTTCTCTATAAGGGTTTACCGCAGAGGTGGAATGGAGTCATTGAATTTGTATAATTAGATATTTTATGGAGAATGGTTTGCCGCAGTGGTGGAATGAAGTCATTGAATTTGTATAATTTGTAATTTTCTGGAGTATGGTTTGCCGCTGCGGTGGAATGGAGTTATTGAATTTTTATAATTTGAAACTTTCTAGAGAATGTCTTGCTGCGGTGGTGGAATGTAGTCATTAATGTTGTATGATTTCTATTTTTCTATAAATGAGATTACCGCAGAGATGGAAATTAGTCATTGAATTTGTATAATTATTAATTTTCCAGCGAATTTCTTTGCCGCAGTGGTGGAATATAGTTATTAATGTTGTATGGTTTGTATATTACTATATAAGGGATTACCGCAGAGGTGGAATTTACTCATTAAATTTGTGTAATTTTTAATTTTCCAGAGAATGTCTTGCCGCAGCGGTGGAAAATAGTCATTAATGTTATATGATTTGTATATTTCTATGTAAGGGATTATCGGAGTGATGGAATTGAGTCATTGAATTTGTATAATTAGTAAGTTTGTGGAGAATTGTTTGCCGCAGTGGTGGAATAGTTTCATTGGATTTTTATAATTTGTAATTTTCTAGAGAATGTTTTGCAGCAGTGGTGGAACATAGTCATTAATGTTGCATGATTTGTACTTTTCTATCATAGGGTTTACCGCAGAGGTGGAATGGAGTCATTGAATTTGTATAATTTGTAATTTTCCAAAGCATGTCATGCCGCAGTGGTGGAATATAGTCAATAATTTTGTATGATTTGTATATTTCTATGTAAGGGTTTACCGCAAAGGTGGAATGGAGTCATTGAATTTGTCTAATTTGTAAATTTCTAGAGTATGGTTTGCCGCAGTGGTTGAATGGAGTCATTGAATTTTTATAATTTTTAATTTTCAAGGGAAATCTTGCCGCAGTGGTGTAATATAGTCATTAATGTTGTATGATTTGTATTTTCCTATACAAGGGATTACCGCAGAGGTGGAATTTAGTGATTGAATTTGTACAATTTGTAATTTTCCAAAGAATGTTTTGCCGCAGTGGTGGAATATAGTCATGAATATTGTATGATTTGTATATTTCTCTATAAGGGTTTACCGCAGAGATGGAATGGAGTCATTGAATTTGTATAATTAGATATTTTATGGAGAATGGTTTGCCGCAGTGGTGAAATGGAGTCATTGAATTTGTATAATTTGTAATTTTCTAGAGTATGGTTTGCCGCAGTGGTGGAATATAGGTATTGAATTTTTATAATTTGAAATTTTCTAGAGAATGTCTTGCTGCAGTGGTGGAATGTAGTCATTAATGTTGTGTGATTTCTATTTTTGTATAAATCGGATTACCGCAGAGATGGAATTTAGTCATTGAATTTGTATAATTATTAATTTTCTGGAGAAAGGTTTGCCGCAGTGGTGGAATGGATTCATTGAATTTGTATAATTTGTAATTTTCTGGACAATGGTTTGCCGCAGTGGTGGACTTGAGTCATTTAATTTTTATAATTTGTAATTTTCTAGAGAAAAATCTCTGCAGTGGTGAAATATAGTCATTAATGTTGTATGATTTGCATTTTTCTATATAAGGGATTACCGCAGAGGTGGAATTTAGTCACTAACTTTGTATAATTTTTAATTTTCTGGAGAAAGTCTTGCCGCAGTGGTGGGATGTAATCATTAATGTTGTATGATTTGTACTTTTCTATGAAGGGATTACCGCAGAGGTGGAATTTAGTCATTGAATTTGTACAATTTGTATTTTTCTGTAGAATGGTTTGCCGCAGTGCTGGAATGGAGTCATTGAATTTTTATAATTTGTAATTTTCTAGAATAATCTTGCCGCAGTGGTGGAATATAGTCATTAATGTTGTATGATTTGTATTTTTCTATGTAAGGGATTACCGCAGAGGTGGAATTTAGTCATTGAATTCGTATAATTTTTAATTTTCCTGAGAATGTCTTGCCGCAGCGGTGGAAAATAGTCATTAATGTTATATGATTTGTATATTTCTATGTAAGGGATTATTGGAGTGATGGAATTGAGTCATTAAATTTGTATAATAAGTAAGTTTGTGGAGAATTGTTTGCCGCAGTGGTGGAATAGTTTCATTGGATTTTTATAATTTGTAATTTTCTAGAGAATGTTTTGCAGCAGTGGCAGAACATTGTCATTAATGTTCAATGATTTGTATTTTTCTATAATAGGGATTACCGCAGAGGTTGAATTGAGTCATTGAATTTGCATAATTTGTAATTTTCCAAAGAATGTCATGCCGCAGTGGTGGAATATAGTCAATAATGTTGTATGATTTGTATATTTCTATGTAAGGGTTTACCGCAAAGGTGGAATGGAGTCATTGAATTTGTATAATTTGTAATTTTCTAGAGTATGGTTTGCCGCAGTGGTGGAATGGAGTCATTGAATTTTTATAACTTGTAATTTTCTAGAGAATGTCTCGCCGCAGTGGTGGAATGTAGTCATTAATGTTGTATGATTTGTACTTTTCTATATAAGGGATTACCGCAGAGGTGGAATTTAGTCATTGAATTTGTATAATTAGTAATTTTCTTGAGAAAGGTTGCCGCAGTGGTGGACTGGAATCATTGAATTTGTATAATTTGTAATTTTCTAGAGAAATCTTGCCGCAGTGGTGAAATATAGTCATTAATGTTTTATGATTTGTATTTTTTTATAAAGGGATTACCGCAGAGGTGGAACTTAGTCATTGAAATTGTATAATTTGTAATTTTCCATAGAATGTCCTTGCCGCATTGGTGGAATGTAGTCATGTATGTTGGATGATTTGTATATTTTTTTATAAGGGATAACCGCAGAGGTGGAATAGAGGCATTAAATTTGCATAATTTGAAATTTTCGGGAGAAAGGTTTGCTGCAGTGGTGGTATGGAGTCATTGAATTTGTATGATGTATAAATTTCTCGAAAATGGTTCGCCGCAGTGGTGGAATGGAGTCATTGAATTTGTATAATTTGTAATTATGTAGATAAATCTCTCTGCAGTGGTGAAATATAGTCATTAATGTTGTATGATTTGTATATTTCTATATAAGGGATTACCGCAGAGGTGGAATTTAGTCATTGAATTTGTATAATTTGTAATTTTCTGGAGAAAGGTTTGCCGCAGTGGTCGAATGGTGTCATTGAATTTTTGATATTTGTAATTTTATAGAGAAATCTTACCGCAGTGGTGGAATGTAGTCATTAATGTTGTATGATTTGTATTTTTCTATACAAGGGATTACCACAGAGGTGGAATTTCGTCATTGGATTTGTATAATTTGTAATTTTCCATTGAATGTCCTTGCCGTATTGGTGGAATGTAGTCATTTATGTTGGATGATTTGTATATTTTTTTGTAAGGGATAACCGCAGAGGTGGAATAGAGTCATTAAATTTGCATAATTTGAAATTTACGGGAGAAAGGTTTGCCGCCGTGGTGGAATGGAGTCATTGAATTTGTATAATTTGTAAATTTATCGAAAATTGTTTTCCGCAGTGGTGGAATGGAGTCATTGAATTTTTATGATTTGTAATTTTCAAGAGAAATCTTGCCGCAGTGGTGTAATATAGTCATTAATGTTGTATTATTCTTATTTTCCTATATAAGGCATTACCGCAGAGGTGAAATTTAGTGATTGAGTTGGTATAATTTGTGATTTTCCAAAGAATGTCTTGCCACAGTTCTGGAATATAGTCAAGGTGGAATGGAGTCATTGAATTTGTATAATTAGTTATTTTCTAGAGAATTGTTTGCCGCAGTAGTGGAATGGAGTCATTGAATTTGTCTAATTTGTAATTTTCTGGAGTATGGTTTGCCGCAGTGGTGGAATGGAGTTAGTGAATTTATATAATTTGTAATTTTCTAGAGAATGTCTTGCCGCATTGGTGGAATGTAGTTATTAGTATGATTTCTATTTTTCTATATATGGGATTACTGCAGAGCTGGAATTTAGTCATTGAATTTGTATAATTTGCAATTTTCTTGAAAATGGTTTGCCGCAGTGGTGGAATGGAGTCATTGTATTTTTATAATTTGTAATTTTCTAGAGAATGTCTTGCTGCAGTGGTAGAATATAGTCATGAATGTTGTATGATTTGTATATTTCTATATAAGGGTTTACCGCAGAGGTGGAATGGAGTTATTGAATTTTTATAATTAGTTTTTTTCTGGAGTATGGTTTGCCGCATTGGTTAAATGGAGTGGTTGAATTTATATAATTTGTAATTTTCTTGTGAAAGTCTTGCCGCAGTGGTGGAATATAGTCAAGAATGTAGTACGATTATTATATTTCTCAGTAAGTGATTACCGCAGAGGTTGTATGATTTGTATATTTCCATTTAAGGGATATCTACAGTGGCGGAATGGAATAATGAATTTGTAAAATTTGTAATTTTCAAGAGAATGTTTAGAAGCAGTCGTCGAACGTATCGTTAATGTTGTATGATTTCTATATTTCTATGTAAGGGATTACATTAGAGGTGGAATGGTGTCATTGAATTTGTATATTTTGTAATTTTCTGAAAAAAGGTTTGCTGCCGTGTTGGAATGTAGTCATTAATGTTGTATGATTTGTACTTTTTTTTGTAAGGAAGTAACGCAGTGGTCGAATTTAGTGATTGAATTTGTATCATTTGTAATTTTCCAGAGAAGGTGTTGCCGCACTGGTGGAATGTAGTCATTAATGTTGTATGATTTGTATATTTCTATGTAAGGGATTACCGCAGTGGTGGAATGGAGTCATTGAATTTGTATAATTTGTAATTTTGAAGATTATGTCTTGCCGCAGTGGTGGGATGTAGTTTTTAAAGTTGTATTATTTATACATTTCTATGTTATGGATTACCGTAGAGGTTGAATGGAGTATAATTTGTATTTAATTTGTATAATTTGTAATTTTCTGGAGAAATTTTTTCCACAGATGTGGAATGGTGTCATTGAATTTGTATAATTTGTAATTTCCTGGAGAATGGTTTGCCTCAGTGGTCAAATGGAGTCATTGAATTTGTATAATTCGTAATTTTCTAAAGATCTCTTGCTGCAGTGGTGAAGTGTGGTTATTAATATGTATGATTTGTATATTTCTATATAAGGGGTCACTGTAGATGTGGAATGTAGTCATTGATTTTGTATAATTTGTAATTTTCTAGTGAAAGTCTTGCTGCAGTGGTTGAATGTAGTCATTAATGTTGCATGATATGTACATTACTATGTAAGGGATTACCGCAGTGGTGGAATATAGTCATTGACATTGTATGCTTTGTAATATTCCAGAGAATGTTTTGCCGCAATGTTGGGATGTAGTCATTAATGTTGTATGATTTTTACATTTCTATATAACGGATTACTGCAGTGGTGGAATATAGTCATTAAATTTGTATAATTTGTAGATTTCCTGAGAATGTATTGCTGCAGTTGTTAAATGTAGTCAGTAATGTTCTATCATTTGTATTTTTATTCAAGGGATTACTGCAGAGGTGGTATGGAGTCATTGAATTTGTATAATTTGTATAATTAGTAATTTTCCATATTTGTCGAATGGTCTAATGAATTTGTATAATTCGTAATTTTCTAGAGAAAGTCTTGCCACAGTGGTGGAATGTAATTATTAATGTTGTATGATTAGTATATTTCTATATAAGGGATTACCGTAGTGGTGGAATATAGTCATTGACTTTTTATAATTTGTAATTTTCTGGAGAAGGTTTTGCGGCATTGGTGGATTGGAGTCATTGAATTTGTGTAATTTGTAATTTTCTTGAGTATGGTTTCCCGCAGTGGTGGAATATAGTCAAGAATGTTGTATGATTTGTATATTTCTATGTAAGGGATTATCGTAGATGTGGAATGGAGTCAATGAATTTGCAGTATTTGTAATTTTCTGGAGAACTGTTTGCCACAGATGTGGAATGGAGTCATTGAATTTGTATAATTTGTAATTTTCTGGAGAAAGTCTTGCCGCAGTGGTGGAATGTAGTCATTTATGTCGTATGATATGTATTTTTTCATATAAGGGTTTACCGCAGCGGTGTAATGGAGTCATTGAAATTGTATAATGAGTAATTTTCTAGAGAATCTTTTTTCGTAGTGGTCATATGTAGTCATGAATGTTGTATGATTTGTATTTTTCTATGTCAGGGACTACTGCAGAGTTGGAATGGTGTCACTGAATTTGCAGAATTTGTAATTCTCTTGGGAAAGTCTGGCCGCAGTTGCTGAATATAGTCATTAATGTTGTATGATTTGTATATATCTATGTAAGGGATATCCGCAGTGGTGGAATGGTGCCAATGAATTCATACAATTTGTAATTTTCTGGAGAAAGTTTTGCCGCCGTGGAGGAATGTAGTCATTAATTTTGTATGATTTGTATATTTTTATGTAAGGGATTACCGTACAGGTTGAATGGAGCCATTGAATTTATATAATTTGTAATTTTCTGGAGAAAAATTGCCGCAGTGGTTGAATGGAGTCCTTGAATTTGTAATTTTCAGGAGTATTGTTTACCGCAGTGGTAGAATTAAGTCACTGAATTTGTATAATTTGTTTTTTTCTAGAGAATGTCTTGCCACAGTGCTGGAATGTAGTCATTAATATTGCATGATTTGTATATTTCTATGTTAGGGATTACCGTAGATGTGGAATTTAGTCATTGAAATTTTATAATTTGTAATTTTCTTGAGAAAGTCTTGCCGCAGTGGTGGAATAATGTAGCCATTAATGTTGTATGATTTGTATTTTTCTATGTAAGGGATTACCGCAGAGGTAGAATTTAGTCATTGAATTTGTATAATTTGTAATTTTCCAGAGAAAGTCTTGCCGCAGTGGTGGAATATAGTCAAGAATGTTGCATGATTTTTATATTTCTATGTAAGTGATTACTGCAGAGGTGGAATGGAGTCCTTGAATTTGTATAATTTGTAATTTTCTGGAGACTGGTTTGCCCCATTGGTTTAATGGAGTCCTTGAAATTGTTTAATTTTTAATATACTAGACAATGTCTTGCCACAGTGGTGTAATGTAGTTATCATGTTTTATGATTTGTATATTTCTATGAACGGGAATACCGCAGAGGTGTAATGGAGTCATCAAATTTTTATAATTTGAATTTGTATAATTCGTAATTTTCTTGAGAAACTCTTGCCGCAGTGGTGGAATGTAGTCATTAATGTTGTATGATTTGTATATTTCCATGTAAGGGATTACCACCGTGGTGGAATATAGTCAATAAATTTATATAATTGGCAATTTTCTTGAGAAATTCTTGCCCCAGGGGTTGGATGTAGCCATTAATGTTGTATGATTTGTACCTTTCTATGTAACGGATTTCCGCAGTGGTGGAATATAGTCATTGAATTTTTATTATTTGTAACTTTCCTGAGAATGTCTTGCTGCAGTGGTGGAATGTAGTCATTATTTTTGTATGATTTGTACATTTATATGTGATGGATTACCTTAGTGGTGGAATGGAGTCATTGAATTTGTTTAATTTGTAATTTACCTGAGAATGCCTTGCTGTAGTGGTGATATGTAGTTTATAATGTTGTATGATTTGTATTTTTCACTGCATTTGTATATTTTCTTGAGAAAGTCATGCCGCTGTGGTGGAATATAGTCATTAATTTTGTATGATTTGTTTTTTTTATGTAAGGGATTATTGCAGTGGTGGAATGGAGTCATTGAATTTGTATAATTTGTAATTTACCAGAGAATGTCTTGCCGCAGTAGTGGAATATTGTCATGAATTTTGTATGATTTGTTTTTTTTGTAAGGGATTACCGTAGAGGTGGAATGGAGTCATTGAATGTGTATAATTTGTAATTTTCTTGGGAAATGTTTCCTGCCGTGTTGGAATCCAGTCATGGAATTTGTTTAATTTGTAATTTTCCAGAGAATGTCTTACCGATGTGGTTTGATATAGTCTTTAATGTTGTACGATTTGTACATTTCTATATAACGGATTACCGCAGAGGTGGAATTTAGTGATTGAATTTGTATAATTTGTAAATTTCTAGAGAAAGTCTTGCCGCTGTGGTGGAATGTCGTCATTAATGTTGTACGATTATTAGATTTCTATGTAAGGGATTACCGGAGAGGTGGAATGGAGCCATTGAATTTGTATAATTTGTAATTTTCATGAGTATGGTTTGCTGCAGTGGTTGAATGGAGTCATTAACTTCGATAATTTCTAATCTTTTAGCGGAAGTCTTGCCGCAGTTGTGGAATGTAGTCATTTATGTTGTATGATTTATATTTTTCTATGTAAGAGGTTACTTTAGAGGAGGAATGTAGTCATTTAATTTGCATAATTTGTAATTTTCTCGAGAAAGTCTTGCCGCAATCGTGGAATATAGTCATTAATGTTGTATGATTTGTATATTTCTATGTAAGGGATTCCCGGAGTGGTGGAATTGAGTCATTGAATTTGTATAATTTCAAAAATTCTAGAGAAAGTCTTGCTGCAGTGGTTTAATAGAGTCATTAATGTTGTTTGATTTGTATTTTCCTAAGTAAGGGATTACTGCCTTGACGAATTTTGTCTTTGAATTTTTATAATTTGTAATTTTTTAAGGAAAGTGTTGCTGCAGTGGTGGAATATAGTCATTAATATTTAATGATTTGTATATTTCCATGGAAGGGATTACTGCTGAGTTTGAATGGAGACATTGAATTTGTATAATTTATCATTTTCTCAAGAAATTCTTTCCGCAGTGGTGGAATGTTGTCATTAATGTTGTATGATTTTTATATTTCTATGTAAGGGATTGCCGCAGAGGTGGAATTTAGTCAATAATTTGTATAATTAGCAATTTTCTACAGAAAGTTTTGCCGCAGTGGTCGAATATAGTCATTAATGTTGTATGATTTGTTTATTTCTTTGTAATAGGTTACTGCAGAGGTGGAATTTAGTTATTGAATTTGTATGATATATAATTTTCTAGGGAAAGTCTTTCCGCAGTGGTGGAATATAGTCATTAATGTTGTATTAATTGTATAAATCTATGTAAGAGATTACCGTAGAGCGGGAATTTTTTTATTGCATTTGTGTAATTTGTATTTTCTAGTGAAAGTCTTCCAGCCGTGGTTGAATGGAGTCATTAATGTTGTATGATTTGTATATTTCTATGCAAGTGATTACCGCAGAGGTGGAATTGAGTCATTGAATTTGTTTTATTTGTAATTCTCTAGAGAAAGTCTTTTTGTCATCACCGAGTCATATAATAGTTCAGCGTCCACTCAATCGCCTACTCGATCTTTGGAATGGCCATTTTGGTCGTCATCAAGTGGAAATAACTGTCATGCAGTTCACAATTCACTCTCTTCTTGTACATCTGTGTGTGAGTGTACCATGGGAATTTAACTTGTCCCATTTTGTTAGCCGATTTCCGCCTACGCGATTTCCTCTCATAACTGCCATTAGAATGTGCCACTTCCTTCTGGCGCATCACTATGAATGGCATTTTTGGTCGGGCCGAAGGTCAAAATAAAACAATCATCCGTTAATTATTATTCAAAATTCCACTTGTGGAATTTTCTTCACGTTCGTCTCCATCACCCTCACATATTTTCTGACAATAATTTACAAGGAAAATAATGGCTGACAACACAAAAGAATCACCTGAACCACGGCAAACAAAATCTTATTTAGAGGGCGACCTTCTCCTTATGTAACACTTGCCTGGCTAATTATTATCTAATTTTTTTTTTACTATTTTAGCATGGTTGGCCATCTTGACATGTGTGCATCAAGGTACAACACGGATGCATCTTTTATCCTCCCAAACTCAACGGGCCCTCTATAATTCCTTGAAGAATTTCAAAACCCTAACTGGACCATACTCTTGTCCCAGATCCCGGTCACAAACCCCATGACTCTGGTCATTCCAGCAATACATTTCGCCTGGATTCCTAATGACTACACCAGTTCTTTGCTCAGCAGGTTCCTACCTGGAGTAACCGGAGAATTCCATAAACTATAACGCGATATCTTCAAGGCTCAAGCATTCCACATAAACTACAAAAATCATGGCCCAAAACAAAGTATCACAATACCTCCGAATGTATCACAATCTTACATGCATGCAGTAAACCACCTAAAATAGACCACACAACAAATTTTTATTTAGCAATGTGTTACCCATTTTTTTTTTATTATTAAGTTTTTTTTTCCATCCTCATTGGTTTGCAAACCCTTGAGGAAACATGCTTTACCTGATCAAACCCATGCCGGGTTTCTTTTCAATTTAATCAGGAACCCTCGTGTCTACCAATATATAGGCACCTTGCCTTTCCCAGATTCGTTTCGTTTCATTTCGTCAAATCACGCACGAATCCAAAACACCATCGTGACTGAAAGACTCAGACATCATCCACAAAATATTGGAGTAGGCCATGCCTTTATTCCGTCCTTGGAACTCCAATGTGAAAAATAGTGGCAACCATAAGCCTTCAACAGCTTCATGGGCCAGCGAATTCTTCGATAGAATCGCTTTCTTTGCTGTCTACCCAACAACAATCTGGAACACCACTTGGATGAAAATCTGTCCTAATCTCGCGTCAGCCACCGATTTGTCAAAACAGAAACCTAAAAAAATATTTCCTATTCCACGAAACCCCAAATTCTAAACAAACATTTAGAATCAATATAATTACAATTATTAGTAAACCTAGTATAAAGTCCTCTGTTAATGGTTTTCGTCAAATTTCACAATATAAAACAGAAAAAAAAATTTCTTATGTCGCCTTTAAACTCAAACTCAAAAATTTTCACTTTACAGGTCAAAACAATATTGCAATCACAGTTCACAAATGTTCAGTTTTCTTTTCTTCTTTTTTCAATCTATGTACTGTCTAGTTTACTAAAAATGTCTGTTCTTTCTTTCTTTTTTTTTCTATATGCTGTGTTCAACAATGTTCATGTTCTTTTCTTTTTTTCTTTCTTCTCTGTCCTTTTTTCCATTGTCCTGTAGTTTTTTGTTTTTGTTTTGGTTTTCATTTTTTTCTTTTTTTCATAATAAATTGCTCATTCAATGTCCCTTTTTTTTTCCCAACCTTATAACTACCTCTCTCTGTCCTTACCTTAATACAATAACTATAGGTTCGCTTCCCAGTTTATTCAATTTCAGTCTATAGTACCATAAATTAAGCCTGATTTATAATAAAACTTTCTCAATAGCTTATGAGCATTCTTCTTTTTTTTTTTTCCCCTTTTGCACAAAATATCCCGGGTGTTTTTTTTTCCTAAACAACCCAAACTTTTATCAATTCAGCCAACAACATTTCCCAATCCGAATCTGTGAATCTTTGCCACACCTGGTTCCGCCAAAATTCTGCGCATCTCTTAATTATTTCCAAAACCCTGTTTCAAAATATCTTCCCCAATAACAATCTCAAATCTCCACTCCAGGGGAACTCACAAAATACCTGTCTGCCATGTCAGACACAAAAAAACATCTGTCTCTTAGTTACTCTGCCTCCACAGCGAGACCATTTTCAGTCGACACGGACCATGACAAGTCCAAGACAATATCCATGTCTCCAATAATTGGTATCAACAACTTTCACAAAGAAACCGGCCTGATTCTACCAGTGCTGAAAATATCGATTCTCCCAACTTCATAAATATCGAAAAAGTATATGCGCGTTCTTCAGACAAACACTAATGTGCAAAATTCTTGGACAACCCCATTGATGCTCCCAAAATTCCATCTCGCAGATTAAAATTCTCATTTTCGATCACCACTTGGCCAAAGCACTGAAAAGTTACTACGAAACCCCATTCATAAAATTTATTGTTTACTATAACTTTTTACTCATAAAGACTATAAATTCATCTATGAAAATATTGTTTATATAAAGTGTCTCTCAAAAAAACGGACAGTGACTGTCCCATAGTCATCTTTGTTTCCCTTCTTTTTCTCTCCCTCACTTCAATACAATATTACATATAGCAGTAATCATAATTTTTATCTAGGGATCACACATATTTTTTTAAAAAAATTATTTCCAATTTTATCCTTCTAGAAAGGCCCTTGTCATTAAAACTAATGTTTTCACCATTATAATCAGTTTAAATCCTTTTTTTACGAACCCAAATATTAATTGACAGAGGTAGAAGTATTGTGAATGAGCGATCTACTTGCAGTTCCTTTTTTTTTTCTTTCTGTTGCTAGTTTGTTCTTCCTTTTTCTTTTTTTCTTTCTATTAGGCATGATGCAGATTCTTCCTTTGTCCTTTTTTTTGCTGTTCTTTTTGCGTCAATCTGTTCCTTTTCCTTCTTTTTTTGTTGCTTGAACAAGCCACTCTGAAATAGATTTCTCTGTGGAGTCATTGAATTTTCTATAATTTTTAATTTTCTGGAGAAAAGTTGCAGAAGTAGTGGAATGGAGTTATTAATGTTGTATGATTTGAATATTTCTAAATAAGGGAATATGGCAGCAGTGAACTAAGTATGATTTAAAATTTTCTGAAGAAAGGCTTACGGCTGTGGTGGAATGGAGTCATTAATGTCATATGAATTGTTGTTTTTCTATTTAAGGGATTGCTGCAGAGGTGGAATTGAGTCATTGATTTGGTAATTTTCTAGAAAAAGTCTTGCCGCAGTTGTGGAATGGAGTCATTGAATTTCTATAATTTGTACTTTTCTAGGGAAATGTTTGCCACAGTGGTTGAACAAAGTCATTGAATTTGTATAATTTATAATTTTCTGGAGAAAGGCTTGCTGCAGTGGTGGAATGGTGTCATTAAAGTGTTATGATTTTTATTTTTCTAAATAAGGGAATTCCGCAGTGGTGGAACTGAGTCATTGATTTTGTACGATTTAAAATTCTCTGAAGAAATGCTTGCCGCATTAGTGGAATGGAGTCTCTTATGTTGTATGATTTGCATTTTCTATGTAAGGGTTTACCGCAGAGGTAGAATGGAGTCATTGAATTTGTATAATTTGTTATTTTCTGGAGAATGGTTTGCCGCAGTGGTGGAATGGAGTCATTGAATTTGTATAATTTGTAATTTTCTAGAGAATGTCTTGCCGCAGTGGTGGAATGGAGTCATTAATGTTATATGATTTGTATTTTTCTTAATACAGTATTTGTATAATTTGTAATTTTCTAGAGAAAGGTTCGCCGCAGTGGTGGAATATAGTCATTAATGTTGATGATTTGTATATTTCTATGTAAGGTATTACCGAAGAGGTGGAACTGAATCATTGATTTTGTATGATTTCAATTTTTCTGAAGAAACCCTTGCTGCAGTGGTAGAATGGAGTCATTGATTTTGTATTATTTGCAATTTTCTAGAGAAAGGTTTGCTGCAGTGGTTGAATGGAGTCGTTTAAGTTGCATAATTTGTAATTATCTAGAGAAAGATTTGGCGCAGTGGTAGAATTGAGTCATTGAATTTTCTATAATTTTTAATTTTCTGGAGAAAATTTTCTGAAGTGGTGGAAGGGAGTCATTTATGTTGCATGATTTTTATTTTTTTAAATAAGGGAATATCGCAGTGGTTGACCTTAGTCATTGATTTTGTATGATTTAAAAGGGATTGCCGCAGAGGTAGAATTGAGTCATTGAATTTGTATAATTTGTAATTTTCTTGAAAAAGGTTTGCCACAGTTGTGGAATGGAGTTATTGAATTGGTATAATTTGTAATTTTCTGAAGCATGGCTTGCCGCAGTCGTGGAAGGGAGTCATTAATGTTGCCTGATTTGTATTTTTCTAAATAAGGGAATACCGCAGCAGTGGACGTTCGTCATTGATTTTTCATGATTTAAAATTTTCTGAAGAAAGGCTTACAGCTGTGGTGGAATGGAGTCGTTAATATCATATGAATTGTTTTTTTTTACATACGAGATTACTGCAGCCGTGGAACTGAGTCATTGATTTTGTAAGATTTTTATTTTTCTATGTAAGGGATTGCCGCAGAAGTGGAATGGAGTCATTGAATTTGTATAATTTGTAATATTCTGGAGAAAGGCTTGCCGCAGTGGTGGAATGAAGTCATTAATGTTGTATGATTTTTATTTTTCTATGTAAGGGATTACCGCTGAGGTGGAACTGAGTCATTAATTTTGTATGATTTAAAATTTTCTGAAGAAAGCCTTCCTGCAGTGGTGGAATGGTGTTATTGAATTTGTATAGTTTTTAAATTTCTAGAGAAAGTTTTGCCGCAGTGGTGGAACTGAGTCATTGATTTTGTATGATTTAAAACTTTTAAAAATGCCGCAGTGGTTGAATGGAGTCATTCATGTTTATGATATTTATATTTCTAAATAAGGGTTTGCCACCGTTGTAGAACTGTGTCATTATTGTTGTATCATTTGTATTTATCTATGTAAAGGATTATCGCAGAGGTGGAATTGAGTCATTGAATTTGGATAATTTTTAATTTTCTAGAGAAAGGTTTACCCCAGTGGTGGAATAGAGTCATTGAATTTGTATAATTTTTAATTTTCTAGAGAGGTTTGCCACAATGGAATAGAGTCATTGAATTTTTTATAATTTTTTTTTTCTGCAGAAAAGTTGCCAGAGTGGTGGAATGGAGTCATTAATATGGTATGGTTTGTATTTTTCTATGTAAGGGATTACCGCAGAGGTGGAATTAAGTCATTGAATTTGAATGATTTAAAATTTTTTGTACAAAGGCTTCTCGCAGTGGTGGAATGGAGTTAATAATGTCATATGATTTGTATTTTTCGTGTACAGGATTACCACAGTGGTGAAACTGAGTCATTGATTTTGTATGATTTCAAATTTTCTGAAGAAAGGCTTGCCGCAGTGGTGGAATATAGTCATTAATGTTGTATGATTTGTATTTTCTATGTAAGGGATTACCGCAGAGGCGGAATTGAGTCAGTGAATTCGTATAAGTTGTAATTTTCTCGTGAAAGGTTTGCCGCAGTGGTGGAATAGAGTCATTAATATTATATGATTTGTATTTTTCTATGTAAGGGATTACCGCAGAGGTGAAATTGAGTCATTGAATTTTTTATAATTTTTTTTTCTTGTGAAAAGTTGCCGCAGTGGTGAAAGGGAGTCATTAATGTTGCACGATTTGTATTTTTCTAAATATGGGTATACTGCAGTGGTTGACCTAAGTCATTGATTTTGTATGATTTAAAATTTTTTGAAGTCAGGCTTTCTGCAGTGGTGGAATGGAGTCATTAATGTTGTGTGATTTGTATTTTTGTATGTAAGGGATTACCGCAGTGGTGGAACGGTGTCATTGTGTAAAACGTTACCCCCTCACCCCCCCACATTATCTCAGTCTTCTAACCATGTCACTTCTTACGCCGGCCGGTGATCAACTAGTGGTTCGAGGGGGTAACGCACATTTCTCTACCTACACAAGAATACGATCGAGGGAGACAGGAGAAAACAAACAGACGAACAAACACGAACAAACTTGGGGTTAACCAAGAGCAGAGGAAGGTATGCAACACTACATGCATGTGCATTCCTGATAGCAGATATGGACTAACGCTAGCGTGGGTTACTAGCGAAAATTCCACAATGCTACTGGAATCAGACATCTTGAGACTCTTCTTCACTGGACCCTATCTTGTCTCCTCGCCTCTCTGTTCCGGTGTCTGGTGTTGACTGCCCCTCCGTTCTTCCACGCCAACTTCTGCTGTTCGCCTCTATCTTGTCCAGTCTCAACTGTCTCTCTACTGGGTCCAGCCACCAACTCCTCTGCTGGTCTCCAGCCACCAACCCTCTCTCCTGGGCTCCAGCCACCAACTCTCTCCTGGGTCGCGTCGTCAACTCTCATTCGCCTCCCCGTACCACTTCCGGGTACGGCGAGATTTCAGGTCCAAGAATCCTTTCTCTGGTTTCGCGCCAAAACAGACTCGTCTGCTTTGGCGGCCTACCCCCATAGTGCTACAATTGATTATCTATGATTTAAAATTTTCTGAAGAAAGGCTTGCCGCCGATGTGGAATGGTGTCATTAATGTTATATGAATTGCTTTTTTCTATGTAAGTGGAACTGAGTCATTGATTTTGTATGATTTAAAATTCTCTGAACAATGTCTTGCCACAGTTGTGGAATGGAGCCATTGAATTTGTATAATTTGTAATTTTCTTGAGAAAGGCATGTTGCAGTGGTGTAATGGAGTTATTAATTTTTCATGCTTTTTATTTTTGAATTATTAGTAAACAATTGGACATTAAACTAAGAAGAAGAACTCGACTCGGTTCTTAGAAGAATTAAAATAGGAAAGCTGCAGGGCTTGACGAGATTCCCCCAGAAGTATGGAAGAACAGACAATTTGACGACATACTGCTCTGACACTGCAACACAGGGTATAATCAAAATCCGATAGAAAGATGGATGAAGGGATGTATCTTCCCCTTCCCTAAAAAGAGTGACCTCAGATTAACCAAAAACTACCAAGGTATAACACTTACATCTATAGCAGCCAAAATTTACAATGCCCTATTATGAAACTGCATAGAACCCAAAATCGACAGCATCCTTAGGAAAAACCAAAATGGTTTCTGAAGAAATAGATCCACAACCTCACAAATATTGACCATCCTTAGAATTCTTGAAGCCGTATGGGCAAAAAACCTACAGGCAACATTACTATTTGTCGACTTTTTGATTCCATTCACATAGGGAAGATGGAACATATTCTACTAGCATACAGCATACCAAAAGAAACCGTTGCAGCAATAACGATTCTGTGAAGAAGCACCAAAGTGAAAGTACGTTCACTGGATGGAGACACCGAATACTTCGACATTGTAGCCAGAATACTACAAGGGGACATGCTAGCTCCATACCTCTTTATCGTCTGTTTAGACTACGTGCTTAGAACATCAATTCATAAAATCAGAGAAAACGGCTTCGATCTGACAAAGAAAAGAAGCAGAAGGTTCCCCGCAAAAACAATTATCAACGCCGACTACATAGTGATACTGGCAAATACACCCAACCAACCCAAAACACTACTGCACAGTTTGGAACGGGCTGCCACAGGCATTGGCCTCCATGTCAATGTACACAAAACTGAATATATGTGCTTTAATCAGACGGGCGACATTTTCACACTAGCAGGAACCTCTCTGAAACTGGTGGACAGATTCACCTACCTAGGACGCAGTGTCTCATCAACCAAAAAAGACATCGATATGGGATGTAGCCCTGAAAACCTGACAAAGGCGATGAATGATAGGGAGAAGTGGCGAGTGAGGGTCAGGGATATCTGTGCTAGGGGCACGACATGATGATGATGATGATGTAAGGGATTGCCGCAGAGGTGGAATTGAATCATTGAATTTTCTATAATTTGTAACTTTCTTGAGAAAGGCTTGCTGCAGTTGTCGAATGGGGTCCTTAATGTTGTATGATTTGTATTTTTCTAAATAAGGGATTGCCACAGTGGTGGAACTATGTAATTGATTTTGTATGATTTAAAATTTTCTGAAGAAAAGCTTGCCGCAGTGGTGGAATCGTGTCATTAATGTTGTATGATTTGTATTTTTCTAAGTAAGGGATTACCGCAGAGATGGAATTGAGTCATTGCATTGGTATAATTTGTAATTTTATAGAGAAAGGTTTGTCGCAGTGGTGGAATGGAGTCATTGAATTTTTTTGTAATTTTTAATTTTCTGCTGAAGAGTTGCCGCAGTGGTGGAAGGGAATCATTAATGTTGCATAATTTTTATTTTTCTATGTAAGGGAATACTGCAGTGGTGGACATAAGTCATTGATTTTGTATGATTTAAATTTTTCTGGAGAAAGGTTTGCCGCAGTGGTGGATTGGAATCATTGAATTTGTATAATTTGTAATTTTCTTGAGAAAGGTTAGCGGCAGTGGTTAAATGGAGTCATTAAATTTGTTTAATTTGTAAGTTTCTAGAGAAAGATTTGCCGCAATGGTGGAATTGAGTCATTGATTTTGTATGATTTAAAATTCTCTGAAGAAAGGCTTGCCGCAGTGGTGGAATGGAGTCTTTTATGTTGTATGATTTGTATTTTCTGTCTAAGGGATTACCGTAAAGGTGGAATTGAGTCATTGAATTTGTATAATTAGTAATATTCTAGAGAAAGTTTTGCCGCAGTGGTGGAATGGAGTCATTTTTGTTGTATGATTTGTATTTTTCGATGTAAGGGATTGCCACAGTGCTGGAATGGAGTCATTAATGTTGCATTATTTGTATTTTTCTAAATTAGTGAATACCGCAGTGGTGGAACTGAGTCATTGATTTTGTGTGATTGAAGATTTTCTGAAGAAAGGTTTTCTGCAGTGGTTGAATTAAGTCATTAATGTTGTATGATTTGTATTTTTTTATATAAGGGATTGCCACCGAGGTGGAATGGAGTCATTGAATTTGTATAATTTGTAGTATTCTGGAAAAAGGTTTGCCACAGTTGTTGAATGGAGTCATTGAATTTGTATAATTTGTAAATTTCTAGTGAAAAACCTGCCACAGTGGTTGAATGGAGTCATTAATGTTGTATGATTTGTTTTTGTCTATGTAAGAGATTACCGCAGAGGTGGAATTGAGTCATTGAATTTGAATGATTTAAAATTTTCTGAAGAAAGGCTTGTGGCAGTGGTGGAATGGAGTCATTGAATTTTCTATAATTTTTAATTTTCTGGAGAAAAATTGCCACAGTGGAGGAATGGAGTGATAATATTGTATGATTTTTCTAAATAAGGAAATAAGGCAGGGGTGGAACTGAGTCATTGATTTTGTATGATTTAAAAATTTCCTGAAGAAAGGCTTACCGCAGTGGTAGTATGGAGTCATTAATGTCATATGAATTCTTTTTTACTATGTATGGGATTGCCGCAGAGGTAGAATTGAGTCATTGAATTTATATAATTTGTACGTTGCTAGAAAAAGGTTTGCCACAGTGGTGGAACTAAGTCATTAAATTCGTATACTTTGTAATTTTTTTTAGAGAAAGATTTGCCACCGTAGTGGAATGGAATCATTGAAGTATTATGATTTGTATTTTTCTTAATGAGGGATTGCCACAGTGGTGGAATGGACTCACTGATTTTGGATGATTTGTATTTTTTGAATAAGGGATTGTCGCAATGGTGGAATTGACTTACTGATTTTGAATGATTTGTATTTTTCTGAATAAATGAAAACCACAGTGGTGGAGTTGACTCACTAATTTTGGATGCTTTGTATTTTTCTTAAGGGATTGCCACAGTGGTGGAAGTGACTTACTGATTTTGAATAATTTGTGTTTTTCTTAATAAGGGATTGCCGCAGTGGTGGAATTGACGGACTGATTTTGGATGATTTGTGTTTATTTTAATAAGGGATTGCCGCAGTGATGGAATGGACTCATTGATGGTGAAGGATTTGTTTTTTCTGAAAAGGAGATTGCCGGAGTGGTGGAATTGACTCATTGATGGTGGATGATTTATATTTTTCTGAATAAGGGATTGCCGCAGTAGTGGAATGGAGTCAATGATGTTGGATGATTTGGATTTTTCTGAGTAGGGGATTGCCGCTGTGGTTGAATGGCCTCAAGAGATTTTGGATGATTTGTATTTTTCTTAAGAGATTGCTGCAGTGGTGGAATTGAATTATTGATGTTAGATGATTTGTATTTTTCTGAATAAGGGTTTGCTGCAGTGGTGGAATTAGAGTCACTGATTTGGGAGGATTTGTGTTTTTCTTAAGGGATTGCCGCAGTGGTGGAATTGATTCATTGATTTTGAATGATTTGTGTTTTTCTTAATTAGGGATTGCCGCATGGTTGAATGGACTCACTTATTTTGGATGATTTGTATTTTCTGAATAAGGAATTGCTGCAAGGGGTTGATTAACTCATTGATGGTGGATGAGTTGATTTTTCTAAATAGTGGATTGCTGCAGTGGTGGAATTGACTCATTAACTGCGGATGGTTTGTATTTTTCTTAATAAGCGATTGCCGCAGTGGTGGAATTGACTCTCTGATTTTGGATGATTTGTATTTTTCTTAATAAGGGTTTGCTGCAGTGGTGGAATTGACTCATTGATGTTAGATGATTTGTATTTTTCTTAATAAGGGATTATCGCAGTGGTGTAATGGACCCAATGATTTGGGATGATTTGTATTTTTCTAAATAGTGGATTGCTGCAGTGGTGGAATTGACTCATTAACTGCGGATGGTTTGTATTTTTCTTAATAAGTGATTTCCAGAGTGGTGGAATTGACTTATTGTAAATGATTTGTATTTTTTTGAATTAGGGATTGCCACGGAGGTGGAACTGACTCAATGATTTTGGATGATTCCTATGTTCCTTAATAAATTATTGCCGCAGTGGTTTGATATACTTACAGATTTTGGATGATTTGTATTTTTTTGGATAAGAGATTGCCGCAGTGGTGGAATTGACTCAGATTTTGGATGATTTGTATTTTTCTGAATAAGGGATTGCCGCATTGGTTGAATGGGCTCACTGATTTTGGATGATTTGTGTTTTCTTAATAAGGAATTGCCACATTGGTGGAATTGACTCTCTGATTTTGGATGATGTGCGTTTTCCTTAATAAGCGATTGCCGCAGTGGTGGAATTGACTCACTGATTTTGGATGATTTGTCTTTTTCTTAATAAGGGGTTGCCGCAATGGTGGAATTGACTGACTGATTTTGGATGATTTGTGTTTTTCTTAATAAGGGATTATCGCAGTGGTGTAATGGACCCAATGATTTGGGATGATTTGTATTTTTCTGAATAAGGGATTGCCGTAGTCATGGAATTGAATTAATGATGCTGTGTGACATGTATTTTTCTACATAAATGATGTCTTTAGTGGTGGAATTGATTCAGTGATGGTGGATTATTTGTATTTTTCTGATTAAGGGATTGCCGCAATAGTGGAATTGACTGACTGATTTTAGATTATTTGTATTTTTCTGAGTAGGGGATTGCCGCAGTGGGGGATTGACTCATTGATGGTGAAGGATTTTTTTTTCTGAAAAGGGGATTGTTGCAGTGATAAAATTGACTCATTGATAATGGATGATTTGTATTTTTCTGAAGAAGGGTTTGCTGCCGTGGTGGAATGGCGTCATTGATGTTGGATGATTTGTATTTTTCTGAGTAGGGGATTGCCGCAGTGGTTGAATGGACTCAAGATATTTTGGATGATTTGTATTTTTCTTAAGAGATTGCTGCAGTGGTGGAATTGAATTATTGATGTTAGATGATTTGTATTTTTCTGAATAAGGGTTTGCTGCAGTGGTGGAATTGACTCACTGATTTGGGATGATTTGTGTTTTTCTTAATTAGTGATTGCCGCATGGTTGAATGGACTCACTTATTTTCTGAATTTGGGATTGTTGCAGTGGTGGAATTGACTTACTGATGGTCAAGGATTTGTTTTTTCTGAATAGGGGATTACCGCAGTGATGAAATTGACTCATTGATGTTGTATGACGTCTATTTTTCTACATAAACGATTGCTGCAGCGGTGGAATTGACTCATTGATAGTGGATGACTTGTATTTTTCCTAATAATGGATGGCTACAATGGTGGAATTGACTTATTGATTGTGAATTATTTGTAGTGTTCTGAATGACGGATTTATGCAGTGGCGGAACACAGTAATTGATGGTGAATGATTTGTATTTTTCTGAATAAGAGATTACCGCAGTGGTGGAATTGACTGATCGATTGTAGAGGATTTGTTTTTTCTGAAGAGGTCACTGCCGCAGTAGTGGAATTGGCTTATTGATGGTGGATGATTTGTATTTTTCTGAATAAGGGATTGCCGCAGTGGTGGAACTGACTCACTGATTTTGGATGATTTGTATTTTTCTGAATAAGCGATTGCCGCAGTGGTGGAATTGACTCACTGATTTGGTATGATTAGTATTTTTCTAAATAAGGGATTGCAGCAGTGGAGGAATTGATTGACTGATTTTGGATGCTTTGTGTTTTTCTTAAGGGATTGCCACAGTGGTGGAATTAACTTACTGATTTTGAATGATTTGTGTTTTTCTTAATAAGGGATTTCCGCATTGGTGGAATTGACTGATTTTGGATGATTTGTTTTTTTCTTAAGTTATCGCAGTTGTGTAATGGACTCAATGATTTGGGATAATTTGTGTTTTTCTAAATAAGGGATTGCCGGTGTGGTGGAATTGAATTAATGATGTGTGACGTGTATTTTTCTGCATAAATGATTCCCCTAGTGGTGGAATTGACTCAGTGATGGTGGATTCTTTGTATTTTTTTTTAATAGGGGATTGCCGCAATGGTGGAATTGACACACTGATTTTGGATTATTTGTATTTTTCTGAGTAGGGGATTGCCGCAGTGGTGGATTGATTCATTGATGTTGAAGGATTTGTTTTTTCTGAAAGGAGATGGCTGGAGTGGTGAAATTGACTCATTGATGGTGGATGATTTATATTTTTTCTAAATAAGGGATTGCCGCAGTGGTGGAATGGAGTTATTGATGTTGGATGATTTGGATTTTTCTGAGTAGGGGATTGCCCTAGTGGTTGAATGGACTCACAGATTTTGGATGATTTGTGTTTTTCTCAATGAGGAATTGCTGCATGGTTGAATGGACTCACTTATTTTGGATGATTTGTATTTTTCTTAAATAGGGATTGCCGCAGTAGTTGATTAACTCATTGAAGGTGGATGAATTGATTTTTCTAAATAGTGTATTGCTGCAGTGGTGGAATTGACTCATTAACTGTGGATGATTTGTATTTTTTTAAATAAGGAATTGCCACAGTGGTGGAATTGACTCATTGTAAATGATTTGTATTTTTTTGAATTAGGGATTGCCGCAGAGATGGAATTGACTAGCTGATTTTGGATGATTCCTATGTTCCTTAATAAGTTATTGTCGCAGTGGTTTGATATACTCACAGATTTTGGATGATTTGTATTTTTTTGAAGAAGAGATTTCCCCAGTGGTGGAATTGACTCTCCGATTTTGGATGATTTGTATTTTTCTGAATAAGGGATTGCCGCATTGGTGGAATGGGCTCACTGATTTGGGATGATTTGTATTTTTCTTAATAAGGGATTGCCACATTGGTGGAATGGACTCGTTGATGGTGGATTATTAGTACTTTTTTGAATAAGGGATTGCCGCAGTGGTGGAATTGACTCACTGATTTGGGATGATTTGGATTTATCTGAAAAAGGGATTGCCGCAGTGACTTATTGATTGTGAATTATTTGCATTGTTCTGAATAACGGATTGCTGCAGTGGCGGTATAGAGTCATTGTTGGTGGATGACTTGTATTTTTCCTAATTATCTATCATCAATGAGTCAATCCACAACTGCTGCAATCCCTTGTTAAGAGATTACCGCAGTGGTGGAATTGACTCATTGATTGTGGAGGATTTGTTTTTTCTGAAGAGGTCACTGCTGCAGTGGTGGAATTGGCTCATTGATGGTGGATGATTTGTATTTTTCTGAATAAGGGGTTGCCGCAATGGTGGAATTAACTCACTGATTTTGGATTATTTGTATTTTTCTGAGTAGGGGATTGCCACAGTGGTGGATTGACTCATTGATGGTGAAGGATTTTTTTTTCTGAATAGGGGATTGCTGCAGTGATAAAATTGACTCATTGATGGTGGATGATTTGTATTTTTTTGATGAAGGGTTTTCTACTGTGGTGGAATGGCGTAATTGAATTTGGATGATTTGTATTTTTCTTAGTAGGGGATTGCCACAGTGGTGGAATTGACTCACGAATTTTGGATGATTCGTATTTTTCTGAAGGTATTGCCACAGTGGTGGAATTGTCTTACTGATTATGAATGATTTGTGTTTTTCTTAATAAGGGACTGCTGCAGTGGTGTAATTGACTGACTTATTTTGGATGATTTGTGTTTTTCTTAATAAGGAATTGCCACAGTTGTGGAATTGACTCACTGATTTTGGATAATTTGTGTTTTTCTTAATAAGGGATTGCCGCAGTGGTGGAATGGACTCATTGATGGTGAAGGATTTGTTTTTTCTGAAAAGGAGATTGCCGGAGTGGTGGAATTGACTCATTGCTGGTGGATGATTTGTATTTTTATGATTAAGGGATTGCTACAGTGGTGGAATGGAGTCATTGATGTTGGAGGATTTGTATTTTTCTGAGTATGGGATTGCCGCAGTGGTTTAATGGATTCAGTTATTTTAAATGATTTTTATTTTTTTTAATAAGGGATTGCTGCAGTTGTAGAATTGACTCATTGATGGTGGATGAATTGTATTTTTCTGAAGAAGAGGTTGCCACGGGCGTGGAATTGAATTATTGATGTGACAGGTATTTTTCTTCTGAAAGAATTGCCGCAGTTGTGCAATTGACTCATTTATGTTGGATGATTTGTATTTTTATGAATAAGGGATTGCCACTGTGGTGGAATTGGCTAATTGACTGTGGATTATTTGTATGTTTCCGAATAAGGAATTGCCCCAATGTTGGAATTGACTTACTGATTTTGAATAATTTGTATTTTTCTTAATAAGGGCTTGCCGCAGTGGTGGAATTGACTGACTGATTTTGGATGATTTGTATTTTTCTGAAGAAGGGATTGCCGTAGTCGAGGAATTGAATTAATGATGTCGTATGATGTGTTTTTTTCTACATAAAGGATTCCCCTAGTGGTAGAATTGACTCAGTGATGGTGGATTATTTGTATTTTTCTGAATAAGGGATTTCCGCAATGGTGGAATTGACTCACTGATTTTGGATTATTTGTATTTTTCTGAGTAGGGGATTGCCGCAGTGGTGAATTGACTCATTGATGGTGAAGGATTTTTTTTTCTGAATAGGGGATTGCCTCAGTGATAAAATTGACTCATTGATGGTGGATGATTTATAATTTTCTTAAGAAGGGTTTGCTGCATTGGTGGAATGGCGTAATTGATGTTGGATAATTTGTATTTTTCTGAGTAGGTATTTGTCGCAGTGGTGTAATGGACTCACCGATTTTGGAGTATTTGTATTTATTTTAATAAGGGATTGCCGCAGTGGTGGATTAACTCATTGATGGTGAAGGATTTGTTTTTTCTGAAATGGAGATTGCTGGAGTGGTGGAATTGACTTATTGATGGTGGATGATTTGTAATTTTCTGAATAAGGGATTGCCACAGGCATGGAATTGAATTATTGATCCTGTGTGACAGGTATTTTTCTTCAGAAAGAATTTCTGCAGTTTGTGGAATTGACTCATTGACATTGGCTGATTTGTATTTTTCTTAATAAGGCATTGCCACAGTGGTAGAATTGACTAATTGACTTTGGATGATTTGAATTTTTCTGAATAGGGGATTGCCGCAATGGTGGAATTGACTGGCTGATTTGTGTTTTTCTTAATAAGGGATTGCCACAGTGTTGGATTTGACTGACTTATTTTGGATGATTTGTATTTTTCTTGATAAGGGATTGCCGCAGAGGTGGAATTGACTGACTGATTTTGGATGATTTGTTTTTTTCTTAATAAGGGATTGTCGCAGTGGTGGAATGGGCTCACTGATTCGGGATGATTTGTTTTTTTCTGAATAAGGGATTTCTGTAGTCGTGGTATTGAATTAATGATGTTGTATGACGTGTATTTTCCTACATAAATGATTCTACTAGTGGTGGAATTGACTCAGTGATGGTGGATTATTTGTATTTTTCTGAATAAGGGATTACTGCAATATTGGGATTGACTCATTGATTTTGGATTATTTGTATTTTTCTGAAGAAGGGTTTACTGCTGTGGTGGAATGTCGTCATTGATGTAGGATGATTTGTCTTTTTCTGAGTAGGGGACTGCCACAGTGGTTGAATGGACTCAGTGATTTTGGATTATTTGTGTTTATTTTAATAAGGGATTGCCGCAGTGGTGGAATGGACTCACAGATTTTGGATGATTTGTATTTTTCTTAATAAGAGATCGCTGCAATGGTGGAATTGAATTTTTGATGTTAGATGATTTGTATTTTTCTGAATAAGTGTTTGCTGCAGTGGTTGATTTGACTCACTGATTTGGGATGATTTGTGCTTTTCTTAAGGGATTGCCGCAGTGGTGGAATTGACCTATTGATTTTGGATGATTTGTGTTTTTCTTAATTAGGGATTGCCTCAGTGGATTAATGGACTCACTTATTTTGGATGATTTGTATTTTTCTTAATAAGGGATTGCCACAGTGGTCGAATGGACTCATTGATGTTGGATGATTTCTATTTTTCTGAATAAGGGATTGCCGCATCGGTGGAATTGACTCATTGATTTTTGATAATTTGTATTTTTCTTAATAAGGGATTACCGCAGTGGTGGAATGGATTCATTGATGGTGGTTAATTTGTAATTTTTTGAATAAGGGATTGCCATAGTGGTGGAATGGACTCACTGATTTTGGATGATTTGTATTTTTCTTAATAAGGGATTGCAGCTGTGGTGGATTAACTCATTGATGGTGGATGAATTGATTTTTCTAAATAGTGGATTACTGCATTGGTGGAATTGACTTATTGACTGCGGATGGTTTGTATTTTTCTTAATAAGGGATTGCCACAGTGGTGGAATTTACTCACTGTAGATGATTTTTATTTTTTTGAATTAGGAATTTCCGCAGAGGTGGAATTGACTCACTGATTTTGGAAGATTTGTATGTTCCTTAATAAGGTATTGCCACAGTGGTTGAATATACTCACAGATTTTGGATGATTTGTATTTTTCTGAATAAGAGATTGCCGCAGCGGTGGAATTGACTCACTGATTTGGGATGATTTGTATTTTTCTGAATAAGAGATTGCTGCAGTGGTGGAAGGAACTCACTGTTTTTGGATGATTTGTATTTTTCTGAATAAGGGATTGCAGCAGTGGTTGAATTGATTCACTGATTTTGGATGATATGTGTTTTTTCTATAATAAATTGCCGCAGTGGTGAAATTGAATTATTTATGGTGGATGATTTGTATTTTTCTGAATAAGGGATTGCCGCAGTGGTGGAATTTACTCGCTGATTTTGGATGATTTTTGTTTTTCTTTATATGCGATTGCTGCCGTTGCTGACTTATTTTGGATTAGTAGGGGTTTTCTGAATAAGGGATTTGCCGCTCTTGTGGAATGGACTCATTGATTTTGGATGTTTTGTGCTTTTCTTAATAAGGGATTGCAGCAGTTGTGGATTGACTCATTGATGATGGATAATTTGCATTCTTTTTAATAAGGGATCACCGCATTGGTGGAATTGAACCTATGATGTTTATGACATGTATTTTTTTACATAAAGGATTGCCGCAGTGGTGGAATTGACTCATTGATGGTGGATGATTTGTACTTTTCTGAATAAGGGATTGCCGCAGTGGTGGAATTGACTCTCTGATTTTGGATGATTTGTATTTTTCAGTATAAGTGATTTCCGCTGTGGTGGAATTGACTCACTGATTTTGGATGATTTGTGTTTCTCTTAGTAGGGGATTGCCGCAGTCGAGGAAATTGTATTATTGCTGTTGTATGACATCTATTTTTCTACATAAAGGATTGCTGCAGTGGTGGTATTGACTCATTGATGGTGGATGATTTGTATTTTTCAGGATAAGACATTGCCGTAGTGGTGTAATAGAGTCCTAGATGGTGGATGATTTGTATTTTTCTTAATAAGGGATTGCCGTAGTCATGCAATTGAATTATTGATGTTTGATGACGTGTATTTCTCTAAATAAAGGATCACCGCAGTGGTGTAACTGACTCCTTGATGGTGGACTGATCCCTTATCCACAGGAATAGTTAGGGCCTCCTAAAGATCTGATCTCTCAAATAGCTTTTGTACACCTCAGAAAAAGCAAGGTAGGTCCAGTAATGGTCTAGAGGGAGCTAAAATAGCATGTTGACGCCTTTACTGCGGATGCGGACGTATGTACCGCCATGCTAAGGGAATGGCATCAGCAAATGGTAAATGAGGCCCTGCTAGACCTACTGCGATTCTAGAACTTCTGTTGAGATGACATGACGCAGCACATTTTCCATCTGTAGGATGCTTGTAGGACACTATTCCTTTTGAGGTTGATTCTGCGTGAAAACTGGAATGATAAAGAGATGAGTAAGCACAGCTACTAGGGGGTGGGATGACCCAGTTAACGATGTTCCTTTCGGGCAGATTTTGATGGAATTGTTGAAAAAGTGTGCGGTGATGAGCGTACTCGAGGTGACTGAAGCAGAATTGAACGCATGGTTGATGCAAGCTTCTTGGCAATAGGTGTAGTGTTGGAGAGAGATCGTACCATCCTGGAAGATGCCTGTTGGCTTTGTATGGCTAATGATTTTCAATTAATAAATTTATCAGAACTTGATGCCATGCTGAAAGGCTTCAATCTTGCACTACAGTGGCAATTCAGAATAGTGCATCTATACACCGACTTATTTTGTGTTTACCATTGGTTGACCGCCATGCTAACCGGAAGGGCCGGGTAAGAACCAAAGCCACAAGTGAGATGCTGGTGTGAAAAAGGCTGACTGTCCTAAAGCATCTGATCAATGAGTATAACCTGTAAGTTGACGTCACTTTGGTTGCAATGGAACAGAATTTGGCATATTCGCTGACTTATGATAAGGTGAGGATCTGACCCCGCATTGGTGAGTGTCATCCTAGCAGACCAATTAATAGTTGAGCAGATTTTTGCCATACACTGACGGTGTGGACATTCTGCCATTCAGTGTACCACCTATTCTTACCAAAGAATATGTCCCCCCACCACCATAAAAACTTGAGTCAGAGCGGCAATACAAGCTTGAATGTCAAATGATTGACCCTGCTCTGGTCAGGTGGAAAAAGGAAAAGATCGAAATAGAAGACAACAGATAATTCTCCTACTTTTTGTAGCCAAAGTTTTCTTGCTTTTGCAGATGAATAGGGCTTACGAATGTGACATAGATGTGCCTATGTTCAAGAGGGTAATGGCATTGCAGAACGGTGTCACCGCACCGTCAAGACAGTTGTGATCAGAATGCTCACTCCAGGATGCCATATACTAGTATAACGTGATACCCAAGGATAATGAAACACCATCCAGTGGCACATATCAGTATGAACAACGTGTGAAATGCATAGACAGTAAACTGTCTTCTCTTGGAGGCGAAAACAACCAATATCAAGTGGGAGAACTTGTTTGGGTAAAAACACCAAAAGGCTGATGTACAATCCGATTTGGCAAGGGACGTGAAAATGGAGTGATTTGCCCTTGGTGCTAATTAATGGTACACCACGCCATGTGAGGGATGTTTGTCGATGTGATAGATCAACCATCATGGAAGATGACAAAAGTAGTTCATCGTCCGGGAGTCAACCAGAGACTGTTGCTTTTTGGAACAGGACCTGACAGTTCATCTGCAGAGTCAATGAAGGTGATGATGATGATACTGAAAATGAGTGATCTAGTGAGTAGAGATGTAGAAGACATGATGAATGAGCACCCTCCACTTTTACAAACGAGTACCCGCCGGGAACAGGCACGCCTCCTGCCATATTTGTGATCATGTGATCGGGGTGTGTGTGTGTGAAAGAATTGACTTACTTCCAAGGCAGAAATTGCAACGCACATGCTTCGCTTGCAGAGCATATTTCAAGAAGAAACATGGCCACTGCCGATATGAGAATACATAGATGATGGTCTCACACAGTCTTGCGAAACCGATGTTAATATGCAAATTTTGAGCTTTCTTAGATGAGAATATAAGCGTGGGAAATATTCAGGGCAGTAGATTTTCTCTAATGTTTGAGGTCAGTGAGTCAGCATGAAACGAAGTTGGAGTGAGAGGTAATCTAGGAGGCGATAAGAGAGGAACTGGGAGGACGTTGTGCTACAGTGTTGGCACAACAAATTACTTACAGGGAGACCGCTTTGAAAGTGAATGCTTGGATCAGTTTCATATTTCAATACACACATACACTTTCGGTAATCAATTACAGTGTCTTTTTTAGGAAGATGAGTCTCTTCTTGAATTTACAGTATTTTTCAGGATGTTTTTTATTTTTCAATGTTTTCTCATTCCTGTCAGAGGGCACGAACGCTACAACTCTTTCACGTCCTCCTGCCCTACACAACAACCTTCAGACAATGTTTTCTCATTCCTGTCAGAGTGCATGAATGCTACAACTCTTTCACCTTCTCCTGCCCTACACAACAACCTTCAGACAATGTTTTCTCATTCCTGTCAGAGGGCACGAACGCTACAACTCTTTCACCTCCTCCTGCCCTACACAACAACCTTCAGACAATGTTTTCTCATTCCTGTCAGATGCAGCAATCCGTTATTCAGAACATTGTAAATAATTCACAATCAATAAGTCATTGCGGCAATCCCTTTTTCAGGAAAATCCAAATCATCCCAAATCAGTGAGTCAATTCCACTACTGCAGCAATACCTTATTCAAAAAAGTACCAATCATCCAACATCAATGAGTCAATTCCACCACTGTGGCAATCCCTTATTAAGAAAAATACAAACCATCCACAGTAAATGAGTCAATTCCACCATTGCAGCAATACACTATTTAGACATATCAATTCATCCAACATCAATGAGTTAATCAACCACTGCGGCAATCCCTTATTCAGAAAAATACAAATCATCCAAAATAAATAAGTCCATTCAACCATGCGGCAATCCCTAATTAAGAAAAACACAAATCATCCAAATCTGTGAGTCCATTCAACCACTGCGGCAATCCCCTACTCAGAAAAATCCAAATCATCCAACATCAATAACTCCATTCCACCACTGCGGCAATCCCTTATTCAGAAAAAATATAAATCATCCACCATCAATGAGTCAATTCCACCACTCCGGCCATCTCCTTTCAGAAAAAACAAATCCTTCACCATCAATGAGTCAATCCACCACTGCGGCAATCCCCTACTCAGAAAAATCCAAATCATCCAACATAAATGACAATGTTTTTTCATTCCTGTCATCTTTTTATTTTAGGATTAAAAGTCTCACTTTTACTTTACTGTCCTTTTCTGGATTATCAGCCACACCATGAGTCTACAGTTGTTGTTTTTCAGGATTAGCTCTTTTTAGGATTACGAGTATCACCTTAACTCTACAGTACTTCTCAGGCTTAAGTCAAACTTTCTTTTATAGGTTTACTTAGTCTCACCATGACTATAGTTCTTTTCAGGAATAACTCAAACTCTCCCTTTTTAGGATTACGTGAGTCATCATAACTTTTCAGTATTACCTTAAGCTGTCCTTTTTGTGGAAGAATTGAACGGAATAGAGATGTCAGCTTACCCTGTATGGCAACGTGCACATGCAGAATGAATGGTCCATCCGAGAAAGAGGGAAAAAAAAAAGAAAAGATGGCTTTCCAAACACCAATTTAATGATATGTGGTCTCAAGCAATGAGAATTTGTGGGAGGGGTTTATGGAAATTTATTTTCAAAGCAAGCATAAAAAATGCCACTATTGGGAGGAGGGCTGGCTCAGTGATTACGTTACTTTAATTTGTCGAGGTAGAGTGAAGAGCAACTTTTGTTAGTAATCACTGGAATCAATTTCCTACCAGTCCAAACACCAGCTATTCGGCATTTTAGAAGCCTTTGACGAGATGGAGGGGAAAGTTCACTTGAGTAGCGATGTAGTGAAATTGTTTGATGGTGAAGACGATTTGATAACCTGGTTGGCAAAATGAAGCTGTTCTCAAGGCTGCAAAATATCTCTTACCTTGCAAGTTTTATACCCCTGTTCTTAGAGATGCTTGACCGCATTCCTCCAATCAAGCGAAGAGGATTAACTGGAACCGGACAAAATAGAGGCAAAGTCGAAGACAGTGTTTACGGAGGGAGCTTTTTTTGCTTCAGCAAAGCTAGGGAATATGAAGTGGGCGGTGCGGCCGTTAATGTAAATGCTTCACATATATGGAGACTAAAAGAATTGGCAGGATTTGAGGGAAGTGGTCAGGATAAGATAGTAAAGCTGACTTTTATCAGTAGCTTTCCAGAAAGCATTTCTGAGGCCCTGCAGCATTTGCCTGATATGAAAATGCTGGAGATCAGTGAATTGATCTTGTCTACTAGGGTGCTGACAGCTAAGAGGACTCAAGAAGTGGCTGTAGCTGCAAAGCCAGGAATCAGTAAAGAACCAAGGTAGGTTGATGGTTGGTTGGTTTCTTTGTTTAATGGCATATCAACCTTTGTAAGGTTATTTAATGCCAAAGCCATTCTCCTAGAAGAACAGTAGTGATACTATTTAACCCATAGCTGGGAGGATAAGGGGGTTCATACTTTTCCCAAGGGTATTTGCCCGAAAGTGAACGTAATAGCGCGACTGGAGCTCGAACTCGCTAACTATGATTCCGCAGTCCATTGCTTTAACCATTACATCATGAGGACACCCCCGTAGGTTGATGGGGGACCTAGGATGGACAAACTGTTTGGAGGCAAATGTTTCATTTGTAGGGGTCCACATTTGATCTGATATTGTAAAGAGCCAATCAGAGCAATGTGTTATAGATATAGTGAACCAGGACACTTTCTGAGAGATTGCCTGATAGGAAATGGGGAAAGGGGAACCAGTGCACTGGTAGTAACCCCTTCAAGCCAGTGATGGTGCATAACAGATCCCTGCCAGCTATGGGTAAATAGTAGGACAGACTGGGTTCTTCAGCCTTGGTGAGGCAACTAGTCTAGGAAAAAGAAAACTCTGAATTGAAACCTGTTAAACTCGGCTTAAAAATTGACCTTGTGTCATATCCTGCCCGAGCGGAGGGGTTGGTAAATATGATAACAGATCCCTGCCAACAACAAAAGTACTAGTAGAAGGCAAGGAAGCAAAAGCCCTCATAGATACTGGGTGTACTGCAACATTGATCGACTAGGATTTTTTTTAGTGGCTGCAGAGGCACGAGCAGTATAAAAGCAATTGATGGAAAAGAGGCGGTGTGCAGAGGAGTTAACACAATGACGTTGGAGATATGTGGATGGCTGCTGAAGGTAGAGGCCATTGTAATGAATGAAATCATTGAGGGTGTGGACGTTATAGTGGGTATGGATGATATTAGTCAGCTTGGAGAGGTTACCATCTATGAAAATGGCGCTGTTGAGTTCAGAGGGGTGCATTGTGCTGTAAGTACACAAACAAGAGCAATGACCCAGGAGAACAGTGGGATAAGTCTGTGTAAAATCAAGGACAAGGATTTCAGTGTGAGTTTTGATGGTGAGAGATGGACTATTGAGTGGAACTAGACTACAGGGCCCCCAAAATTAAAGAACAAGGTTATTATGAAACTCGTCTGAAGGAAGAAGAGAGGGCCGAGTTTGACAGAGATCAAATGTTTGATCGAGGATGTAATTGTTGTCACTTCAGTAGGGTTGCAATAGACCTGTGCAGAGAGACTCTGAGGAAGTGAAGACAGATGACAGGGGCATCTAAGATCATGATCTGAAATCTGCATACCTGCACATACATATTGTGAGACATCTATTGAGCTACCACTTGGTCAGATACAAGGAGCTGACCGATCATGTTGACAATTTTCAAAACTGTGCTTAAAAAAGAGGATGACATGAGAGAGGGTACAGATTCCTATATAGATGACATCTTAGTTAACGAAACTGCAGTGCCCACATCAAACCTTGTAAGTTATCTCAATAAATTTGGCTTAACAGCAAAGTTGCCTGAATCATTAAGAGGGGCAGCATTGAGTCTTTGGTTTGACAACTATTTACAAGAGGGAATGCAATCCCCAAAGTGCATGAGGAAATAAGCAGATGTGAGCTATTCTATGCTTGTAGCAAACTTGTGAGACACTACCCACTTGTTGGATGGCTTAGAACCACCTACAGTTACATGAAGAGAAGGGTGGATGGAATTGATTGGCAATACAGGGTGGATGGTGAGATGGTCACTGTGATACAGGAAGTTTTAGAGGAGGTGCAACGACAAGACCTTGTTCAAGGAAAACAGCATGTCCCCAAATCAGGACGTTGTATGGTGCGATCCAAGCAGTATGGACACTGGTAAGTGTGTTAATATTGACAGTGTGGTGGTTGAAGATGTGGTGTGGTTAAGAAAGAAATGTGATTATAATCAGATGAATATGTCTGAGTTGGATGCTACAATGAAGGGTATCATCCACGTACTGAAATGGTAACTGAAAGAGATTGAGATCCGAATTGATTCAGTTACTGTTCATAGCTGGATACCTTCTATGATCACGAATGAGAAAAGGTTCTGTATGAAAGGAGCAGCAGAATTTATTATCTTGTGACGTTTAGGAATTCTGAGAGAAATAGCAGATGAGTTTAAGCCAAAGTTGAGAGTAGTGTTCATGCCCTCTGACAGGAATGAGAAAACATTGTCTGAAGGTTGTTGTGTTGGGCAGGAGGAGGTGAAAGAGTTGTAGTGTTTGTGCCCTCTGACAGAAATGAGGAAACATTGTCTGAAGGTTGTTGTGTTGGGCAAGAGGAGGTGAAAGAGTTGTAGTGTTTGTGCCCTCTGACAGGAATGAGAAAACATTGTCTGAAGGTTGTTGTGTAGGGCAGGAGGAGGTGAAAGAGTTGTACCATTTGCATCATGTGGGAGTGGACAGGACACAGTACTTAATCAAAAAGTCAACCTAAATGTGTTCAGAGGGTGGTTAGAAGCTGCAACTGTCGCCAGTCGATTTATCCCTTCCCAACTGTTCATGAACCAGGAGAGGTTCAAGTGAACACTGATTGGACCAGACTGCCCATCATTATGATGCATTATAAGGGTAGAATGAATCTATCCATTGTTGACTGGCCCTGCATGATTTGCCATTTGGAGGGAGATCTGAGTGGAAACAGCAGGCATCATTGCAGGAGTGCTGAATGAGATTTTTTTGAGCTTGACCAGTTGAAGAGGTGTTGATGGACAATGGTACAGTGTTTTGCTTGCGAGACAGATAGATGGAATGTCAGGTAATAATACAGGGCAGCTTATAGACCTGGTGGAAATGGGATCATGGAACGAAACCATCAGACCATAAAAGCTATTGCTGAGAGAGAAGGTCTATTGCATGCTGAAGCAGTGTTTAGGTACAATATGTCTCACAAGTCTGGGCAACTTGGAAAAGCCATACCACAAAGATCGATCTTTAATTACTAATGGAGGCATCCAAAAATCAAATCAAGCTGACTTACATGAATCCATACGAGTTGCAGAAGAGGTTAAAGGTTAAGCCACCTGATGCCCACTGCATGACAAAATGAGGAAGAATTACTGGAGTGCAGTCATATAAAAATTTGTTGATGGATGGTGTGCCCAGACATATCTTTGACCTTAGGTTAATTCAAAGCCCTTCTGAGAATGATGGGGACACCGAATGGCAGCTGTATGAGACCCAACCTAAACCAGTACGAAGATCACAAGGAAAGCAATGCCCACCTGCTTGGTTGCATGCCTATGAAATGTGAATGATGTGGGAAGTCAGAGGGGTGTGTGGAAGAATTAAATTAAGAAGAGAAGTCAGTTTATCCCATATGACAAAGTAAGCGCGCAGAATGAATGGTATGTCCAAGAAAGAGAAAAAGACAATAAAAAACCTGAGAAAACATGGCTTTCCTAACACCTCAAAAAAATTATACATGGTCTCAAGCAATGAAAATTTACAGGAGTTGCTTATGCAAATTTTTTTTCAAAGCAAGTATAAAAAACACCACTGGCCAAAAGAAGGTCCATTCAGTGACTACATTGCTTTTGTTTGTCAGAGAGGAGAAGAGTAAAGTCTGCAACTTTAGTTGGTAATTATTGGAATAAATTTCCAACTAGACCAAGCACACATTTTAAGATTACTAGTCTAACCTTTCTCAACTGTCCTTTTTAGGGTTACAAGTCTTACTTAGATACTACATCCATTTTCAGGATTAACTCAAACCGTCCAGTTTTCAGTTATAGACTTTGATATTACATCCATTTTCAGGATTAACTCAAACTGTCCTTTTTAGGATTACAAGTCATCTTTTGTTACAACATCCATTTTCAGTATGAACTCAAACTGTCTTTATTAGTATTACAAGTTTTAATTCGATACTACATCCATTTTCAGTATTAAGTCAAACTGCCCTTTTTAGGATTACAAGTCATACTTTGATACTACATCAATTTTGAATAATTGCTATGATACTATATAAACTTTCCGTATTGACACAAACTGTCCTTTTTAGGATTACAAGACTTACTTTGCTAATATATCCATTTTATGGATTAACTGAAACTATTCTTTTTTAGGATGACAAGTCTTACTATCCTACTATATCCATTTTCAGTATTAACTCAAACTGTCTTTTTAGGATTACAAGTCTTATTTTGATACTACATCCATTTATAGGATTAACTCATTTTATCCTCTTTAGGATTACAAGGCTTACTTTGCTATGACATCCATTTTAAAGATGAACTCAAACTCTTCTTTTTAGGATCACAATTTTTGCTTTGATACTACATCCACTTTCTGTATTAACTCAAACTGTCCTCGTTAGGATTACAATTTTTGCTTTGCTAATACATTCATTTTCAGTATTAACTCAAACTGACCTTTTTTACTTTGATACTACATCCATTTTCCATATTAACTTAAATTGTCCATTTTAGGATTACATGTTTATTTGATAATACATCCTTTTTAAGGATTAACGCAAACTGTCACTTTTAGGATTACAAGTCTTGCATGAATGCTAAATCCATTTTTAGTATGAACTCAAACCGTCCTCTTAAGAATAACAAGTCTTGCTTTGATATTACATCCACTTTCTGTATTAACTCAAAATGTCTTTTTTTTTTAGGATTATAAGTTTACAATTATACTATATATATAGGATTAACTCAAATTCTCCTGTTTAGGATTACAAGGCTTACTTTGCTACTATATCCATTTTAAAGATGAACTCAAACTTTCCTTTTTAGGATAACTAGTATTACTTTGATACTATGTCTATTTTCAGTATTAACTCAAACTGTCCTTTTTAGGATTATAAGTGTTACTTTAATACTATATCCACTTTCCATATAAAGTCAAATTGTCCATTTTAGGATTCCAAGTTTACTTTGATATTACATCTATTTTAAGGATGAACCCAAACTGTCATTTTTAGGATTAAGAGTCTTGCATGAATATTACATCCATTTTTAGTATGAGCTCAAACTGTCCTCTTAAGTCTTTCTTTGATAATACATCCATTTTCGGTATTAACTCAAAATATGTCTTATAGGATTATACGTTTACTTTGATACTATATCTATTCATAGGATTAACTCATACTGTCCTTTTTAGGATTATAAGTCTTGCTTTGATACTACATCCACTTTGTGTATTAACTCAAACAGTCTTTTTTAGGATTAGATTTTTTGCTTTGCTTATACATCCAATTTCAGTATTACCTCAAATTTTTATTTTTAGGATTACAAGTCTTTCTTTGATACTATGTCCATTTTCAGTAATAACTCACACAGTCTCTTTTAGGATTATAAAACTTACTTTGTTACTACATCCACTTTCCATATTAACACAAACTGTCCTTTTTAGGATTACAAGTTTCCTTTGATACAACATCCATTTTCAGGATGAACCCAATCTGTCATTTTTAGGATTAAAAATCTTGAATGAATACTACATCCACTTTACGTATTAACTCAAACTGTCCTCTTAAGGATTCCATGTCTTGCTTTCATATTACGTCCACTTTCTGTATTATCTCAAACTATCTTTTTCAGGATTATAAGTTTACTTTGATACTACATCCATCAATAGGATTAACTTAAAGTGTCCTTCTTAGGATTACAAGTTTTGCTTTGTTACTATATCCACTCCCCATATTAACTCAAACTGTCCTTTTTAGGTTTACAAGTTTACTTAGATACTCCATCCATTTTTAGGATTAACTCCTATTGTCCTTTTTAGGAGTACAAATCTTGCTTCTACACTACATGCACTTTCTGTATTAACGCAAACTGTCCTTTTTAGGATTACAAAGCTTACTTTGCTACTACATCCCTTATGAAGAGGAACTCAAATTGTCTTTTTAGGATGACAAGTTTACTTTGATACTACGTCCATTTTAAGGATTAACTCATACTGTCCTTTTTAGGATGAGATTTTTGCTTTGCTAATACATTCATTTTCAATATTAACTCAAATTTTACTTTTTAGGATTACAAGTCGTACTTTGATACTATGTCTATTTTCAGTACTAACTGTCCTTTTAGGATTATAAGTCTTACTTTTTTTACTACATCCACTTTCCATATTAACTCAAACTGTCCTTTTTAGGATTACAAGTTTACTTTGATACTACATACATTTTAAGATTTAACCCAAATTGTCATTTTTTGGATTACAAGCCTTGTATTAATACCCCATCCATTTTTAATATGAACTCTTACTGTCCTCCTACGGATTACAAGTCTTGCTTTGATATTACATACACTTTCTGTATTAACTCAAACTGAATTTTTTAGGATTATAAGTTTACTTTGATACTACATCCATTTATAGGATTTACTCAAATTGTCCTTTTTAGGATTACAAGTTTCACTTTTCTACTACATCCGTTTTAAAGATGAACTCAAACTGTCCTTTTTAGGATTACAAGTCTTGCTTTGATACTATATCCACTTTCTGTATTAACTCTCACTGACCTTGCTTTGATATTACATCCCTTTCCATATTAACTGAAACTGTTTTTTTTTTTTTTAGGATTATAAGTTTCCTTTTATCATTACAAGTCTTGCTTTGATACTCCATCCATTTCTATATTAACTGAAACTATCCTTTTTAGGATTACAAATTTACTTTGATACTTCATCCATTTTCAGTATTAACTCAAAATGTCATTTTTAGGATTACAAGTCTTATCTTGATACTATATTCATTTATAGGATTAATTGAACATGGCATATCTAAAAGGGCACTTACTTGCTTCGTGTGTTGCTTCACAACGAGCACACTCTTTTTCTGACTCTTCATCCGGTCTTGGCTCTTGTTTTATTTTTTCGGTCCGCCCCCGTGGTGGTGTGAAAATTTTGTTTACTTCTATTTTTTTGTTTGAATGTTTTATAAATGTTTGGAAGAAGATTCCATGTTGACCGCTATGTTTAGGGTCTCGTTAAAAGTTATTGTGTCCCTCTCTGCAAGTAGCCTCTCCTGAATATTGTCATTTACTCCTACTACGATTTTGTCCTGTAGCATTTCATTTAAAAACATTCCAAAACGAAAATCTTCACGCATGCTTCTTAATTCCACCATATAATCTGTGATCGACTCGCCTGGTTGGCAGTTTCTTGTATAAAATTGCGTTCTCTGGACGATCAAGGATGGCTTCGGGCTGAAGTAGTTCTTCATCAGACTCACAAGCTCATCAAATTCTTTATCTTTCGGTTTCTCTGGAGCTAATAAACTTGACATTTGTTTGTACACCTTGCTCCCACAAACTGATAAAAGAATAGCCCACATCTTCTTCACTTGGGCAGTATCTAACAGTATGTCATTTGCCTCGAAGAAGTGTTCCAGACTTTCAATGTATTGGTCCCATTGTTCACTTGAACTGTCAAAAGATTGTAACCGACCAAAGGTGGCCATAATTTGTTCTTGGTTCGAAAACTCATTGCCAAAATTATAATGAACACACAAAAGGTGGGTAGGTTAAGAACTTGGTTTATTATGGTGATTTCTACAGCGAGAACTACTATATACAAAGATGGCGTCGTCCCAACGCTTGCTGGGAAAAATGACAGTTGTTTGTTTGTGCAAGGCGGACTACTTGATTGTACATACTTTACACATCCATTTTAAGGATTACCTCATACTGTCTTTTTAGGATTATAAGTCTTGCTTGGATACTACATACACTTTCTGTATTAATTGAAACTGTCCTTTTTAGGATTACAAGTTTACTTTGATACTACATACATTTTAAGAATTAACTCATACTGTCCCTTTTAGGATTACAAGTCTTGCTTTGATACTATGTACACTTTCTGTATTAACTCAATTGTCCTTTTTAGGATTACAATTTTTGCTTTGCTAATACATTCATTTTCAGTATTAACTCAAACTGACCTTTTTAGGATTATAAGTCTTACTTTAATACTACATCCACTTTCTGTATTAACTCAAATTGTCCTTTTTAGGATTCCAAGTTTACTTTGATATTTTAAGGATTAACCTAAACTGTCATTTTTTGGATTACAAGTCTTGCATAAATACTACATCCATTTTTATTATGAACTCAAACTGTCCTCTTAAGGATTACAAGTCTTGCTTTGATATTACATCCATTTTCCTTATTAACTCAAACTGTCGTTTTTTGGATTATAGGTTTACTTTGATACGACATCCACTTATAGGATTAACTCAAACTGTCCTTTTTTAGGATTACAAGGCTTATTTTGCTACTATATCCATTTTCAGGATTAACTCAAATTGTCCTTTTTAGGATTACAAGTCTTGCTTTGATACTATCTCCGTTTTCATTATTAACCCAAATTGTTCTTTCAGGATTACAAGTCTTGCTTTGATACTACATCCATTTTCAGCATTAAGTTTTAGTGGGTACATGTAATTGTTTAGTGGATATGTTTACTCTCCAATTTGTAGTGAGTGAGTGTGAGTGATTTCCTTTCAGTATTTTACGGGTATTACTTTCATGTTTAGTTCCACCACAAATACAACACAAATTTTTACAATCACGTAAACAAATGGAATATGACAACAACTAACATTAAGTAACAAACAATTTAATGATCATAACAAACAGGATAAAAATAATTAGAAATACAATGTTCATGTTATGTACGAGTGGCCTTTGTAGGAAATACAGTTGTGGCCAGTGGAATGGAAATAGGATTGTTCGCCTGTGTGTGTTTACATGTTAGTAAAGTCTAATAAATAACTGGGTCCATAATTGGCTGAAGTAAGGATGATAAAAATTTTGGCTTCACTTACATACATGGGTATGTGTGTGTATATATAAGTGATGGGCCGCAAGTACATGCTTTTTGTTTTCATAAGTCCGCACGTACATTTTCTTCCGATCTTGGCAACAACATGTCGCATTGGTAAAAGAAGGTCACATGCTTTTCCCTTTTGAGTCCTATGGCGTGGTTCTCTGCTGTCCGTTCATGACCTCTTGTAGCGTAAAGTCTTTTTGGTAGTTGAAGGAATGAATGACCTGGATGATTAAATTCTTCGTTATTTATACTTTTTGGGGTCACTTAAGTGGATCAAAAATAGTTTTATTGTGGGTCCTAAAATTCAAGCACGCAGACATTTCTTGATCAATCAGATTTGTATATTTACTTATTTGTTTTAGAGCCTAAAAATTTTCTGTTAATTAGTTTCTGAGCCAGATTTTCTCGAATGTTCTTATTTTGTGTTTTTAGCCGATTGGTTGAAAAATATAAAATGTAACTTAAATGTTAATGTGATTTTGATCCAAAATTTCTTGAATGTTCTTATTCTGTGTTTTTAGCTGATTGGTTAAAAAAAGCCAAACTATCCCTTTTAGGATTACAAGACTTTTTTTGATACTTTATCCATTTATAGGATTAACTCAAATTATACTTTTTAGGATTACAAGGCTTACTTTGCTACTATATCCATTTTAACGATTAACTCAAACTGTCCTTCCTAGGATTACAAGACTTGCTATGATAATCCATCCATTTTCAGTAATTACTCAAACTGTCCTTTTTAGGATTACAATTCTTGCTTTGATACTACCTCCATTTTAAGTATTAACATTAAAATTTAAAGATTGACTCAAAATGTCATTTTTAGGATTACAAGTCTTTCATTGATACTTCATCCATTTTCACGATTAACTCAAACTGTTCTTCATAGGATTACGAATCCTGCTTTGATATTACATCCATTTTAAGGATAAACTCAAAGTGTCCTTTTTAGTATTAAAAGTCTTACTTTGATACTACCTCCATTTTCAGGATTAACTCAGACTGTCCTTTTTAATATTAGAAGTCTTGCTTTGATACTATGTGTATTTTCAGTATTATCTCAAACTGTCCTTTTTAGGACTACAAGTCTTACGGTGATACTACATCCATTTAAATATTGTGTCAACATATCATTTTTACGATTACAAGTTTTTCATTGGTTCTACATCCATATTCAGGATTAACTTAAACTGTTCTTTTTAGGATTATAAGTCTTACTTTGATGCTACATCCATTTTAAGGATTACCCCAATCCATCCTTTTTATGATTGCAAGTTTTGTCCTTGATACTACTTCCACTTTCAGTATTAAGTCAATCTCTCATTTTCGGAATACAAGTCTTGCTTGGTACTACATCAATTTTCATTATTAACTCAGTTCTTTATAGGTTGACGATTCTTACTTTGGTACTATATCCATTTTGAGGACTAAATCAAACTGTCCTTAGTAGGATTACAAGTCTTACTTTGATACTTTCATCTATTTTCAGGATTGTGTTAAGCTATCCTTTTTTTGATTAGAAGTCTTTGGTATTACATCTATTTTCAATCTTAAGTCAATCTATGCTTTAGGTGTACAAGTTTTACTTTGCTACTACATCCATTTTCAGCATGAACTCAAACTATCTTTTATAGTATTGCAAGTTTTAATTCGATACTACATCCATTTTCAGTATTGAGTCAAACTCTCCATTATAGGATTACAAGTCTTGATACTACATCCATTTTCAGTATTAACTGAAACTCTCCAATTTAGGGTTCTATGTTTTGCTTCAATACTACCTTCATTTTCAGTATTAACTTAACCTGTCCTTTTTTGTATTAGAAGTCTTGCTTTGATACTATGTGTATTTTCACTATTATCTCAAACTGTCCTTTTTAGGATTAGAGGTCTTGATTTGATACTACATCTATTTTAAAGACTAACTAAAACTATCCTTTTTAGGATTATAAGTCTTGCTCTGATACTCTCTCCATTTTCAGTATTAACTCAAACTGTCCTTTTTTGGATTACAAGTCTTACTTTGATACTTATTATTAAAGGTTTTTGGATTATTGTATTCATCTTTATTGTTATTTCTACAACTTTTTGTCCAATATGTCCTCTGGCCTTCTTCAGGTGTTTGTTGAACTTGGGATCAATATGGTAACCGATAACTAATAAGGCCAGATGAAAAAAAGAAATCTGAATATGAGAACAGGTAAAAAATCATACATAATGGTAGTAATTCTAGTCAAGTAAGAACATTAAGTTTATAAGTCCCAAAAATTCACTCTGAAAATTGTCCAGCAGGACACATAGGGTTATAGGCATTGGTTCCATATGCTTCTAAGGAGACAATCATCTGGAGGTTGCAGGTTCAATCCTGACTGCAGGCGAGTAACAATACATGAATACTTAACACTTGTACCTCGTTATGGCTAATGGAATCGGAACATGCGACCCCCCCCTGTGGATTCAATTAAGGATGTAGTTTGAAGTTCTGAAAACACTTAATGATAAAAATCATCCAGCTTCATCTCAGAAATTCAGACAACTATGACTTTGATCCTACACCCTTCTTAAGGAATACCTCAAACTATCTTTTAAGGATTACTAGTCTTGCTTTGATAGTACTTCCAGTTGAAGAATTAACCCAAATTGTCTTTTTTCGGATCAAAAGTCTTGCTTTGCTAGTACATCCATTTTAAGGATTAACTGAAACTAACCATTTTAAGATTACAAGTTTAAGTTTAATACTACATCCATTTTCAGTCGGACCTAAAAACTGTCCTTTATAGGATCACAAGTCTTGTTTTAATTGCGCCTCCATTTTCAGTATGATCTCTAAACTGTAATATTGAGGATTACAAGAGATAATTTGATTCTACATCCATTTTGAGGATTAACTCAAACTGTCCTCTTTAGGATTCTAAGTCTAGATTAAATACTGCATTCACATTCAGTATAAACTCAAACAGTCCTTTTAAGGTTTAAAAGTTTAACATCTTTAGTACATCAATTTTCAATATCAATGCAAACAGTCAATTTAAGGATTACAAGTCTTGCTTTGATTCTGCATCCATTTTCAGTATTAACTCAATCTATCCTTTTTAAGATTACAAGTGTTACTTGGCTAATATGTCTATTTTAAGGATTAACTCAAACTGAGTCTTGCTTTGATATTTACTCCATTTTCAGTATTAACTCAAATTGTCCTTGTTAGGATTACAAGTCTTGCTTTGATATTTACTTCATTTTCAGTATTAACTCAAATTGTCCTTGTTAGGATTACAAATCTTGCTTTGATATTTAGTCCATTTTCAGTATTAACTCAAATTGTCCTTGTTAGGATTACAAGTCTTGCTTTGATATTAACTCCATTTTCAGTATTAACTCAAATTGTCCTTTTTAGGATTACAAGTCTTCCTTTGATATTAACTCCACTTGCAGTATAAACTCAAATTGTCCTTGTTAGGATTACAAGTTTTGGTTTGATATTTACTCCATTTTCAGTATTAACTAAAAAAGTCCTTGTTAGGATTACAAGTGTTGCTTTAATATTTGCTCCATTTTCAGTATCAACTCTAATTGTCCTCGTTAGGATTACAAATCTTGCTTTGATATTTACTCCATTTTCAGTATTAACTCACATTGTCCTTGTTAGGATTACAAGTGTTTCTTTGATATATACTTCATTTTCAGTATTAACTCAAATTGTCCTTGTTAGGATTACAAGTCTTGCTTTGATATTTACTCCATTTTCAGTAGTAACTCAAATTGTCCTTGTTAGGATTACAAGTCTTGCTTTGATATTTACTCCATTTTCAGTATTAACTCAAATTGTCCTTTTTAGGATTACAAGTCTGGCTTTGATATTTTCTCCATTTTCAGTATTAACTCAAAAAGTCTTTGTTAGGATTACAAGTGTTGCTTTGATATTTTCTCCATTTTCAGTATTTATTCAAATTGTCCTTGTTAGGATTACAAGTCTTGCTTTGATATTAAATCCATTTTAAGTATTAACTCAAATTGTCCATGTTAGGATTACAAGTCTTGCTTTGATATTAACTCCATTTTCAGTATCAACTCAAATTGTCCTCGTTAGGATTACAAATCTTGCTTTGATATTTACTCCATTTTCAGTATTAACTCAAATTGTCCTTGTTAGGATTATAAGTCTTGCTTTGATATTAACTCCATTTTCAGTTTTAACTCAAATTGTCCTTGTTAGGATTACAAATCTTGCTTTGATATTTAGTCCATTTTCAGTATTAACTCAAATTGTCCTTGTTAGGATTACAAGTCTTGCTTTGATATAAACTCCATTTTCAGTATTAACTCAAATTGTCCTTGTTAGGATTACAAGTCTTGCTTTGATATTTTCTCCATTTTCAGTATTAACTCAAAAAGTCTTTGTTAGGATTACAAGTGTTGCTTTGATATTTTCTCCATTTTCAGTATTTATTCAAATTGTCCTTGTTAGGATTACAAGTCTTGCTTTGATATTAACTCCATTTTCAGTATTAACTCAAATTGTCCTTGTTAGGATTACAAGTCTTGCTTTGATATTTACTTCATTTTCAGTATTAACTCAAATTGTCCTAGTTAGGATTATAAATCTTGCTTTGATATTTAGTCCATTTTCAGTATTAACTCAAATTGTCCTGGTTAGGATTACAAGTCTTGCTTTGATATTAACTCCATTTTCAGTAGTAACTCAAATTGTCCTTCTTAGGATTACAAGTGTTGCTTTAATATTTCCTCCATTTTCAGTATCAACTCAAATTGTCCTCGTTAGGATTACAAATCTTGTTTTGATATTTACTCCATTTTCAGTATTAACTCAAATTGTCCTTGTTAGGATTACAAGTGTTTCTTTGATATATATTTCATTTTCAGTATTAACTCAAATTGTCCTTGTTAGGATTACAAGTCTTGCTTTGATATTTACTCCATTTTCAGTAGTAACTCAAATTGTCCTTGTTAGGATTACAAGTCTTGCTTTGATATTTACTCCATTTTCAGTATTCACTCAAATTGTCCTTTTTAGGATTACAAGTCTTGCTTTGATATTAACTCCATTTTCAGTATTAACTTAAATTGTCCTTTTTAGGATTACAAGTCTTCCTTTGATATTTACTCCATTTTCAGTATTAACTCAAATTGTCCTTTTATGATTACAAGTCTTGCTTTGATATTTACTCCATTTTCAGTATTATCTCAAATATTCCTTGTTAGGATTACAAGTCTTCCTTTGATATTAACTCCACTTGCAGTATAAACTCAAGTTGTCCTTGTTAGGATTACAAGTTTTGGTTTGATATTTACTCCATTTTCAGTATTAACTAAAAAAGTCTTTGTTAGGATTACAAGTGTTGCTTTAATATTTGCTCCATATTCAGTATTAACTCAAATTGTCCTTGTTAGGATTACAAGTCTTGCTTTGATATTTTCTTCATTTTCAGTATTAACTCAAATGGTCCTTGTTAGGATTACAAGTCTTGCTTTGATAGATACTCCATTTTCAGTATTAACTCAAATTGTCCTTTTTAGGATTACAAGTCTTGCTTTGATATTTAGTCCATTTTCAGTATTAACTCAAATTGTCCTTGTTAGGATTACAAATCTTGCTTTGATATTTACTCCATTTTCAGTATTAACTTAAATTGTCCTTGTTAGGATTACAAGTCTTGCTTTGATATTACTCCATTTTCAGTATTAACTCAAATTGTCCTTGTTAGGATTACAAGTCATGCTTTGATATTTACTTCATTTTCAGTATTATCTCAAATTGTCCTTATTAGGATTAGAAGTCTTGCTTTGATATTTACTGTATTTTCAGTATTAACTAAATTGTCCTTGTTAGGATTACAAGTCTTGCTTTTATATTTACTCCATTTTCAGTATTAACTCAAATTGTCCTTGTTAGGATTACAAGTCTTGCTTTGATATTTTCTCCATTTTCTGTATTAACTCAAATTGTCCTTGTTAGGATTACAAGTCTTGCTTTGATATGTACTCCATTTTCAGTACTAACTCAAATTGTCCTTGTTAGGATTACAAGTCTTGCTTTGATATATACTTCATTTTCAGTATTAACTCAAATTGTCCTTGTTAGGATTACAAGTTTTGGTTTGATATTTACTCCATTTTCAGTATTAACTAAAAAAGTCCTTGTTAGGATTACAAGTGTTGCTTTAATATTTGCTCCATTTTCAGTATTTATTCAAATTGTCCTTGTTAGGATTACAAGTCTTGCTTTGATATTTACTCCATTTTCAGTATTAACTCTAATTGTCCTTTTTAGGATTACAAGTCTTGCTTTGATATTTACTCCATTTTCAGTATTAACTCAATTTGTCCTTTTTAGGATTACAAGTCTTGCTTTGATATTAACTCCATTTTCAGTATTAACTCAAATTGTCTTCGTTAGGATTACAAGTCTTGCTTTGATATTAACTCCATTTTCATTATTAACTCAAATTGTCCTTGTTAGGATTACAAGTCTTGCTTTGATATTAACTCCATTTTCAGTATTAACTGAAATTTTCCTTTTTAGGATGACATGTCTTGCTTTGATATTAACTCCATTTTCAGTATTAACTCAAATTGTACTTGTTAGGATTACAAGTCTTGCTTTGATATAAACTCCATTTTCAGTATTAACTCAAATTGTCCTTGTTAGGATTACAAGTCTTGCTTTGATATTCAGTCCATTTTCAGTATTAACTCAAATTGTCCTTGTTAGGATTACAAGTCTTGGTTTGATATAACCCCCATTTTCAGTATTAACTCAAATTGTCCTCGGTAGGATTATAAATCTTGCTTTGATATTTACTCCATTTTCAGTATTAACTCAAATTGTCCATGTTAGGATTACAAATCTTGCTTTGATATTTACTCCATTTTCAGTATCAACTCAAATTGTCCTCGTTAGAATTACACGTCTTGCTTTGATATTTACTCCATTTTCAGTATTAACTCAAATTGTCCTGGTTAGGATTACAAGTCTTGCTTTGATATTAACTCCATTTTCAGTATTAACTCAAATTGTCCTTATTAGGATTACATGTCTTGCTTTGATATTAACTCCATTTTCAGTATTAACTCAAATTGTCTTCGTTAGGATTACAAATCTTGCTTTGATATTTACTCCATTTTCAGTATTAACTCAAATTGTCCTTATTAGGATTACAAGTCTTGCTTTGATATTAACTCCATTTTCAGTATTTATTCAAATTGTCCTTGTTAGGATTACAAGTGTTTCTTTGATATATACTTCATTTTTAGTATTAACTCAAATTGTCTTCGTTAGGATTACAAATCTTGCTTTGATATTTACTCCATTTTCAGTATTAACTCAAATTGTCCTTGTTAGGGTTACAAGTCTTGCTTTGATATTTACTCCATTTTCAGTATCAACTCAAATTGTCCTCGTTAGGATTACAAATCTTGCTTTGATATTTACTCCATTTTCAGTATTAACTCACATTGTCCTTGTTAGGATTATAAGTCTTGCTTTGATATTAACTCCATTTTCAGTATTAACTCAAATTGTCCTTGTTAGGATTACAAGTCTTGCTTTGATATTAACTCCATTTTCAGTATGTATTCAAATTGTCCTTGTTAGGATTACACGTCTTGCTTTGATATTTACTCCATTTTCAGTATTGACTCAAATTGTCCTTGTTAGGATTACAAGTGTTTCTTTGATATATACTTCATTTTCAGTATTAACTCAAATTTTCTTTGTTAGGATTACAAGTCTTGCTTTGATATTTACTCCATTTTCAGTATTAACTCAAATTGTCCTTTTTAGGATTATAAGTCTTGCTTTGATATATACTCCATTTTCAGTATTAAGTTAAATTGTCCTTGTTAGGATTAGAAGTCTTGCTTTGATATTTTCTCCATTTTCTGTATTAACTCAAATTGTCCTTGTTAGGATTACAAGTGTTTCTTTGATATATAGTTCATTTTCAGTATTAACTCAAATTGTCCTTGTTAGGATTACAAGTCTTGCTTTGATATTTACTCCATTTTCAGTATTAACTAAAAAAGTCCTTGTTAGGATTACAAGTGTTGCTTTAATATTTGCTCCATTTTAAGTATTAACTCAAATTGTCCTTGTTAGGATTACAGGTCTTGCTTTGATATTAACTCCATTTTCAGTTTTAAAAAATAATTGTCCTTTTTAGGATTACAAGTCTTGCTTTGATATTAACTCCATTTTCAGTATTAACTCAAATTGTCCTTTTTAGGATTACAAGTCTTGCTTTGATATTAACTCCATTTTCAGTATTAACTCAAATTGTCCTTATTAGGATTACAAGTGTTTCTTTGATATATACTTCATTTTCAGTATTAACTCAAATTGTCCTTGTTAGGATTACAAGTCTTGCTTTGATATTAACTCCATTTTCAGTATTAACTCAAATTGTCTTCGTTAGGATTACAAATCTTGCTTTGGTATTTACTCCATTTTCAGTATTAACTCAAATTGTCCTTTTTAGGATTACAAGTCTTGCTTTGATATTAACTGCATTTTCAGTATTTATTCAAATTGTCCTTGTTAGGATTACAAGTCTTGCTTTGATATATACTCCATTTTCAGTATTAACTGAAATTGTCCTGTTTAGGATTACAAGTCTTGCTTTGATATTAACTCCATTTTCAGTATTAACTCAAATTGTCCTTGTTAGGATTACAAGTGTTTCTTTGATATATACTTCATTTTTAGTATTAACTCAAATTGTCTTCGTTAGGATTACAAATCTTGCTTTGATATTTACTCCATTTTCAGTATTGACTCAAATTGTCCTTGTTAGGATTACAAGTCTTGCTTTGAAATTTACTCCATTTGCAGTATCAACTGAAATTGTCCTCGTTAGGATTACAAATCTTGCTTTGATATTTACACCATTTTCAGTATTAACTCAATTTGTCCTTTTTAGGATTACAAGTCTTGCTTTGATATTAACTCCATTTTCAGTATTAACTCAAATTGTCCTTTTTTGGATTACAAGTGTTTCTTTGATATATACTTCATTTTCAGTATTAACTCAAATTGTCCTTGTTAGGATTACAAGTCTTGCTTTGATATTAACTCCATTTTCAGTATTAACTAAATTGACTTTTTTAGGATTATATGTGATGCTTTGATATTAACTCCATTTTCAGTATTGACTCAAATTGTCCTTTTTAGGATTACAAGTCTTGCTTTGATATTAACTCCATTTTCAGTATTAACTAAAATTGTCCTTATTAGGATTACAAGTGTTTCTTTGATATATACTTCATTTTCAGTATTAACTCAAATTGTCCTTTTTAGGATTACAAGTGTTTCTTTGATATATACTTCATTTTCAGTATTAACTCAAATTGTCCTTGTGAGGATTACAAGTCTTGCTTTGATATATACTCCATTTTCAGTATTAACTCAAATTGACCTTGTTAGGATTACATGTCTTGCTTTGATATTAACTCCATTTTCAGTATTAACTCACATTGTCTTCGTTAGGATTAGAAATCTTGCTTTGATATTTACTCCATTTTCAGTATCAACTCAAATTGTCCTTATTAGGATTACAAGTCTTGCTTTGATATTAACTCCATTTTCAGTATTAACTCAAATTGTCCTTGCTAGGATTACAAGTCTTGCTTTGATATTAACTCAATTTTCAGTTTTAACTCAAATTGTCCTTTTTAGGATTACAAGTCTTGCTTTGATATTAACTCCATTTTCAGTATTGACTCAAATTGTCCTTGTTAGGATTACAAGTCTTGCTTTGACATTAACTCAATTTTCAGTATTAACTCAAATTGTCCTTGTTAGGATTACAAGTGTTTCTTTGATATATACTTCATTTTTAGTATTAACTCAAATTGTCTTCGTTAGGATTACAAATCTTGCTTTGATATTTACTCCATTTTCAGTCTTAACTCAAATTGTCCTTGTTAGGGTTACAAGTATTGCTTTGATATTTACTCCATTTTCAGTATCAACTCAAATTGTCCTCGTTAGGATTACAAATCTTGCTTTGATATTTACTCCATTTTCAGTATTAACTCAAATTGTCCTTGTTAGGATTATAAGCCTTGCTTTGATATTAACTCCATTTTCAGTATTAACTCAAATTGTCCTTGTTAGGATTACAAGTCTTGCTTTGATATTAACTCCATTTTCAGTATGTATTCAAATTGTCCTTGTTAGGATTACAAGTCTTGCTTTGATATTTACTCCATTTCAGTATGGACTCAAATTGTCCTTGTTAGGATTACAAGTGTTTCTTTGATATATACTTCATTTTCAGTATTAACTCAAATTGTCTTCGTTAGGATTACAAGTCTTGCTTTGATATTAACTCCATTTTAAGTATTAACTCAAATTGTCCTTGTTAGGATTACAGGTCTTGCTTTGATATTAACTCCCTTTTCAGTATTAAGTCAAATTGTCCTTGTTAGGATTAGAAGTCTTGCTTTGATATTTTCTCCATTTTCTGTATTAACTCAAATTGTCCTTGTTAGGATTACAAGTGTTTCTTTGATATATAGTTCATTTTCAGTATTAACTCAAATTGTCCTTGTTAGGATTACAAGTCTTGCTTTGATATTAACTCCATTTTAAGTATTAACTCAAATTGTCCTTGTTAGGATTACAGGTCTTGCTTTGATATTAACTCCATTTTCAGTTTTAACCAAAATTGTCCTTTTTAGGATTACAAGTCTTGCTTTGATATTAACTCCATTTTCAGTATTAACTCAAATTGTCCTTTTTAGGATTACAAGTCTTGCTTTGATATTAACTCCATTTTCAGTATTAACTCAAATTGTCCTTTTTAGGATTACAAGTCTTGCTTTGATATTAACTCCATTTTCAGTATTAACTCAAATTGTCCTTATTAGGATTACAAGTGTTTCTTTGATATATACTTCATTTTCAGTATTAACTCAAATTGTCCTTGTTAGGATTACAAGTCTTGCTTTGATGTTTACTCCATTTTCAGTATTAACTCAAATTGACCTTGTTAGGATTACAAGTCTTGCTTTGATATTAACTCCATTTTCAGTATTAACTCAAATTGTCTTCGTTAGGATTACAAAGCTTGCTTTGATATTTACTCCATTTTCAGTATTAACTCAAATTGTCCTTATTAGGATTACAAGTCTTGCTTTGATATTAACTCTATTTTCAGTATTTATTCAAATTGTCCTTGTTAGGATTACAAGTCTTGCTTTGATATATACTCCATTTTCAGTATTAACTCAAATTGTCCTGTTTAGGATTACAAGTCTTGCTTTGATATTAACTCCATTTTCAGTATTAACTCACATTGTCTTCGTTAGGATTACAAATCTTGCTTTGATATTTACTCCATTTTCAGTATTAACTCAAATTGTCCTTGTTAGGATTAGAAGTCTTCCTTTGATATTTACTCCATTTTCAGTATCAACTCAAATTGTCCTCGTTAGGATTACAATCTTGCTTTGATATTTACTCCATTTTCAGTATTAACTCAAATTGACCTCGTTAGGATTACAAATCTTGCTTTGATATTTACTCCATTTTCAGTATTAACTCAAATTGTCCTCGTTAGGATTACAAATCTTGCTTTGATATTTACTCCATTTTCAGTATTAACTCAAATTGTCGTCGTTAGGATTACAAGTCTTGCTTTGATATATACTCCATTTTCAGTATTAACTCAAATTGTCCTTTTTAGGATTACAAGTCTTGCTTTGATATTAACTCTATTTTCAGAATTAACTCACATTGTCTTCGTTAGGATTAAAAATCTTGCTTTGATATTTACTCCATTTTCAGTATTAACTCAAATTGTCCTTGTTAGGGTTACAAGTCTTGCTTTGATATTTACTCCATTTTCAGTATTAACTCAAATTGAACTTTTTAGGATTATATGTCTTGCTTTGATATTTACTCCATTTTCAGCATTGACTCAAATTGTCCTTTTTAGGATTACAAGTCTTGCTTTGATATTAACTCCATTTTCAGTATTAACTCAAATTGTCTTCGTTAGGATTACAAATCTTGCTTTGATATTTACACCATTTTCAGTATCAACTCAAATTGTCCTCGTTAGGATTACAAATCTTGCTTTGATATTTACTCCATTTTCAGTATTAACTCAAATTGTCCTCGTTATGATTACAAATCTTGCTTTGATATTTACTCCATTTTCAGTATTAACTCAAATTGTCGTTGTTAGGATTACAAGTCTTGCTTTGATATATACCCCATTTTCTGTATTAACTCAAATTGTCCTTGTTAGGATTACAAGTCTTGCTTAGATATTTACTCCATTTTCAGTATTAAGTAAAAAAGTCCTTGTTAGGATTACAAGTGTTGCTTTAATATTTGCTCCATTTTCAGTATTAACTCAAATTGTCCCCGTTAGGATTACAAGTCTTGCTTTGATATTAACTCCATTTTAAGTATTAACTCAAATTGTCCTTGTTAGGATTACAGGTCTTGCTTTGATATTAACTCCATTTTCAGTTTTAACCAAAATTGTCCTTTTTAGGATTACAAGTCTTGCTTTGATATTAACTCCATTTTCAGTATTAACTCAAATTGTCTTTTTTAGGATTACAAGTCTTGCTTTGATATTAACTCCATTTTCAGTATTAACTCAAATTGTCCTTATTAGGATTACAAGTGTTTCTTTGATATATACTTCATTTTCAGTATTAACTCAAATTGTCCTTGTTAGGATTACAAGTCTTGCTTTGATGTTTACTCCATTTTCAGTATTAACTCAAATTGACCTTGTTAGGATTACAAGTCTTGCTTTGATATTAACTCCATTTTCAGTATTAACTCAAATTGTCTTCGTTAGGATTACAAAGCTTGCTTTGATATTTACTCCATTTTCAGTATTAACTCAAATTGTCCTTATTAGGATTACAAGTCTTGCTTTGATATTAACTCTATTTTCAGTATTTATTCAAATTGTCCTTGTTAGGATTACAAGTCTTGCTTTGATATATACTCCATTTTCAGTATTAACTCAAATTGTCCTGTTTAGGATTACAAGTCTTGCTTTGATATTAACTCCATTTTCAGTATTAACTCACATTGTCTTCGTTAGGATTACAAATCTTGCTTTGATATTTACTCCATTTTCAGTATTAACTCAAATTGTCCTTGTTAGGATTAGAAGTCTTCCTTTGATATTTACTCCATTTTCAGTATCAACTCAAATTGTCCTCGTTAGGATTACAATCTTGCTTTGATATTTACTCCATTTTCAGTATAAACTCAAATTGACCTCGTTAGGATTACAAATCTTGCTTTGATATTTACTCCATTTTCAGTATTAACTCAAATTGTCCTCGTTAAGATTACAAATCTTGCTTTGATATTTACTCCATTTTCAGTATTAACTCAAATTGTCGTCGTTAGGATTACAAGTCTTGCTTTGATATATACTCCATTTTCAGTATTAACTCAAATTGTCCTTTTTAGGATTACAAGTCTTGCTTTGATATTAACTCTATTTTCAGTATTAACTCACATTGTCTTCATTAGGATTACAAATCTTGCTTTGATATTTACTCCATTTTCAGTATTAACTCAAATTGTCCTTGTTAGGGTTACAAGTCTTGCTTTGATATTTACTCCATTTTCAGTATTAACTCAAATTGAACTTTTTAGGATTATATGTCTTGCTTTGATATTTACTCCATTTTCAGTATTGACTCAAATTGTCCTTTTTAGGATTACAAGTCTTGCTTTGATATTAACTCCATTTTCAGTATTAACTCAAATTGTCCTCGTTATGATTACAAATCTTGCTTTGATATTTACTCCATTTCCAGTATTAACTCAAATTGTCGTTGTTAGGATTACAAGTCTTGCTTTGATATATACCCCATTTTCTGTATTAACTCAAATTGTCCTTGTTAGGATTACAAGTCTTGCTTAGATATTTACTCCATTTTCAGTATTAAGTAAAAAAGTCCTTGTTAGGATTACAAGTGTTGCTTTAATATTTGCTCCATTTTCAGTATTAACTCAAATTGTCCCCGTTAGGATTACAAGTCTTGCTTTGATATTAACTCCATTTTAAGTATTAACTCAAATTGTCCTTGTTAGGATTACAGGTCTTGCTTTGATATTAACTCCATTTTCAGTTTTAACCAAAATTGTCCTTTTTAGGATTACAAGTCTTGCTTTGATATTAACTCCATTTTCAGTATTAACTCAAATTGTCTTTTTTAGGATTACAAGTCTTGCTTTGATATTAACTCCATTTTCAGTATTAACTCAAATTGTCCTTTTTAGGATTACAAGTCTTGCTTTGATATTAACTCCATTTTCAGTATTAACTCAAATTGTCCTTATTAGGATTACAAGTGTTTCTTTGATATATACTTCATTTTCAGTAATAACTCAAATTGTCCTTGTTAGGATTACAAGTCTTGCTTTGATATTAACTCCATTTTCAGTATTAACTCAAATTGTCTTCGTTAGGATTACAAATCTTGCTTTGATATTTACTCCATTTTCAGTATTAACTCAAATTGTCCTTGTTAGGATTAGAAGTCTTCCTTTGATATTTACTCCATTTTCAGTATCAACTCAAATTGTCCTCGTTAGGATTACAATCTTGCTTTGATATTTACTCCATTTTCAGTATTAACTCAAATTGACCTCGTTAGGATTACAAAGCTTGCTTTGATATTTACTCCATTTTCAGTATTAACTCAAATTGTCGTTGTTAGGATTACAAGTCTTGCTTTGATATATACTCCATTTTCAGTATTAACTCAAATTGTCCTTTTTAGGATTACAAGTCTTGCTTAGATATTTACTCCATTTTCAGTATTAAGTAAAAAAGTCCTTGTTAGGATTACAAGTGTTGCTTTAATATTTGCTCCGTTTTCAGTATTAACTCAAATTGTCCCCGTTAGGATTACAAGTCTTGCTTTGGTATTAACTCCATTTTCAGTATTAACTCAAATTGTCTTCGTTAGGATTACAAATCTTGCTTTGATATTTACTCCATTTTCAGTATTGACTCAAATTGTCCTTTTTAGGATTACAAGTCTTGCTTTGATATTAACTCCATTTTCAGTATTAACTCAAATTGTCTTCGTTAGGATTACAAATCTTGCTTTGATATTTACACCATTTTCAGTATCAACTCAAATTGTCCTCGTTAGGATTACAAATCTTGCTTTGATATTTACTCCATTTTCAGTATTAACTCAAATTGTCCTCGTTATGATTACAAATCTTGCTTTGATATTTACTCCATTTTCAGTATTAACTCAAATTGTCGTTGTTAGGATTACAAGTCTTGCTTTGATATAAACCCCATTTTCTGTATTAACTCAAATTGTCCTTGTTAGGATTACAAGTCTTGCTTAGATATTTACTCCATTTTCAGTATTAAGTAAAAAAGTCCTTGTTAGGATTACAAGTGTTGCTTTAATATTTGCTCCGTTTTCAGTATTAACTCAAATTGTCCCCGTTAGGATTACAAGTCTTGCTTTGGTATTAACTCCATTTTAAGTATTAACTAAATTGTCCTTGTTAGGATTACAGGTCTTGCTTTGATATTAACTCCATTTTCAGTTTTAACCAAAATTGTCCTTTTTAGGATTACAAGTCTTGCTTTGATATTAACTCCATTTTCAGTATTAACTCAAATTGTCTTTTTTAGGATTACAAGTCTTGCTTTGATATTAACTCCATTTTCAGTATTAACTCAAATTGTCCTTTTTAGGATTACAAGTCTTGCTTTGATATTAACTCCATTTTCAGTATTAACTCAAATTGTCCTTATTAGGATTACAAGTGTTTCTTTGATATATACTTCATTTTCAGTATTAACTCAAATTGTCCTTGTTAGGATTACAAGTCTTGCTTTGATGTTTACTCCATTTTCAGTATTAACTCAAATTGACCTTGTTAGGATTACAAGTCTTGCTTTGATATTAACTCCATTTTCAGTATTAACTCAAATTGTCTTCGTTAGGATTACAAAGCTTGCTTTGATATTTACTCCATTTTCAGTATTAACTCAAATTGTCCTTATTAGGATTACAAGTCTTGCTTTGATATTAACTCTATTTTCAGTATTTATTCAAATTGTCCTTGTTAGGATTACAAGTCTTGCTTTGATATATACTCCATTTTCAGTATTAACTCAAATTGTCCTGTTTAGGATTACAAGTCTTGCTTTGATATTAACTCCATTTTCAGTATTAACTCACATTGTCTTCGTTAGGATTAAAAATCTTGCTTTGATATTTACTCCATTTTCAGTATTAACTCAAATTGTCCTTGTTAGGATTAGAAGTCTTCCTTTGATATTTACTCCATTTTCAGTATCAACTCAAATTGTCCTCGTTAGGATTACAATCTTGCTTTGATATTTACTCCATTTTCAGTATTAACTCAAATTGACCTCGTTAGGATTACAAATCTTGCTTTGATATTTACTCCATTTTCAGTATTAACTCAAATTGTCCTCGTTAGGATTACAAATCTTGCTTTGATATTTACTCCATTTTCAGTATTAACTCAAATTGTCGTCGTTAGGATTACAAGTCTTGCTTTGATATATACTCCATTTTCAGTATTAACTCAAATTGTCCTTTTTAGGATTACAAGTCTTGCTTTGATATTAACTCTATTTTCAGTATTAACTCACATTGTCTTCGTTAGGATTACAAATCTTGCTTTGATATTTACTCCATTTTCAGTATTAACTCAAATTGTCTTTGTTAGGGTTACAAGTCTTGCTTTGATATTTACTCCATTTTCAGTATTAACTCAAATTGAACTTTTTAGGATTATATGTCTTGCTTTGATATTTACTCCATTTTCAGTATTGACTCAAATTGTCCTTTTTAGGATTACAAGTCTTGCTTTGATATTAACTCCATTTTCAGTATTAACTCAAATTGTCCTCGTTATGATTACAAATCTTGCTTTGATATTTACTCCATTTTCAGTATTAACTCAAATTGTCGTTGTTAGGATTACAAGTCTTGCTTTGATATATACCCCATTTTCTGTATTAACTCAAATTGTCCTTGTTAGGATTACAAGTCTTGCTTAGATATTTACTCCATTTTCAGTATTAAGTAAAAAAGTCCTTGTTAGGATTACAAGTGTTCCTTTAATATTTGCTCCATTTTCAGTATTAACTCAAATTGTCCCCGTTAGGATTACAAGTCTTGCTTTGATATTAACTCCATTTTAAGTATTAACTCAAATTGTCCTTGTTAGGATTACAGGTCTTGCTTTGATATTAACTCCATTTTCAGTTTTAACCAAAATTGTCCTTTTTAGGATTACAAGTCTTGCTTTGATATTAACTCCATTTTCAGTATTAACTCAAATTGTCTTTTTTAGGATTACAAGTCTTGCTTTGATATTAACTCCATTTTCAGTATTAACTCAAATTGTCCTTTTTAGGATTACAAGTCTTGCTTTGATATTAACTCCATTTTCAGTATTAACTCAAATTGTCCTTATTAGGATTACAAGTGTTTCTTTGATATATACTTCATTTTCAGTATTAACTCAAATTGTCCTTGTTAGGATTACAAGTCTTGCTTTGATATTAACTCCATTTTCAGTATTAACTCAAATTGTCTTCGTTAGGATTACAAATCTTGCTTTGATATTTACTCCATTTTCAGTATTAACTCAAATTGTCCTTGTTAGGATTAGAAGTCTTCCTTTGATATTTACTCCATTTTCAGTATCAACTCAAATTGTCCTCGTTAGGATTACAATCTTGCTTTGATATTTACTCCATTTTCAGTATTAACTCAAATTGACCTCGTTAGGATTACAAAGCTTGCTTTGATATTTACTCCATTTTCAGTATTAACTCAAATTGTCGTTGTTAGGATTACAAGTCTTGCTTTGATATATACTCCATTTTCAGTATTAACTCAAATTGTCCTTTTTAGGATTACAAGTCTTGCTTTGATATTAACTCTATTTTCAGTATTAACTCACATTGTCTTCGTTAGGATTACAAATCTTGCTTTGATATTTACTCCATTTTCAGTATTAACTCAAATTGTCCTTGTTAAGATTACAAGTCTTGCTTTGATATTTACTCCATTTTCAGTATTAACTCAAATTGAACTTTTTAGGATTATATGTCTTGCTTTGATATTAACTCCATTTTCAGTATTGACTCAAATTGTCCTTTTTAGGATTACAAGTCTTGCTTTGATATTTACTCCATTTTCAGTATTAACTCAAATTGAACTTTTTAGGATTATATGTCTTGCTTTGATATTAACTCCATTTTCAGTATTGACTCAAATTTCCTTTTTAGGATTACAAGTCTTGCTTTGATATTAACTCCATTTTCAGTATTAACTAAAATTGTCTTCGTTAGGATTACAAATCTTGCTTTGATATTTACACCATTTTCAGTATCAACTCAAATTGTCCTCGTTAGGATTACAAATCTTGCTTTGATATTTACTCCATTTTCAGTATTAACTCAAATTGACCTCGTTAGGATTACAAATCTTGCTTTGATATTTACTCCATTTTCAGTATTAACTCAAATTGTCCTCGTTAGGATTACAAATCTTGCTTTGATATTTACTCCATTTTCAGTATTAACTCAAATTGTCGTTGTTAGGATTACAAGTCTTGCTTTGATATATACTCCATTTTCAGTATTAACTCACATTGTCCTTTTTAGGATTACAAGTCTTGCTTTGATATTAACTCTATTTTCAGTATTAACTCACATTGTCTTCGTTAGGATTACAAATCTTGCTTTGATATTTACTCCATTTTCAGTATTAACTCAAATTGTCCTTGTTAGGGTTACAAGTCTTGCTTTGATATTTACTCCATTTTCAGTATTAACTCAAATTGAACTTTTTAGGATTATATGTCTTGCTTTGATATTAACTCCATTTTCAGTATTGACTCAAATTGTCCTTTTTAGGATTACAAGTCTTGCTTTGATATTAAGTCCATTTTCAGTATTAACTCAAATTGTCTTCGTTAGGATTACAAATCTTGCTTTGATATTACTCCATTTTCAGTATTAACTCAAATTGTCCTTGTTAGGATTAGAAGTCTTGCTTTGATATATTCTCCATTTTGAGTATTAACTCAAATTGTCCTTCTTAGGATTACAATTCTTGCTTTGATATATACTCCATTTTCAGTATTAACTCAAATTGTCCTTGTTAGGATTACAAGTCTTGCTTAGATATTTACTCCATTTTTAGTACTAACTCAAATTGTCCTTATTAGGATTACAAGTGTTTCTTTGATATATACTTCATTTTCAGTATTAACTCAAATTGTCCTTGTTAGGATTACAAGTCTTGCTTTGATATTAACTACATTTTAAGTATTAACCCAAATTGTCCTTGTTAGGATTACGAGTCTTGCTTTGATATTAACTCCATTTTCAGTATTGACTCAAATTGTCCTTTTTAGGATTACAAGTCTTGCTTTGATATTAACTCCATTTTCAGTATTAACTCAAATTGTCCTTGTTAGGATTACAAGTGTTTCTTTGATATATACTTCATTTTCAGTATTAACTCAAATTGTCCTTGTTAGGATTACAAGTCTTGCTTTGATATATACTCCATTTTCAGTATTAACTCAAATTGACCTTGTTAGGATTACATGTCTTGCTTTGATATTAACTCCATTTTCAGTATTAACTCACATTGTCTTCGTTAGGATTACAAATCTTGCTTTGATATTTACTCCATTTTCAGTATTAACTCAAATTGTCCTTATTAGGATTACAAGTCTTGCTTTGATATTAACTCCATTTTCAGTATTAACTCAAATTGTCCTTGCTAGGATTAGAAGTCTTGCTTTGACATTAACTCCATTTTCAGTATTAACTCAAATTGACCTTGTTAGGATTACAAGTGTTTCTTTGATATATACTTCATTTTTAGTATTAACTCAAATTGTCTTCGTTAGGATTACAAATCTTGCTTTGATATTTACTCCATTTTCAGTATTAACTCAAATTGACCTCGTTAGGATTACAAATCTTGCTTTGATATTTACTCCATTTTCAGTATTAACTCAAATTGTCGTTGTTAGGATTATAAGTCTTGCTTTGATATTAACTCCATTTTCAGTATTAACTCAAATTGTCCTTGTTAGGATTACAAGTCTTGCTATGATATTAACTCCATTTTCAGTATGTATTCAAATTGTCCTTGTTAGGATTACAAGTCTTGCTTTGATATTTACTCCATTTTCAGTATTAACTCAAATTGTCCTTATTAGGATTACAAGTCTTGCTTTGATATTAACTCCATTTTCAGTATTAACTAAATTGTCCTTTTTAGGATTACAAGTCTTGCTTTGATATTAACTCCATTTTCAGTATTAACTCAAATTGTCCTTATTAGGATTACAAGTCTTGCTTTGATATTTACTCCATTTTCAGTATTAACTCAAATTGTCGTTGTTAGGATTACAAGTCTTGCTTTGATATATACTCCATTTTCAGTATTAACTCAAATTGTCCTTTTTAGGATTACAAGTCTTGCTTTGATATTAACTCTATTTTCAGTATTAACTCACATTGTGTTCGTTAGGATTACAAATCTTGCTTTGATATTTACTCCATTTTCAGTATTAACTCAAATTGTCCTTGTTAGGGTTACAAGTCTTGCTTTGATATTTACTCCATTTTCAGTATTAACTCAAATTGAACTTTTTAGGATCATATGTCTTGCTTTGATATTAACTCCATTTTCAGTATTGACTCAAATTGTCCTTTTTAGGATTACAAGTCTTGCTTTGACATTAACTCCATTTTCAGTATTAACTCAAATTGTCTTCGTTAGGATTACAAATCTTGCTTTGATATTTACACCATTTTCAGTATCAACTCAAATTGTCCTCGTTAGGATTACAAATCTTGCTTTGATATTAACTCAATTTTCAGTATTAACTCAAATTGTCCTTATTAGGATTACAAGTCTTGCTTTGATATTTACTCCATTTTCAGTATTCACTCAAATTGTCCTCGTTAGGATTACAAATCTTGCTTTGATATTTACTCCATTTTCAGTATTAACTCAAATTGTCCTTGTTAGGATTACAAGTCTTGCTTTGATATATACTCCATTTTCAGTATTAACTCATATTGTCCTTTTTAGGATTACAAATATTGCTTTGATATTTACTCTATTTTCAGTATCAACTCAAATTGTCCTCGTTAGGATTACAAATCTTGCTTTGATATTTACTCCATTTTCAGTATTAACTCAAATTGTCCTTGTTAGGATTATAAGTCTTGCTTTGATATTAACTCCATTTTCAGTATTAACTCAAATTGTCCTTGTTAGGATTACAAGTCTTGCTTTGATATTAACTCCATTTTCAGTATTTATTCAAAATGTCCTTGTTAGAATTACAAGTCTTGCTTTGATATTTTCTCCATTTTCAGTATTAACTAAAATTGTCCTTGTTAGGATTACAGGTGTTTCTTTGATATATACTTCATTTTCAGTATTAACTCAAATTGTCCTTGTTAGGATTACCAATCTTGCTTTGATATTTACTCCATTTTCAGTATTAACTAAAAAAGTCCTCGTTAGGATTACAAGTGTTGCTTTAATATTTGCTCCATTTTCAGTATATATTCAAATTGTCCTTGTTAAGATTACAAATCTTGCTTTGATATTAACTCCATTTTCAGTATTAACTCAAATTGACCTTGTTAGGATTACAAGTGTTTCTTTGATATTAACTCCATTTTCAGTATTTATTCACATTGTCCTTGTTATGATTACAAGTCTTGCTTTGATATTTACTGCATTTTCAGTATTAACTCAAATATTCCTTGTTAGGATTACAAGTCTTGCTTTGATATTTACTCCATTTTCAGTATTAAGTAAAAAAGTCCTAGTTAGGATTACAAGTGTTGCTTTAATATTTGCTCCATTTTCAGTATTAACTCAAATTGTCCTGGTTAGGATTACAAGTCTTGCTTTGATATTAACTCCATTTTAAGTATTAACTCAAATTGTCCTTGTTAGGATTACAGGTCTTGCTTTGATATTAACTCCATTTTCAGTTTTAACCAAAATTGTCCTTTTTAGGATTACAAGTCTTGCTTTGATATTAACTCCATTTTCAGTATTAACTCAAATTGTCTTCGTTAGGATTACAAATCTTGCTTTGATATTTACTCCATTTTCAGTATTAACTCAAATTGTCCTTATTAGGATTACAAGTCTTGCTTTGATATTAACTCCATTTTCAGTATTTATTCAAATTGTCCCTGTTAGGATTTCAAGTCTTGCTTTGATATATACGCCATTTTCAGTATTAACTCAAATTGTCCTTTTTAGGATTACAAGTCTTGCTTTGATATTAACTCCATTTTCAGTATTAACTCACATTGTCTTCGTTAGGATTACAAATCTTGCTTTGATATTTACTCCATTTTCAGTATTAACTCAAATTGTCCTTGTTAGGATTAGAAGTCTTCCTTTGATATTTACTCCATTTTCAGTATCAACTCAAATTGTCCTCGTTAGGATTACAATCTTGCTTTGATATTTACTCCATTTTCAGTATTAACTCAAATTGACCTCGTTAGGATTACAAATCTTGCTTTGATATTTACTTCATTTTCAGTATTAACTCAAATTGTCCTCGTTAGGATTACAAATCTTGCTTTGATATTTACTCCATTTTCAGTATTAACTCAAATTGTCGTTGTTAGGATTACAAGTCTTGCTTTGATATATACTCCATTTTCAGTATTAACTCAAATTGTCCTTTTTAGGATTACAAGTCTTGCTTTGATATTAACTCTATTTTCAGTATTAACTCACATTGTGTTCGTTAGGATTACAAATCTTGCTTTGATATTTACTCCATTTTCAGTATTAACTCAAATTGTCCTTGTTAGGGTTACAAGTCTTGCTTTGATATTTACTCCATTTTCAGTATTAACTCAAATTGAACTTTTTAGGATCATATGTCTTGCTTTGATATTAACTCCATTTTCAGTATTGACTCAAATTGTCCTTTTTAGGATTACAAGTCTTGCTTTGATATTAACTCCATTTTCAGTATTAACTCAAATTGTCTTCGTTAGGATTACAAATCTTGCTTTGATATTTACACCATTTTCAGTATCAACTCAAATTGTCCTCGTTAGGATTACAAATCTTGCTTTGATATTTACTCCATTTTCAGTATTAACTCAAATTGACCTCGTTGGGATTACAAATCTTGCTTTGATATTTACTCCATTTTCAGTATTAACTCAAATTGTCCTCGTTAGGATTACAAATCTTGCTTTGATATTTACTCCATTTTTAGTATTAACTCAAATTGTCGTTGTTAGGATTACAAGTCTTGCTTTGATATATACTCCATTTTCAGTATTAACTCAAATTGTCCTTTTTAGGATTACAAGTCTTGCTTTGATATTAACTCTATTTTCAGTATTAACTCACATTGTCTTCGTTAGGATTACAAATCTTGCTTTGATATTAACTCCATTTTCAGTATTAACTCAAATTGTCCCTGTTAGGGTTACAAGTCTTGCTTTGATATTTACTCCATTTTCAGTATTAACTTTAATTGAACTTTTTAGGATTATATGTCTTGCTTTGATATTAACTCCATTTTCAGTATTGACTCAAATTGTCCTTTTTAGGATTACAAGTCTTGCTTTGATATTAACTCCATTTTAAGTATTAACTCAAATTGTCTTCGTTAGGATTACAAATCTTGCTTTGATATTTACTCCATTTTCAGTATTAACTCAAATTGTCCTTGTTAGGATTACAAGTCTTGCTTTGATATATATTCCATTTTCAGTATTAACTCAAATTGTCCTTGTTAGGATTAGAAGTCTTGCTTTGATATTTTCTCCATTTTGAGTATTAACTCAAACTGTCCTTGTTAGGATTACAAGTCTTGCTTTGATATATACTCCATTTTCAGTATTAACTCAAATTGTCCTTGTTAGGATTACAAGTCTTGCTTTGATATTTACTCCATTTTTAGTACTAACTAAATTTGTCCTTATTAGGATTACAAGTGTTTATTTGATATATACTTCATTTTCAGTATTAACTCAAATTGTCCTTGTTAGGGTTACAAATCTTGCTTTGATATTTACTCCATTTTCAGTATCAACTCAAATTGTCCTCGTTAGGATTACAAATCTTGCTTTGATATTTACTCCATTTTCAGTATTAACTCAAATTGTCCTTGTTAGGATTATAAGTCTTGCTTTGATATTAACTCCATTTTCAGTATTAACTCAAATTGTCCTTGTTAGGATTACAAGTCTTGCTTTGATATTAACTCCATTTTCAGTATGTATTCAAATTGTCCTTGTTAGGATTACAAGTCTTGCTTTGATATTTACTCCATTTTCAGTATTGACTCAAATTGTCCTTGTTAGGATTACAAGTGTTTCTTTGATATATACTTCATTTTCAGTATTAACTCAAATTGTCCTTTTTAGTATTACAAGTCTTGCTTTGATATTTACTCCATTTTCAGTATTAACTCAAATTGTCCTTTTTAGGATTATAAGTCTTGCTTTGATATATACTCCATTTTCAGTATTAAGTCAAATTGTCCTTGTTAGGATTAGAAGTCTTGCTTTGATATTTTCTCCATTTTCTGTATTAACTCAAATTGTCCTTGTTAGGATTACAAGTGTTTCTTTGATATATACTTCATTTTCAGTATTAACTCAAATTGTCCTTGTTAGGATTACAAGTCTTGCTTTGATATTTACTCCATTTTCAGTTTTAACCAAAATTGTCCTTTTTAGGATTACAAGTCTTGCTTTGATATTAACTCCATTTTTAGTATTAACTCAAATTGTCCTTATTAGGATTACAAGTGTTTCTTTGATATATACTTCATTTTCAGTATTAACTTAAATTGTCCTTTTTAGGATTACAAGTCTTCCTTTGATATTTACTCCATTTTCAGTATTAACTCAAATTGTCCTTTTATGATTACAAGTCTTGCTTTGATATTTACTCCATTTTCAGTATTATCTCAAATATTCCTTGTTAGGATTACAAGTCTTCCTTTGATTTAACTCCACTTGCAGTATAAACTCAAGTTGTCCTTGTTAGGATTACAAGTTTTGGTTTGATATTTACTCCATTTTCAGTATTAACTAAAAAAGTCTTTGTTAGGATTACAAGTGTTGCTTTAATATTTGCTCCATATTCAGTATTAACTCAAATTGTCCTTGTTAGGATTACAAGTCTTGCTTTGATATTTTCTCCATTTTCAGTATTAACTCAAATGGTCCTTGTTAGGATTACAAGTCTTGCTTTGATAGATACTCCATTTTCAGTATTAACTCAAATTGTCCTTTTTAGGATTACAAGTCTTGCTTTGATATTTAGTCCATTTTCAGTATTAACTCAAATTGTCCTTGTTAGGATTACAAATCTTGCTTTGATATTTACTCCATTTTCAGTATTAACTCAAATTGTCCTTTTTAGGATTACAAGTCTTGCTTTGATATTAACTCCATTTTCCGTATTAACTGAAATTGTCTTCGTTAGGATTACAAATCTTGCTTTGATATTTACTCCATTTTCAGTATTAACTCAAATTGTCCTTGTTAGGATTACACGTCTTGCTTTGATATTTACTCCATTATCAGTATCAACTCAAATTGTCTTCGCTAGGATTACAAATCTTGCTTTGATATTTACTCCATTTTCAGTATTAAGTCAAATTTTCCTTGTTCGGATTATAAGTCTTGCTTTGATATTAACTCCATTTTCAGTATTAACTCAAATTGTCCTCGTTAGGATTACAAATCTTGCTTTGATATATACTCCATTTTCAGTATTAAGTCAAATTGTCCTTGTTAGGATTAGAAGTCTTGCTTTGATATTTTCTCCATTTTCTGTATTAACTCAAATTGTCCTTGTTAGGATTACAAGTGTTTCTTTGATATATACTTCATTTTCAGTATTAACTCAAATTTTCCTTGTTAGGATTACAAGTCTTGCTTTGATATTTACTCCATTTTCAGTATTAACTAAAAAAGTCCTTGTTAGGATTACAAGTCTTGCTTTGATATTAACTCCATTTTCAGTTTTAACCAAAATTGTCCTTTTTAGGATTACAAGTCTTGCTTTGATATTAACTCCATTTTTAGTATTAACTCAAATTGTCCTTATTAGGATTACAAGTGTTTCTTTGATATATACTTCATTTTCAGTATTAACTTAAATTGTCCTTTTTAGGATTACAAGTCTTCCTTTGATATTTACTCCATTTTCAGTATTAACTCAAATTGTCCTTTTATGATTACAAGTCTTGCTTTGATATTTACTCCATTTTCAGTATTATCTCAAATATTCCTTGTTAGGATTACATGTCTTCCTTTGATATTAACTCCACTTGCAGTATAAACTCAAGTTGTCCTTGTTAGGATTACAAGTTTTGGTTTGATATTTACTCCATTTTCAGTATTAACTAAAAAAGTCTTTGTTAGGATTACAAGTGTTGCTTTAATATTTGCTCCATATTCAGTATTAACTCAAATTGTCCTTGTTAGGATTACAAGTCTTGCTTTGATATTTTCTCCATTTTCAGTATTAACTCAAATGGTCCTTGTTAGGATTACAAGTCTTGCTTTGATAGATACTCCATTTTCAGTATTAACTCAAATTGTCCTTTTTAGGATTACAAGTCTTGCTTTGATATTTAGTCCATTTTCAGTATTAACTCAAATTGTCCTTGTTAGGATTACAAATCTTGCTTTGATATTTACTCCATTTTCAGTATTAACTCAAATTGTCCTCTTTAGGATTACAAGTCTTGCTTTGATATTAACTCCATTTTCCGTATTAACTGAAATTGTCTTCGTTAGGATTACAAATCTTGCTTTGATATTTACTCCATTTTCAGTATTAACTCAAATTGTCCTTGTTAGGATTACAAGTCTTGCTTTGATATTTACTCCATTATCAGTATCAACTCAAATTGTCCTCGCTAGGATTACAAATCTTGCTTTGATATTTACTCCATTTTCAGTATTAAGTCAAATTTTCCTTGTTCGGATTATAAGTCTTGCTTTGATATTAACTCCATTTTCAGTATTAACTCAAATTGTCCTTTTTAGGATTTCAAGTCTTGCTTTGATATTTTCTCCATTTTCTGTATTAACTCAAATTGTCCCTCTTAGGATTACAAGTCTTGCTTTGATATTACTCCATTTTCAGTATTAACTCAAATTGTCCTTGTTAGGATTACAAGTCTTGCTTTGATATTACTCCATTTTCAGTATTAACTCAAATTGTCCTTGTTAGGATTACAAGTCATGCTTTGATATTTACTTCATTTTCAGTATTATCTCAAATTGTCCTTATTAGGATTAGAAGTCTTGCTTTGATATTTACTGTATTTTCAGTATTAACTAAATTGTCCTTGTTAGGATTACAAGTCTTGCTTTTATAATTACTCCATTTTCAGTATTAACTCAAATTGTCCTTGTTAGGATTACAAGTCTTGCTTTGATATTTTCTCCATTTTCTGTATTAACTCAAATTGTCCTTGTTAGGATTACAAGTCTTGCTTTGATATTTACTCCATTTTCAGTACTAACTCAAATTGTCCTTGTTAGGATTACAAGTCTTGCTTTGATATATACTTCATTTTCAGTATTAACTCAAATTGTCCTTGTTAGGATTACAAGTTTTGGTTTGATATTTACTCCATTTTCAGTATTAACTAAAAAAGTCCTTGTTAGGATTACAAGTGTTGCTTTAATATTTGCTCCATTTTCAGTATTTATTCAAATTGTCCTTGTTAGGATTACATGTCTTGCTTTGATATTTACTCCATTTTCAGTATTAACTCTAATTGTCCTTTTTAGGATTACAAGTCTTGCTTTGATATTTACTCCATTTTCAGTATTAACTCAATTTGTCCTTTTTAGGATTACAAGTCTTGCTTTGATATTAACTCCATTTTCAGTATTAACTCAAATTGTCTTCGTTAGGATTACAAGTCTTGCTTTGATATTTACTCCATTTTCATTATTAACTCAAATTGTCCTTGTTAGGATTACAAGTCTTGCTTTGATATTAACTCCATTTTCAGTATTAACTGAAATTTTCCTTTTTAGGATGACATGTCTTGCTTTGATATTAACTCCATTTTCAGTATTAACTCAAATTGTACTTGTTAGGATTACAAGTCTTGCTTTGATATAAACTCCATTTTCAGTATTAACTCAAATTGTCTTTGTTAGGATTACAAGTCTTGCTTTGATATTCAGTCCATTTTCAGTATTAACTCAAATTGTCCTTGTTAGGATTACAAGTCTTGGTTTGATATAACCCCCATTTTCAGTATTAACTCAAATTGTCCTCGGTAGGATTATAAATCTTGCTTTGATATTAACTCCATTTTCAGTATTAACTCAAATTGTCCATGTTAGGATTACAAATCTTGCTTTGATATTTACTCCATTTTCAGTATCAACTCAAATTGTCCTCGTTAGAATTACACGTCTTGCTTTGATATTTACTCCATTTTCAGTATTAACTCAAATTGTCCTGGTTAGGATTACAAGTCTTGCTTTGATATTTACTCCATTTTCAGTATTAACTCAAATTGTCCTTATTAGGATTACATGTCTTGCTTTGATATTAACTCCATTTTCAGTATTAACTCAAATTGTCTTCGTTAGGATTACAAATCTTGCTTTGATATTTACTCCATTTTCAGTATTAACTCAAATTGTCCTTATTAGGATTACAAGTCTTGCTTTGATATTAACTCCATTTTCAGTATTTATTCAAATTGTCCTTGTTAGGATTACAAGTGTTTCTTTGATATATACTTCATTTTTAGTATTAACTCAAATTGTCTTCGTTAGGATTACAAATCTTGCTTTGATATTTACTCCATTTTCAGTATTAACTCAAATTGTCCTTGTTAGGGTTACAAGTCTTGCTTTGATATTTACTCCATTTTCAGTATCAACTCAAATTGTCCTCGTTAGGATTACAAATCTTGCTTTGATATTTACTCCATTTTCAGTATTAACTCACATTGTCCTTGTTAGGATTATAAGTCTTGCTTTGATATTAACTCCATTTTCAGTATTAACTCAAATTGTCCTTGTTAGGATTACAAGTCTTGCTTTGATATTAACTCCATTTTCAGTATGTATTCAAATTGTCCTTGTTAGGATTACAAGTCTTGCTTTGATATTTACTCCATTTTCAGTATTGACTCAAATTGTCCTTGTTAGGAGTACAAGTGTTTCTTTGATATATACTTCATTTTCAGTATTAACTCAAATTTTCTTTGTTAGGATTACAAGTCTTGCTTTGATATTTACTCCATTTTCAGTATTAACTCAAATTGTCCTTTTTAGGATTATAAGTCTTGCTTTGATATGTACTCCATTTTCAGTATTAAGTCAAATTGTCCTTGTTAGGATTAGAAGTCTTGCTTTGATATTTTCTCCATTTTCTGTATTAACTCAAATTGTCCTTGTTAGGATTACAAGTGTTTCTTTGATATATAGTTCATTTTCAGTATTAACTCAAATTGTCCTTGTTAGGATTACAAGTCTTGCTTTGATATTTACTCCATTTTCAGTATTAACTAAAAAAGTCCTTGTTAGGATTACAAGTGTTGCTTTAATATTTGCTCCATTTTAAGTATTAACTCAAATTGTCCCTGTTAGGATTACAGGTCTTGCTTTGATATTTACTCAGTTTTCAGTTTTAAAAAAAAATTGTCCTTTTTAGGATTACAAGTCTTGCTTTGATATTAACTCCATTTTCAGTATTAACTCAATTTGTCCTTTTTAGGATTACAAGTCTTGCTTTGATATTAACTCCATTTTCAGTATTAACTCAAATTGTCTTCGTTAGGATTACAAGTCTTGCTTTGATATTTACTCCATTTTCATTATTAACTCAAATTGTCCTTGTTAGGATTACAAGTCTTGCTTTGATATTAACTCCATTTTCAGTATTAACTGAAATTTTCCTTTTTAGGATGACATGTCTTGCTTTGATATTAACTCCATTTTCAGTATTAACTCAAATTGTACTTGTTAGGATTACAAGTCTTGCTTTGATATAAACTCCATTTTCAGTATTAACTCAAATTGTCCTTGTTAGGATTACAAGTCTTGCTTTGATATTCAGTCCATTTTCAGTATTAACTCAAATTGTCCTTGTTAGGATTACAAGTCTTGCTTTGATATTAACTCCATTTTCAGTATTAACTCAAATTGTCCTTATTAGGATTACATGTCTTGCTTTGATATTAACTCCATTTTCAGTATTAACTCAAATTGTCTTCGTTAGGATTACAAATCTTGCTTTGATATTTACTCCATTTTCAGTATTAACTCAAATTGTCCTTATTAGGATTACAAGTCTTGCTTTGATATTAACTCCATTTTCAGTATTTATTCAAATTGTCCTTGTTAGGATTACAAGTGTTTCTTTGATATATACTTCATTTTTAGTATTAACTCAAATTGTCTTCGTTAGGATTACAAATCTTGCTTTGATATTTACTCCATTTTCAGTATTAACTCAAATTGTCCTTGTTAGGGTTACAAGTCTTGCTTTGATATTTACTCCATTTTCAGTATCAACTCAAATTGTCCTCGTTAGGATTACAAATCTTGCTTTGATATTTACTCCATTTTCAGTATTAACTCACATTGTCCTTGTTAGGATTATAAGTCTTGCTTTGATATTAACTCCATTTTCAGTATTAACTCAAATTGTCCTTGTTAGGATTACAAGTCTTGCTTTGATATTAACTCCATTTTCAGTATGTATTCAAATTGTCCTTGTTAGGATTACAAGTCTTGCTTTGATATTTACTCCATTTTCAGTATTGACTCAAATTGTCCTTGTTAGGATTACAAGTGTTTCTTTGATATATACTTCATTTTCAGTATTAACTCAAATTTTCTTTGTTAGGATTACAAGTCTTGCTTTGATATTTACTCCATTTTCAGTATTAACTCAAATTGTCCTTTTTAGGATTATAAGTCTTGCTTTGATATATACTCCATTTTCAGTATTAAGTCAAATTGTCCTTGTTAGGATTAGAAGTCTTGCTTTGATATTTTCTCCATTTTCTGTATTAACTCAAATTGTCCTTGTTAGGATTACAAGTGTTTCTTTGATATATAGTTCATTTTCAGTATTAACTCAAATTGTCCTTGTTAGGATTACAAGTCTTGCTTTGATATTTACTCCATTTTCAGTATTAACTAAAAAAGTCCTTGTTAGGATTACAAGTGTTGCTTTAATATTTGCTCCATTTTAAGTATTAACTCAAATTGTCCTTGTTAGGATTACAGGTCTTGCTTTGATATTAACTCCATTTTCAGTTTTAAAAAAAAATTGTCCTTTTTAGGATTACAAGTCTTGCTTTGATATTAACTCCATTTTCAGTATTAACTCAAATTGTCCTTTTTAGGATTACAAGTCTTGCTTTGATATTAACTCCATTTTCAGTATTAACTCAAATTGTCCTTATTAGGATTACAAGTGTTTCTTTGATATATACTTCATTTTCAGTTATAACTCAAATTGTCCTTGTTAGGATTACAAGTCTTGCTTTGATATTAACTCCATTTTCAGTATTAACTAAATTGACCTTTTTAGGATTATATGTCTTGCTTTGATATTAACTCCATTTTCAGTATTGACTCAAATTGTCCTTTTTAGGATTACAAGTCTTGCTTTGATATTAACTCCATTTTCAGTATTAACTAAAATTGTCCTTATTAGGATTACAAGTGTTTCTTTGATATATACTTCATTTTCAGTATTAACTCAAATTGTCCTTTTTAGGATTACAAGTGTTTCTTTGATATATACTTCATTTTCAGTATTAACTCAAATTGTCCTTGTGAGGATTACAAGTCTTGCTTTGATATATACTCCATTTTCAGTATTAACTCAAATTGACCTTGTTAGGATTACATGTCTTGCTTTGATATTAACTCCATTTTCAGTTTTAACCAAAATTGTCCTTTTTAGGATTACAAGTCTTGCTTTGATATTAACTCCATTTTCAGTATTAACTCAAATTGTCCTTTTTAGGATTACAAGTCTTGCTTTGATATTAACTCCATTTTCAGTATTAACTCAAATTGTCCTTTTTAGGATTACAAGTCTTGCTTTGATATTAACTCCATTTTCAGTATTAACTCAAATTGTCCTTATTAGGATTACAAGTGTTTCTTTGATATATACTTCATTTTCAGTATTAACTCAAATTGTCCTTGTTAAGATTAGAAGTCTTGCTTTGATATTTACTCCATTTTCAGTATTAACTCAAATTGACCTTGTTAGGATTACAAGTCTTGCTTTGATATTAACTCCATTTTCCGTATTAACTCAAATTGTCTTCGTTAGGATTACAAATCTTGCTTTGATATTTACTCCATTTTCAGTATTAACTCAAATTGTCCTTATTAGGATTACAAGTCTTGCTTTGATATTAACTCCATTTTCAGTATTTATTCAAATTGTCCCTGTTAGGATTTCAAGTCTTGCTTTGATATATACGCCATTTTCAGTATTAACTCAAATTGTCCTTTTTAGGATTACAAGTCTTGCTTTGATATTAACTCCATTTTCAGTATTAACTCACATTGTCTTCGTTAGGATTACAAATCTTGCTTTGATATTTACTCCATTTTCAGTATTAACTCAAATTGTCCTTGTTAGGATTAGAAGTCTTCCTTTGATATTTACTCCATTTTCAGTATCAACTCAAATTGTCCTCGTTAGGATTACAATCTTGCTTTGATATTTACTCCATTTTCAGTATTAACTCAAATTGACCTCGTTAGGATTACAAATCTTGCTTTGATATTTACTCCATTTTCAGTATTAACTCAAATTGTCCTCGTTAGGATTACAAATCTTGCTTTGATATTTACTCCATTTTCAGTATTAACTCAAATTGTCGTTGTTAGGATTACAAGTCTTGCTTTGATATATACTCCATTTTCAGTATTAACTCAAATTGTCCTTTTTAGGATTACAAGTCTTGCTTTGATATTAACTCTATTTTCAGTATTAACTCACATTGTGTTCGTTAGGATTACAAATCTTGCTTTGATATTTACTCCATTTTCAGTATTAACTCAAATTGTCCTTGTTAGGGTTACAAGTCTTGCTTTGATATTTACTCCATTTTCAGTATTAACTCAAATTGAACTTTTTAGGATCATATGTCTTGCTTTGATATTAACTCCATTTTCAGTATTGACTCAAATTGTCCTTTTTAGGATTACAAGTCTTGCTTTGATATTAACTCCATTTTCAGTATTAACTCAAATTGTCTTCGTTAGGATTACAAATCTTGCTTTGATATTTACACCATTTTCAGTATCAACTCAAATTGTCCTCGTTAGGATTACAAATCTTGCTTTGATATTTACTCCATTTTCAGTATTAACTCAAATTGACCTCGTTGGGATTACAAATCTTGCTTTGATATTTACTCCATTTTCAGTATTAACTCAAATTGTCCTCGTTAGGATTACAAATCTTGCTTTGATATTTACTCCATTTTTAGTATTAACTCAAATTGTCGTTGTTAGGATTACAAGTCTTGCTTTGATATATACTCCATTTTCAGTATTAACTCAAATTGTCCTTTTTAGGATTACAAGTCTTGCTTTGATATTAACTCTATTTTCAGTATTAACTCACATTGTCTTCGTTAGGATTACAAATCTTGCTTTGATATTAACTCCATTTTCAGTATTAACTCAAATTGTCCCTGTTAGGGTTACAAGTCTTGCTTTGATATTTACTCCATTTTCAGTATTAACTTTAATTGAACTTTTTAGGATTATATGTCTTGCTTTGATATTAACTCCATTTTCAGTATTGACTCAAATTGTCCTTTTTAGGATTACAAGTCTTGCTTTGATATTAACTCCATTTTAAGTATTAACTCAAATTGTCTTCGTTAGGATTACAAATCTTGCTTTGATATTTACTCCATTTTCAGTATTAACTCAAATTGTCCTTGTTAGGATTACAAGTCTTGCTTTGATATATATTCCATTTTCAGTATTAACTCAAATTGTCCTTGTTAGGATTAGAAGTCTTGCTTTGATATTTTCTCCATTTTGAGTATTAACTCAAACTGTCCTTGTTAGGATTACAAGTCTTGCTTTGATATATACTCCATTTTCAGTATTAACTCAAATTGTCCTTGTTAGGATTACAAGTCTTGCTTTGATATTTACTCCATTTTTAGTACTAACTAAATTTGTCCTTATTAGGATTACAAGTGTTTATTTGATATATACTTCATTTTCAGTATTAACTCAAATTGTCCTTGTTAGGGTTACAAATCTTGCTTTGATATTTACTCCATTTTCAGTATCAACTCAAATTGTCCTCGTTAGGATTACAAATCTTGCTTTGATATTTACTCCATTTTCAGTATTAACTCAAATTGTCCTTGTTAGGATTATAAGTCTTGCTTTGATATTAACTCCATTTTCAGTATTAACTCAAATTGTCCTTGTTAGGATTACAAGTCTTGCTTTGATATTAACTCCATTTTCAGTATGTATTCAAATTGTCCTTGTTAGGATTACAAGTCTTGCTTTGATATTTACTCCATTTTCAGTATTGACTCAAATTGTCCTTGTTAGGATTACAAGTGTTTCTTTGATATATACTTCATTTTCAGTATTAACTCAAATTGTCCTTTTTAGTATTACAAGTCTTGCTTTGATATTTACTCCATTTTCAGTATTAACTCAAATTGTCCTTTTTAGGATTATAAGTCTTGCTTTGATATATACTCCATTTTCAGTATTAAGTCAAATTGTCCTTGTTAGGATTAGAAGTCTTGCTTTGATATTTTCTCCATTTTCTGTATTAACTCAAATTGTCCTTGTTAGGATTACAAGTGTTTCTTTGATATATACTTCATTTTCAGTATTAACTCAAATTGTCCTTGTTAGGATTACAAGTCTTGCTTTGATATTTACTCCATTTTCAGTATTAACTAAAAAAGTCCTTGTTAGGATTACAAGTCTTGCTTTGATATTAACTCCATTTTCAGTTTTAACCAAAATTGTCCTTTTTAGGATTACAAGTCTTGCTTTGATATTAACTCCATTTTTAGTATTAACTCAAATTGTCCTTATTAGGATTACAAGTGTTTCTTTGATATATACTTCATTTTCAGTATTAACTTAAATTGTCCTTTTTAGGATTACAAGTCTTCCTTTGATATTTACTCCATTTTCAGTATTAACTCAAATTGTCCTTTTATGATTACAAGTCTTGCTTTGATATTTACTCCATTTTCAGTATTATCTCAAATATTCCTTGTTAGGATTACAAGTCTTCCTTTGATTTAACTCCACTTGCAGTATAAACTCAAGTTGTCCTTGTTAGGATTACAAGTTTTGGTTTGATATTTACTCCATTTTCAGTATTAACTAAAAAAGTCTTTGTTAGGATTACAAGTGTTGCTTTAATATTTGCTCCATATTCAGTATTAACTCAAATTGTCCTTGTTAGGATTACAAGTCTTGCTTTGATATTTTCTCCATTTTCAGTATTAACTCAAATGGTCCTTGTTAGGATTACAAGTCTTGCTTTGATAGATACTCCATTTTCAGTATTAACTCAAATTGTCCTTTTTAGGATTACAAGTCTTGCTTTGATATTTAGTCCATTTTCAGTATTAACTCAAATTGTCCTTGTTAGGATTACAAATCTTGCTTTGATATTTACTCCATTTTCAGTATTAACTCAAATTGTCCTTTTTAGGATTACAAGTCTTGCTTTGATATTAACTCCATTTTCCGTATTAACTGAAATTGTCTTCGTTAGGATTACAAATCTTGCTTTGATATTTACTCCATTTTCAGTATTAACTCAAATTGTCCTTGTAAGGATTACACGTCTTGCTTTGATATTTACTCCATTATCAGTATCAACTCAAATTGTCTTCGCTAGGATTACAAATCTTGCTTTGATATTTACTCCATTTTCAGTATTAAGTCAAATTTTCCTTGTTCGGATTATAAGTCTTGCTTTGATATTAACTCCATTTTCAGTATTAACTCAAATTGTCCTCGTTAGGATTACAAATCTTGCTTTGATATATACTCCATTTTCAGTATTAAGTCAAATTGTCCTTGTTAGGATTAGAAGTCTTGCTTTGATATTTTCTCCATTTTCTGTATTAACTCAAATTGTCCTTGTTAGGATTACAAGTGTTTCTTTGATATATACTTCATTTTCAGTATTAACTCAAATTGTCCTTGTTAGGATTACAAGTCTTGCTTTGATATTTACTCCATTTTCAGTATTAACTAAAAAAGTCCTTGTTAGGATTACAAGTCTTGCTTTGATATTAACTCCATTTTCAGTTTTAACCAAAATTGTCCTTTTTAGGATTACAAGTCTTGCTTTGATATTAACTCCATTTTTAGTATTAACTCAAATTGTCCTTATTAGGATTACAAGTGTTTGTTTGATATATACTTCATTTTCAGTATTAACTTAAATTGTCCTTTTTAGGATTACAAGTCTTCCTTTGATATTTACTCCATTTTCAGTATTAACTCAAATTGTCCTTTTATGATTACAAGTCTTGCTTTGATATTTACTCCATTTTCAGTATTATCTCAAATATTCCTTGTTAGGATTACAAGTCTTCCTTTGATATTAACTCCACTTGCAGTATAAACTCAAGTTGTCCTTGTTAGGATTACAAGTTTTGGTTTGATATTTACTCCATTTTCAGTATTAACTAAAAAAGTCTTTGTTAGGATTACAAGTGTTGCTTTAATATTTGCTCCATATTCAGTATTAACTCAAATTGTCCTTGTTAGGATTACAAGTCTTGCTTTGATATTTTCTCCATTTTCAGTATTAACTCAAATGGTCCTTGTTAGGATTACAAGTCTTGCTTTGATAGATACTCCATTTTCAGTATTAACTCAAATTGTCCTTTTTAGGATTACAAGTCTTGCTTTGATATTTAGTCCATTTTCAGTATTAACTCAAATTGTCCTTGTTAGGATTACAAATCTTGCTTTGATATTTACTCCATTTTCAGTATTAACTCAAATTGTCCTCTTTAGGATTACAAGTCTTGCTTTGATATTAACTCCATTTTCCGTATTAACTGAAATTGTCTTCGTTAGGATTACAAATCTTGCTTTGATATTTACTCCATTTTCAGTATTAACTCAAATTGTCCTTGTTAGGATTACAAGTCTTGCTTTGATATTTACTCCATTATCAGTATCAACTCAAATTGTCCTCGCTAGGATTACAAATCTTGCTTTGATATTTACTCCATTTTCAGTATTAAGTCAAATTTTCCTTGTTCGGATTATAAGTCTTGCTTTGATATTAACTCCATTTTCAGTATTAACTCAAATTGTCCTTTTTAGGATTTCAAGTCTTGCTTTGATATTTTCTCCATTTTCTGTATTAACTCAAATTGTCCTTGTTAGGATTATAAGTCTTGCTTTGATATTAACTCCATTTTCAGTATTAACTCAAATTGTCCTTGTTAGGATTACAAGTCTTGCTTTGATATTAACTCCATTTTCAGTATGTATTCAAATTGTCCTTGTTAGGATTACAAGTCTTGCTTTGATATTTACTCCATTTTCAGTATTGACTCAAATTGTCCTTGTTAGGATTACAAGTGTTTCTTTGATATATACTTCATTTTCAGTATTAACTCAAATTGTCCTTTTTAGTATTACAAGTCTTGCTTTGATATTTACTCCATTTTCAGTATTAACTCAAATTGTCCTTGTTAGGATTATAAGTCTTGCTTTGATATTAACTCCATTTTCAGTATTAACTCAAATTGTCCTTGTTAGGATTACAAGTCTTGCTTTGATATTAACTCCATTTTCAGTATGTATTCAAATTGTCCTTGTTAGGATTACAAGTCTTGCTTTGATATTTACTCCATTTTCAGTATTGACTCAAATTGTCCTTGTTAGGATTACAAGTGTTTCTTTGATATATACTTCATTTTCAGTATTAACTCAAATTGTCCTTTTTAGTATTACAAGTCTTGCTTTGATATTTACTCCATTTTCAGTATTAACTCAAATTGTCCTTTTTAGGATTATAAGTCTTGCTTTGATATATACTCCATTTTCAGTATTAAGTCAAATTGTCCTTGTTAGGATTAGAAGTCTTGCTTTGATATTTTCTCCATTTTCTGTATTAACTCAAATTGTCCTTGTTAGGATTACAAGTGTTTCTTTGATATATACTTCATTTTCAGTATTAACTCAAATTGTCCTTGTTAGGATTACAAGTCTTGCTTTGATATTTACTCCATTTTCAGTATTAACTAAAAAAGTCCTTGTTAGGATTACAAGTCTTGCTTTGATATTAACTCCATTTTCAGTTTTAACCAAAATTGTCCTTTTTAGGATTACAAGTCTTGCTTTGATATTAACTCCATTTTTAGTATTAACTCAAATTGTCCTTATTAGGATTACAAGTGTTTCTTTGATATATACTTCATTTTCAGTATTAACTTAAATTGTCCTTTTTAGGATTACAAGTCTTCCTTTGATATTTACTCCATTTTCAGTATTAACTCAAATTGTCCTTTTATGATTACAAGTCTTGCTTTGATATTTACTCCATTTTCAGTATTATCTCAAATATTCCTTGTTAGGATTACAAGTCTTCCTTTGATTTAACTCCACTTGCAGTATAAACTCAAGTTGTCCTTGTTAGGATTACAAGTTTTGGTTTGATATTTACTCCATTTTCAGTATTAACTAAAAAAGTCTTTGTTAGGATTACAAGTGTTGCTTTAATATTTGCTCCATATTCAGTATTAACTCAAATTGTCCTTGTTAGGATTACAAGTCTTGCTTTGATATTTTCTCCATTTTCAGTATTAACTCAAATGGTCCTTGTTAGGATTACAAGTCTTGCTTTGATAGATACTCCATTTTCAGTATTAACTCAAATTGTCCTTTTTAGGATTACAAGTCTTGCTTTGATATTTAGTCCATTTTCAGTATTAACTCAAATTGTCCTTGTTAGGATTACAAATCTTGCTTTGATATTTACTCCATTTTCAGTATTAACTCAAATTGTCCTTTTTAGGATTACAAGTCTTGCTTTGATATTAACTCCATTTTCCGTATTAACTGAAATTGTCTTCGTTAGGATTACAAATCTTGCTTTGATATTTACTCCATTTTCAGTATTAACTCAAATTGTCCTTGTTAGGATTACACGTCTTGCTTTGATATTTACTCCATTATCAGTATCAACTCAAATTGTCTTCGCTAGGATTACAAATCTTGCTTTGATATTTACTCCATTTTCAGTATTAAGTCAAATTTTCCTTGTTCGGATTATAAGTCTTGCTTTGATATTAACTCCATTTTCAGTATTAACTCAAATTGTCCTCGTTAGGATTACAAATCTTGCTTTGATATATACTCCATTTTCAGTATTAAGTCAAATTGTCCTTGTTAGGATTAGAAGTCTTGCTTTGATATTTTCTCCATTTTCTGTATTAACTCAAATTGTCCTTGTTAGGATTACAAGTGTTTCTTTGATATATACTTCATTTTCAGTATTAACTCAAATTGTCCTTGTTAGGATTACAAGTCTTGCTTTGATATTTACTCCATTTTCAGTATTAACTAAAAAAGTCCTTGTTAGGATTACAAGTCTTGCTTTGATATTAACTCCATTTTCAGTTTTAACCAAAATTGTCCTTTTTAGGATTACAAGTCTTGCTTTGATATTAACTCCATTTTTAGTATTAACTCAAATTGTCCTTATTAGGATTACAAGTGTTTGTTTGATATATACTTCATTTTCAGTATTAACTTAAATTGTCCTTTTTAGGATTACAAGTCTTCCTTTGATATTTACTCCATTTTCAGTATTAACTCAAATTGTCCTTTTATGATTACAAGTCTTGCTTTGATATTTACTCCATTTTCAGTATTATCTCAAATATTCCTTGTTAGGATTACAAGTCTTCCTTTGATATTAACTCCACTTGCAGTATAAACTCAAGTTGTCCTTGTTAGGATTACAAGTTTTGGTTTGATATTTACTCCATTTTCAGTATTAACTAAAAAAGTCTTTGTTAGGATTACAAGTGTTGCTTTAATATTTGCTCCATATTCAGTATTAACTCAAATTGTCCTTGTTAGGATTACAAGTCTTGCTTTGATATTTTCTCCATTTTCAGTATTAACTCAAATGGTCCTTGTTAGGATTACAAGTCTTGCTTTGATAGATACTCCATTTTCAGTATTAACTCAAATTGTCCTTTTTAGGATTACAAGTCTTGCTTTGATATTTAGTCCATTTTCAGTATTAACTCAAATTGTCCTTGTTAGGATTACAAATCTTGCTTTGATATTTACTCCATTTTCAGTATTAACTCAAATTGTCCTCTTTAGGATTACAAGTCTTGCTTTGATATTAACTCCATTTTCCGTATTAACTGAAATTGTCTTCGTTAGGATTACAAATCTTGCTTTGATATTTACTCCATTTTCAGTATTAACTCAAATTGTCCTTGTTAGGATTACAAGTCTTGCTTTGATATTTTCTCCATTTTCTGTATTAACTCAAATTGTCCTTGTTAGGATTACAAGTCTTGCTTTGATATTTACTCCATTTTCAGTACTAACTCAAATTGTCCTTGTTAGGATTACAAGTCTTGCTTTGATATATACTTCATTTTCAGTATTAACTCAAATTGTCCTTGTTAGGATTACAAGTTTTGGTTTGATATTTACTCCATTTTCAGTATTAACTAAAAAAGTCCTTGTTAGGATTACAAGTGTTGCTTTAATATTTGCTCCATTTTCAGTATTTATTCAAATTGTCCTTGTTAGGATTACATGTCTTGCTTTGATATTTACTCCATTTTCAGTATTAACTCTAATTGTCCTTTTTAGGATTACAAGTCTTGCTTTGATATTTACTCCATTTTCAGTATTAACTCAATTTGTCCTTTTTAGGATTACAAGTCTTGCTTTGATATTAACTCCATTTTCAGTATTAACTCAAATTGTCTTCGTTAGGATTACAAGTCTTGCTTTGATATTTACTCCATTTTCATTATTAACTCAAATTGTCCTTGTTAGGATTACAAGTCTTGCTTTGATATTAACTCCATTTTCAGTATTAACTGAAATTTTCCTTTTTAGGATGACATGTCTTGCTTTGATATTAACTCCATTTTCAGTATTAACTCAAATTGTACTTGTTAGGATTACAAGTCTTGCTTTGATATAAACTCCATTTTCAGTATTAACTCAAATTGTCCTTGTTAGGATTACAAGTCTTGCTTTGATATTCAGTCCATTTTCAGTATTAACTCAAATTGTCCTTGTTAGGATTACAAGTCTTGGTTTGATATAACCCCCATTTTCAGTATTAACTCAAATTGTCCTCGGTAGGATTATAAATCTTGCTTTGATATTAACTCCATTTTCAGTATTAACTCAAATTGTCCATGTTAGGATTACAAATCTTGCTTTGATATTTACTCCATTTTCAGTATCAACTCAAATTGTCCTCGTTAGAATTACACGTCTTGCTTTGATATTTACTCCATTTTCAGTATTAACTCAAATTGTCCTTATTAGGATTACATGTCTTGCTTTGATATTAACTCCATTTTCAGTATTAACTCAAATTGTCTTCGTTAGGATTACAAATCTTGCTTTGATATTTACTCCATTTTCAGTATTAACTCAAATTGTCCTTATTAGGATTACAAGTCTTGCTTTGATATTAACTCCATTTTCAGTATTTATTCAAATTGTCCTTGTTAGGATTACAAGTGTTTCTTTGATATATACTTCATTTTTAGTATTAACTCAAATTGTCTTCGTTAGGATTACAAATCTTGCTTTGATATTTACTCCATTTTCAGTATTAACTCAAATTGTCCTTGTTAGGGTTACAAGTCTTGCTTTGATATTTACTCCATTTTCAGTATTAACTCAAATTGTCCTTGTTAGGATTACAAGTCTTGCTTTGATATTAACTCCATTTTCAGTATGTATTCAAATTGTCCTTGTTAGGATTACAAGTCTTGCTTTGATATTTACTCCATTTTCAGTATTGACTCAAATTGTCCTTGTTAGGATTACAAGTGTTTCTTTGATATATACTTCATTTTCAGTATTAACTCAAATTTTCTTTGTTAGGATTACAAGTCTTGCTTTGATATTTACTCCATTTTCAGTATTAACTCAAATTGTCCTTTTTAGGATTATAAGTCTTGCTTTGATATATACTCCATTTTCAGTATTAAGTCAAATTGTCCTTGTTAGGATTAGAAGTCTTGCTTTGATATTTTCTCCATTTTCTGTATTAACTCAAATTGTCCTTGTTAGGATTACAAGTGTTTCTTTGATATATAGTTCATTTTCAGTATTAACTCAAATTGTCCTTGTTAGGATTACAAGTTTTGCTTTGATATTTACTCCATTTTCAGTATTAACTAAAAAAGTCCTTGTTAGGATTACAAGTGTTGCTTTAATATTTGCTCCATTTTAAGTATTAACTCAAATTGTCCCTGTTAGGATTACAGGTCTTGCTTTGATATTTACTCAGTTTTCAGTTTTAAAAAAAAATTGTCCTTTTTAGGATTACAAGTCTTGCTTTGATATTAACTCCATTTTCAGTATTAACTCAATTTGTCCTTTTTAGGATTACAAGTCTTGCTTTGATATTAACTCCATTTTCAGTATTAACTCAAATTGTCTTCGTTAGGATTACAAGTCTTGCTTTGATATTTACTCCATTTTCATTATTAACTCAAATTGTCCTTGTTAGGATTACAAGTCTTGCTTTGATATTAACTCCATTTTCAGTATTAACTGAAATTTTCCTTTTTAGGATGACATGTCTTGCTTTGATATTAACTCCATTTTCAGTATTAACTCAAATTGTACTTGTTAGGATTACAAGTCTTGCTTTGATATAAACTCCATTTTCAGTATTAACTCAAATTGTCCTTGTTAGGATTACAAGTCTTGCTTTGATATTCAGTCCATTTTCAGTATTAACTCAAATTGTCCTTGTTAGGATTACAAGTCTTGGTTTGATATAACCCCCATTTTCAGTATTAACTCAAATTGTCCTCGGTAGGATTATAAATCTTGCTTTGATATTTACTCCATTTTCAGTATTAACTCAAATTGTCCATGTTAGGATTACAAATCTTGCTTTGATATTTACTCCATTTTCAGTATCAACTCAAATTGTCCTCGTTAGAATTACACGTCTTGCTTTGATATTTACTCCATTTTCAGTATTAACTCAAATTGTCCTGGTTAGGATTACAAGTCTTGCTTTGATATTAACTCCATTTTCAGTATTAACTCCAATTGTCCTTATTAGGATTACATGTCTTGCTTTGATATTAACTCCATTTTCAGTATTAACTCAAATTGTCTTCGTTAGGATTACAAATCTTGCTTTGATATTTACTCCATTTTCAGTATTAACTCAAATTGTCCTTATTAGGATTACAAGTCTTGCTTTGATATTAACTCCATTTTCAGTATTTATTCAAATTGTCCTTGTTAGGATTACAAGTGTTTCTTTGATATATACTTCATTTTTAGTATTAACTCAAATTGTCTTCGTTAGGATTACAAATCTTGCTTTGATATTTACTCCATTTTCAGTATTAACTCAAATTGTCCTTGTTAGGGTTACAAGTCTTGCTTTGATATTTACTCCATTTTCAGTATCAACTCAAATTGTCCTCGTTAGGATTACAAATCTTGCTTTGATATTTACTCCATTTTCAGTATTAACTCACATTGTCCTTGTTAGGATTATAAGTCTTGCTTTGATATTAACTCCATTTTCAGTATTAACTCAAATTGTCCTTGTTAGGATTACAAGTCTTGCTTTGATATTAACTCCATTTTCAGTATGTATTCAAATTGTCCTTGTTAGGATTACAAGTCTTGCTTTGATATTTACTCCATTTTCAGTATTGACTCAAATTGTCCTTGTTAGGATTACAAGTGTTTCTTTGATATATACTTCATTTTCAGTATTAACTCAAATTTTCTTTGTTAGGATTACAAGTCTTGCTTTGATATTTACTCCATTTTCAGTATTAACTCAAATTGTCCTTTTTAGGATTATAAGTCTTGCTTTGATATATACTCCATTTTCAGTATTAAGTCAAATTGTCCTTGTTAGGATTAGAAGTCTTGCTTTGATATTTTCTCCATTTTCTGTATTAACTCAAATTGTCCTTGTTAGGATTACAAGTGTTTCTTTGATATATAGTTCATTTTCAGTATTAACTCAAATTGTCCTTGTTAGGATTACAAGTCTTGCTTTGATATTTACTCCATTTTCAGTATTAACTAAAAAAGTCCTTGTTAGGATTACAAGTGTTGCTTTAATATTTGCTCCATTTTAAGTATTAACTCAAATTGTCCTTGTTAGGATTACAGGTCTTGCTTTGATATTAACTCCATTTTCAGTTTTAAAAAAAAATTGTCCTTTTTAGGATTACAAGTCTTGCTTTGATATTAACTCCATTTTCAGTATTAACTCAATTTGTCCTTTTTAGGATTACAAGTCTTGCTTTGATATTAACTCCATTTTCAGTATTAACTCAAATTGTCCTTATTAGGATTACAAGTGTTTCTTTGATATATACTTCATTTTCAGTTATAACTCAAATTGTCCTTGTTAGGATTACAAGTCTTGCTTTGATATTAACTCCATTTTCAGTATTAACTAAATTGACCTTTTTAGGATTATATGTCTTGCTTTGATATTAACTCCATTTTCAGTATTGACTCAAATTGTCCTTTTTAGGATTACAAGTCTTGCTTTGATATTAACTCCATTTTCAGTATTAACTAAAATTGTCCTTATTAGGATTACAAGTGTTTCTTTGATATATACTTCATTTTCAGTATTAACTCAAATTGTCCTTTTTAGGATTACAAGTGTTTCTTTGATATATACTTCATTTTCAGTATTAACTCAAATTGTCCTTGTGAGGATTACAAGTCTTGCTTTGATATATACTCCATTTTCAGTATTAACTCAAATTGACCTTGTTAGGATTACATGTCTTGCTTTGATATTAACTCCATTTTCAGTATTAACTCACATTGTCTTCGTTAGGATTAGAAATCTTGCTTTGATATTTACTCCATTTTCAGTATCAACTCAAATTGTCCTTATTAGGATTACAAGTCTTGCTTTGATATTAACTCCATTTTCAGTATTAACTCAAATTGTCCTTGCTAGGATTACAAGTCTTGCTTTGATATTAACTCAATTTTCAGTTTTAACTCAAATTGTCCTTTTTAGGATTACAAGTCTTGCTTTGATATTAACTCCATTTTCAGTATTGACTCAAATTGTCCTTGTTAGGATTACAAGTCTTGCTTTGACATTAACTCAATTTTCAGTATTAACTCAAATTGTCCTTGTTAGGATTACAAGTGTTTCTTTGATATATACTTCATTTTTAGTATTAACTCAAATTGTCTTCGTTAGGATTACAAATCTTGCTTTGATATTTACTCCATTTTCAGTCTTAACTCAAATTGTCCTTGTTAGGGTTACAAGTATTGCTTTGATATTTACTCCATTTTCAGTATCAACTCAAATTGTCCTCGTTAGGATTACAAATCTTGCTTTGATATTTACTCCATTTTCAGTATTAACTCAAATTGTCCTTGTTAGGATTATAAGCCTTGCTTTGATATTAACTCCATTTTCAGTATTAACTCAAATTGTCCTTGTTAGGATTACAAGTCTTGCTTTGATATTAACTCCATTTTCAGTATGTATTCAAATTGTCCTTGTTAGGATTACAAGTCTTGCTTTGATATTTACTCCATTTCAGTATGGACTCAAATTGTCCTTGTTAGGATTACAAGTGTTTCTTTGATATATACTTCATTTTCAGTATTAACTCAAATTGTCTTCGTTAGGATTACAAGTCTTGCTTTGATATTAACTCCATTTTAAGTATTAACTCAAATTGTCCTTGTTAGGATTACAGGTCTTGCTTTGATATTAACTCCCTTTTCAGTATTAAGTCAAATTGTCCTTGTTAGGGTTAGAAGTCTTGCTTTGATATTTTCTCCATTTTCTGTATTAACTCAAATTGTCCTTGTTAGGATTACAAGTGTTTCTTTGATATATAGTTCATTTTCAGTATTAACTCAAATTGTCCTTGTTAGGATTACAAGTCTTGCTTTGATATTTACTCCATTTTCAGTATTAAGTAAAAAAGTCCTCGTTAGGATTACAAGTGTTGCTTTAATATTTGCTCCATTTTCAGTATTAACTCAAATTGTCCTCGTTAGGATTACAAGTCTTGCTTTGATATTAACTCCATTTTAAGTATTAACTCAAATTGTCCTTGTTAGGATTACAGGTCTTGCTTTGATATTAACTCCATTTTCAGTTTTAACCAAAATTGTCCTTTTTAGGATTACAAGTCTTGCTTTGATATTAACTCCATTTTCAGTATTAACTCAAATTGTCCTTTTTAGGATTACAAGTCTTGCTTTGATATTAACTCTATTTTCAGTATTAACTCACATTGTCTTCGTTAGGATTACCAATCTTGCTTTGATATTTACTCCATTTTCAGTATTAACTCAAATTGTCCTTGTTAGGGTTACAAGTCTTGCTTTGATATTTACTCCATTTTCAGTATTAACTCAAATTGAACTTTTTAGGATTATATGTCTTGCTTTGATATTTACTCCATTTTCAGTATTGACTCAAATTGTCCTTTTTAGGATTACAAGTCTTGCTTTGATATATACTCCATTTTCAGTATTAACTCAAATTGTCTTCGTTAGGATTACAAATCTTGCTTTGATATTTACACCATTTTCAGTATCAACTCAAATTGTCCTCGTTAGGATTACAAATCTTGCTTTGATATTTACTCCATTTTCAGTATTAACTCAAATTGTCCTCGTTATGATTACAAATCTTGCTTTGATATTTACTCCATTTTCAGTATTAACTCAAATTGTCGTTGTTAGGATTACAAGTCTTGCTTTGATATATACCCCATTTTCTGTATTAACTCAAATTGTCCTTGTTAGGATTACAAGTCTTTCTTAGATATTTACTCCATTTTCAGTATTAAGTAAAAAAGTCCTTGTTAGGATTACAAGTGTTGCTTTAATATTTGCTCCATTTTCAGTATTAACTCAAATTGTCTTTTTTAGGATTACAAGTCTTGCTTTGATATTAACTCCATTTTCAGTATTAACTCAAATTGTCCTTTTTAGGATTACAAGTCTTGCTTTGATATTAACTCCATTTTCAGTATTAACTCAAATTGTCCTTATTAGGATTACAAGTGTTTCTTTGATATATACTTCATTTTCAGTATTAACTCAAATTGTCCTTGTTAGGATTACAAGTCTTGCTTTGATGTTTACTCCATTTTCAGTATTAACTCAAATTGACCTTGTTAGGATTACAAGTCTTGCTTTGATATTAACTCCATTTTCAGTATTAACTCAAATTGTCTTCGTTAGGATTACAAAGCTTGCTTTGATATTTACTCCATTTTCAGTATTAACTCAAATTGTCCTTATTAGGATTACAAGTCTTGCTTTGATATTAACTCTATTTTCAGTATTTATTCAAATTGTCCTTGTTAGGATTACAAGTCTTGCTTTGATATATACTCCATTTTCAGTATTAACTCAAATTGTCCTGTTTAGGATTACAAGTCTTGCTTTGATATTAACTCCATTTTCAGTATTAACTCACATTGTCTTCGTTAGGATTACAAATCTTGCTTTGATATTTACTCCATTTTCAGTATTAACTCAAATTGTCCTTGTTAGGATTAGAAGTCTTCCTTTGATATTTACTCCATTTTCAGTATCAACTCAAATTGTCCTCGTTAGGATTACAATCTTGCTTTGATATTTACTCCATTTTCAGTATTAACTCAAATTGACCTCGTTAGGATTACAAATCTTGCTTTGATATTTACTCCATTTTCAGTATTAACTCAAATTGTCCTCGTTAGGATTACAAATCTTGCTTTGATATTTACTCCATTTTCAGTATTAACTCAAATTGTCGTCGTTAGGATTACAAGTCTTGCTTTGATATATACTCCATTTTCAGTATTAACTCAAATTGTCCTTTTTAGGATTACAAGTCTTGCTTTGATATTAACTCTATTTTCAGTATTAACTCAAATTGTCTTCGTTAGGATTACAAATCTTGCTTTGATATTTACTCCATTTTCAGTATTAACTCAAATTGTCCTTGTTAGGGTTACAAGTCTTGCTTTGATATTTACTCCATTTTCAGTATTAACTCAAATTGAACTTTTTAGGATTATATGTCTTGCTTTGATATTTACTCCATTTTCAGTATTGACTCAAATTGTCCTTTTTAGGATTACAAGTCTTGCTTTGATATTAACTCCATTTTCAGTATTAACTCAAATTGTCCTCGTTATGATTACAAATCTTGCTTTGATATTTACTCCATTTTCAGTATTAACTCAAATTGTCGTTGTTAGGATTACAAGTCTTGCTTTGATATATACCCCATTTTCTGTATTAACTCAAATTGTCCTTGTTAGGATTACAAGTCTTGCTTAGATATTTACTCCATTTTCAGTATTAAGTAAAAAAGTCCTTGTTAGGATTACAAGTGTTGCTTTAAAATTTGCTCCATTTTCAGTATTAACTCAAATTGTCCCCGTTAGGATTACAAGTCTTGCTTTGATATTAACTCCATTTTAAGTATTAACTCAAATTGTCCTTGTTAGGATTACAGGTCTTGCTTAGATATTAACTCCATTTTCAGTTTTAACCAAAATTGTCCTTTTTAGGATTACAAGTCTTGCTTTGATATTAACTCCATTTTCAGTATTAACTCAAATTGTCTTTTTTAGGATTACAAGTCTTGCTTTGATATTAACTCCATTTTCAGTATTAACTCAAATTGTCCTTGTTAGGATTACAAGTCTTGCTTTGATATTAACTCCATTTTCAGTATTAACTCAAATTGTCTTCGTTAGGATTACAAATCTTGCTTTGATATTTACTCCATTTTCAGTATTAACTCAAATTGTCCTTGTTAGGATTAGAAGTCTTCCTTTGATATTTACTCCATTTTCAGTATCAACTCAAATTGTCCTCGTTAGGATTACAATCTTGCTTTGATATTTACTCCATTTTCAGTATTAACTCAAATTGACCTCGTTAGGATTACAAAGCTTGCTTTGATATTTACTCCATTTTCAGTATTAACTCAAATTGTCGTTGTTAGGATTACAAGTCTTGCTTTGATATATACTCCATTTTCAGTATTAACTCAAATTGTCCTTTTTAGGATTACAAGTCTTGCTTTGATATTAACTCTATTTTCAGTATTAACTCACATTGTCTTCGTTAGGATTACAAATCTTGCTTTGATATTTACTCCATTTTCAGTATTAACTCAAATTGTCCTTGTTAAGATTACAAGTCTTGCTTTGATATTTACTCCATTTTCAGTATTAACTCAAATTGAACTTTTTAGGATTATATGTCTTGCTTTGATATTAACTCCATTTTCAGTATTGACTCAAATTGTCCTTTTTAGGATTACAAGTCTTGCTTTGATATTTACTCCATTTTCAGTATTAACTCAAATTGAACTTTTTAGGATTATATGTCTTGCTTTGATATTAACTCCATTTTCAGTATTGACTCAAATTGTCCTTTTTAGGATTACAAGTCTTGCTTTGATATATACTCCATTTTCAGTATTAACTCAAATTGTCTTCGTTAGGATTACAAATCTTGCTTTGATATTTACACCATTTTCAGTATCAACTCAAATTGTCCTCGTTAGGATTACAAATCTTGCTTTGATATTTACTCCATTTTCAGTATTAACTCAAATTGACCTCGTTAGGATTACAAATCTTGCTTTGATATTTACTCCATTTTCAGTATTAACTCAAATTGTCCTCGTTAGGATTACAAATCTTGCTTTGATATTTACTCCATTTTCAGTATTAACTCAAATTGTCGTTGTTAGGATTACAAGTCTTGCTTTGATATTTACTCCATTTTCAGTATTAACTCAAATTGTCCTTGTTAGGGTTACAAGTCTTGCTTTGATATTTACTCCATTTTCAGTATTAACTCAAATTGAACTTTTTAGGATTATATGTCTTGCTTTGATATTAACTCCATTTTCAGTATTGACTCAAATTGTCCTTTTTAGGATTACAAGTCTTGCTTTGATATTAAGTCCATTTTCAGTATTAACTCAAATTGTCTTCGTTAGGATTACAAATCTTGCTTTGATATTTACTCCATTTTCAGTATTAACTCAAATTGTCCTTGTTAGGATTAGAAGTCTTGCTTTGATATTTTCTCCATTTTGAGTATTAACTCAAATTGTCCTTCTAAGGATTACAAGTCTTGCTTTGATATATACTCCATTTTCAGTATTAACTCAAATTGTCCTTGTTAGGATTACAAGTCTTGCTTAGATATTTACTCCATTTTTAGTACTAACTCAAATTGTCCTTATTAGGATTACAAGTGTTTCTTTGATATATACTTCATTTTCAGTATTAACTCAAATTGTCCTTTTTAGGATTACAAGTCTTGCTTTGATATTAACTACATTTTAAGTATTAACCCAAATTGTCCTTGTTAGGATTACGAGTCTTGCTTTGATATTTACTCCATTTTCAGTATTAACTCAAATTGTCCTTATTAGGATTACAAGTCTTGCTTTGATATTAACTCCATTTTCAGTATTAACTCAAATTGTCCTTTTTAGGATTACAAGTCTTGCTTTGATATTAACTCCATTTTCAGTATTAACTCAAATTGTCCTTATTAGGATTACAAGTGTTTCTTTGATATATACTTCATTTTCAGTATTAACTCAAATTGTCCTTGTTAGGATTACAAGTCTTGCTTTGATGTTTACTCCATTTTCAGTATTAACTCAAATTGACCTTGTTAGGATTACAAGTCTTGCTTTGATATTAACTCCATTTTCAGTATTAACTCAAATTGTCTTCGTTAGGATTACAAAGCTTGCTTTGATATTTACTCCATTTTCAGTATTAACTCAATTTGTCCTTTTTAGGATTACAAGTCTTGCTTTGATATTAACTCTATTTTCAGTATTTATTCAAATTGTCCTTGTTAGGATTACAAGTCTTGCTTTGATATATACTCCATTTTCAGTATTAACTCAAATTGTCCTGTTTAGGATTACAAGTCTTGCTTTGATATTAACTCCATTTTCAGTATTAACTCACATTGTCTTCGTTAGGATTACAAATCTTGCTTTGATATTTACTCCATTTTCAGTATTAACTCAAATTGTCCTTGTTAGGATTAGAAGTCTTCCTTTGATATTTACTCCATTTTCAGTATCAACTCAAATTGTCCTCGTTAGGATTACAATCTTGCTTTGATATTTACTCCATTTTCAGTATTAACTCAAATTGACCTCGTTAGGATTACAAATCTTGCTTTGATATTTACTCCATTTTCAGTATTAACTCAAATTGTCCTCGTTAGGATTACAAATCTTGCTTTGATATTTACTCCATTTTCAGTATTAACTCAAATTGTCGTCGTTAGGATTACAAGTCTTGCTTTGATATATACTCCATTTTCAGTATTAACTCAAATTGTCCTTTTTAGGATTACAAGTCTTGCTTTGATATTAACTCTATTTTCAGTATTAACTCAAATTGTCTTCGTTAGGATTACAAATCTTGCTTTGATATTTACTCCATTTTCAGTATTAACTCAAATTGTCCTTGTTAGGGTTACAAGTCTTGCTTTGATATTTACTCCATTTTCAGTATTAACTCAAATTGAACTTTTTAGGATTATATGTCTTGCTTTGATATTTACTCCATTTTCAGTATTGACTCAAATTGTCCTTTTTAGGATTACAAGTCTTGCTTTGATATTAACTCCATTTTCAGTATTAACTCAAATTGTCCTCGTTATGATTACAAATCTTGCTTTGATATTTACTCCATTTTCAGTATTAACTCAAATTGTCGTTGTTAGGATTACAAGTCTTGCTTTGATATATACCCCATTTTCTGTATTAACTCAAATTGTCCTTGTTAGGATTACAAGTCTTGCTTAGATATTTACTCCATTTTCAGTATTAAGTAAAAAAGTCCTTGTTAGGATTACAAGTGTTGCTTTAAAATTTGCTCCATTTTCAGTATTAACTCAAATTGTCCCCGTTAGGATTACAAGTCTTGCTTTGATATTAACTCCATTTTAAGTATTAACTCAAATTGTCCTTGTTAGGATTACAGGTCTTGCTTAGATATTAACTCCATTTTCAGTTTTAACCAAAATTGTCCTTTTTAGGATTACAAGTCTTGCTTTGATATTAACTCCATTTTCAGTATTAACTCAAATTGTCTTTTTTAGGATTACAAGTCTTGCTTTGATATTAACTCCATTTTCAGTATTAACTCAAATTGTCCTTGTTAGGATTACAAGTCTTGCTTTGATATTAACTCCATTTTCAGTATTAACTCAAATTGTCTTCGTTAGGATTACAAATCTTGCTTTGATATTTACTCCATTTTCAGTATTAACTCAAATTGTCCTTGTTAGGATTAGAAGTCTTCCTTTGATATTTACTCCATTTTCAGTATCAACTCAAATTGTCCTCGTTAGGATTACAATCTTGCTTTGATATTTACTCCATTTTCAGTATTAACTCAAATTGACCTCGTTAGGATTACAAAGCTTGCTTTGATATTTACTCCATTTTCAGTATTAACTCAAATTGTCGTTGTTAGGATTACAAGTCTTGCTTTGATATATACTCCATTTTCAGTATTAACTCAAATTGTCCTTTTTAGGATTACAAGTCTTGCTTTGATATTAACTCTATTTTCAGTATTAACTCACATTGTCTTCGTTAGGATTACAAATCTTGCTTTGATATTTACTCCATTTTCAGTATTAACTCAAATTGTCCTTGTTAAGATTACAAGTCTTGCTTTGATATTTACTCCATTTTCAGTATTAACTCAAATTGAACTTTTTAGGATTATATGTCTTGCTTTGATATTAACTCCATTTTCAGTATTGACTCAAATTGTCCTTTTTAGGATTACAAGTCTTGCTTTGATATTTACTCCATTTTCAGTATTAACTCAAATTGAACTTTTTAGGATTATATGTCTTGCTTTGATATTAACTCCATTTTCAGTATTGACTCAAATTGTCCTTTTTAGGATTACAAGTCTTGCTTTGATATTAACTCCATTTTCAGTATTAACTAAAATTGTCTTCGTTAGGATTACAAATCTTGCTTTGATATTTACACCATTTTCAGTATCAACTCAAATTGTCCTCGTTAGGATTACAAATCTTGCTTTGATATTTACTCCATTTTCAGTATTAACTCAAATTGACCTCGTTAGGATTACAAATCTTGCTTTGATATTTACTCCATTTTCAGTATTAACTCAAATTGTCCTCGTTAGGATTACAAATCTTGCTTTGATATTTACTCCATTTTCAGTATTAACTCAAATTGTCGTTGTTAGGATTACAAGTCTTGCTTTGATATTTACTCCATTTTCAGTATTAACTCAAATTGTCCTTGTTAGGGTTACAAGTCTTGCTTTGATATTTACTCCATTTTCAGTATTAACTCAAATTGAACTTTTTAGGATTATATGTGATGCTTTGATATTAACTCCATTTTCAGTATTGACTCAAATTGTCCTTTTTAGGATTACAAGTCTTGCTTTGATATTAAGTCCATTTTCAGTATTAACTCAAATTGTCTTCGTTAGGATTACAAATCTTGCTTTGATATTTACTCCATTTTCAGTATTAACTCAAATTGTCCTTGTTAGGATTTGAAGTCTTGCTTTGATATTTTCTCCATTTTGAGTATTAACTCAAATTGTCCTTCTTAGGATTACAAGTCTTGCTTTGATATATACTCCATTTTCAGTATTAACTCAAATTGTCCTTGTTAGGATTACAAGTCTTGCTTAGATATTTACTCCATTTTTAGTACTAACTCAAATTGTCCTTATTAGGATTACAAGTGTTTCTTTGATATATACTTCATTTTCAGTATTAACTCAAATTGTCCTTTTTAGGATTACAAGTCTTGCTTTGATATTAACTACATTTTAAGTATTAACCCAAATTGTCCTTGTTAGGATTACGAGTCTTGCTTTGATATTAACTCCATTTTCAGTTTTAACTCAAATTGTCCTTTTTAGGATTACAAGTCTTGCTTTGATATTAACTCCATTTTCAGTATTGACTCAAATTGTCCTTTTTAGGATTACAAGTCTTGCTTTGATATTAACTCCATTTTCAGTATTAACTCAAATTGTCCTTGTTAGGATTACAAGTGTTTCTTTGATATATACTTCATTTTCAGTATTAACTCAAATTGTCCTTGTTAGGATTACAAGTCTTGCTTTGATATATACTCCATTTTCAGTATTAACTCAAATTGACCTTGTTAGGATTACATGTCTTGCTTTGATATTAACTCCATTTTCAGTATTAACTCACATTGTCTTCGTTAGGATTACAAATCTTGCTTTGATATTTACTCCATTTTCAGTATTAACTCAAATTGTCCTTATTAGGATTACAAGTCTTGCTTTGATATTAACTCCATTTTCAGTATTAACTCAAATTGTCCTTGCTAGGATTAGAAGTCTTGCTTTGACATTAACTCCATTTTCAGTATTAACTCAAATTGACCTTGTTAGGATTACAAGTGTTTCTTTGATATATACTTCATTTTTAGTATTAACTCAAATTTTCTTCGTTAGGATTACAAATCTTGCTTTGATATTTACTCCATTTTCAGTATTAACTCAAATTGACCTCGTTAGGATTACAAATCTTGCTTTGATATTTACTCCATTTTCAGTATTAACTCAAATTGTCGTTGTTAGGATTATAAGTCTTGCTTTGATATTAACTCCATTTTCAGTATTAACTCAAATTGTCCTTGTTAGGATTACAAGTCTTGCTATGATATTAACTCCATTTTCAGTATGTATTCAAATTGTCCTTGTTAGGATTACAAGTCTTGCTTTGATATTTACTCCATTTTCAGTATTAACTCAAATTGTCCTTATTAGGATTACAAGTCTTGCTTTGATATTAACTCCATTTTCAGTATTAACTAAATTGTCCTTTTTAGGATTACAAGTCTTGCTTTGATATTAACTCCATTTTCAGTATTAACTCAAATTGTCCTTATTAGGATTACAAGTCTTGCTTTGATATTTACTCCATTTTCAGTATTAACTCAAATTGTCGTTGTTAGGATTACAAGTCTTGCTTTGATATATACTCCATTTTCAGTATTAACTTAAATTGTCTTTTTTAGGATTACAAGTCTTGCTTTGATATTAACTCTATTTTCAGTATTAACTCACATTGTGTTCGTTAGGATTACAAATCTTGCTTTGATATTTACTCCATTTTCAGTATTAACTCAAATTGTCCTTGTTAGGGTTACAAGTCTTGCTTTGATATTTACTCCATTTTCAGTATTAACTCAAATTGAACTTTTTAGGATCATATGTCTTGCTTTGATATTAACTCCATTTTCAGTATTGACTCAAATTGTCCTTTTTAGGATTACAAGTCTTGCTTTGATATTAACTCCATTTTCAGTATTAACTCAAATTGTCTTCGTTAGGATTACAAATCTTGCTTTGATATTTACACCATTTTCAGTATCAACTCAAATTGTCCTCGTTAGGATTACAAATCTTGCTTTGATATTAACTCAATTTTCAGTATTAACTCAAATTGTCCTTATTAGGATTACAAGTCTTGCTTTGATATTTACTCCATTTTCAGTATTCACTCAAATTGTCCTCGTTAGGATTACAAATCTTGCTTTGATATTTACTCCATTTTCAGTATTAACTCAAATTGTCCTTGTTAGGATTACAAGTCTTGCTTTGATATATACTCCATTTTCAGTATTAACTCAAATTGTCCTTTTTAGGATTACAAATATTGCTTTGATATTTACTCTATTTTCAGTATCAACTCAAATTGTCCTAGTTAGGATTACAAATCTTGCTTTGATATTTACTCCATTTTCAGTATTAACTCAAATTGTCCTTGTTAGGATTATAAGTCTTGCTTTGATATTAACTCCATTTTCAGTATTAACTCAAATTGTCCTTGTTAGGATTACAAGTCTTGCTTTGATATTAACTCCATTTTCAGTATTTATTCAAAATGTCCTTGTTAGAATTACAAGTCTTGCTTTGATATTTTCTCCATTTTCAGTATTAACTAAAATTGTCCTTGTTAGGATTACAGGTGTTTCTTTGATATATACTTCATTTTCAGTATTAACTCAAATTGTCCTTGTTAGGATTACCAATCTTGCTTTGATATTTACTCCATTTTCAGTATTAACTAAAAAAGTCCTCGTTAGGATTACAAGTGTTGCTTTAATATTTGCTCCATTTTCAGTATATATTCAAATTGTCCTTGTTAGGATTACAAATCTTGCTTTGATATTAACTCCATTTTCAGTATTAACTCAAATTGACCTTGTTAGGATTACAAGTGTTTCTTTGATATTAACTCCATTTTCAGTATTTATTCATATTGTCCTTGTTATGATTACAAGTCTTGCTTTGATATTTACTCCATTTTCAGTATTAACTCAAATTGTCCTTGTTAGGGTTACAAGTCTTGCTTTGATATTTACTCCATTTTCAGTATTAACTCAAATTGAACTTTTTAGGATTATATGTGATGCTTTGATATTAACTCCATTTTCAGTATTGACTCAAATTGTCCTGGTTAGGATTACAAGTCTTGCTTTGATATTAAGTCCATTTTCAGTATTAACTCAAATTGTCTTCGTTAGGATTACAAATCTTGCTTTGATATTTACTCCATTTTCAGTATTAACTCAAATTGTCCTTGTTAGGATTTGAAGTCTTGCTTTGATATTTTCTCCATTTTGAGTATTAACTCAAATTGTCCTTCTTAGGATTACAAGTCTTGCTTTGATATATACTCCATTTTCAGTATTAACTCAAATTGTCCTTGTTAGGATTACAAGTCTTGCTTAGATATTTACTCCATTTTTAGTACTAACTCAAATTGTCCTTATTAGGATTACAAGTGTTTCTTTGATATATACTTCATTTTCAGTATTAACTCAAATTGTCCTTTTTAGGATTACAAGTCTTGCTTTGATATTAACTACATTTTAAGTATTAACCCAAATTGTCCTTGTTAGGATTACAAATCTTGCTTTGATATTAACTCCATTTTCAGTTTTAACTCAAATTGTCCTTTTTAGGATTACAAGTCTTGCTTTGATATTAACTCCATTTTCAGTATTGACTCAAATTGTCCTTTTTAGGATTACAAGTCTTGCTTTGATATTAACTCCATTTTCAGTATTAACTCAAATTGTCCTTGTTAGGATTACAAGTGTTTCTTTGATATATACTTCATTTTCAGTATTAACTCAAATTGTCCTTGTTAGGATTACAAGTCTTGCTTTGATATATACTCCATTTTCAGTATTAACTCAAATTGACCTTGTTAGGATTACATGTCTTGCTTTGATATTAACTCCATTTTCAGTATTAACTCACATTGTCTTCGTTAGGATTACAAATCTTGCTTTGATATTTACTCCATTTTCAGTATTAACTCAAATTGTCCTTATTAGGATTACAAGTCTTGCTTTGATATTAACTCCATTTTCAGTATTAACTCAAATTGTCCTTGCTAGGATTAGAAGTCTTGCTTTGACATTAACTCCATTTTCAGTATTAACTCAAATTGACCTTGTTAGGATTACAAGTGTTTCTTTGATATATACTTCATTTTTAGTATTAACTCAAATTGTCTTCGTTAGGATTACAAATCTTGCTTTGATATTTACTCCATTTTCAGTATTAACTCAAATTGACCTCGTTAGGATTACAAATCTTGCTTTGATATTTACTCCATTTTCAGTATTAACTCAAATTGTCGTTGTTAGGATTATAAGTCTTGCTTTGATATTAACTCCATTTTCAGTATTAACTCAAATTGTCCTTGTTAGGATTACAAGTCTTGCTATGATATTAACTCCATTTTCAGTATGTATTCAAATTGTCCTTGTTAGGATTACAAGTCTTGCTTTGATATTTACTCCATTTTCAGTATTAACTCAAATTGTCCTTATTAGGATTACAAGTCTTGCTTTGATATTAACTCCATTTTCAGTATTAACTCAAATTGTCCTTATTAGGATTACAAGTCTTGCTTTGATATTTACTCCATTTTCAGTATTAACTCAAATTGTCGTTGTTAGGATTACAAGTCTTGCTTTGATATATACTCCATTTTCAGTATTAACTTAAATTGTCTTTTTTAGGATTACAAGTCTTGCTTTGATATTAACTCTATTTTCAGTATTAACTCACATTGTGTTCGTTAGGATTACAAATCTTGCTTTGATATTTACTCCATTTTCAGTATTAACTCAAATTGTCCTTGTTAGGGTTACAAGTCTTGCTTTGATATTTACTCCATTTTCAGTATTAACTCAAATTGAACTTTTTAGGATCATATGTCTTGCTTTGATATTAACTCCATTTTCAGTATTGACTCAAATTGTCCTTTTTAGGATTACAAGTCTTGCTTTGATATTAACTCCATTTTCAGTATTAACTCAAATTGTCTTCGTTAGGATTACAAATCTTGCTTTGATATTTACACCATTTTCAGTATCAACTCAAATTGTCCTCGTTAGGATTACAAATCTTGCTTTGATATTAACTCAATTTTCAGTATTAACTCAAATTGTCCTTATTAGGATTACAAGTCTTGCTTTGATATTTACTCCATTTTCAGTATTCACTCAAATTGTCCTCGTTAGGATTACAAATCTTGCTTTGATATTTACTCCATTTTCAGTATTAACTCAAATTGTCCTTGTTAGGATTACAAGTCTTGCTTTGATATATACTCCATTTTCAGTATTAACTCAAATTGTCCTTTTTAGGATTACAAATATTGCTTTGATATTTACTCTATTTTCAGTATCAACTCAAATTGTCCTAGTTAGGATTACAAATCTTGCTTTGATATTTACTCCATTTTCAGTATTAACTCAAATTGTCCTTGTTAGGATTATAAGTCTTGCTTTGATATTAACTCCATTTTCAGTATTAACTCAAATTGTCCTTGTTAGGATTACAAGTCTTGCTTTGATATTAACTCCATTTTCAGTATTTATTCAAAATGTCCTTGTTAGAATTACAAGTCTTGCTTTGATATTTTCTCCATTTTCAGTATTAACTAAAATTGTCCTTGTTAGGATTACAGGTGTTTCTTTGATATATACTTCATTTTCAGTATTAACTCAAATTGTCCTTGTTAGGATTACCAATCTTGCTTTGATATTTACTCCATTTTCAGTATTAACTAAAAAAGTCCTCGTTAGGATTACAAGTGTTGCTTTAATATTTGCTCCATTTTCAGTATATATTCAAATTGTCCTTGTTAGGATTACAAATCTTGCTTTGATATTAACTCCATTTTCAGTATTAACTCAAATTGACCTTGTTAGGATTACAAGTGTTTCTTTGATATTAACTCCATTTTCAGTATTTATTCATATTGTCCTTGTTATGATTACAAGTCTTGCTTTGATATTTACTGCATTTTCAGTATTAACTCAAATATTCCTTGTTAGGATTACAAGTCTTGCTTTGATATTTACTCCATTTTCAGTATTAAGTAAAAAAGTCCTAGTTAGGATTACAAGTGTTGCTTTAATATTTGCTCCATTTTCAGTATTAACTCAAATTGTCCTGGTTAGGATTACAAGTCTTGCTTTGATATTAACTCCATTTAAAGTATTAACTCAAATTGTCCTTGTTAGGATTACAGGTCTTGCTTTGATATTAACTCCATTTTCAGTTTTAACCAAAATTGTCCTTTTTAGGATTACAAGTCTTGCTTTGATATTAACTCCATTTTCAGTATTAACTCAAATTGTCCTTTTTAGGATTACAAGTCTTGCTTTGATATTAACTCCATTTTCAGTATTAACTCAAATTGTCCTTTTTAGGATTACAAGTCTTGCTTTGATATTAACTCCATTTTCAGTATTAACTCAAATTGTCCTTATTAGGATTACAAGTGTTTCTTTGATATATACTTCATTTTCAGTATTAACTCAAATTGTCCTTGTTAAGATTACAAGTCTTGCTTTGATATTTACTCCATTTTCAGTATTAACTCAAATTGACCTTGTTAGGATTACAAGTCTTGCTTTGATATTAACTCCATTTTCCGTATTAACTCAAATTGTCTTCGTTAGGATTACAAATCTTGCTTTGATATTTACTCCATTTTCAGTATTAACTCAAATTGTCCTTATTAGGATTACAAGTCTTGCTTTGATATTAACTCCATTTTCAGTATTTATTCAAATTGTCCCTGTTAGGATTTCAAGTCTTGCTTTGATATATACGCCATTTTCAGTATTAACTCAAATTGTCCTTTTTAGGATTACAAGTCTTGCTTTGATATTAACTCCATTTTCAGTATTAACTCACATTGTCTTCGTTAGGATTACAAATCTTGCTTTGATATTTACTCCATTTTCAGTATTAACTCAAATTGTCCTTGTTAGGATTAGAAGTCTTCCTTTGATATTTACTCCATTTTCAGTATCAACTCAAATTGTCCTCGTTAGGATTACAATCTTGCTTTGATATTAATCCATTTTCAGTATTAACTCAAATTGACCTCGTTAGGATTACATATCTTGCTTTGATATTTACTCCATTTTCAGTATTAACTCAAATTGTCCTCGTTAGGATTACAAATCTTGCTTTGATATTTACTCCATTTTCAGTATTAACTCAAATTGTCGTTGTTAGGATTACAAGTCTTGCTTTGATATATACTCCATTTTCAGTATTAACTCAAATTGTCCTTTTTAGGATTACAAGTCTTGCTTTGATATTAACTCTATTTTCAGTATTAACTCACATTGTGTTCGTTAGGATTACAAATCTTGCTTTGATATTTACTCCATTTTCAGTATTAACTCAAATTGTCCTTGTTAGGGTTACAAGTCTTGCTTTGATATTTACTCCATTTTCAGTATTAACTCAAATTGAACTTTTTAGGATCATATGTCTTGCTTTGATATTAACTCCATTTTCAGTATTGACTCAAATTGTCCTTTTTAGGATTACAAGTCTTGCTTTGATATTAACTCCATTTTCAGTATTAACTCAAATTGTCTTCGTTAGGATTACAAATCTTGCTTTGATATTTACACCATTTTCAGTATCAACTCAAATTGTCCTCGTTAGGATTACAAATCTTGCTTTGATATTTACTCCATTTTCAGTATTAACTCAAATTGACCTCGTTGGGATTACAAATCTTGCTTTGATATTTACTCCATTTTCAGTATTAACTCAAATTGTCCTCGTTAGGATTACAAATCTTGCTTTGATATTTACTCCATTTTCAGTATTAACATAAATTGTCGTTGTTAGGATTACAAGTCTTGCTTTGATATATACTCCATTTTCAGTATTAACTCAAATTGTCCTTTTTAGGATTACAAGTCTTGCTTTGATATTAACTCTATTTTCAGTATTAACTCACATTGTCTTCGTTAGGATTACAAATCTTGCTTTGATATTAACTCCATTTTCAGTATTAACTCAAATTGTCCTTGTTAGGGTTACAAGTCTTGCTTTGATATTTACTCCATTTTCAGTATTAACTCAAATTGAACTTTTTAGGATTATATGTCTTGCTTTGATATTAACTCCATTTTCAGTATTGACTCAAATTGTCCTTTTTAGGATTACAAGTCTTGCTTTGATATTAACTCCATTTTAAGTATTAACTCAAATTGTCTTCGTTAGGATTACAAATCTTGCTTTGATATTTACTCCATTTTCAGTATTAACTCAAATTGTCCTTGTTAGGATTACAAGTCTTGCTTTGATATATATTCCATTTTCAGTATTAACTCAAATTGTCCTTGTTAGGATTAGAAGTCTTGCTTTGATATTTTCTCCATTTTGAGTATTAACTCAAACTGTCCTTGTTAGGATTACAAGTCTTGCTTTGATATATACTCCATTTTCAGTATTAACTCAAATTGTCCTTGTTAGGATTACAAGTCTTGCTTTGATATTTACTCCATTTTTAGTACTAACTAAATTTGTCCTTATTAGGATTACAAGTGTTTCTTTGATATATACTTCATTTTCAGTATTAACTCAAATTGTCCTTGTTAGGGTTACAAATCTTGCTTTGATATTTACTCCATTTTCAGTATCAACTCAAATTGTCCTCATTAGGATTACAAATCTTGCTTTGATATTTACTCCATTTTCAGTATTAACTCAAATTGTCCTTGTTAGGATTATAAGTCTTGCTTTGATATTAACTCCATTTTCAGTATTAACTCAAATTGTCCTTGTTAGGATTACAAGTCTTGCTTTGATATTAACTCCATTTTCAGTATGTATTCAAATTGTCCTTGTTAGGATTACAAGTCTTGCTTTGATATTTACTCCATTTTCAGTATTGACTCAAATTGTCCTTGTTAGGATTACAAGTGTTTCTTTGATATATACTTCATTTTCAGTATTAACTCAAATTGTCCTTTTTAGTATTACAAGTCTTGCTTTGATATTTACTCCATTTTCAGTATTAACTCAAATTGTCCTTTTTAGGATTATAAGTCTTGCTTTGATATATACTCCATTTTCAGTATTAAGTCAAATTGTCCTTGTTAGGATTAGAAGTCTTGCTTTGATATTTTCTCCATTTTCTGTATTAACTCAAATTGTCCTTTTTAGGATTACAAGTGTTTCTTTGATATATACTTCATTTTCAGTATTAACTCAAATTGTCCTTGTTAGGATTACAAGTCTTGCTTTGATATTTACTCCATTTTCAGTATTAACTAAAAAAGTCCTTGTTAGGATTACAAGTCTTGCTTTGATATTAACTCCATTTTCAGTTTTAACCAAAATTGTCCTTTTTAGGATTACAAGTCTTGCTTTGATATTAACTCCATTTTTAGTATTAACTCAAATTGTCCTTATTAGGATTACAAGTGTTTCTTTGATATATACTTCATTTTCAGTATTAACTCAAATTGTCCTTATTAGGATTACAAGTGTTTCTTTGATATATACTTCATTTTCAGTATTAACTCAAATTGTCCTTGTTAGGATTACAAGTCTTGCTTTGATATTTACTCCATTTTCAGTATTAACTCAAATTGACATTGTTTGGATTACAAGTCTTGCTTTGATATTAACTCCATTTTCAGTATTAACTCAAATTGTCTTCGTTAGGATTACAAATCTTGCTTTGATATTTACTCCATTTTCAGTATTAACTCAAATTGTCCTTATTACGATTACAAGTCTTGCTTTGATATTAACTCCATTTTCTGTATTTATTCAAATTGTCCTTGTTAGGATTACAAGTCTTGCTTTGATATATACTCCATTTTCAGTATTAATTCAAATTGTCCTTTTTAGGATTACAAGTCTTGCTTTGATATTAACTCCATTTTCAGTATTAACTCACATTGTCTTCGTTAGGATTACAAATCTTGCTTTGATATTTACTCCATTTTCAGTATTAACTCAAATTGTCCTTGTTAGGATTACAAGTCTTGCTTTGATATATACTCCATTTTCAGTATTAACTCAAATTGTCCTTTTTAGGATAACAAATCTTGCTTTGATATTTACTCCATTTTCAGTATCAACTCAAATTGTCCTCGTTAGGATTACAAATCTTGCTTTGATATTTACTCCATTTTCAGTATTAACTCAAATTGTCCTTGTTAGGATTATAAGTCTTGCTTTGATATTAACTCCATTTTCAGTATTAACTCAAATTGTCCTTGTTAGGATTACAAGTCTTGCTTTGATATTAACTCCATTTTCAGTATTTATTCAAATTGTCCTTGTTAGAATTACAAGTCTTGCTTTGATATTTTCTCCATTTTCAGTATTAACTAAAATTGTCCTTGTTAGGATTACAGGTGTTTCTTTTATATATACTTCATTTTCAGTATTAACTCAAATTGTCCTTGTTAGGATTACCAATCTTGCTTTGATATTTACTCCATTTTCAGTATTAACTAAAAAAGTCCTCGTTAGGATTACAAGTGATGCTTTAATATTTGCTCCATTTTCAGTATATATTCAAATTGTCCTTGTTAGGATTACAAATCTTGCTTTGATATTAACTCCATTTTCAGTATTAACTCAAATTGACCTTGTTAGGATTACTAGTGTTTCTTTGATATATACTTCATTTTCAGTATTAACTCAAATTGTCTTCGTTAGGATTACAAATCTTGCTTTGATATTTACTCTATTTTCAATATTAACTCAAATTGTCCTTGTTAGGATTACAAGTCTTGCTTTGATATTAACTCCATTTTCAGTATTTATTCAAATTGTCCTTGTTATGATTACAAGTCTTGCTTTGATATTTACTGCATATTCAGTATTAACTCAAATATTCCTTGTTAGGATTACAAGTCTTGCTTTGATATTAACTCCATTTTAAGTATTGACTCAAATTGTCCTTTTTAGGATTACAAGTCTTGCTTTGATATTTACTCCATTTTCAGTATTAACTCAAATTGTCCTTTTTAGGATTATAAGTCTTGCTTTGATATATACTCCATTTTCAGTATTAAGTCAAGTTGTCCTTGTTAGGATTAGAAGTCTTGCTTTGATATTTTCTCCATTTTCAGTATTAACTCAAATTGTCCTTTTTAGGATTACAAGTGTTTCTTTGATAAATACTTCATTTTCAGTATTAACTCAAATTGTCCTTGTCAGGATTACAAGTCTTGCTTTGATATTTACTCAATTTTCAGTATTAACTTTAAAAGTCCTTGTTAGGATTACAAGTGTTGCTTTAATATTTGCTCCATTTTCAGTATTAACTCAAATTGTCCTTGTTAGGATTACAAGTCTTGCTTTGATGTTTACTCCATTTTCAGTATTAACTCAAATTGACCTTGTTAGGATTACAAGTCTTGCTTTGTTATTAACTCCATTTTCAGTATTAACTCAAATTGTCTTCGTTAGGATTACAATCTTGCTTTGATATTTACTCCATTTTCAGTATTAACTCAAATTGTCCTTATTAGGATTACAAGTCTTGCTTTGATATTAACTCCATTTTCAGTATTTATTCAAATTGTCCTTGTTAGGATTACAAGTCTTGCTTTGATATATATTCCATTTTCAGTATTAACTCAAATTGTCCTTGTTAGGATTAGAAGTCTTGCTTTGATATTTTCTCCATTTTCAGTATTAACTCAAATTGTCCTTGTTAGGATTACAAGTCTTGCTTTGATATATACTCCATTTTCAGTATTAACTCAAATTGTCCTTGTTAGGATTACAAGTCTTGCTTTGATATTTTCTCCATTTTCTGTATTAACTCAAATTGTCCTTGTTAGGATTACAAGTGTTTCTTTGATATATACTTCATTTTCAGTATTAACTCAAATTGTCCTTGTTAGGATTACAAGTCTTGCTTAGATATTTACTCCATTTTTAGTACTAACTCAAATTGTCCTTATTAGGATTACAAGTGTTTCTTTGATATATACTTCATTTTCAGTATTAACTCAAATTGTCCTTGTTAGGATTACAAGTCTTGCTTTGATATTTACTCCATTTTCAGTATTAACTAAAAAAGTCCTTGTTAGGATTACAAGTGTTGCTTTAATATTTGCTCCATTTTCAGTATTAACTCAAATTGTCCTTGTTAGGATTACAAGTCTTGCTTTGATATTAACTCCATTTTAAGTATTAACTCAAATTGTCCTTGTTAGGATTACAAGTCTTGCTTTGATATTAACTCCATTTTCAGTTTTAACCAAAATTGTCCTTTTTAGGATTACAAGTCTTGCTTTGATATAAACTCCATTTTTAGTATTAACTCAAATTGTCCTTATTAGGATTACAAGTGTTTCTTTGATATATACTTCATTTTCAGTATTAACTCAAATTGTCCTTGTTAGGATTACAAGTCTTGCTTTGATATTTACTCCATTTTCAGTATGAACTCAAATTGACCTTGTTAGGATTACAAGTCTTGCTTTGATATTAACTCCATTTTCAGTATTAACTCAAATTGTCTTCGTTAGGATTACAAATCTTGCTTTGATATTTACTCCATTTTCAGTATTAACTCAAATTGTCCTTATTAGGATTACAAGTCTTGCTTTGATATTAACTCCATTTTCAGTATTTATTCAAATTGTCCTTGTTAGGATTACAAGTCTTGCTTTGATATATACTCCATTTTCAGTATTAATTCAAATTGTCCTTTTTAGGATTACAAGTCTTGCTTTGATATTAACTCCATTTTCAGTATTAACTCACATTGTCTTCGTTAGGATTACAAATCTTGCTTTGATATTTACTCCATTTTCAGTATTCACTCAAATTGTCCTTGTTAGGATTATAAGTCTTGCTTTGATATTAACTCCATTTTCAGTATTAACTCAAATTGTCCTTGTTAGGATTACAAGTTTTGCTTTGATATTAACTCCATTTTCAGTATTTATTCAAATTGTCCTTGTTAGAATTACAAGTCTTGCTTTGATATTTTCTCCATTTTCAGTATTAACTAAAATTGTCCTTGTTAGGATTACAGGTGTTTCTTTGATATATACTTCATTTTCAGTATTAACTATAATTGTCCTTGTTAGGATTACCAATCTTGCTTTGATATTTACTCCATTTTCAGTATTAACTAAAAAAGTCCTCGTTAGGATCACAAGTGTTGCTTTAATATTTGCTCCATTTTCAGTATATATTCAAATTGTCCTTGTTAGGATTACAAATCTTGCTTTGATATTAACTCCATTTTCAGTATTAACTCAAATTGACCTTGTTAGGATTACAAGTGTTTCTTTGATATATACTTCATTTTCAGTATTAACTCAAATTGTCCTTTTTAGGATTATAAGTCTTGCTTAGATATATACTCCATTTTCAGTATTAAGTCAAGTTGTCCTTGTTAGGATTAGAAGTCTTGCTTTGATATTTTCTCCATTTTCAGTATTAACTCAAATTGTCCTTTTTAGGATTACAAGTGTTTCTTTGATAAATACTTCATTTTCAGTATTAACTCAAATTGTCCTTGTCAGGATTACAAGTCTTGCTTTGATATATACTCCATTTTCAGTATTAACTCAAATTGTCCTTGTTAGGATTACAAGTCTTGCTTAGATATTTACTCCATTTTTAGTACTAACTCAAATTGTCCTTATTAGGATTAAAGTGTTTCTTTGATATATACTTCATTTTCAGTATTAACTCAAATTGTCCTTTTTAGGATTACAAGTCTTGCTTTGATAGTAACTCTATTTTCAGTATTAACTCACATTGTTTTCGTTAGGATTACAAATCTTGCTTTGATATTTACTCCATTTTCAGTATTAACTCAAATTGTCCCTGTTAGGGTTACAAGTCTTGCTTTGATATTTACTCCATTTTCAGTATCAACTCAAATTGTCCTCGTTAGGATTACAAATCTTGCTTTGATAATCACTCAATTTTCAGTATGTATTCAAATTGTCCTTGTTAGGATTACAAGTCTTGCTTTGATATTTACTCCATTTTCAGTATTGACTCAAATTGTCCTTGTTAGGATTACAAGTGTTTCTTTGATATATACTTCATTTTCAGTATTAACTCAAATTGTCCTTTTTAGGATTACAAGTCTTGCTTTGATATTTACTCCATTTTCAGTATTAACTCAAATTGTCCTTTTTAGGATTATAAGTCTTGCTTTGATATATACTCCATTTTCAGTATTAAGTCAAATTGTCCTTGTTAGGATTAGAAGTCTTGCTTTGATATTTTCTCCATTTTCTGTATTAACTCAAATTGTCCTTGTTAGGATTATAAGCCTTGCTTTGATATTAACTCCATTTTCAGTATTAACTCAAATTGTCCTTGTTAGGATTACAAGTCTTGCTTAGATATTTACTCCATTTTTAGTACTAACTCAAATTGTCCTTATTAGGATTACAAGTGTTTCTTTGATATATACTTCATTTTCAGTATTAACTCAAATTGTCCTTGTTAGGATTACAAGTCTTGCTTTGATATTTACTCCATTTTCAGTATTAACTCAAATTGACATTGTTAGGATTACAAGTCTTGCTTTGATATTAACTCCATTTTCAGTATTAACTCAAATTGTCTTCGTTAGGATTACAAATCTTGCTTTGATATTAACTCCATTTTCAGTATTAACTCAAATTGACCTTGTTAGAATTACAAGTGTTTCTTTGATATATACTTCATTTTCAGTATTAACTCAAATTGTCCTTTTTAGGATTATAAGTCTTGCTTTGATATATACTCCATTTTCAGTATTAAGTCAAGTTGTCCTTGTTAGGATTAGAAGTCTTGCTTTGATATTTTCTCCATTTTCAGTATTAACTCAAATTGTCCTTTTTAGGATTACAAGTGTTTCTTTGATAAATACTTCATTTTCAGTATTAACTCAAATTGTCCTTGTCAGGATTACAAGTCTTGCTTTGATATATACTCCATTTTCAGTATTAACTCAAATTGTCCTTGTTAGGATTACAAGTCTTGCTTAGATATTTACTCCATTTTTAGTACTAACTCAAATTGTCCTTATTAGGATTAAAGTGTTTCTTTGATATATACTTCATTTTCAGTATTAACTCAAATTGTCCTTTTTAGGATTACAAGTCTTGCTTTGATAGTAACTCTATTTTCAGTATTAACTCACATTGTTTTCGTTAGGATTACAAATCTTGCTTTGATATTTACTCCATTTTCAGTATTAACTCAAATTGTCCCTGTTAGGGTTACAAGTCTTGCTTTGATATTTACTCCATTTTCAGTATCAACTCAAATTGTCCTCGTTAGGATTACAAATCTTGCTTTGATATTTACTCAATTTTCAGTATGTATTCAAATTGTCCTTGTTAGGATTACAAGTCTTGCTTTGATATTTACTCCATTTTCAGTATTGACTCAAATTGTCCTTGTTAGGATTACAAGTGTTTCTTTGATATATACTTCATTTTCAGTATTAACTCAAATTGTCCTTTTTAGGATTACAAGTCTTGCTTTGATATTTACTCCATTTTCAGTATTAACTCAAATTGTCCTTTTTAGGATTATAAGTCTTGCTTTGATATATACTCCATTTTCAGTATTAAGTCAAATTGTCCTTGTTAGGATTAGAAGTCTTGCTTTGATATTTTCTCCATTTTCTGTATTAACTCAAATTGTCCTTGTTAGGATTATAAGCCTTGCTTTGATATTAACTCCATTTTCAGTATTAACTCAAATTGTCCTTGTTAGGATTACAAGTCTTGCTTAGATATTTACTCCATTTTTAGTACTAACTCAAATTGTCCTTATTAGGATTACAAGTGTTTCTTTGATATATACTTCATTTTCAGTATTAACTCAAATTGTCCTTATTAGGATTACAAGTGTTTCTTTGATATATACTTCATTTTCAGTATTAACTCAAATTGTCCTTGTTAGGATTACAAGTCTTGCTTTGATATTTACTCCATTTTCAGTATTAACTCAAATTGACATTGTTAGGATTACAAGCCTTGCTTTGATATTAACTCCATTTTCAGTATTAACTCAAATTGTCTTCGTTAGGATTACAAATCTTGCTTTGATATTTACTCCATTTTCAGTATTAACTCAAATTGTCCTTATTAGGATTACAAGTGTTTCTTTGATATATACTTCATTTTCAGTATTAACTCAAATTGTCCTTGTTAGGATTACAAGTCTTGCTTTGATATTTACTCCATTTTCAGTATTAACTCAAATTGACATTGTTAGGATTACAAGTCTTGCTTTGATATTAACTCCATTTTTAGTATTAACTCAAATTGTCCTTGTTAGGATTACAAGTCTTGCTTTGATATTTACTCCATTTTCAGTATTAACTCAAATTGTCCTTTTTAGGATTATAAGTCTTGCTTTGATATATACTCCATTTTCAGTATTAAGTCAAGTTGTCCTTGTTAGGATTAGAAGTCTTGCTGTGATGTTTTCTCCATTTTCAGTATTAACTCAAATTGTCCTTTTTAGGATTACAAGTGTTTCTTTGATAAATACTTCATTTTCAGTATTAACTCAAATTGTCCTTGTCAGGATTACAAGTCTTGCTTTGATATTTACTCCATTTTCAGTATTAACATTAAAAGTCCTTGTTAGGATTACAAGTGTTGCTTTAATATTTGCTCCATTTTCAGTATTAACTCAAATTGTCCTTGTTAGGATTACAAGTCTTGTTTTGATGTTTACTCCATTTTCAGTATTAACTCAAATTGTCCTTATTAGGATTACAAGTCTTGCTTTGATATTAACTCCATTTTCAGTATTTATTCAAATTGTCCTTGTTAGGATTACAAGTCTTGCTTTGATATATACTCCATTTTCAGTATTAATTCAAATTGTCCTTTTTAGGATTACAAGTCTTGCTTTGATATTAACTCCAATTTCAGTATTAACTCACATTGTCTTCGTTAGGATTACAAATCTTGCTTTGATATTTACTCCATTTTCAGTATTAACTCAAATTGTCCTTGTTAGGATTAGATGTCTTGCTTTGATATTTACTCCATTTTCAGTATCAACTCAAATTGTCCTCGTTAGGATTACAATCTTGCTTTGATATATACTCCATTTTCAGTATTAGCTCAAATTGTCCTTTTTAGGATTACAAGTCTTGCTTTGATATATACTCCATTTTCAGTATTAACTCAAATTGTCCTTTTTAGGATTACAAGTCTTGCCTTGATATTTTCTCCATTTTCAGTATTAACTAAAATTGTCCTTGTTAGGATTACAGGTGTTTCTTATATATATACTTTTTTTTCAGTATTAACTCAAATTGTCCTTGTTAGGATTACCAATCTTGCTTTGATATTAACTCTATTTTAAGTATTAACTCAAATTGTCCTTGTTAGGATTACAAGTCTTGCTTTGACATTAACTCCATCTTCAGTATTAACTCAAATTGTCCTTTTTAGGATTATATGTCTTGCATTGATATTAACTCCATTTTCAGTATTAACTCAAATTGTCCTTGTTAGGATTACAAATGTTTCTTTGATATATACTTCATTTTCAGTATTAACTCAAATTGTCCTTGTTAGGATTACAAGTCTTGCTTTAATATTTACTCCATTTTCAGTATTAACTCAAATTGACCTTGTTAGGATTACAAGTCTTGCTTTGATATTAACTCCATTTTCAGTATTAACTCAAATTGTCTTCGTTAGGATTACAAATCTTGCTTTGATATTTACTCCATTTTCAGTATCAACTGAAATTGTCCTTGTTAGGTTTACAAGTCTTGCTTTGATATTTACTCAATTTTCAGTATTTATTCAAATTGTCCTTGTTAGGATTACAAGTCTTGCTTTGATATTAACTCCATTTTCAGTATTAACTCTAATTGTCCTCATTAGGATTACAAGTGTTTCTTTGATATATACTTCTTTTTCAGTATTAACTCAAATTGTCCTTGTTAGGATTACAAGTGTTTCTTTGATATATACTTCATTTTCAGTATTAACTCAAATTGTCCTTGTTAGGATTACAAGTCTTGCTTTGATATTTTCTCCATTTTCAGTATTAACTAAAATTGTCCTTGTTAGGATTACAGGTGTTTCTTTGATATATACTTCATTTTCAGTATTAACTCAAATTGTCCTTGTTAGGATTACCAATCTTGCTTTGATATTAACTCTATTTTAAGTATTAACTCAAATTGTCCTTGTTAGGATTACAAGTCTTGCTTTGATATTAACTCCATTTTCAGTTTTAACTCAAATTGTCCTTTTTAGGATTACAAGTCTTGCTTTGACATTAACTCCATTTTCAGTATTAACTCAAATTGTCCTTGTTAGGATTACAAATGTTTCTTTGATATATACTTCATTTTCAGTATTGACTCAAATTGTCCTTTTTAGGATTATATGTCTTGCATTGATATTAACTCCATTTTCAGTATTAACTCAAATTGTCCTTGTTAGGATTACAAATGTTTCTTTGATATATACTTCATTTTCAGTATTAACTCAAATTGTCCTTGTTAGGATTACAAGTCTTGCTTTGATATTTACTCCATTTTCAGTATTAACTCAAATTGACCTTGTTAGGATTACAAGTCTTGCTTTGATATTAACTCCATTTTCAGTATTAACTCAAATTGTCTTCGTTAGGATTCCAAATCTTGCTTTGATATTTACTCCATTTTCAGTATCAACTGAAATTGTCCTTGTTAGGATTACAAGTCTTGCTTTGATATTTACTCAATTTTCAGTATTTATTCAAATTGTCCTTGTTAGGATTACAAGTCTTGCTTTGATATTAACTCCATTTTCAGTATTAACTCTAATTGTCCTCATTAGGATTACAAGTGTTTCTTTGATATATACTTCTTTTTCAGTATTAACTCAAATTGTCCTTGTTAGGATTACAAGTGTTTCTTTGATATATACTTCATTTTCAGTATTAACTCAAATTGTCCTTGTTAGGATTACAAGTCTTGCTTTGATATTTTCTCCATTTTCAGTATTAACTAAAATTGTCCTTGTTAGGATTACAGGTGTTTCTTTGATATATACTTCATTTTCAGTATTAACTCAAATTGTCCTTGTTAGGATTACCAATCTTGCTTTGATATTAACTCTATTTTAAGTATTAACTCAAATTGTCCTTGTTAGGATTACAAGTCTTGCTTTGATATTAACTCCATTTTCAGTTTTAACTCAAATTGTCCTTTTTAGGATTACAAGTCTTGCTTTGACATTAACTCCATTTTCAGTGTTAACTCAAATTGTCCTTGTTAGGATTACAAATGTTTCTTTGATATATACTTCATTTTCAGTATTAACTCAAATTGTCCTTGTTAGGATTATAAGTCTTGCTTTGATATTAACTCCATTTTCAGTATTAACTCAAATTGTCTTCGTTAGGATTACAAATCTTGCTTTGATATTTACTCTATTTTCAGTATTAATTCAAATTGTCCTTGTTAGGATTACAAGTCTTGCTTTGATATTAACTCCATTTTTAGTATTTATTTTAATTTCCTTGTTAGGATTAGAAGTGTTGCTTTGATATTTACTCCATTTTCAGTATTAACTCAAATTGTCCGTGTTAGGATTACAAATCTTGCTTCGATATTAACTCTATTGTCAGTATTAACTGAAATTGTCCTTGTTAGGATTACAAGTCTTTTCTTTGATATATACTCCATTTTCAGTATTAACTCAAATTGTCCTTTTATGATTACAAATCTTGCTTTGATATTTACTCCATTTTCAGTATTAACTCAAATTGTTCTTGTTAGGATTACAAGTGTTGCTTTGATATTTACTCCATTTTCAGTATTAACTCAAATTGTCCTTTTTAGGATTACAAGTCTTGCTTTGATATTTACTCCAATTTCAGTATTAACTCACATTGTCTTCGTTAGGATTACAAATCTTGCTTTGATATTTACTCCATTTTCAGTATTAACTCAAATTGTCCTTGTTAGGATTAGAAGTCTTGCTTTGATATTTACTCCATTTTCAGTATCAACTCAAATTGTCCTCGTTAGGATTACAATCTTGCTTTGATATATACTCCATTTTCAGTATTAGCTCAAATTGTCCTTTTTAGGATTACAAGTCTTGCTTTGATATATACTCCATTTTCAGTATTAACTCAAATTGTCCTTTTTAGGATTACAAGTCTTGCCTTGATATTTTCTCCATTTTCAGTATTAACTAAAATTGTCCTTGTTAGGATTACAGGTGTTTCTTATATATATACTTTTTTTTCAGTATTAACTCAAATTGTCCTTGTTAGGATTACCAATCTTGCTTTGATATTAACTCTATTTTAAGTATTAACTCAAATTGTCCTTGTTAGGATTACAAGTCTTGCTTTGACATTAACTCCATTTTCAGTATTAACTCAAATTGTCCTTTTTAGGATTATATGTCTTGCATTGATATTAACTCCATTTTCAGTATTAACTCAAATTGTCCTTGTTAGGATTACAAATGTTTCTTTGATATATACTTCATTTTCAGTATTAACTCAAATTGTCCTTGTTAGGATTACAAGTCTTGCTTTAATATTTACTCCATTTTCAGTATTAACTCAAATTGACCTTGTTAGGATTACAAGTCTTGCTTTGATATTAACTCCATTTTCAGTATTAACTCAAATTGTCTTCGTTAGGATTACAAATCTTGCTTTGATATTTACTCCATTTTCAGTATCAACTGAAATTGTCCTTGTTAGGTTTACAAGTCTTGCTTTGATATTTACTCAATTTTCAGTATTTATTCAAATTGTCCTTGTTAGGATTACAAGTCTTGCTTTGATATTAACTCCATTTTCAGTATTAACTCTAATTGTCCTCATTAGGATTACAAGTGTTTCTTTGATATATACTTCTTTTTCAGTATTAACTCAAATTGTCCTTGTTAGGATTACAAGTGTTTCTTTGATATATACTTCATTTTCAGTATTAACTCAAATTGTCCTTGTTAGGATTACAAGTCTTGCTTTGATATTTTCTCCATTTTCAGTATTAACTAAAATTGTCCTTGTTAGGATTACAGGTGTTTCTTTGATATATACTTCATTTTCAGTATTAACTCAAATTGTCCTTGTTAGGATTACCAATCTTGCTTTGATATTAACTCTATTTTAAGTATTAACTCAAATTGTCCTTGTTAGGATTACAAGTCTTGCTTTGATATTAACTCCATTTTCAGTTTTAACTCAAATTGTCCTTTTTAGGATTACAAGTCTTGCTTTGACATTAACTCCATTTTCAGTATTAACTCAAATTGTCCTTGTTAGGATTACAAATGTTTCTTTGATATATACTTCATTTTCAGTATTGACTCAAATTGTCCTTTTTAGGATTATATGTCTTGCATTGATATTAACTCCATTTTCAGTATTAACTCAAATTGTCCTTGTTAGGATTACAAATGTTTCTTTGATATATACTTCATTTTCAGTATTAACTCAAATTGTCCTTGTTAGGATTACAAGTCTTGCTTTGATATTTACTCCATTTTCAGTATTAACTCAAATTGACCTTGTTAGGATTACAAGTCTTGCTTTGATATTAACTCCATTTTCAGTATTAACTCAAATTGTCTTCGTTAGGATTCCAAATCTTGCTTTGATATTTACTCCATTTTCAGTATCAACTGAAATTGTCCTTGTTAGGATTACAAGTCTTGCTTTGATATTTACTCAATTTTCAGTATTTATTCAAATTGTCCTTGTTAGGATTACAAGTCTTGCTTTGATATTAACTCCATTTTCAGTATTAACTCTAATTGTCCTCATTAGGATTACAAGTGTTTCTTTGATATATACTTCTTTTTCAGTATTAACTCAAATTGTCCTTGTTAGGATTACAAGTGTTTCTTTGATATATACTTCATTTTCAGTATTAACTCAAATTGTCCTTGTTAGGATTACAAGTCTTGCTTTGATATTTTCTCCATTTTCAGTATTAACTAAAATTGTCCTTGTTAGGATTACAGGTGTTTCTTTGATATATACTTCATTTTCAGTATTAACTCAAATTGTCCTTGTTAGGATTACCAATCTTGCTTTGATATTAACTCTATTTTAAGTATTAACTCAAATTGTCCTTGTTAGGATTACAAGTCTTGCTTTGATATTAACTCCATTTTCAGTTTTAACTCAAATTGTCCTTTTTAGGATTACAAGTCTTGCTTTGACATTAACTCCATTTTCAGTGTTAACTCAAATTGTCCTTGTTAGGATTACAAATGTTTCTTTGATATATACTTCATTTTCAGTATTAACTCAAATTGTCCTTGTTAGGATTATAAGTCTTGCTTTGATATTAACTCCATTTTCAGTATTAACTCAAATTGTCTTCGTTAGGATTACAAATCTTGCTTTGATATTTACTCTATTTTCAGTATTAATTCAAATTGTCCTTGTTAGGATTACAAGTCTTGCTTTGATATTAACTCCATTTTTAGTATTTATTTTAATTTCCTTGTTAGGATTAGAAGTGTTGCTTTGATATTTACTCCATTTTCAGTATTAACTCAAATTGTCCGTGTTAGGATTACAAATCTTGCTTCGATATTAACTCTATTGTCAGTATTAACTGAAATTGTCCTTGTTAGGATTACAAGTCTTTTCTTTGATATATACTCCATTTTCAGTATTAACTCAAATTGTCCTTTTATGATTACAAATCTTGCTTTGATATTTACTCCATTTTCAGTATTAACTCAAATTGTTCTTGTTAGGATTACAAGTGTTGCTTTGATATTTACTCCATTTTCAGTATTAACTCAAATTGTCCTTTTTAGGATTACAAGTCTTGCTTTGATATTTACTCCAATTTCAGTATTAACTCACATTGTCTTCGTTAGGATTACAAATCTTGCTTTGATATTTACTCCATTTTCAGTATTAACTCAAATTGTCCTTGTTAGGATTAGAAGTCTTGCTTTGATATTTACTCCATTTTCAGTATCAACTCAAATTGTCCTCGTTAGGATTACAATCTTGCTTTGATATATACTCCATTTTCAGTATTAGCTCAAATTGTCCTTTTTAGGATTACAAGTCTTGCTTTGATATATACTCCATTTTCAGTATTAACTCAAATTGTCCTTTTTAGGATTACAAGTCTTGCCTTGATATTTTCTCCATTTTCAGTATTAACTAAAATTGTCCTTGTTAGGATTACAGGTGTTTCTTATATATATACTTTTTTTTCAGTATTAACTCAAATTGTCCTTGTTAGGATTACCAATCTTGCTTTGATATTAACTCTATTTTAAGTATTAACTCAAATTGTCCTTGTTAGGATTACAAGTCTTGCTTTGACATTAACTCCATTTTCAGTATTAACTCAAATTGTCCTTTTTAGGATTATATGTCTTGCATTGATATTAACTCCATTTTCAGTATTAACTCAAATTGTCCTTGTTAGGATTACAAATGTTTCTTTGATATATACTTCATTTTCAGTATTAACTCAAATTGTCCTTGTTAGGATTACAAGTCTTGCTTTAATATTTACTCCATTTTCAGTATTAACTCAAATTGACCTTGTTAGGATTACAAGTCTTGCTTTGATATTAACTCCATTTTCAGTATTAACTCAAATTGTCTTCGTTAGGATTACAAATCTTGCTTTGATATTTACTCCATTTTCAGTATCAACTGAAATTGTCCTTGTTAGGTTTACAAGTCTTGCTTTGATATTTACTCAATTTTCAGTATTTATTCAAATTGTCCTTGTTAGGATTACAAGTCTTGCTTTGATATTAACTCCATTTTCAGTATTAACTCTAATTGTCCTCATTAGGATTACAAGTGTTTCTTTGATATATACTTCTTTTTCAGTATTAACTCAAATTGTCCTTGTTAGGATTACAAGTGTTTCTTTGATATATACTTCATTTTCAGTATTAACTCAAATTGTCCTTGTTAGGATTACAAGTCTTGCTTTGATATTTTCTCCATTTTCAGTATTAACTAAAATTGTCCTTGTTAGGATTACAGGTGTTTCTTTGATATATACTTCATTTTCAGTATTAACTCAAATTGTCCTTGTTAGGATTACCAATCTTGCTTTGATATTAACTCTATTTTAAGTATTAACTCAAATTGTCCTTGTTAGGATTACAAGTCTTGCTTTGATATTAACTCCATTTTCAGTTTTAACTCAAATTGTCCTTTTTAGGATTACAAGTCTTGCTTTGACATTAACTCCATTTTCAGTATTAACTCAAATTGTCCTTGTTAGGATTACAAATGTTTCTTTGATATATACTTCATTTTCAGTATTGACTCAAATTGTCCTTTTTAGGATTATATGTCTTGCATTGATATTAACTCCATTTTCAGTATTAACTCAAATTGTCCTTGTTAGGATTACAAATGTTTCTTTGATATATACTTCATTTTCAGTATTAACTCAAATTGTCCTTGTTAGGATTACAAGTCTTGCTTTGATATTTACTCCATTTTCAGTATTAACTCAAATTGACCTTGTTAGGATTACAAGTCTTGCTTTGATATTAACTCCATTTTCAGTATTAACTCAAATTGTCTTCGTTAGGATTACAAATCTTGCTTTGATATTTACTCCATTTTCAGTATCAACTGAAATTGTCCTTGTTAGGATTACAAGTCTTGCTTTGATATTTACTTAATTTTCAGTATTTATTCAAATTGTCCTTGTTAGGATTACAAGTCTTGCTTTGATATTAACTCCATTTTCAGTATTAACTCTAATTGTCCTCATTAGGATTACAAGTGTTTCTTTGATATATACTTCTTTTTCAGTATTAACTCAAATTGTCCTTGTTAGGATTACAAGTGTTTCTTTGATATATACTTCATTTTCAGTATTAACTCAAATTGTCCTTGTTAGGATTACAAGTCTTGCTTTGATATTTTCTCCATTTTCAGTATTAACTAAAATTGTCCTTGTTAGGATTACAGGTGTTTCTTTGATATATACTTCATTTTCAGTATTAACTCAAATTGTCCTTGTTAAGATTACCAATCTTGCTTTGATATTAACTCTATTTTAAGTATTAACTCAAATTGTCCTTGTTAGGATTACAAGTCTTGCTTTGATATTAACTCCATTTTCAGTTTTAACTCAAATTGTCCTTTTTAGGATTACAAGTCTTGCTTTGACATTAACTCCATTTTCAGTGTTAACTCAAATTGTCCTTGTTAGGATTACAAATGTTTCTTTGATATATACTTCATTTTCAGTATTAACTCAAATTGTCCTTGTTAGGATTATAAGTCTTGCTTTGGTATTAACTCCATTTTCAGTATTAACTCAAATTGTCTTCGTTAGGATTACAAATCTTGCTTTGATATTTACTCTATTTTCAGTATTAATTCAAATTGTCCTTGTTAGGATTACAAGTCTTGCTTTGATATTAACTCCATTTTTAGTATTTATTTTAATTTCCTTGTTAGGATTAGAAGTGTTGCTTTGATATTTACTCCATTTTCAGTATTAACTCAAATTGTCCGTGTTAGGATTACAAATCTTGCTTCGATATTAACTCTATTGTCAGTATTAACTGAAATTGTCCTTGTTAGGATTACAAGTCTTTTCTTTGATATATACTCCATTTTCAGTATTAACTCAAATTGTCCTTTTATGATTACAAATCTTGCTTTGATATTTACTCCATTTTCAGTATTAACTCAAATTGTTCTTGTTAGGATTACAAGTGTTGCTTTGATATTTACTCCATTTTCAGTATTAACTCAAATTGTCCTTTTTAGGATTACAAGTCTTGCTTTGATATTTACTCCATTTTCAGTATTAACTCAAATTGTCCTTGTAGGATTACAAGTCTTGATTTGATATTACTCAATTTTCAGTATTAACTCAAATTGTCCTTGTTAGGATTACAAGTCTTGCTTTGATATTTACTCCATTTTCAGTATTAACTTAAATTGTCCTTGTTAGGATTACAAGTCTTGCTTTGATATTTACTCCATTTTAAGTATTAACTCAAATTGTCCTTTTTGGGATTACAAGTCTTGCTTTGATATTTAGTCCATTTTCAGTATTAACTCAAATTGACCTTGTTAGGATTACAAGTGTTTCTTTGATATATACTTCATTTTCAGTATTAACTCAAATTGTCCTTGTTAGGATTACAAGTGTTTCTTTGATATATACTTCATTTTCAGTATTAACTCAAATTGTCCTTGTTAGGATTACAAGTGTTTCTTTGATATATACTTCATTTTCAGTATTAACTCAAATTGTCCTTGTTAGGATTACAAGTCTTGCTTTGATATTTACTCCATTTTCAGTATTAACTCAAATTGTCCTTGTTAGGATTACAAGTCTTGCTTTGATATTTACTCCATTTTCAGTATTTATTCAAATTGTCCTTGTTAGGATTACAAGTCTTGCTTTGATATTAACTCCATTTTCAGTATTAACTCAAATTGTCCTCATTAGGATTACAAGTGTTTCTTTGATATATACTTCATTTTCAGTATTAACTCAAATTGTCCTTGTTAGGATTACAAGTGTTTCTTTGATATATACTTCATTTTCAGTATTAACTCAAATTGTCCTTGTTAGGATTACAAGTCTTGCTTTGATATTAACTCCATTTTCATTTTTAACTCAAATTGTCCTTTTTAGGATTACAAGTCTTGCTTTGACATTAACTCCATTTTCAGTATTAACTCAAATTGTCCTTGTTAGGATTACAAATGTTTCTTTGATATATACTTCATTTTCAGTATTAACTCAAATTGTCCTTGTTAGGATTACAAGTCTTGCTTTGATATTAACTCCATTTTCATTTTTAACTCAAATTGTCCTTTTTAGGATTACAAGTCTTGCTTTGACATTAACTCCATTTTCAGTATTAACTCAAATTGTCCTTGTTAGGATTACAAATGTTTCTTTGATATATACTTCATTTTCAGTATTAACTCAAATTGTCCTTGTTAGGATTACAAGTCTTGCTTTGATATTAACTCCATTTTCAGTATTAACTCAAATTGTCTTCGTTAGGATTACAAATCTTGCTTTGATATTTACTCTATTTTCAGTATTAACTCAAATTGTCCTTGTTAGGATTACAAGTCTTGCTTTGATATTAACTCCATTTTTAGTATTTATTTTAATTTCCTTGTTAGGATTACAAGTGTTGCTTTGATATTTACTCCATTTTCAGTATTAACTCAAATTGTCCGTGTTAGGATTACAAATCTTGCTTCGATATTAACTCTATTGTCAGTATTAACTGAAATTGTCCTTGTTAGGATTACAAGTCTTTTCTTTGATATATACTCCATTTTCAGTATTAACTCAAATTGTCCTTTTATGATTACAAATCTTGCTTTGATATTTACTCCATTTTCAGTATTAACTCAAATTGTTCTTGTTAGGATTACAAGTCTTGCTTTGATATTTAGTCCATTTTCAGTATTAACTCAAATTGTCCTTGTTAGGATTACAAGTCTTGCTTTGATATTTACTCCATTTTCAGTATTGACTCAAATTGTCCTTTTTAGGATTACAAGTCTTGCTTTGTTATATACTCCATTTTCAGTATTAACTCAAATTGTCCTTTTTAGGATTACAAGTCTTGCTTTGATATTAACTCCATTTTCCGTATTAACTCAAATTGTCTTCGTTAGGATTACAAATCTTGCTTTGATATTTACTCCATTTTCAGTATTAACTCAAATTGTCCTTGTTAGGATTACAAGTCTTGCTTTGATATTTACTCCATTTTCAGTATCAACTCAAATTGTCCTCGTTAGGATTACAAATCTTGTTTTGATATTTACTCCATTTTCAGTATTAACTCAAATTGTCCTTGTTAGGATTACAAGTGTTTCTTTGATATATACTTCATTTTCAGTATTAACTCAAATTGTCCTTGTTAGGATTACAAGTCTTGCTTTGATATTAACTCAATTTTCAGTATTAACTCAAATTGTCTTCGTTAGGATTACAAATCTTGCTTTGATATTTAATCCATTTTCAGTATTAACTCAAATTGTCCTTGTTAGGATTACAAGTCTTGCTTTGATATTAACTCCATTTTCAGTATTGACTCAAATTGTCCTTTTTAGGATTACAAGTCTTGCTTTGATATATACTCCATTTTCAGTATTAAATCAAATTGTCCTTTTTAGGATTATAAGTCTTGCTTTGATATTTACTCCATTTTCAGTATTGACTCAAATTTTCCTTTTTAGGATTATATGTCTTGCTTTGATATTAACTCCATTTTCAGTATTAACTCAAATTGTCCTTGTTAGGATTACAAGTCTTGCTTTGATATTTACTCCATTTTCAGTATTAACTAAAAAAAACCTTGTTAGGATTACAAGTGTTGCTTTAATATTTGCTCCATTTTCAGTATTTATTCAAATTGTCCTTGTTAGGATTACAAATCTTGCTTTGATATTTACTCCATTTTCAGTATTAACTCAAATTGTCCTCGTTAGGATTACAAGTCTTGCTTTGATATTAACTCCATTTTAAGTATTAACTCAAATTGTCCTTTTTAGGATTATAAGTCTTGCTTTGATATTAACTCCATTTTCAGTATTAACCTAAATTGTCTTCGTTAGGATTAAAAATCTTGCTTTAATATTTACTCCCTTTTCAGTATTAACTCAAATTGTCTTGGTTAGGATTACAAGTCTTGCTTTGATATTAACTCCATTTTCAGTATTTATTCAAATTGTCCTTGTTAGGTTTACAAGTCTTGCTTTGATATTTACTCCATTTTCAGTATTAACTCAAATTGTCCGTGTTAGGATTACAAATCTTGCTTCGATATTAACCATATAGTTAGGATTACAAGTCTTTTCTTTGATATATACTCCATTTTCAGTATTAACTCAAATTGTCCTTTTATGATTACAAATCTTGCTTTGATATTAACTCAATTTTCAGTATTCACTCAAATTGTCTTCGTTAGGATTACAAATCTTGCTTTGATATTTAATCCATTTTCAGTATTAACTCAAATTGTCCTTGTTAGGATTACAAGTCTTGCTTTGATATTAACTCCATTTTCAGTATTGACTCAAATAGTCCTTTTTAGGATTACAAGTCTTGCTTTGATATATACTTCATTTTCAGTATTAACTCAAATTGTCCTTTTTAGGATTATAAGTCTTGCTTTGATATTTACTCCATTTTCAGTATTGACTCAAATTGTCCTTTTTAGGATTATATGTCTTGCTTTGATATTAACTCCATTTTCAGTATTAACTCAAATTGTCCTTGTTAGGATTACAAGTCTTGCTTTGATATTTACTCCATTTTCAGTATTAACTAAAAAAAACCTTGTTAGGATTACAAGTGTTGCTTTGATATTTACTCCATTTTCAGTATTAACTCAAATTGTCCTTGTTAGGATTACAAGTCTTGCTTTGATATATACTTCATTTTCAGTATTAACTCAAATTGTCTTCGTTACGATTAAAAATCTTGCTTTGATATTTACTCCATTTTCAGTATTAACTCAAATTGTCCGTGTTAGGATTACAAATCTTGCTTCGATATTAACTCTATTGTCAGTATTAACTCAAATTGTCCTTGTTAGGATTACAAGTCTTTTCTTTGATATATACTCCATTTTCAGTATTAACTCAAATTGTCCTTTTATGATTACAAATCTTGCTTTGATATTTACTCCATTTTCAGTATTAACTCAAATTGTTCTTGTTAGGATTACAAGTCTTGCTTTGATATTTAGTCCATTTTCAGTATTAACTCAAATTGTCCTTGTTAGGATTACAAGTCTTGCTTTGATATTTACTCCATTTTCAGTATTGACTCAAATTGTCCTTTTTAGGATTACAAGTCTTGCTTTGTTATATACTCCATTTTCAGTATTAACTCAAATTGTCCTTTTTAGGATTACAAGTCTTGCTTTGATATTAACTCCATTTTCCGTATTAACTCAAATTGTCTTCGTTAGGATTACAAATCTTGCTTTGATATTTACTCCATTTTCAGTATTAACTCAAATTGTTCTTGTTAGGATTACAAGTCTTGCTTTGATATTTACTCCATTTTCAGTATCAACTCAAATTGTCCTCGTTAGGATTACAAATCTTGTTTTGATATTTACTCCATTTTCAGTATTAACTCAAATTGTCCTTGTTAGGATTACAAGTGTTTCTTTGATATATACTTCATTTTCAGTATTAACTCAAATTGTCCTTGTTAGGATTACAAGTCTTGCTTTGATATTAACTCAATTTTCAGTATTAACTCAAATTGTCTTCGTTAGGATTACAAATCTTGCTTTGATATTTAATCCATTTTCAGTATTAACTCAAATTGTCCTTGTTAGGATTACAAGTCTTGCTTTGATATTAACTCCATTTTCAGTATTGACTCAAATTGTCCTTTTTAGGATTACAAGTCTTGCTTTGATATATACTCCATTTTCAGTATTAAATCAAATTGTCCTTTTTAGGATTATAAGTCTTGCTTTGATATTTACTCCATTTTCAGTATTGACTCAAATTTTCCTTTTTAGGATTATATGTCTTGCTTTGATATTAACTCCATTTTCAGTATTAACTCAAATTGTCCTTGTTAGGATTACAAGTCTTGCTTTGATATTTACTCCATTTTCAGTATTAACTAAAAAAAACCTTGTTAGGATTACAAGTGTTGCTTTAATATTTGCTCCATTTTCAGTATTTATTCAAATTGTCCTTGTTAGGATTACAAATCTTGCTTTGATATTTACTCCATTTTCAGTATTAACTCAAATTGTCCTCGTTAGGATTACAAGTCTTGCTTTGATATTAACTCCATTTTAAGTATTAACTCAAATTGTCCTTTTTAGGATTATAAGTCTTGCTTTGATATTAACTCCATTTTCAGTATTAACCTAAATTGTCTTCGTTAGGATTAAAAATCTTGCTTTAATATTTACACCCTTTTCAGTATTAACTCAAATTGTCTTGGTTAGGATTACAAGTCTTGCTTTGATATTAACTCCATTTTCAGTATTAAGTCAAATTGTCCTTGTTAGGATTACAAGTCTTGCTTTGATATTTACTCCATTTTCAGTATTAACTCAAATTGTCCGTGTTAGGATTACAAATCTTGCTTCGATATTAACCATATAGTTAGGATTACAAGTCTTTTCTTTGATATATACTCCATTTTCAGTATTAACTCAAATTGTCCTTTTATGATTACAAATCTTGCTTTGATATTAACTCAATTTTCAGTATTCACTCAAATTGTCTTCGTTAGGATTACAAATCTTGCTTTGATATTTAATCCATTTTCAGTATTAACTCAAATTGTCCTTGTTAGGATTACAAGTCTTGCTTTGATATTAACTCCATTTTCAGTATTGACTCAAATAGTCCTTTTTAGGATTACAAGTCTTGCTTTGATATATACTTCATTTTCAGTATTAACTCAAATTGTCCTTTTTAGGATTATAAGTCTTGCTTTGATATTTACTCCATTTTCAGTATTGACTCAAATTGTCCTTTTTAGGATTATATGTCTTGCTTTGATATTAACTCCATTTTCAGTATTAACTCAAATTGTCCTTGTTAGGATTACAAGTCTTGCTTTGATATTTACTCCATTTTCAGTATTAACTAAAAAAAACCTTGTTAGGATTACAAGTGTTGCTTTGATATTTACTCCATTTTCAGTATTAACTCAAATTGTCCTTGTTAGGATTACAAGTCTTGCTTTGATATATACTTCATTTTCAGTATTAACTCAAATTGTCTTCGTTACGATTAAAAATCTTGCTTTGATATTTACTCCATTTTCAGTATTAACTCAAATTGTCCGTGTTAGGATTACAAATCTTGCTTCGATATTAACTCTATTGTCAGTATTAACTCAAATTGTCCTTGTTAGGATTACAAGTCTTTTCTTTGATATATACTCCATTTTCAGTATTAACTCAAATTGTCCTTTTATGATTACAAGTCTTGCTTTGATATTTACTTCATTTTCAGTATTAACTCAAATTGTCCTGGTTTGGATTACAAGTCTTGCTTTGATATTTACTCCATTTTCAGTATTAACTGAAATTGTCCTTTTTAGGATTATAAGTCTTGCCTTGATATTAACTCCATTTTCAGTATTAACTCAAATTGTCCTTTTTAGGATTACAAGTCTGTCTTTGATATTTACTCCATTTTCAGTATTAACTCAAATTGTCCTTGTTAGGATTACAAGTCTTGCTTTGATATTTTCTCCATTTTCTTTATTAACTCAAATTGTCCTTGTTAGGATTACAAGTCTTTCTTTGATATTATTCCATTTTCAGTATTAACTCAAATTGTCCTTGTTAGGATTACAAGTCTTGCTTTGATATTACTCAATTTTCAGTATTAACTCAAATTGTCCTTGTTAGGATTACAAGTCTTGCTTTGATATTTACTCCATTTTCAGTATTAACTTAAATTGTCCTTGTTAGGATTACAAGTCTTGCTTTGATATTTACTCCATTTTTAGTATAAACTCAAATTGTCCTCGTTATGATTACAAATCTCTCATTGATATTTACTCCATTTTCAGTATTAACCCAAATTGTCCTTTTATGATTGCAAGTCTTGTTATGATATTAACTCCATTTTTAGTATTAAATCAAATATTCCTTGTTCGGATTACAAATCTTGCTTTGATATTTACTCCATTTTCAGTATTAACTCAAATTGTCCTTTTTAGGATTACAAGTCTTGCTTTGATATTTACCCCCATTTTCAGTATTAACTCAAATTGTCCTTGTTAGGATTATAAGTCTTGCTTTGATATTAACTCCATTTTCAGTAATAAGTCAAATTGTCCTTGTTAGGATTACAAGTCCGGCTTTGATATTACTCCATTGACAGTATTAACTCAAATTGACCTTGTTAGGATTACAAGTCTTGCTTTGATATATTCTCCATTTTCAGTATTAAGTCAAATTGTCCTTGTTAGGATTACAAGTCTTGCTTTGATATTTTCTCCATTTTCTGTATTAACTCAAATTGTCCTTGTTAGGATTACAAGTGTTTCTTTGATATAATTCCATTTTCAGTATTAACTCAAATTGTCCTTGTTAGGATTACAAGTCTTGCTTTGATATTACTCAATTTTCAGTATTATCTCAAATTGTCCTTGTTAGGATTACAAGTCTTGCTTTGATATTTACTTCATTTTCAGTATTAACTCAAATTGTCTTTGTTAGGATTACAAGTCTTTTCTTTGATATATACTCCATTTTCAGTATTAACTCAAATTGTCCTTGTTAGGATTACCAATCTTGCTTTGATATTTACTCCATTTTCAGTATTAACTCAAATTGTTCTTGTTAGGATTACAAGTCTTGCTTTGATATTTTCTCCATTTTCTGTATTAATTCAAATAATCCTTGTTAGGATTACAATCTTGCTTTGATATTTACTTCATTTTCAGTATTAACTCAAATTGTCCTCATTAGGATTATAAGTCTTGCTTTGATATCTTCTCCATTTTCTGTATTAACTCAAATTGTCCTTGTTAGGATTACAAGTCTTGCTTTGATATTAACTCCATTTTCAGTATTAACTCAAATTGTCTTCGTTATGATTACAAATCTTGCTTTGATATTTACTCCATTTTCAGTATTAACTCAAATTGTCTTTGTTAGGATTACAAGTCTTGCTTTGATATTAACTCCATTTTCAGTATTTATTCAAATTGTCCTTGTTAGGATTACAAGTCTTGCTTTGATATTTACTCCATTTTCAGTATTAACTCAAATTGTCCTTTTTAGGATTACAAGTCTTGCTTTGATATTAACTCCATTTTCAGTATTAACTCAAATTGTCTTCGTTACGATTAAAAATCTTGCTTTGATATTTACTCCATTTTCAGTATTAACTCAAATTGTCCGTGTTAGGATTACAAATCTTGCTTCGATATTAACTCTATTGTCAGTATTAACTCAAATTGTCCTTGTTAGGATTACAAGTCTTTTCTTTGATATATCCTCCATTTTCAGTATTAACTCAAATTGTCCTTTTATGATTACAAATCTTGCTTTGATATTTACTCCATTTTCAGTATTAACTCAAATTGTTCTTGTTAGGATTACAAGTCTTGCTTTGATATTTACTCCATTTTCAGTATTAACTCAAATTGTCCTTATTAGGATTACAAGTCTTGCTTTGATATCTTCTCCATTTTCTGTATTAACTCAAATTGTCCTTGTTAGGATTACAAGTCTTGCTTTGATATTTACTTCATTTTCAGTATTAACTCAAATTGTCCTGGTTTGGATTACAAGTCTTGCTTTGATATTTACTCCATTTTCAGTATTAACTCAAACATTCCTTGTTAGGATTACAAGTCTTGCTTTGATAATTACTCCATTTTCAGTATTAACTGAAATTGTCCTTTTTAGGATTACAAGTCTTGCCTTGATATTAACTCCATTTTCAGTATTAACTCAAATTGTCCTTTTTAGGATTACAAGTCTGTCTTTGATATTTACTCCATTTTCAGTATTAACTCAAATTGTCCTTGTTAGGATTACAAGTCTTGCTTTGATATTTTCTCCATTTTCTGTATTAACTCAAATTGTCCTTGTTAGGATTACAAGTCTTTCTTTGATATTATTCCATTTTCAGTATTAACTCAAATTGTCCTTGTTAGGATTACAAGTCTTGCTTTGATATTACTCAATTTTCAGTATTAACTCAAATTGTCCTTGTTAGGATTACAAATCTTGCTTTGATATTTACTTCATTTTCAGTATTAACTCACATTGTCCTCATTAGGATTACAAGTCTTGCTTTGATATCTTTTCCATTTTCTGTATTAACTCAAATTGTCCTTGTTAGGATTACAAGTCTTGCTTTGATATTAACTCCATTTCAGTATTAACTCAAATTGTCTTCGTTAGGATTACAAATCTTGCTTTGATATTTACTCCATTTTCAGTATTAACTCAAATTGTCTTTGTTAGGATTATAAGTCTTGCTTTGATATTAACTCCATTTTCAGTATTTATTCAAATTGTCCTTGTTAGGATTACAAGTCTTGCTTTGATATTTACTCTATTTTCAGTATTAACTCAAATTGTCCTTTTTAGGATTACAAGTCTTGCTTTGATATTAACTCCATTTTCAGTATTGACTCAAATTGTCCTTGTTAGGATTACAAGTGTTTCTTTGATATATACTTCATTTTCAGTATTAACTCAAATTGTCCTTTTTAGGATTACAAGTCTTGCTTTGATATTAACTCCATTTTCAGTATTAACTCAAATTGTCTTCGTTACGATTAAAAATCTTGCTTTGATATTTACTTCATTTTCAGTATTAACTCAAATTGTCCGTGTTAGGATTACAAATCTTGCTTCGATATTAACTCTATTGTCAGTATTAACTCAAATTGTCCTTGTTAGGATTACAAGTCTTTTCTTTGATATATACTCCATTTTCAGTATTAACTCAAATTGTCCTTTTATGATTACAAATCTTGCTTTGATATTTACTCCATTTTCAGTATTAACTCAAATTGTTCTTGTTAGGATTACAAGTCTTGCTTTGATATTTTCTCCATTTTCTGTATTAATTCAAATAGTCCTTGTTAGGATTACAAGTCTTGCTTTGATATTTACTTCATTTTCAGTATTAACTCAAATTGTCCTTATTAGGATTACAAGTCTTGCTTTGATATCTTCTCCATTTTCTGTATTAACTCAAATTGTCCTTGTTAGGATTACAAGTCTCTCTTTGATATTTACTTCATTTTCAGTATTAACTGAAATATTCCTGGTTTGGATTACAAGTCTTGCTTTGATATTTACTCCATTTTCAGTATTAACTCAAATATTCCTTGTTAGGATTACAAGTCTTGCTTTGATATTTACTCCATTTTCAGTATTAACTGAAATTGTCCTTTTTAGGATTACAAGTCTGTCTTTGATATTTACTCCATTTTCAGTATTAACTCAAATTGTCCTTGTTAGGATTACAAGTCTTGCTTTGATATTTACCCCCATTTTCAGTATTAACTCAAATTGTCCTTGTTAGGATTATAAGTCTTGCTTTGATATTAACTCCATTTTCAGTATTAAGTCAAATTGTCCTTGTTAGGATTACAAGTCCGGCTTTGATATTACTCCATTTTCAGTATTAACTCAAATTGACCTTGTTAGGATTACAAGTCTTGCTTTGATATATACTCCATTTTCAGTATTAACTCAAATTGTCCTTGTTAGGATTACAAGTCTAGCTTTGATATATACTCCATTTTCAGTATTAAGTCAAATTGTCCTTGTTAGGATTACAAGTCTTGCTTTGATATTTTCTCCATTTTCTGTATTAACTCAAATTGTCCTTGTTAGGATTACAAGTATTTCTTTGATATAATTCCATTTTCAGTATTAACTCAAATTGTCCTTGTTAGGATTACAAGTCTTTCTTTGATATTACTCAATTTTCAGTATTATCTCAAATTGTCCTTGTTAGGATTACAAGTCTTGCTTTGATAATTACTCCATTTTCCATATTAACTCAAATTGTCCTTGTTAGGATTACAAGTCCCTCTTTGATATTTAGTCCATTTTCAGTATTAACTCAAATTGTCCTTGTTAGGATTACAAATCTTGCTTTGATATTTACTCCATTTTCAGTATTAACTCAAATTGTCCTTGTTAGGATTACAAATCTTGCTTTGATATTTACTCCATTTTCAGTATTAACTCAAATTGTCCTAGTTAGGATTACAAGTCTTGCTTTGATATTTACTTCATTTTCAGTATTAACTCAAATTGTCCTTTTAGGATTACAAGTCTTGCTTTGATATTTACTCTATTTTCAGTAGTAAGTCAAATTGTCCTTGTTAGGATTACAAGTCTTGCTTTGATATTAACTCCATTTTCAGTATTAACTCAAATTGTCCTTGTTAGGATTACAAATCTTGCTTTGATATTTTCTCCATTTTCTGTATTAATTCAAATTGTCCTTGTTAGGATTACAAGTCTTGCTTTGATATTTACTTCATTTTCAGTATTAACTCAAATTGTCCTTGTTAGGATTATAAGTCTTGCTTTGATATTTACCCCATTTTCAGTATTAACTGAAATCGTCCTCGTAGGATTACTATCTTTGATACTATATTTACTTTCAGTATTGACTCAATGTGTATTTTTGTGATTACAAATGTTACTTTGATGCTACATCAATTTTCATTACTAACTCAAACAATCCTTTTTAGGATTACAAAGGAAGTGGGTGTGGTGTAACGAGGTGCCCGTGGTGTAATGATTGTCATTTTAGGAAATGGGCATGGCGACATGAGTTCAAATTCTGGACCAGGTTAATTGCATTTCACATAGCACTAATACCCTTGGGATAGGTATGAATCCATTTATTCTCCTTCAGGTATGGGTAAATAGTAGGACAGACTGGGTTCTTCAGCCTTGGTGAGGTAGCTAGTCTAGGAGAAGGAAAACTCTAAATTCAAACCTGGTAAACCCTGCTTAAAAATTGACCTCGTGTCATATCTTGCCCGAGCGGAGGGGTTGGTAAATATAAAAAAAAAAAAGAAAGAAAAATCCTTTTAGGATTACAAGTCTTACTTTTTACTACATCCATTTTAAGATCAACTCAAACTGTCCTTTTTCGGATTACAAGTCTTTCTTTGCTACTACCTCCATTTTCAGTATTAACTCAAACTGTCCTTTCTAGGATGATAAGTCTTACTGTCCTACTTCATCCATTTTCAGTATCAAATCAAACTGTCCTTTTCAAGATACAAGTCTTATTTTGATACTACATCCATTTTAAGGATTAACCGAACTGTCCTTTTTAGGATTGCAAGTCTTGTTCTGATGCTACATCTAATTTTAGGAATAACTGAAACTATCATTTTTACATTACCATTCTTGCTTTGATACTACATACATTTTCATTATTAACTGGGAGTGTTCTTTTTAGGATGACAAGTCTTACTTTGCTACTACATACATTTTAAGGATTAACTCAAACTGTCCTTTTTAGGATTATAGGTCTTGCTTTGATACTACATCCATTTTCAGTAATATCTTAAACTGTCTTTTTTTAGGATTACATAAGTTACTATCCTACTACATCTAATTTCAGTATTAACGCAAACTCTCATTTTTAGGATTACAAGTCTTACTTTGATGCTCCATCCATTTTCATTATTAACTGAAACTATCCTTTTTAGGATTACAAGTCTTGCCTTAATAATACTTCCATTTGAAGTAAATAACTTAAACTTTTTAGCATTAGAAGTCTTGCTCTGATACTACATCCACTGTCAGTAGTAACTTAAACTGTACTTTTTTGGATTACATGTCTTGCTTTGTTACTACATCCATTTTCAGTAATAAAAGGATCATTAAATAAGTTTCCAGACTTTTTCGTATGGGCACTTTTATTGATATATAGCGTTTTGAGGATAACACTATTGTTTTTAGGCACAGAAATGAATTACGAAACTTTTCTTTAACACACAACAATGAAAGTTCTTTATTTGCAACATGGAATATGGTTTGCTTTTGGAAGCTGCAAGACTCGTGGTGTTTAGACTTGTTAGTTTTGGAGACGAAATGGCTTAGCGGGATGTTGAGATTGCAGCGTGTTGTTGGACGTGTGAGGGATGTATTTAAAGTCACCGTGTAGTTTTGTATCTGGTTTTTGGAGGAGAGTCTGCGATATCTCCATGTTGTCGAGAGCGGAGTTACGCTCGGATTGACATAGTCAATTTTTGGGGTGACATGAAGTGGTGCCTGTGGAAGGCATGCTGAATGTTTCTAATTTATGTTCAACTGGGATTCCTCGTAAAGAATCCATAAATTAGATGGTTCCCTCGTTGAGTGTCCATATTGCTGCTGCTAGTGTTAAAGCCACAGTGAGATGTCCACACTGGGTGGCTTGTTTAGCTAAAAAGCATCGCTAAACAGGGACGACCAGAGGCACGTCTGTTCTGGTTGCCGTCTCAAGCTGAAGAGACTGGATTTGGCCGCTCACCCGTTTTGCTAGCCGGAAATGAAGGTCTGGCCTGAATAGGATAAGTCATCCTGATTGGGTGAAATTCAGTGTTGAATTAAATTGCGCGCCAAAACAAAATACGAGATTTTCCTCTTCTCTACAGATAGTACACACATGAAACTCTAGTCCCCTTCAAAGTAATCTCCTGCAGCTGCAATGCATTTGTTGTATCATTCTAACAACTTCTGGAAGGCCCCATGGAAGTCCTCTTGTGTGAGCGTGTCAATGACCTTCTCCTCAATTGTTTCATAACAATACCTTCTGAGCTTTGGAAGTAACCCAAAGTCACAGGGAGCTAGGTCTAGACTATAGGGAGGGTGAGGAACTGTCTTGATGCCCATCTTGGTCAAATAGTCTGTGACAAGGATGGAGTTGTGGACTGGTGTATTGTCCTGGTGGAAATGCCACTGACCCGATTTGAAGAGTGCTTGCCTCTTCCGATGGAATCTCTTTCTGAACTCCCTTAAAACCTCAACATAGTAACCCTAACCCCAACCCTTTGGCCAATCAACCCTGGTGTATTGACTTCTTTTCTCCTCCCACACCTCTCATCAACCCTCACAGACTCCCTGCCTTCCTTGAATCTCTTATGCCACTCAAAAACTGATGCTCGATTCATGCAAGATGGTTAAAAAGCAGTCTGAAGTATTCCATATGTTGCTGTGGCATTTTTTCCAAGTTTAAAACAGAATTTTATTGCATATCGTTATTCCTCACTACCAGATTGCATTTTTGAAATTCACCAGCTGTGACAATCAGGCTTTATTAAGGTGTATTCCAATTGCTGCTGTAGCTGTTCATTTGAACCTGAAATCATAAAAATTAGTCAGTCGTCTCATAAGATGTATAGCAATAACATAGTGAATTTTCAAGAGTCTATGACAATTTTAAATGCCTGTACAAAAAAAGTCTGGAAACTTATTGAATGCACCACATAACTCAAACTGTCTGTCTTAGGATTGCAAGTCTTACATTGCTACTACCTCCATTTTAAGGATTAACTCAAACTGTCCTTTTTAGGATTACAAGTCTTGCCTTGATACTACCTCGTCGCAGTTTTTATTGACAACTGAGGTAAACCCTAAATAATCATCACTATCCCTTTTTGTTAAGTTGAGACATTTCCATCTTTTGTGGAATAGAGACGTTTTGGAGCTGAATAATTCTGACAGTAATTTAACTGTTTCTGAAAAGCCAAGTTCGCAAGTTTTTTTTGGTAAGATATAATCTACAAACTTATTGTGTTCCACAGTTCCTAGCTTTCGTAGAAGTAGTCGGACTTTTTTTGTATCAGTCAAATTGGCACAGTTGGTAATATAGATATCTTCATATCTTCCGTAATATGTCTGAAAGGTCTTATCCTCATCTGGTGCATAGGAAAATGTTTGAGTGCATTCCACACTGCATTTTGAGTGAAAATAGTAGTACTATCTGTAGGGTAGTTATTACTTAGACTTTTAAAAAGTGCTTCTTGTTGTTTTTACAATTCAAGGAAGAACCGTTGCTGTTTCTCCTCGTTTTTTAAGATTCTTTCTGAAGTTGATGGAGTTTTTCCTCATTTTTTTTATTGAGACTCCATTTGTGCAAACATTTCTTTAAGGTCTTCCATGTTTTTTTTAGACTTAAAAAAAAAATTTCTATTTCAAAAAATCTTTTTTTTTCTCTAGAGGGGGGGGGATTTTTTTTTTTCCTTCAGTAAATATCCCCAGAAATCAAGAATAATTACTGTGTGTGTGTGTGATTTTTATACAACACAAAACAGTAAATGCCAAATTAAATTTTTCTCCATCCATTTTCAGTTTTAACTTAAACTGTTTTTTTTTAGGATAGCAAGTTTTATTTTGAAACTTCATTTATCTCATGGATTATCTCAAACTGTCCTTTTTAGGATTACAAGTCTTACTTTGATACAACATCCATTTTAAGAATTAACTCAAACTATCCTTTTCAGGACTATAAATCTTACTTTACTACTAATTATATTTTAAGGATTAACTCAAACCATCTTTTTTAAGATTACAAGTCTTGCTTTGTTATTAACTCGATTTTTAGTAATAACTCAAACTGTTCTTTTTAGGATTACATGCCTTACTTTGCTAATACATCCATTTTAAGGATTAGCTCAAGCTGTCCTTTTTTGAATTAATTGTCCTTCTTTGATAGTATATCCATTGTCAATATCAACTGAAACTGTCTTTTTTAGGATTATATATGTCTAACTTTGATACTACTTCCCTTTTTTTTAGTATCAACTCAAACTGTTCTTTCTAGGATTACAAGTCTTGCTTTGATACTTCATCCATTTTCAGTAATAACTCTATCATTTTCAGGATTACAAATCTTAATTTGTTACAACATCCATTTTATGGATTGACTGAAACTATCCTTTTTAGGATTAGAAATCTTACTGCGATACTACATCTATTTTAAGGAATAACTCAAACTCCTTTTTAGGATTACAAGTCTTACTTTGATACTACATCCATTTTCAGTTGTAACTTTTGAGGATTACATGTCTCACCATGACTCTGCAGTTATCAGGTTACAACAAATCTTATCTCCTCTCAACTGCCATTTTCAGAGTAGTTAATTCTTTAACATCATGAGAATTATGACTTTACAACCAGCTGGATGTGATGGGTGCTTGAACAAAGGACCAGTCTATGTGCAAACGATATTAGTCAGACTATTATTGACTCTTCGAAGCTAACATTGACGAAACTTTTGGTTAACTGCTGAATCAATTAATAGGATGTTGATCAGCCTACTTCTGTAATCCTACCTGACCAACTCTGAATGTTTACAGATTCCTGGCCACATAGATATGCCAGCGACTTGTCCAAGATCCTCTTGACTCGCTGTATCCTAGAATTATTACACAGCTGAGTCTACACTTTCTAGCCAATATAAACAAATTCTCTGTGTATTATCAGCCAAATAACAATTGGCATTTTAAACTTATCCTAGTGGCCACAGTATAAATTTATCGTTCCTGTTTAGCCCTTGGCCAGCTGGTATTCATGGCTGGTGGCCAAACAATGACAAGCATTGATTCACATTGCATTTAGTCGTAATCTATGACTAGCAGGGTCATCTGGCAATTTGCTGGGAGACTGAATTAATGATTAGCATAGTTCTCAAGTCTTGACTCATGGATGACCTCCCCTTCCCTTAATTCACACTATAAAAAAGACCTTATGTCAAATCCTGTCTGGTGGGAGGTATGGATAAATACCATCATTTAAAACTTACCCTCTTGCCTTTTGTCATCCTTACATAGTCTGTGTCACATTACACATTTATAAAAGTTTGCGAGATCGATGTATTTCTCAGTCCCTCAACAGAACCATCTTTCATGTGGCCTGTCTGATGATGAGCTATATCTAATGTGGCTCACCTGATGATGGGCAATGTCTCATGCCGCATGTTTGATGATGAGTTATGTCTCATGTGGCCTGCTTCTTGCAAAAAGTTGCCCATACCTGTATGATGTTCAGTTGAAAGTAGGATACGTTTGGCATAATAATTAATACTTTGATGCCTTGTGTTTTGCTGGTTTTGTTAATTTTTGCAAATTTTGCTGTAAGATTTCTTGCTTTAGTAAACCAAAATTTTGTGGGTATATTTTAAAAATGAAGTTCTCCCATAAATCAATTGGTGGAAAAAATGGTGCCTTTTAGTGTCCTTGAACAGTCCAGTTTATAGAAAACTTTTAAATCTTTGATTTATTTTTAAGCATAAGATATGTAAATTTTAAATTCTGAAATACTTGGCTGCAATGGATAAAAATGTAAGGGAGATAACTCCTCAGTATATTTCTTCAGTTATTGAACTTGTCGAGTGAAAAAATACAACGTATAAATAATGTACTAAACCTCGCGAAAGGCCTTGTCAGCGATGCTTACAATATGCTGACTATATTCCCTGTTGAGTAGTACCCCCCCTAAAAATAAGGTGTCCAAGGTATGACACTAAATTGCATCTGATGATAAGAATCCAGTTCCAGAGATTCAGTGAGTTTGAAGTACCCCTTCATTGCTATTACTCAAAAGTCCATTCAAACCCGGAGTGGTAGTATTTATTTGGGGACCGTCCATGGGTCAAATAGAACCGTTTAAAATTATTAGTATTAGAATACTTGCATGCAGCATAACGGTAAACAGAAAAAAGCTGATGTAGATTTCACTAACGTTATTATTTAAGATATTTTTAAATCTATATAAAACAGGATTATTTTTACCTTTTCATCTTTTTGATCTTTAAGTGAAAGCAAATGAAATATTAAAGTACATTCTACCCTTCTCTTGGAAGAAACAGGATCAGAAGCAAGGGACAAATTACCAAGTTTGAGGAAAATATTTGTCACAAAATCTGTTCTGATTTATATACAATTGTATTCCTTTCTAATATTAATAATTTTCAAACTGATCTATTTATGCAATCATCCAATCCTTCTGCACCAGCAAGTTGTGACACAAGGCCAATATTTTAGAGAATTTAGATGAGTTTAAATTCAGAGTATTCATTCTCCTTGCATGGTTGCCATACTTTAGTAAAAGAGCCTGGTCTGCCCTACTATTTATTCACAGCTGGAGGTATACTAGTTGGGTGAATATATTTTCCAAGACTATTAGCACTATATGAAATGCAAACAGCCTCCTTCGGGATTTGATCTGGGGTCGCCTTGTCCATTATCTACAAAGATAACCATTACACAACAAGCGCCTTAATCTGTTTGACTCATAGATGGGACCCTCACAGGTATTCCCATTCCGAGTCAGAGTAGACCTGTGTCTAATGGCGACTAAGTAATGACTCTACACTCCCAGAACTGGAGCCTCACCACTGGAGGATTACAGCGTGTGCCCTATTACTTTTGTCATACTTTAGCATGCGTTATGTTTCGTTATGAGTCTTTTCGTAAATCAATCAACTTGTGGAAATGGAATAGTGTGAACTTTGGTATTGACGAATTAAAGTTCTGTCTTCGTATATTTGTCGCGTATCTGAGTACCAAAACTCACCGCATCAATTATTTAAGTGTGAGGAACACGATTCAGACACTTGCAGCAGAGTAAGTTAATTATAGTTCAATATTACCTCGTGCTAAACAATGTAAAACAATTCACGGCATTTTAACCTCAACATATCTATTGCTTCAGCAAATTTTAGTTAAAGGAATACAGGAATGACATCAAATTCTGAAAGAAAACGTTGTGGAGAAAAGTCCTATCATACAGTTGAAGAGTCTTTTGGTATAAGTTAGGAGTTCTTGATAGAATGGAAATAGTTGTGTGAAGACATGTCAAAGTATGGTATTGACCCGAGGTTTGTTGGGGCGAAAGTTCCTCTGTTGGAGAAACGTACATATGTGTACATGCTTCTTGTCGTCGCCACAGTAACAGAATATTATATATATATATAAAGGATATATATATATATTGTCATCCACAGACAGACTGTTTCGTTCTATCCGAACTCTTCAGTGTGGCTAGACACGCAGGACGCTCGAAGCCGGGATCGAAACCCGTCCAACTTTACGTTAGACTAAGTTCCGTCAATAATGAGGGGGATGCTCATCCTCACTATTGTAGTAATATGTTGTAGTAAGAATAGGTAATAACAGAACCAGACTGCGAAGCGGTTAATAATACGTTAATTCTCGGAGGTGTGGAAGCCTGGTAAAGTTACATCCGGTTGCCGTGTGGGCAGAGGTGAATGTTTATTTTGGGTGATACTACAAGAACAACTATCTTAACATTAATTTAACTAGTTTTATTTCCTGACTCAAAACATAATATAATAATCTATTCACCACAACATCACAATTATTCTGACAATCTTTCGCATTATAATCACTAAAACAAGTCAAGTCAGTCGTTCAACGTTCAATGAGTATCGTCCCCTTAGCATAATGGCTAAAGTGTTAGACTGCAGCCTCAAAGTAAGCAAGTTCAAATTTCAGTCGCGTTATTATGTTCACTTTTTGACTAATACCGTTATGAAAGGTATGAACCTTCTTATTCCCTGCCCCCATGTGACATGGGTTAGATAGTGTCACTGCTGTTATTCTACAAAGATGGTTTTGGTATTAAATAATTCATAAAAGTTGATATGCCATTAAACAAAGAAACCAAACCAATAAAATGAAAAATAAGAAAGTATTGAAAGTTAAATCAGAAAAAATGAATTTAACCAAAGAAACCAAAACATAATTCTCGTTTCTGGTCTGCCTCGTTTGACATCTGTCATAACGTAAAAGTTATGTAGCGTAAATTTCATATACATACACAAACATCGCACTCACATTTTTAAACCAATCAACAAACATTAGAACATTCTAGAAAAAAAGGATCCAAACTACAACATACAAAATTCGCACCCATAGATTTTTTAACCAATCAGGTACTTCCCCCCCCCCAAAAAAAACATTCATACCCGTTTTGATCCTCTTAAGAGTTATAAAAAGAAAGCGATTGACCAATTCAACAGAGATCTCGCCGCTAACAACAAGGAACCTATGTTACGCTACTGGACTGCTCCCTCACCCACCAAAACACGAGAGACGCCACGCTATCTCGCAAAAACATTGCCATTTCCACTTACACTAAAGGCGAAATCGACAACAACAACGCTGTGAGTTCTTTGGTACATATTCCCACTGAATAATAAACCTTTATTTTATAGTTATTCAGATTTTGTTTTTGTTTTGTTCGGGAAATTACTTGCGAGGAACACGTACTGCCTCCAAACTTTATTTTATACTTGTGACACATCTCGCAAATATAACCCGACAGTTATAATGAATTGGTACATGTGAATTAAGTTCACAGAGATAAGAAGAAAATTAAAAAAAGGTGATCTTGATGAATAAAAGATTAAAATTTGGCCTCAGAAATGTAGGAATAAGTGAGTGGTTTAAAGTTATGTGAGATAAAACAAGTTAAAACATTAAAAGATACAGCACAACTGTAACGTTAAACATGAAGGAGTTATGAAAAAAAAAAATGAAGTTAAAGACGAAGCAGTTTAGATTTTTGAGTTTTTAAGGCAAATTTAACTAATAAAGAGAAAGAATTCTGCAGAATAAGAAAGACTTAAAAATGACGAATCTAAAAAAAAAAAGTACGTATTATAGTAATACCCCCACCCACCAAATATGTCTACAATTTCTTTTTTTTTAAAATTAAAATATAACCGTGAATTTTTTTTCATGAGAGAGAGAGAGAGAGAGAGAGAGAGAGAGAGAGAGATATGAATTTAAGAATAAATATATTTTTGGCTGTATTAGAACGATTTCAAAAACTGTCAGCCGCACTGGTAGTACCTGTAAGTTCTATGGGTGTGATAGAACTGTTCAACCATTTACAAAGGATTATTATTTTTAGTTATTTCAAACCATACAGCTGTGTGCAAATTATTTATATTAGATAGGAATACCTGATAAATGAAATTTCTTGTGCTAGATAATGAATAGGTTGTCTATTTTGTAAAGCAAGTATAGAATTCAAAACATATGAATTCAAAAATTAACTGGTAGTTCGTTGGAAGATTCATGGAAAATAACCTGTGATATGATCGACAAGATTTGACACTTGGCCGACCTTTTTAGCAGTTCTCTGATTGGTTGGTTCAGTCGTAAGAACGGGTCAGTTAAGTAGAGTAAAGGAAAGTAGTTCGGGGTGTCGTAACGAACAGCTATTTCTCCAGCTGTACGGTTGACGTGGGAATTTAGGTGAATAAAGACGTTGAAAATCAAAGTCTTATAGTCCAGTTGTAAGAACAGAAGCGGACACGGAGACCAAGATAATCCCAATACAACCTGAATAAGTCTCAGATAGGTTTGGTTTCTTCGTTTAATGGCATATCAACTCTTTTTAGGTTATTTAATGCCAAAGCCATTCTCCTAGAAGAACAGTAGTGGTACTATTTAACCTGCCGCGACCGGCCGACAAACCCTTGCCGCGACCTGCCGATAAACCTAAAACATATCAAATTACACGCCCGAGTTAGGACGATTATATCCGAGTACGACCGGAACTGACTAAGCCCTTTTTTCTTGCTAACGACCTTGACATCTAGTTATAGCTAAAAGAAAAGGGAGAATTAAAATTAATAACATTCACAAAACACTTCGGCCAAAAATTACCTGATAAGACTTGAACTAATAGTCGTCGCCAGCCTATAGCAGGTTAGGAAAATACTTTACGGCTACACTCATTTTTTATCAAAGAATTTTATATCCACGCGGCTGGAGCTGTGTGTCACAGCACCTTCGTAATATCAGCAAGCCCTTTTCAACCCTCGTTGGCACGCTCCTAGCGAAGCTCATTAAGGAGGAATCCTGCATTCTGTGCGGTCGCATTCACCTTAACTTCCGACGTTGATCCCACTTCTCGTGGTAGATCCCCTTTTTTTTCCCACCTACATAGGTATGCACAAAGGTCCTTTTTAGGACCATAAGAGGTCTCTGTCTGCGGGTCAGAGCATCTCTGACTGGTCAGTAATGATCAGTCGAAGTAGACGGCCAGGCGGCAAACACGAAGACGGATTCTAAGACCAACCGGTCTTAACTCTCACTCGGTTCCGATAGTCCGATAAGCTGCGCAGCGCTAATGGCACGGTCCAGCCTTTAGCTACTCCTTCGCTATCTGCGCAGCGCTAAGATAACGCCCATCTTAGCCTCGGCCTTCTGGCCTGTCCGCTCGACAGCTCGGCTTTGACCCGACAAAGCCTTCGCTGCTGTCCGCTCGTCCGCACGGCTTTGACCCGACAAAGCCTTCGTTCCCGTCAGCTCGCCCGCACGGCTTTGACCCGACAAAGCTTTCGCTCTCGTCCGCTCGTTCGCACGGCTTTAACCCGACAAAGCCTTCGCTGCTGTCCGCTCGTTCGCACGGCTTTAACCCGACAAAGCCTTCGTTCTCGTTCGCTCATCCGCACGGCTTGGGACCCGACAAAGCCTTCGCACTAGTCCGCTCGTCCGCACGGCTTTGACCCGACAAAGCCTTCGCTCTCGTCCGCTCGTCCGCACGGCTTTGAGACGACAAAGCCTTCACTCCCGTCCGATACGTCCGCACGGCTAGGGGGCCCAGCAAGGCCCTAGCCTTTCCTCGACCTCGACGCTCTTGCAAGGTACAACGCAGTCCACGTAACGACTCGCTGTTACGGACGGTTCTACCACTGCAACACCTGACTCACGTACGACCCGTCGTACGAGTCAACAACCCGATCGACACACCCTTGGTTAACCACAACATACCGTCACAACCAGGGATATCGATCTACCAACCTCGACCGACCATCTAGCTGTACTCAACGACCAGCACCGACCATCCAGCTGTACCCAACGACCAGCATCGACCATTTAGCTGTACTCAACGACCAGCACCGACCATCTAGCTGTACCCAACGACCAGCACCGACCATCTAGCTGAACTCAACGACTCGACCGACCTCAGCTTACCAGCATCCAACATCTAGCTGTACTCAACGACTCGACCTACGCCAGCGACCCTCGTCGAACGCCCAACTGCGAACACATACAACCGCCACGGACATTTACATTCACACTTGTAAATACGACGAAATAAATTGTCATTTGTAATTATCATTATCTCACCTTTGTTCCTTCATATTGCTTTGGCTGTTCTCATTCACATAAATTCATTTGCGGGGTCGACATACTTATAGGCCCCGCAACAAGTGGTGACCCCGAACGTGAATACAGACAGAGCAATGGAGGGCAGCGGTGAGTCCGATACATTAATGGCAAACGTCACCGTGGCGTTGCCAACGTACAATCCAGATGTACATTCCTGGTTCCAAGTCGAAACCATCTTCCTCATGCTGAGGATAAGATCCCAGCGCATCAAAGTAGCCAACTTGATGCAGAAATTGCCACCAGACGTTATCAGCCGGATTACGGATGCTCTCGCTGAACTCCCAGAGAAAAAACCCTACGACTACCTTAAGGACATAATCCTTAAACGTACAGGCCGCTCTGAAGAAGAAAGAATCCGGGACGTCCTTCAAAACATCACGATCGGAGACAGGACACCAGCCCAACTTTTAAGATTCATGAAGAGTCAGTTAGGCTCGAAGCATGTCTCAGAGACCGTCCTGCGAACCCTATGGATGGAGCGACTACCATCATGGGTCTCGCAAATAATTGCTCCAATGTCCCGATCCACCGCATTGGACGACTTGGCCGACTCCGCTGATTTGGTGTTCGAACGATCCAACAACATCACCTCTGTCCAGGCACCAACATCGGAGTCGCAAACAACAAAAGAGCTGCGAGCCATGAAAAAAATGATGGCAGACCTGCAAAAACAACTTCACGAGATGAAGGTCACCCGACGACAGAGGCCAAGGGATAGGACGCATAGTCGCCATCGACGCCCTCGAACCCCTAGTAATCACCGGACCAACGACGAAGACATTTGCTGGTATCATCAGACATTTGGAGACCAAGCAAAGAAATGCAGGCCGTACTGCAAATTCACGTCGGCCCAGGAAAACTAGGAAACCGGAGGGTAACGACGACGAACCCATCCGGTAACGAACTAAAGACATGTCGTCTCTTCTATATATGGGACCGGAGGAATAAAATAAAATTCCTTGTAGACACGGGTGCAGCCATCAGCGTCATACCTCACACAATTGACCCATCCGCTAGGCCCACCCCACTCAAACTACAAGCAGCCAACGGTTCCACTATAGACACGTACGGTGGAAAAACGCTCTCTCTAAACATTGGCATGCGGCGTGACTACACTTGGACCTTCACGTTGGCCAACGTCAAAATACCAATCCTCGGCGCAGACTTCCTGGAGCACTACGAACTATCGGTTCACATGAACCCACGAACATTGTCGGATACCTTGACGAACCTCCACGTCATAGGGACGCCAGCACGACACAGCACCACGGGGATCGGAATCGCAGCATGCCATGGCCAGGATTACGTGGACATCCTGAATCAGTTCGTGGATATAACACAACCATTCAAATCCACTGATTCGGGTGTCCACCAAACGCAACACCACATCAAAACGAGTGGTCCACCAGCACACTCCCAACCCAGACGACTCGCGCCACACAAACTGGCTTATGCTAAAGAGCAGTTTGAACAGATGCTAAACGACGGCATCATACGACCCTCGGACAGCCCCTACGCTTCACCTCTACACCTGGTACCGAAACCTGGAAACAAGGAGTTCCGGATATGCGTCGATTACAGGAAACTGAACGCCTCCACAGTTCCTGATCGATATCCGGTACCCCACATCCACGATTTTGCTTCCGGACTGCAGGGTTCTCGTATCTTCTCGAAAATAGACCTTACGAAGGCATACCATCAGATCCCTGTAGCTCCGGAAGACATCCCAAAAACAGCAGTTACGACACCGTTTGGCCTGTATGAATTCCTAAAAATGCCATTCGGTCTACGTAACGCGGCACAAACCTTCCAACGCTTGATGGACGAAGTCCTGCGTGGTCTACCCTATGTATATGCGTACATCGACGATATCCTGGTAGCCAGCAAAGACGATGATTCTCACAAACAACACCTACGTGAAGTGTTCAGACGACTTTCACATTACGGATTACGTCTGAACCTTGACAAGTGTGTTTTCGGGGCGCCCAGCATCGAATTCCTTGGACACAACACCGATGCTGAGGGAATAACCCCTCTACCAACGAAGATCAGTGCAATCCAGGATTTTCCAACGCCGACGTCAATGAAACAGCTGCGACGTTTCATTGGAATGATAAACTTCTACAGAAGGTTCATCCCAAAGTGTTCCACTATTCTCCAACCTCTTACGAACTTACTACAGAGGAAGAATAGGAACATTTCACTAGAAACAGACGCTCTTCACGCATTCAACGCCGCAAAGACCGCGCTGGTGAACTTCACCAAACTCTCGTACATTAAGGACGACCCAAAAACGCATCTCGCCCTTACGACTGACGCATCAGACGCCGGAGTAGGAGCTGTAGTTGAACAGGAATACGACTCCCAACGCAAACCAGTCGCATTCTTTTCGGCCAAGCTTTCACCAGCACAGAGAAGGTACAGTACCTTTTCACGAGAGTTGCTGGCCATATACTTGGCCGTCAAGCATTTTAGACACCTCCTAGAAGGCAGAGACTTCGTGATCTACACAGACCACAAACCACTGACGACAGCAATGAGAACTAACTCCGACAAGTACACAGCTCGGGAAATTCGACATCTCGATTACTTGTCACAGTTTTCCACCGACATACGTCACGTCAAGGGGAAGGATAACACGGTCGCAGACACTTTATCCCGGACAGATATCCACGCTCTGGATAACGATGTTCTGAGTCAGGATTTAATCGCGAAAGAACAAAAATCCGACTCAACATTACAAGAGGTGAAAGCGAACACCTCCCTGAAACTTCAGGAGTTCCCAGTACCTCTCAGCGACGGAAGACTGTACTGCGACATCAGCCAGGCCAACCCAAGGCCCTACGTCCCCCCGGCATTACGAAAACAAGTATTTCGACACTTACACGGATTGTCACACCCGAGTAAACGTGCGACCGTCAAACTCATTACTGAACGCTTCGTCTGGCCCAACATGAACACAGACATCCGCGAATGGGTCTCTACGTGTCTAAAATGCCAGCAGTATAAAATCCACCGGCACACAAAATCTCCTATTGGCACCTTCAGCAGTCCTGACGCACGTTTTTCCCACTTACACATCGACCTGGTCGGACCAATGCCAATGTGTCAGGACTACCAATATCTATTGACGGTGGTGGACCGCTTCTCACGATGGCCCACTGCTGTGCCTATCAAGGACATCTCAGCAAGCACTGTTGCCAAGACCATTCTGAAAGAATGGATAAGTACGTTTGGTACACCTCAAGTCATCACAACCGATAGAGGAGCACAGTTCCAATCATCCCTCTTTCAGGAATTCTCAAACCTACTCGGCGTCAAACACATAAAAACGACTGCTAACCACCCACAGGCTAACGGCCTTGTTGAGAGGTTCCACAGATCTTTAAAAACCTCTTTGGCCGCTAGAACTGACTCAACAAACTGGGTGGATGAATTGCCTCTGACCCTCCTCGCATGGAGAAACACTGTCAAGGAAGACATTGGATGTTCGCCTGCCGAACTTGTTTTCGGCACACCGCTCTCACTCCCGGGTGAATATTTCAACGACTCCCTCGACACAGCTTCAAAGCCATCAACCCCGTTCATCCAGGAGCTCCGCCACAAGATGGCACGTTTAAAATATACTCCTCCTCGACAGCAACAGACAGGCACATTCATACCACAACATCTCCGGGACTGTAAGTACGTTTTCGTACGAAACGACACCGTAAGAAAACCGCTCACACCAGCTTACCAAGGTCCATATAAAGTGATACGACACTCCAACAAACACATCACGATTAGGCGCGGTAACACGACCGATACTGTTTCTATCGACAGGACTAAACCAGCGTTTTTGGAGAACCAACACCCCACCGAATCAACGACACCTTCTTCCGAAAGTACTCCAACGCCATCACGTCAGCAAACCCGATCTGGAAGGAAGGTCACTTTCCCTAGCAACCTACGGACCGATTATTACTACTAATTGATGGCCGATCAATTATCTAGGGAGACCGGCCGACAAACCCTTGCCGCGACCTGCCGATAAACCTAAAACATATCAAATTACACGCCCGAGTTAGGACGATTATATCCGAGTACGACCGGAACTGACTAAGCCCTTTTTTTCTTGCTAACGACCTTGACATCTAGTTATAGCTAAAAGAAAAGGGAGAATTAAAATTAATAACATTCACAAAACACTTCGGCCAAAAATTACCTGATAAGACTTGAACTAATAGTCGTCGCCAGCCTATAGCAGGTCAGGAAAATACTTTACGGCTACACTCATTTTTTATCAAAGAATTTTATATCCACGCGGCTGGAGCTGTGTGTCACAGCACCTTCGTAATATCAGCAAGCCCTTTTCAACCCTCGTTGGCACGCTCCTAGCGAAGCTCATTAAGGAGGAATCCTGCATTCTGTGCGGTCGCATTCACCTTAACTTCCGACGTTGATCCCACTTCTCGTGGTAGATCCCCTTTTTTTTCCCACCTACATAGGTATGCACAAAGGTCCTTTTTAGGACCATAAGAGGTCTCTGTCTGCGGGTCAGAGCATCTCTGACTGGTCAGTAATGATCAGTCGAAGTAGACGGCCAGGCGGCAAACACGAAGACGGATTCTAAGACCAACCGGTCTTAACTCTCACTCGGTTCCGATAGTCCGATAAGCTGCGCAGCGCTAATGGCACGGTCCAGCCTTTAGCTACTCCTTCGCTATCTGCGCAGCGCTAAGATAACGCCCATCTTAGCCTCGGCCTTCTGGCCTGTCCGCTCGTCAGCTCGGCTTTGACCCGACAAAGCCTTCGCTGCTGTCCGCTCGTTCGCACGGCTTTAACCCGACAAAGCCTTCGCCCTCGTCCGCTCGCTCGCACGGCTTTAACCCGACAAAGCCTTCGCTCTCGTCCGCTCGTCCGCACGGCTTTGCCCCGACAAAGCCTTCGCTGCTGTCCGCTCGTCCGTTCGGCTTTGACCCGACAAAGCCTTCGTTCTCGTCCGCACGGCTTTGCCCCGACAAAGCCTTCATTCCCGTCCGCTCGCCCGCACGGCTTTGACCCGACAAAGCCTTCGCTCTTGTCCGCTCGTCCGCACGGCTTTGCCCCGACAAAGCCTTCGTTCCCGTCCGCTTGTCCGCACGGCTTTGACGCGACAAAGCCTTCGCTCTCGTCCGCTCGTTCGCACGGCTTTGACGCGGCAAAGCTTTCGTTCCCGTCCGATACGTCCGCACGGCTAGGGGGCCCAGCAAGGCCCTAGCCTTTCCTCGACCTCGACGCTCTTGCAAGGTACAACGCAGTCCACGTAACGACTTGCTGTTACGGACGGTTCTACCACTGCAACACCTGACTCACGTACGACCCGTCGTACGAGTCAACAACCCGATCGACACACCCTTGGTTAACCACAACATACCGTCACAACCAGGGATATCGATCTACCAACCTCGATCGACCATCTGGCTGTACCCAACGACCAGCACCGACCATCTAGCTGAACTCAACGACTCGACCGACCTCAGCTTACCAGCATCCAACGTCTAGCTGTACTCAACGACTCGACCTACGCCAGCGACCCTCATCGAACGCCCAACTGCGAAACACATACAACCGCCACGGACATTTACATTCACGCTTGTAAATACGACGAAATAAATTGTCATTTGTAATTATCATTATCTCACCTTTGTTCCTTCATATTGCTTTGGCTGTTCTCATTCACATAAATTCATTTGCGGGGTCGACATAATTATCGGCTCCGCAACAAACCCATAGCTGGGGGGGATAAGGGGGTTCATACCTTTCCCAGGGGTATTTGCCCGAAAGTGAACGTAATAGCGCGACTGGAGTACGAACTCGCGTACTACGATTCTGCAGTCCATCGCTTTAAACATTACACGAAGAGGACACTCCCAAGTCTCAGATAGAAGACCACAACACTTGAAACCATGTAACTTTAAGCAAACAAATGAGATTTATCAAATTGCTTAAAAATAGTTACCGTACAAACTATTCGCTTAAAATTCACATATATTTAGTATTAAATAACAAATGAGAGTTGATATGCCATTAAACACCAACTGAAGACCTCCAAAGATAAATATGAATAAATAATTGAAAAAAAATATATCAATATCATTTGTTTTCTAAAAAGATCATCTCATAGAAATTCAAATCTACTCATGATTTTTTTCATGGCTAATAACTAGTATGTGTGTGTGTTGGAGAGAGAGAGTGAGAGAGAGAGAGAGAGAGAGAGAGAGAGTGAGTGATATTTTTTGCTGTATTGGAAAGGTGGGTATTAGAATTAAGATTTTTAGAAAATCTATATAATTTTGTTTAGTTCATAAAAAATCATCTCATCGAAAGTCAAATATGACTGTCTTATTTTTTTCACAAGTAATAATTTGTATAGTATTAAGATTGGGGCGCCTCAGGTGGTATAATGGTTAGCAACCTAGACTAGAAAACCTTCACGGGTGAGTTGAGGTTCAGTAAGTGCTTCATTCATACGCTCTTGTGCCACATCTAAGCAAAAATCTTAGTAAATTACTACACGTGCCTGTGGTGCCTTGGGTGGGGTAATGGTTAGCAACGTAGATTTGAAAACCTTCTCGTGTGAGTTAGAGTCACACTGAGTGCCTCATTCATACAGCCTTGGGACACATCCAAGTAAAAAGCTTTGTAAATTACTAAATTACACGTGCCTAACATTCCAGGGCTCATTTTCGAACTTGATGGGTTAAAGTTAATCGCCTAGTCCCAGGAGGGAGGAGGGGGCTTCCTCTCAGACCGTACCAACTTCGTTCATGCCCCACTCTATTATAAAATGACTTCATGTCAAATTTAAACCCTTACACGTGTCTGTGCACACCATTCTTGTTTCATAGCAATCTTCATAGTTATCAGTGGATTTATAGAATACACCGACTGCATATCTGCAGGCGGGTAAGACCCCCAACAAGTGTCCTAGATATGACATTAAACCATCTGAAAGCTACAGTAATACTGGAGTTTTGGGGAATGTGGAGTACCTCTTCATTGCCATTGCTCCCAGGTCCACTCTGGCCCTGAGTGGTAACATCTGATAGGATCTTATCTATGGGTTAAATAGAACAGTTTGACATTTAAGCTGAGTACAAACAAATGACTTATGCTAAATTAAATTGCGTGAAATAGAACTGTTTGATCACTTAACTGTGTGTAAACAAATGGTTGATGTTTAATTGAATTGTTAGTAATACATAGCAATACTTGGAGTCATTTTACTTTGTTGACTTATGCTTACAAATCATATCTAATATATATATATGTATGAACAAGATTTGGCATTAAATAACCAACAATGGTTGTTATGCCATAAAACCAAACCAAATCAAACTAAACTATCATAGCAATCAGCATTAATGATATTCTAAGGCAGTTTTTTCTTCTCCATTACCTTAACTATAACATAGTCATGTTAATTTCTTCCCAGCAGTAGTTGTGTCAGTACTATTGTACGGATGCACCCCATGGATGCTGATAAAACATATAGAGAAAAAGCTAGATGGGAACTGCACCTGAATGTTAGGAACTATAATAAACAAATCCTGGAAGCAACACCCTATGAAACAAAAGCTATATGTTCATGTACCTCACATCTCTAAAACCATCCAAATAAAATGAACAAGACATGTGGGACACTGCTGGAAAAGCAAGGACAAAATCATAGGTGACGTTCTCTTATGGATCCCTTCGCATGGATGTGCCAGTGTTGGATGACCAACATGAACTTACTTACAACGCTGTGCGGACACAGGATGAAGGTCCTATTAGAAGCGATGGATGATAGGGACAAATGGAGAAACCGCCAAGGAAATTTGTGTTGGCAGTGCGACTTGATGATGATAACACATTGAAAAGAGAATCTGCTACCAGTCTTGAACTTTTTTTCTCTTATCCCTTCTTTCTACTCCTTTATCTTTCTCTTCTTTTTTTTTTTTTTTGCTTCGAGTCTCACTATTGATTTCGCCTGCCAGACAAACATCTTCTAAACGAAGCGTTAAAGATGAAGAGCTTCGAGATAAGAATAATGGTAAGAACTATTTATCGACTCTCTAGTCAAATAGACAACTGTATCGACCTTTGACTTGCACACAGTAGCCAAGAATCGGCCAAGTTAAGAGGCCTGTATAAAATAAAAGAATGAATGAAGCAAAAATAGAAAAATGGCGGACTTCGGTTGAACTCTTATGCTTCGTGCGTTTGGACAGATCACGTGGAGCGCGTTCATTCAGACTATCATTGATATTTATTTATTCATTCATTCCCTTGTAAAAAATGAACCTTCTATCCGAACGCATACCATGCATTTTGTATTAATCAGAATAACAACTGAATACATTCTAAAAACCTTGACACATTCTTTAAGGTTCGCTTTGGAATAATGTGATGTCTAAGATCAGTATTCCTTGGACTAACCAAAGAAGATTTTAATTTTTGTCTAATTATTACAACCATCGTCCCATAATAGTTATTATATATAAATTTCATATTCTAATTGCAACAATTACTTGAGCATTATTATTACATATCATGTTATATTAGTTTTCTGTATGTGGTATATATTATATATTTTTTGGTGGGTGTGTATATTGGATTGAAATACAAACACTATCATTGATTGATTGATTTTAACGGCACATCAGCGTGTAGGGTTATTTTATGCCTGGAAGTTCGAGAACTTCTATTACTGTCCTTTTCAGGGCAATATTTTTACTACTACTGCTACTGCTTTTTTGAAGGAACTTCTCTTTCTACTACTACTACTACTACTACATTGTTCTTTAGGCATTTCTTTTATCACTACAATGACTTTTGTCCTTTTCAGACAACTCCCTTACCACTATTGCTCTTTATAAATTACTCCTCATTACTAGTACTCCTGTTCTTTTCAGGGTACTCTTATCCCTAGTTATATCAATCCTCTTGCAACTATTACAATGGCTGTTTTCAGGGCACTCCTATTGCCACTACAACTACTGTCCTTTTCTGGGCACTCCTATGACCAGTACTAATACTACCCTTTTTTAGAGCACTCCTCTAACAACTAACACTACGGCTCTTTTCAGAATAATTCTCTTACAAATACTATCGTTGCTCGTTTCAAAGCACACCTCTTACCACTACTCCTACTGTCGTTTTCAGAGCAATCCTTTTACCACGACTACTACATTCCTTTTTCAAGTTTCACTTCTTATCAATAATACAACTGGTCTTTTAAGCCTATACTGCGCTTTTTAGGGAACTCTTCATTACTTCTACTGCTGCTCTGTTCCGGCCATGCCTATTAATACTAATAATACTGTCCTTTTGGGAAGTCCTCTTTTAACTTCTGCTACGGATCTTTTTTTTACCACTAATACTACTGTTCTTTTAAGGGCACGCTTCTTACTATCCCTAATACTATCCTTTTCAGGCCACTCCTCTTACCACTAATACTACTGTTCTTTTAAGGGCACGCTTCTTACTATCCCTAATACTATCCTTTTCAGGCCACTCCTCTTACCACTAATACTACTGTTCTTTTAAGGGCACGCTTCTTACTATCCCTAATACTATCCTTTTCAGGCCACTCCTCTTACCACTAATACTACTGTTCTTTTAAGGGCACGCTTCTTACTATCCCTAATACTATCCTTTTCAGGCCACTCCTCTTACCACTAATACTACTGTTCTTTTAAGGGCACGCTTCTTACTATCCCTAATACTATCCTTTTCAGGCCACTCCTCTTACCACTAATACTACTGTTCTTTTAAGGGCACGCTTCTTACTATCCCTAATACTATCCTTTTCAGGGCTCTCCTCTTACCACTAATACTACTGTTCTTTTAAGGGCACGCTTCTTACTATCCCTAATACTATCCTGTTCAGGCCACTCCTCTTACCACTAATACTCCTGTTCTTTTAAGGGCACGCTTCTTACTATCCCTAATACTATCCTTTTCAGGCCACTCCTCTTACCACTAATACTACTGTTCTTTTAAGGGCACGCTTCTTACTATCCCTAATACTATCCTTTTCAGGCCACTCCTCTTACCACTAATACTACTGTTCTTTTAAGGGCACGCTTCTTACTATCCCTAATACTATCCTTTTCAGGCCACTCCTCTTACCACTAATACTACTGTTCTTTTAAGGGCACGCTTCTTACTATCCCTAATACTATCCTTTTCAGGGCTCTCCTCTTACCACTAATACTACTGTTCTTTTAAGGGCACGCTTCTTACTATCCCTAATACTATCCTTTTCAGGCCACTCCTCTTACCACTAATACTACTGTTCTTTTAAGGGCACGCTTCTTACTATCCCTAATACTATCCTTTTCAGGGCTCTCCTCTTACCACTAATACTACTGTTCTTTTAAGGGCACGCTTCTTACTATCCCTAATACTATCCTGTTCAGGCCACTCCTCTTACCACTAATACTACTGTTCTTTTAAGGGCACGCTTCTTACTATCCCTAATACTATCCTTTTCAGGCCACTCCTCTTACCACTAATACTACTGTTCTTTTAAGGGCACGCTTCTTACTATCCCTAATACTATCCTTTTCAGGCCACTCCTCTTACCACTAATACTACTGTTCTTTTAAGGGCACGCTTCTTACTATCCCTAATACTATCCTTTTCAGGCCACTCCTCTTACCACTAATACTACTGTTCTTTTAAGGGCACGCTTCTTACTATCCCTAATACTATCCTTTTCAGGCCACTCCTCTTACCACTAATACTACTGTTCTTTTAAGGGCACGCTTCTTACTATCCCTAATACTATCCTTTTCAGGCCACTCCTCTTACCACTAATACTACTGTTCTTTTAAGGGCACGCTTCTTACTATCCCTAATACTATCCTTTTCAGGGCTCTCCTCTTACCACTAATACTACTGTTCTTTTAAGGGCACGCTTCTTACTATCCCTAATACTATCCTTTTCAGGGCTCTCCTCTTACCACTAATACTACTGTTCTTTTAAGGGCACGCTTCTTACTATCCCTAATACTATCCTTTTCAGGCCACTCCTCTTACCACTAATACTACTGTTCTTTTAAGGGCACGCTTCTTACTATCCCTAATACTATCCTTTTCAGGCCACTCCTCTTACCACTAATACTACTGTTCTTTTAAGTGCACGCTTCTTACTATCCCTAATACTATCCTTTTCAGGCCACTCCTCTTACCACTAATACTACTGTTCTTTTAAGGGCACGCTTCTTACTATCCCTAATACTATCCTTTTTAGGCCACTCCTCTTACCACTAATACTACTGTTCTTTTAAGGGCACGCTTCTTACTATCCCTAATACTATCCTTTTCAGGCCACTCCTCTTACCACTAATACTACTGTTCTTTTAAGGGCACGCTTCTTACTATCCCTAATACTATCCTTTTCAGGCCACTCCTCTTACCACTAATACTACTGTTCTTTTAAGGGCACGCTTCTTACTATCCCTAATACTATCCTTTTCAGGGCTCTCCTCTTACCACTAATACTACTGTTCTTTTAAGAGCACGCTTCTTACTATCCCTAATACTATCCTTTTCAGGCCACTCCTCTTACCACTAATACTACTGTTCTTTTAAGGGCACGCTTCTTACTATCCCTAATACTATCCTTTTCAGGCCACTCCTCTTACCACTAATACTACTGTTCTTTTAAGGGCACGCTTCTTACTATCCCTAATACTATCCTTTTCAGGCCACTCCTCTTACCACTAATACTACTGTTCTTTTAAGGGCACGCTTCTTACTATCCCTAATACTATCCTTTTCAGGGCTCTCCTCTTACCACTAATACTACTGTTCTTTTAAGGGCACGCTTCTTACTATCCCTAATACTATCCTTTTCAGGCCACTCCTCTTACCACTAATACTACTGTTCTTTTAAGGGCACGCTTCTTACTATCCCTAATACTATCCTTTTCAGGCCACTCCTCTTACCACTAATACTACTGTTCTTTTAAGGGCACGCTTCTTACTATCCCTAATACTATCCTTTTCAGGCCACTCCTCTTACCACTAATACTACTGTTCTTTTAAGGGCACGCTTCTTACTATCCCTAATACTATCCTTTTCAGGCCACTCCTCTTACCACTAATACTACTGTTCTTTTAAGGGCACGCTTCTTACTATCCCTAATACTATCCTTTTCAGGGCTCTCCTCTTACCACGAGGACAACTATCCTTTTCAGGCCACTCCTCTTACCACTGATACTACTGTTCTTTTAAGGGCACGCCTCTTACTATCCCTAATACTATCCTTTTCAGGCCACTCCTCTTACCACTAATACTACTGTTCTTTTAAGGGCACGCTTCTTACTATCCCTAATACTATCCTTTTTAGGCCACTCCTCTTACCCCTAATACTACTGTTCTTTTAAGGGCACGCTTCTTACTATCCCTAATACTATCCTCTTCAGGGCTCTCCTCTTACCACTAATACTACTGTTCTTTTAAGGGCACGCTTCTTACTATGCCTAATACTATCCTTTTCAGAGCTCTCCTCTTACCACGAGGACAACTATCCTTTCCAGGCCACTCCTCTTACCACTATTACTACTGTGCTTTTAATGGCAATATTTTTAACATTACTACAGAAGTTCTTTTAAGGGCACTCCCCTTACCACAACTGCAACCGTTCTTTTTTTGGTTGTTACTCTTACCGATACTATTACCTCCTTTTTCGGGACACTTGTCTTCCCACAATTACTACTGCTTTTTTCAGGTTTTTTCTATTACCACTTCTATTGTACTTTTGAGGGCACTACTCGTACCACTGCAACAATGGCTTTTTTTCAGGACAGTTCTCTTACCACTACTACTGTCCTTTTCAGGGCACTCTTCTTACCGCTAGTACACTTGCTTTTTTCAGGGCACTCCAATTATTAATACTAATACTGTCCTTTTCTGCGCAACTCTTTTTAGAACTATTCTACTGCTGTTTTCAGGGCACTCCTCATACTACTACTACTACTACTACTACTACTACTACTATCCTTTACCACTGCGTCTACTATATTTTCTGGGCTCTCCTCTTACTTTCCTTTTCAGGGGACTCCTCTTAGCATTTCTACTGCAGCTCTTTTAAGGACACTCTTCTTACCACTACTACCATTGCTATTTTCAGGGCACTCATATTACCTCCTCTGATATTGTCCTTTTCAGGGCAATCCTCTTTCCACTCCAATGGCATTTCTTTTCACAGCAATCCTCTTACCACTATTACTACTGTCCTTTTCACAGCAATCCTCTTACCACTATTACTACTGTTTCGCTAGTCAAGTCACCATTTGCAGAGAACCCGGTGCACGTGCACAAAACTGCTCGTTTTATGTAACGGGTTGATTTGCATGAGAGATACGTGAAAAGGCTCCTACGGTCCTCAGCCAGGGTGGACGATATGTCCCTTGAGGAGCTATGAGCCTGAGCTCGGGCAATTATGATGGATGAGACGGCAGAAAGGGAACCAGTCGTCGCTGTGGTGCAGCTCTCTCAGACTCCTCGATCGTTCCCTGGCATGGGCCCACTCGTCATATGCTATTGATGCAACAAGACCGGTCACCTAGTCCGGGAAACGAAGGTCGGGACGATGTATCAGCGCCTATCTACTACCCCAAACAGCGCTACTCATCGTTACTGTTCATGTTGACGGCACACCATGTTCAGCTCTTTTTGACTCTGGGTGCTCATAATCCATCTTGAGCGCAAAGTTTTTGTCGGTCTTGGCCGAAGCAAGACATGGCAGTAGCCACATTAACCGGAGCTACGCAGGCCAGCTGTGGAAGCGTCACCGTTAAAATTCGCACAGCAACTGGTAACACTGCCACAATCAATCTGCTAGTTATGCGAGGGAAGCTGCTGGATTTCGACCCGTTGCCATTAAGGCGCTCGGCAGCGTTCGCATCATGCAGTATGGAATCATGGAGTTTGCAGAAACACAGCCGGTCTTTAGAGTGAAATTCGACGATCGGCTGGGAGTTTAGGTCACAGCCTGGAATGGTCGGCAGGATATGCACCAGAGAGACTCCGAAACAGGATCTATGAATATCCGGTTTCCAGCGAATTGAGGAAGGAATATGAGCGTTAATTGCTGACGTGGATAGACAACGGTTGGTTGCTGCCATATGATGATAAGGAGTTTGGCCGACCCAAGTGACTGAGACCACTGATGGCCGTATTACAAACCAGCAAACATAGGGTGCGTCTTGTGGTGGACAATCGTGAACTAAAAACCTATTTTGACACTTTCACAGGAGCTGCGGATGTCTAAGCAAAGAAACTGCGAGAATGGAGACAGCAGGAAAGCATACCTACAGGGTCATATTGAGAAATCCCTGTGGCCATACGAGACAGTCATGTTCGTGGGGAAGCGATATTGTCAGACCAGATTAGGGTTCCGCCTGAATGTGGCACCCCTTATAATGCAGTCTGTGCTCAAGGCTGTGTTAGCACAGGATGAAACAATTGAGTGAAATCGGCATATATTGACAACATATTTATCAAGGCGGATATAGCGTCGATCGAATCCGTGAGGAAACATCTCAAACTCTATGGGCTGACCAGCAAAGATCCAGAGAAGTTGTAGAAGGGGACCAGCATGTTGGGATTAGAAATTTGAGGGGAGTGTGGTAAACTGTGATGGCGACGAGGAAGTGGACGATCACATGACTATGACATAGATAGGTGTTTCCTTCGTGTGTGGCCAGCCGGTGGTAGGACACTTTCATCAAACGTCGAGACACTACCGTTATGCAAAACTGGGATGACAAAATTTGTTATGCTCCTCTGGAACGTATGATATCGGACACCCTCGCCCGTGCACAGCAAATGGATTTCAGGGAGAATGGTGCGTGGATACGAAGGAACTAGACGTGTGGGTGGACGTGAGTTCGCTGGTTGTAGGAGTGGCGCTAGACGTTAAGGGAGACATAATCCGGGATGCATGCTGGCTGCGACCGATAAAAAGCACAACACATCAACATGGCGGAACTTGATGCCATGCTAAGAGAACTTATCGTCGCGTTAAAGTGGCAGGCCACAGTATTACACGTGAACATGGACTCCCTCTGCGTGTACCATTAGGTGACCAATGCCCTTACTTGAAAGTCTCAGTTGAACACCAAAATCGCGAGTGAGATGCTTATCAGGCGACGGTTTGAAATGCTAACCTCTCTGGTTAAAGAGTACACTTTTCGGTTGACATAGCGCTTGTTAAATCCGACCAGAACCGAGCTGACTCGCTGACTCGAGTTCCCCAGAGGTGGTTCAGCGATATGAAGGAAATTGATCCTATTTAGCCAATGTATGCCTTTGCTGTGGGAGACCTGAATTCTGCGCAGTTAACCGAGATTTATCGACACTGTCAGTGTGCATTATATTTCGCGCGTAGGATCAATCCGTCCGTGTTGAAAGCAGCAGTGAGATCGGTCGTTCGAAGTTGTGAAGAGTGCCAGTCGATAGACCCAGCTCCTGTGCGATGGCAGAAAGGAGGGTTCAGTGTGCGTGAAATTTGGAGCCGGTTAGACATGGACATTACGCAGAATTTCTGACCCTGATCGATTGTTGCCCCACACGGTTTTCGATCTAGTGGCCGCGAGTTCGACAAGAAGCTGCACACGTAATCCGACAATTGGAGTCGTTCTTTTTCGAACGTGGAGCCCCAGTGGAGATCCTGGCCGATAATGATACTACTTTCTGCAGTCAGCAATTCAGACGATTTGTAGACGACATGGGTGTCTGTTCCGACCGCGCTGCGTGTACAAATCATCTGGAAATGGTATTATTGAGAGGTGTCATCAGACGGTAAAACGAATTGCTGCGTGGAAGAGCTGCTCCATTATGGAGGTCATCACACCCAGGGACGACTTGTCTGCCTCTTCCACGCCTGCCAATCTGCTACATTCGTGCAATATTCGTGTTAATGTGCCCCCGTCTGGCCTGATGACATCGGCCCGCTACAAAGACGGAGACACAGTCTCCGTAAAGAATCCATACTTACGGTGCGCGTCCAAATTTGTGATAAGGTCGCGTCACTGGGAATACCGGTCCACAGTCGATAGTCGTCGACGGTACTCCTCGGGACGCGGGAGATGTACGTCCCCAGTTTATTGCCAGCGGCAGATGATGGTGGTGACGCAATATCAAGGAGTAATGCCGAGAACTAAACTCCAGTGCAAGCACCAGTGACACCCTGTCTGAGAGCGAGGAAGAAGTAGAATTAACTTTGAATGATCCCCCTCCCTCTCGCAGACTATGATTCGGACCCTAGCACATCTAACGATTTAGCCGGAGAGGAAGACGTGACTATACAACTATCTCTTTCATAGCATTCCTTTAACCACTCCTACTCCTGTCCTTATCATGACTGCCTCTTACCACTACTACTATGGCTCTTTTCAGGGTACTCATCTTACCACTACTGCTACTGTCCTTTTCAAGGTAATTCTCTTACCAATTATTGTACTGTCCTTCTCACGGCACTCCACTTACCACTATTATTACTGTCTTTTCAGGGCTATTCTCTTACTACTACTACTACTGTCCTTTTCAGGACACTCCTCTTACCAATAGTACTACTTTTCTTTTTCAGGTTACTCCTTTTACCAGTCGTACTTCTGCTCTTTCCAGGGCACTCCTTCTCCCACTACTACCACTGTCCTTTTCAGGGAACTCTTCTTAGTACTACTACAACTGTTAGTTTCAGGAAACTCTTTTTACCACTACTACTACACTTCTCTTAATAATATTACTATTTTACCCAGTCAACTTGGGCTGTAGAATACATCGACTTCTTCTCTACAGAATGGTAAGGCCCCTCCAACGAGTGAATTGCTTGAAATAGGACTGTTTTAACATTTAAACTGTGTATTTATGTCAAACCGAATTGGTTGAAATAAAACTGTTTTTACATTTAACTGTGTGTTGCCCAGTCGGCTAGAGCTGTAGAATTCACCGACTGCTTCTCAGTAGAGGGATAAGACCCTCCGAACGAATGTCCTGGGTGTGACACTAAACAATCTGATGGCGAGGTTTCAGTAATGATGGAGCTTTGGGGAATGCAGAGTACCCCTTTGTTGCCATCACTCCCCGATCCACTCTGTCCTTGAGTAGTTGCACCTGATATGGTCATATCTATGGGTCAAATAGAACTAAACTGAGTATTTATGCTGGAATGAATTGTTTGAAATAGAACTGTTTTTGACATTGAAACTATGTACTTATACTCAACTGAATTGTTTGAAATAGAACTGTTTTGACATTTATCTGTCTGTAAGCAAAAAAACTATAATTATTCTAAACTGAATTGTTTGAAATAGAACTGCTTATATGTATAAAAATGGATTCGGCATTAATAACCTACAATGGTTGATGTGCCGTAGAACCAAACCAAACCAAACTAACATTAGTGCATTTTAGCCATCTCTGACGCTATCTCACTCTTCCCATACGTACATTTTGGGTAATTAAAGGAAAAGAAAAGAAGCAGATTATATTTTTATATATCAACAAAGAACTAGGTGGCCATGAAGCAAGAACTGACGACAATGGTTTAACAGCATAGACGATTTGAATCGAAAGTAGTTAGCTGATTTTCCTTTTGCCTGACGTGATTTCTGCTCTTTTTAGCGTATTTATATATTTGACCGGACATTGGCCTAGGGGTTTGACCGGACATTGGCCTAGGGGTTAGAGTGTTCGCCAGTGGCCCGGGAGACCTGGGTTCAATCCCAGGTCGAGTCATACCAAAGACTCAAAAAAATGGTACTTGATGCCTCCTTGCTTAGCACTCAGCATTATAAGGTACGGATCAAGGGTAAAGTAGAGCAATCCAGGAAAGGAGTAGCGCCCTTCCCTACACATTGGTGTAGTAGCTATCGAAAAGGGAGCCTTCGGGTTACCCTCGACTATGGTCGCCAACTTATATATTTAAAAAAAAGCGTATTTATATATTTAAAAAAAAGTTTGTAAAATGGGAGCCAGTCTTTCAACTGATCTTAAACTATCAATTACACCGAGTTGACATTACTACTACTGCTGCTCTTTTAAGAGCTCTTTTACCACTATTACTAATGTCCTTTTCCGGAGTCTCCTCTTACCACTACTACTACTGCATTGGCCTAATGAGTAGAGTGTAAGCAACTGGTCCGGGAGTGCGGGGTTCAATCCCAAGTTGAGTCATACAAAAGACTAAAAAAATGGTACTTGATGCCGCCTTGCTTAGCACTTAGCATTATAAAGTAAGGATCAAGGGTAAAGTGGAGCAATCCAGGGAATGGAGTAGCGCTCTCCTCTACTTCGGTGTAGTAGCTATTGAAAAGGGAGCCTTCGGGTCACCCTCGACTAAGGTCGCCAATTTTACTTATTGTCCTTTTCAGGGCACTCCACTAACCACTACTACGACTGCTTTTTTTTGTCACGTCTCTTTCCACTGCGACTTTTGTCTTTTTCATAGCAAGTCACTTACCACCTAGGGCCGACAGCGACGATGACCGATTTGCAGCTCACTGGTTGACCTAGTCCAGGCCGACGACCATCAAGATGTATCAGGTGCAGCGACACCTGGTGCAGCAGACTAACCAGCTCAGTGAACTAAGTTGTCCAGCGATCAAAATTACTTTTTTAGGACAAGAAAATTTTTCTCACTAATCCGGCTTAGAGGAGTAGATAGTTCCATGTAATGGCCACTCGGTGTAGCAGGCTAGTCCGCTTGGACGATGATTTCATCAGCTTGCTCGCAGCTAACGCCGACCAAACTCTGTCTTAACTGTTGATTCAACCACCAGGACGTCGACAATCTTACTTCCGCAACTCGACGCGTTTCACCTTCTGGCCGTCTGCAGACTACCCGTTCACACAACTGCACCAGCAATGTGTTCAAGTATTTTTAGACTCACTTGCTACGGGAACTCAACGAGTTCAAGAGTCGTCGTGCTTGTATTATTTCTTGAAAGCTACACGTAAAGTCATTAGAAACATACTCAACATCGCTCTGATTTTTCTCGTTGTAGGATCAGTAACAGGACAGGATTAGGGTGCTTAGATTGAAAAGAGAAGAAAAGAAATTCTAAATGGAATTCGAACACACTATTGCACCAACCAACCTAACTCAGTTATACAGAATTATTTTAGCTACGCTGTATCTGCTTTATTTTATAATGGTTTCTGGCTTCTTGTAGCTCTCAAAGTTTCCCCGTTTTAGCATTTATGGATTTAAAAAAAATGTTTATCAGCGTCATTAAGAATCGATTGGATGCCACAGGCTATCGATAATCGTCAAATACTCAACAAGTGCACGTGCAGTTTCTCAATGTTAGCCGTTCGATTATGTTGGAAACGAAGTTCAGTGACTGATGAAAATGGAGGCGATATGGTGTAGGATTGAAGAAGGATTGGTTTTCTTGGAGTGGGTGGGGGGAGTTTTGTACAAATACATGATAGTTGTCGTTTGTGCTGAATAGAATTCGTTACACGAAAACTTTCACTAATCATTAAATGTACAGTATCTCCCATAAATAGGCACACTACTCAAATTTTTCTTCTAAACCAAAGATACTGGGATTTTATTATATCTCGTGGAACATTACACAATGAAAACGGATATCATTAGATATTATTTATTACCAAACACTAGACTTGAAACTCTGTTATATGAATAAGTAGCAGTCCAAAAATGAGTGCACCCCTTATATATAAAAGTAAAGTAAAGTAGGCGACCGTAGTCGAGGGTGACCAGAAGGCTCCTTTTTCAATAGCTACTACACCGAGGTGTAGGGGAGGGCGCTACTCCTTTCCCTGGATTGCTCCACTTTATTCTTGAAACCTACTTTATATTGCTGAGTGTTAAGCAAGGAGATATCAAGTACCATTTTTAAAGTCTTTGGTATGACTCGACCTGGGATTGAATCCAGGTCTCCCGGACCATTAGCGAACACTCTACCCACTAAGCCAATGAGCCGTTATAAAGTAAAGTCGGCGACCGTAGTCGAGGGGGACCCGAAGGCTCTCTTTTCATTAGCTACTACACCGAAATGTAGGGAGGGCGCTACTCCATTCCCTGGATTGCTCCACTTTACCCTTGATAATACCCTATAATGCTGAGTGTCAAACAAGACGGCATCAAGTACCATTTTTTTAGTCTTTAGTATGACTTGACAAGAGATTGAGCCCTGGTCTCTCAGACCATTGGCGAACACTCTACCCACTAGACCAATGGGCACAGCTTATATATAGTTATGCAATATTTATTTAGCTACGAGAAGTTATTATTTACAAAGGATTATCATTAATCTTACTGTTATTATTGATGGTTTTTGAACGACAACAAGTCTCTTCAGGACTCCAAGTCTTTTAAATATCTTAGCCGATTTTAGTAGGGCTGTGGTCTGGATGGTTTCATTATTATTATTATGTTGATGTTGGTTGATCATATGATTTGTATTTTACATAAATAATGGCGATGTATGCTCGTAATTCACATTATTATTATCATTATACTCCTTTGAATGTTTTTCACACCAGCGTTAGCTGATGGTTTTTCATTGGAGTTTGAGTGACAGCAAGTCTCCTCAAGTCTCCAGGGCTCTTCTCAGTATTCTGGCCGATCTTAGTAATGATGTAGTCTAGATGATCCCTACTTGTCCTCTGATTTCTAAGTCTTCCATTCCCTTCATGAATCCTTTAGTGATCGTTCCAAGTGCACCAACTACAATTGGTATCACCGTCACCTTCATTTTCCGTAGCTTCTTCAGCTCTCCAGCGAGGTCCAAATATTTATCCATCTTTTCACCTTTAATTTTTACTCTGTAGTCTGCTGGGACGGCAAAGTCCACTATTCTGCAGGCTCTCTTTTTTGTTGACTATCACTAGGTCTGATCGTCTGGCCGAGATTAGGTGATCTATTTGTATCTCAACATCTCAGAGAAGTTTGACGGATTCCAGGTTGTGCATATACCCCTGGTTCGTATGATCAAATTTAAATTTCTTGCACAATTCCCAGTGGATCACTTTCCCTACCCAGTCGTGTCTAGTCTTATATACTCATTTTGTGTTGCTTTAAATATCCATACAATTGCTTTTCTTCCCATTTTCGTTTTCTAATTATTATTGTTCTGTTGATCCTTGTGTTGTTTTCGATCACTGTAATTAGCCTTTCTTTGTTCCTTTTTTTTGTTGTCTTCGAGTCGTCCTATCGATGTATCGACGTTTATTATTACGTTCACTTTTTGATTAATATCCTTAGGAATGATATGAATCGTCTTGTTCCATCCAGCTGTGAGTAAAATAGTACCACTACTGTCCTTCTCTCAAGAATAGCTTTAGCATTAAATAACCCACGAAGGTTGGTATGCTGTTAAACAAAGAAACTAGATATTTTTGTTAGTGATCAGGAATTAACGTAAACATATAAGTAGGAGCGGACTGTATTGGTAACTTCTTAAGCTTAGCATAGTCGACTACAAAGCCAACTGAAGCCCAGTCTCCCATTATTGTATAATAACGTTATTATTTTAAAATTTCACCATTTATTGCCCAACCTATTATATCCTTCGATGTATCAAAATTTCATTGGGTTTCTTTCAAATAGGGCAGGCCATAAAGAGGTTGAAGTATTTTGTTGATTGTCTGAATGGAAGAGATTGCATGGCTGTATTATTATTGTATAGTATGAACGGGTTAACGAAAGGGGTAAGCTAGGATAATTCAAAACGAAAATAAAACTTATTACTGATGACTGCTATCTTTCTCACTCCTTCGCACCCCCCCTTAGTCCTTGTGCTCGAACACAAAATGTATTTTATGTTAATTTTTTTTAGAAAGGTTTAACAAACTATACAACACAGGTGAATGATTACCCAGTCGGTTGGGACTGTAGAATACACCGACTGCACTTCTGCAGAGGGGTAAGACCGCCTCCCCTCCAACGAGTGTCCTGGTTATAACACTAAACAATCTGATGGCGAGGTTCCAGCGATTTTGGACCTTTGGGGAATGCGGAGTACTCCTTCATTGCCATCGCTCCCAAGTTCATTCTGGCTCGGAGTGGTAGCACCTGATCCTATTTACCCAACCCCTCCACTCGGGCAGGATATGACACAAGGTCAATTTTTTTAAGCGGAGTTTAAGAGGTTTTAATTCAGAGTTTTCCTTCTTCTAGACTAGTTGCCTCACCAAGGCTGAAGAACCTAGTCTGCCCTACTATTTATCCATAGTTGGAGGGAGAATAATTGGATTCATATCTTTCCCAAGGGTATTAGTGCTATGTGAAATGCAGTCAGTCTTGTCCAGGAATTGAACTCGTATCGCCGTGTCCATATCCTGTGACGATAACCATTACACCACGGGCACCTAAGGGTCCTATCTATGGGTTAAATAGAACTAAATCGTGGTTTCTTGAGTTTACTGTTTTTTGCATTTAAACAGCGTATTTATACTAAACTGAATTGTTTAAAATAGAACTATTTTGACATTTAAACTGCGTACTTATGCTAAACTGAATTGCTCGAAATATAACTGTTTTGACCTCTAAACAGTGTATTTATGCTAACCTGAATTATCTGAAAAACAACTGCTTTGACATTATGACTGTGTATTGCCCAGTCGGCTGGGGCTGTAGAATACACCACTGCTTCTCTGCAGAGGGGTAAGACCCCTCCCCAAACGTGTGTCCGAGATATGACACTAAACAATCTGCTGGTGAGGTTCCAGTGATGCTGGAGCTTTGGGGAATGCGGAGCACCTCTTCATTGCCATTGATCCCAGGTCCACTCTGGCCCGGAATAGTCGCACCTGATAAGGCCCTATCTATGGGTTAAATAGAACTAAACTGCATACTTATGCTAAACTGAATTGTTTGAATTAGAACTGTTTGACGAAACTGAATAGTTTGAAATAGAAATGTTTTTGACAATTAAACTATGTACTTATATCTAAACTGTGTATTTATACTAAACCGAATTGTTTGAAATGGAACTGTTTTTGACATTGAAACTGTACTTACACTAAACTGAACTGTTTAATATTGAACTGTTTTGACTTGTAACTGTATGTAAACAAAATCTATACTTATACTAAACTGAATTGGCTGAATTAGAACCGCTTGAATAAACTGAATAGCTTGAAATAGAAATGTTTTTGACAATCAAACTGTGTACTCATACTAAACTGATTTGTTTAAATTAGAACTGATTATTTGTATCAAAATGGATTTGGCGTTACATAACCTACAAAGGTTGATATGCCATAAAATCCAACCAACCAACCATCTGGTGAATGAAGCAGTTTATTTCACTCAAATGTATGTACATTTATGACAAATAAATGCCGCTCTCTCGAATTCGTTTATTTGCAATAAAATAAATTCACACATTTGAGTTTGAGGGTATTAGAGCCATAAGTAAGGAGAAAAGAAGAGGGGTCTCCCAGGAAATTAAGAGTTAATTAAAATGGTCTTCACCGGTGATAAATTTTACTTCTGCTCTCAATTCTGTGATGAGAACATGTATATTTTATCTATAATCAGGAATGTTGCTAAGAAATGTACTTCTGATGGCGTTTATCTTCTTGGAATAAATCGGATTCTTTTCTCGCTATTTTTTTCTCTTGAAATTTTCCATCATTGTTGATTCAGCACAGGATCATGTCTAGCAGAGAATATTGCTGAGCAAAATATTTAATGCATGTAGAAATACGGGGCGTTCTATAATGATGGGACGTTTTTGAAATGACAATGTCTGGGATTAATTAATTAAATACATTCCTTATATAAATCTAAGATTTTAAATAAAAAAAAATCCTTTAATGTTCACCAGCATTCTCGGGTTCTTTCCAAACACAGCGTGGTTTAACATGTCGACTTGAGTGGCTGCAGTCTATCTTAGGGATGGTTTGCTAAATTTCCTAACTGTAGGAAAGATCATCTTTCGGAGCCTCCGGGTCGCTCTCGACTACAGTCGCTAACTTTACACACACACACACACACACACACATATACATACATACACATCATCATCATCATCATGTCGTGCCGCTAGCATGGATATCTCTGACCCTCTCTCGCCACTTCTCCCTATCATTCATCGCCTCTGGCAGGTCTTCAGGGCTACATCCCGTATCCTCACATAGCTGCTGTATGTATGTTCGAGCTGGTCGTCCTGCTTTTGCTTGGCCATATGCTGGGGTCCATAGGAGTACATCACTTATGAGCTCGTCCTTGCTTCACCAGCAGTGTCTTGCATGTCTGGTTCGTCTAGCTTGGATAGTTTTCGTGATGGGAGGCAGGTGGCCGTATAGTTGGTGCCTTGTGGGGTGTTGCCGCCAGGACTTGTTCAATATTGCTCGCAGCATTCTTGTGTAATTGCCGTCCAGCTTCTTCTCTTGGCGTTTAGTTAGCGTCCAAGTAGTGCATCCATATAGCAGTATCGACACGACCGCTACCTGGAAGAAACTGCGTTTCATTTTATCGGTCAGGTTTGATTTCCATATGATCGAAAGCCTATCGATAGCTGTCCATGTCTTCGTTAGCCGTGTGTCGATGTCTTTTTTGGTTTTTTCGCTGCTTCCTAGGTAGGTGAATTTGTCTACCAGTTTCAGAGAGGTTCCGTCTAGTGTGAAAATGTCACCTGTTTGATTATAGCACATATATTCAGTTTTGTGTGCATTGACATGGAGGCCAATGCCTGCGGCGGCTCGTTCCAAACTATGCAGTAGTGTTTCGACTTGGTTGGGTGTATTCGCCAGTAACGCTATGTCATCGGCGTAGTCGGCGTCGGTAATTGTTTTTGCAGGGTACCTTCTGCTTCTTTTCTTTTTCAGCACGAAGCCGTTTTCTCTGACTTTATCAATCGAACACAACGTCTTAATCGTAGACTAATGACTATTCTCATGAAAATCAAAAATAAAATGTGTCACATCATTATGGGGTACTCTGTATGCACAAATGCGACACAAGGACTTAGTGTAACGGTTATCGCCATTGAAAAATGGAATCGGTGACCAGAGTTTAAATCTTGAACGAGCTTGTTTGCATTTTATTTCACGCTAATGGCTTTGGGAAAGGCATGAAACCCTCTGTTCTCTATCTCTCCCGCTGTTAAGAGTTGTTGGACTGTTGGTTATTTAGCTTTGATTTCCTAGCCAGTTTCGGAGAAGAAGAAATCTGAACTCAAACCAGCTGTAAGTAAGTTAGCCGACCGTAGACGAGGGCGACTCGAAGGCTCTCTTTTCAATAGCTACTACACCGAGGTGTAGGGGAGGTCGCTACTCCTTTTCCTGGATTGTTCCACTTTACTCTTGATACGTACCTTATAATGCTGAGTGTTAAGCAAAGAGGCATCAAGTACCATTGTTTGAGTCTTTAGTATGACTTTACCTGGGTTTGAATTTTGGTCTCCCAAACCATTGGCTAACACTCTAACCATTATGCCACTGCTTAGAAATTGACCGTGTTTACATCTTGGTCGTAGCGGAGGGGCTGGGTCAATATCTATTTTACCCTAACGTCTGATTCATTCTAAAAAGACTTTTAGACAGCAGTTACCAAAGCAAATCAATTGCTATATGTAAATCTAAACTAACACCATATATACATATATTGTGTGTGTATGTATGGGGAGAAGGTAATTAAATATGGTTTAGAAATATTAACAATAAATGTCCATTGGTTTATGGAATGAAAGTTATTTAGAATAGGATATGAATGTTAGTATGAAACCTCTTCCAAGTTAATGTGTAAGACAAAGCAACTTCGACGAGTAAAAAGATAGAAAATGTAAAAAAATAAATTTAAATTACTCTCACATCACTGGAGAACTTGGCTTTCTGCCATCAATCGGAAAGGGGGGGGATTAAGACTGAAGGTAAGACCTAAAATATATCTCAGCTCTCAAAATGCCAAACAAGCACTGAAACACTGTTTCTTCCTCTCCATTGGCCGAGCCATATTGTTACATAGAGAGCTGGCTTCTAAGATGAAGAATTGTCTGCGAACCATCAAACTTTCAATTATCTTACATAACAGGTGCACAATTCGGCCGTGAAAAGATTCTTGCCGACATTGCGGATCACCAGTTATTTGAGTGATATCTCGTTATTAATACACCTCGTCCTGGGCGCTCAATGCCATAGCAAGCGAACCCATCCTTCATCATTACTCAGGAACGCTTTGACAGGATATCACCGACAGCTCATTGATATGCATATTTGCATAAACCCACAGGTGCTATGCAATTATGCCCACGCGGCATTTATGTAAGAACGCATAAGTCGCCGCCAATCAGTAGCAACACCGACGTCGGTTCGTACGTCTTGCTAACACTCCTGCAAAACTGCAACCGCCACAGATGACGCTACACATCAAATCTAGCTTCTTAATTGAATCGTCTTGCACGCACCCACTTGAAGTGAACCCCTACATAATGCCTTACTCAATAGCGGCCTGATATCAGACAGACGAGTCCAAGCCCGAGAGAAGACTCAAAACTTGCTGACATTCATCATAGAGGCACTCGTTCCGTGGCTATCAACAAGGTTATCCATCACTCGAATTCGCTCTTCTTAAGGCTAGGAAGATATTCTTGGAGTCGTCTTTTTACAATTCACTACCCTCGTCGTCCTGTGTACATATCCAAACCAGAAAACTTAGACGTACCATGCACCGACGTATCTCGACATTCGCCACTCATAAGGTACTATCGAATTGGTGAAAATAACAGATCAGGTACACTTCCAAACGATTAATATATTGTAAAGAACCTTCTAAATTTCATATTGTGTTTCCCGGGGGATTACTTGATGTGAGGTTCGCTGATGCAACCATCAAAATAAATTTCAGTATTGGCAGTTAAGTCATGCTTAAAGCACTGTTTCCCGTTAGATTACCGAAATTAAGCTGCGATGACTGGTGAGTGACTGCTTCGGAATAGTAGGTATCACAAGGAACCTGGGGTCATCGAAGCAGACGAAGCGAACCTTACTAAATTCAAAGTTCAGCCATATTTGAATTGGCCGTGTAAAAAGCATTACCAATAATATGTTACTTCAGTGAACATTTATGGTAATATTTCACTTATTTGCTAAAATAGACTGATTCATATTCTCGTTAAATAGAGTAATGAACTTTGTTTAAAAGTTAAACCAAACGAGGTTAAGAAGGCTACACCGTTGGAACATAGTGACGTTCGAACACTCTACCAATGACTTACAAGAATTACATTCTCTCATTGCACTGTGGAGCCGAACTCTTGAGAGTAAAGAGATACAAATATCTCTTGGAATATTTTATGGACAGTGGACTCCATAATCAAATTAGCGAGCGAATTACAAAACCATTTATCATTGCTTCCTCTCATTTTAAGTATTCAGTATTAAATGAGTGACACAAACTTATCGATTTCAGTTTCAAGACGGAGTAATAATCACTTTTGTGATGCTAATATCATGTCATGTACTGGCACAACCACAAAAATTTATGTTTAAAAGAAAATAGTAGCGAAGAAGAATTGAGCTATCTGGTTTTCGAAAACTCACTGGTGAAAAATATGGTTCTGTTTTTTTTGTCTTAAATATGTAGACAGCAATAATAATAAAACGGTATCCCAATGTTGTCGAGAAATATTCAATATTTCGACCACCTATTTCGACCACCTATTTCGACCATAAAATCTTTCTAGGAAAAATAATATACGAAATTTTAAATTATAATATTTATCAAAAAACAAAACAAAACACTTGTTTGTTAATTGTAGTTTATTTAATAATTCTATTGGAAGTAAAACATTGGTTATATAATCGGATTGCAATTGTCACAATTTGCCACAAAAATTTGTAAAAATACTCGATAAGTTAATCAACCGCCTCCTTATTTTATGAAATGACAATGAAATATTTGTATGGTAAAGTGTTTAATTTTCTTTTAAGATATTCCCTAATCCTAAGTGTTATATCGTAAATGTTATACGACAGGCAATTCCGAGTGGTAAAGAATACACATTAGGTCGGTATAATAGAAGGCAGTTTTATTCGTGCGGGTGTACAAATATAACAAGTAGATTAGTAATAATATTACTCTACTCGTTTGGGTAGTATTAAGTCCAAGCAATGGTCGATCATGTGAGTCCTTCACTTAAAGCCCTACGCAGAGTGATCTGTGTGTACTTAAATAATGGCTAGTATTACTATTGTTGGGGTACGGGGAAGATGGGTCATTCCATTATATCACTAACTATATATAAGTAAAAGTTGGTGACTGTAATCAAGGACGATCCGAGGGCTCCCTTTTCAATCACTACTACACCAAGGCGTAGAGGAGGGCGCTACTCCTTTCCCTAGATTGCGTTACTTTACCCTTGATGCGTGGATTATAATGCTTAGTGTGAAGCAAGGAGGTATCAAGTACCATTTTTTTTGTTTTTGGCATAACTCGATTGAATCCCAGTCTCCCATACCATTGCCGAACAAACTACTCATTAGGCATTTATATAGATAAAATCTCCTATTACAAACTTTTTAGAGGCTTCGATATTTTCTCCAGAAAATTCAAGGAATTTTCTCCACCTCCTAAAAGCCGTTTGGAAACTCACTGTGATGGCCGACCTGAGTTATTGATAAATGTTGGAGTTGAACTGTATATGTTTGTACATTCCTTATATCACCAGCATCAAGTGAAAACATCTTCGTCGCAAAAAAACTTTTCTTTGTTGGCGGGGCTTAGAGTACGCTGCCTGTACCCCTTGCAGAGGGGTAAGACTCATACTTAAACCCTATTTGATTGTGAGGCCCCAGTTCTAGAGATATGGAGAATGTGAATATTATGGTAATTTACTCGCGCATGCAAGAACTCTCTCAGCAATAAATAGCTGCAGGTACTGCTCTAGGGTAAAAGTCAATATTCCAGCAGACAGCTCGACCGAAGAGTCTCGCTGATAACCCTCTCATTTGTAAATATTTGTACTACTGTTCTTTGTTAATATATTTGTTTAACCTCTTGTCTTTATTTCTGGCTCCTAACAAGGCCTTGACGACAAGGAGCCTCGAGGACCCCAAAAGAACTACGTAGAAATTGTCAATATTAGATGTGCACACACTTTGCGTCACACTTTGTTCTACTCAACTGTACTTGGCAATCCAGAAAAGGAAACTGAACGAAAAAAAATGACTTACACTGAACTTTAACGCGATTCGCTAAACTACGAGAATTTATGTCTAAAAAAAATGCACTCGTGATTTCCTGCGTAAGAAATTAAAAATGGTTTTCTATCAAAAAAGATTTCACCACAATTGAATTCTATTTCGGTTTAATTCTAAAAAAGACAAACATGGACGAGTTTAATTCCGCCATGCTCGATTTTCTTGAGTTCCAACATGAACAGCGAAACTAACGGGAACTAAAATGGCAAGAGAAACAACTTGAGCAGCAAAAAGAATGGATCAACTCCAGCTGGATATACAAAAAAATAACGGCTTGAATTTCAAAAGATAGTTGAAGAAAGGCTTGTATTACAAAAACAGAAATCGGACAAAACTTGAAATTCTACTTCAAACTCAAGAGCAAAGAAACTTGCTTGAACTGACAAACGGGTCAAATTAGTGAAAACGAAAATGCGTTCTCACCAAAAACAATCTGGGACTCAATTGACAATTTTACATATTCTCCGGACGATGATATAACATTCGCCTCCTATTTTAGAAGATTCGAGGATTTATACGCTACAGTTTGCGTGAATTAGGTAGGCTCTAAGAAAGTTCGCCTACTACTTCGAAAACTAGGCACCACGGAGCACACCAAATTTGTGAACTACGTTTTATCCCGTAAAAAAAAGCAAACTGATAATTTATCGTAGCGGTTAAACATTTTACAGAACTTTTTAGTCCTAAAACTTCACTCTTTCATAAGAGATGGAAGTGTATGAATTTAACCAGAAAAGATACCGAAGATTACACTACATTTGCGTCGGTCGCGAATAAACATTGCGGCGATTTCAAACTGTCTGAATTGAGTGCGAATAATTTCAAGTGTCTAATATTTGTTCAGGGACTCGTTTCAGCTTATAGCGGTTTCGGGAAATTGTTAATTTCCCTAACACTATATTTTTTAAGGCAAAGTTACGCTCGGATCAACATAGCCAATTTTTGGGGTGACGTGAAGTAGTGCCTGTGGAAAGCATGCTGAATGCATCCAATTCATATTCAACTGGGATTCCTTGTAAGAAATCCATAAATTAGATGGTTCCCTCGTTGAGTGTCCATGTTGCTGCTGCTTGTGTTAAAGCCACAGTGAGATGTCCACACTGGGTGGCTTGTCTAGCTAAAAAGCATCGCTAAGCAGGGACGACCAGAAGAACGTCTGTTCTGGTCGCAGTCTCACGTCCTAGACACTGGGTTTGGCCACTCACCCGTTTTGCTAGCCGGAAATGAAGGTCCGGGCTGAATAGGATAAGTCATCCTGATTGGGTGAAATTCAGTGTTGAATTAAATTGCGCGCCAAACCAAAACACGAGATTTTCCTCTTCTCTATAAGCTAAAGGCGTTGAAATTTGACGTAGAGTTCTGAATAAACTGGAAGACGAGCCAAACCTTACTCTCCAACAAATAGCGAAAGACTGTCAGAGATTAGTAAGCGTACACCAAGATTCGAAAAACATCGAGGAATCTGGTATAGCATACATAAAAAAAAGGTACACCAAAAGAAAAAAAAAACAATTTAATTCCCCCTCTCAATCAAACCAATGCAGAAAGAAGCAAGACAACTTCTGGTTGTGGGTCAGTACATCGATATAAGGATAGCCCTTACTGGAATAAGAAGTGCCTAACTTATAGCCGTGTTGAGCACAAGGGTTCACACTGCCGAGCGAGGAAAAGAAAGTTAATGACTGCGTAAAAAACAAAATTGGATGAACAAGTCGGGTTAAACATTAGAAAATACGTGCAAGTACAAATCCTAAATGAAAATATAAAATTATAGTTGATTTCTTGGTCAGATTTGACAATCATAAATCTACACAAGGTGATATAAGATGACGGCAAAATTCGAGTTAAAAGGTTACATCGAACCAGTGTTTAAGAAAAAAAAAGTGCCCTACGCCTATTTACCACAAATAAATGAACTCAACAGACTAGAAAGGACCGGCGTCTTGTCGAAAATTGAGTACAGTCAATGGACTTCATTGACCATCTATGCGAAAAAGACACAGGAGATCCGGGTCTGCGCCGACTTCTCGACGGGGCTTAATGCTGCACTCAAAGACGATCACGATCCTTTAACAAGCCCGGAAGAAATTTTCGCGAAACTAAGTAAGTTGGCGGCCTTAGTCGAGGGCGACCAGAAGGCTCCTTTTTCGATAGCTACTACACCGAGGTGTAAGGAAGGGCGTTACTCCCTTTTCCTGGATTGCTCCACTTTACCCTTGATCCGTACCTTATAATGCTGAGTGTTAAGCAAGGAGGCATCAAGTACCATTTTTTTTTTTTGGTCTTTGGTATGACTCAACATGGGATTGAACCCAGGTCACCCGGGCCATTGGCGAACACTCTAACCATCATATCAATGTCCGGTAAACTTACTCGCGAAACTAAATGGAGGAATTTTTTTTCAAAAATCAACCTCTTCAAAAACCGGTAGAGGAAGAATGTTCTAAGTTGCTCTGTATCAACACCCGTCGTGGGTTATACAAGTTCGGACGTCTACCGTTCGAGGTCAAAGTTGCGCCGGCAATCTTCCAACAGGTAATGGACACTATGCTGAACGACCTTGACTTCGCGGTTACATATTCAGATGACATATTAATGAACAGTAAAAATGTAGAACATAAGGAACGTTTTCATAAAGTCATCTCAAGAATTCAAAAGTACGGTTTCAAATTGAAAGAATCCAAATGCAACTTCTTTATGGAGAAGATTAAATACTTGGGGCACATTATCGACAAAAATGGTAGAAGGCCAGACCAAGAATGGGCTACCGCAATCAAAGACATGTCAGCTCCCGAAAATGCTTTAAAAAGTTTCTTAGGACTGGCAAACTACCAAGTATTTATATCTAAAATGCTCAACTTACGTGATCCTTTAAACGATCTTCTGAAAACAGACAAGGACTGGGAGTGGACACCTGAATGCTTGGAAGCATTCGTCAAAAAAAAAGAAGTCTTGACGTCGGATTAGTTTCTTACCCACAATAACCCAGATCTGAATATTTTCGTTGCCAGTGACGCCAGCTCGTATGGCATTGGGGCATGTATTCTGCACAAGATGCCTGATGGATCTCGCAAACCTGTTGCTCACGCGTCGAGAACACTTCTTCCTGCAGAAAAGAACTACTCCCAAATTGAGAAGGAGTCGTTAGGAATTATTTTTGCAGTAACGAAGTTTCAACGGTACATTCACGGTAGACACTTTACATTGCAGACAAACCATAAACCATTACAACTATCTTCGGTTCTAAAAAAAGGTCTGCCTGTGCATACAGCAAATAGATTGCAGAGATGGGGAACAATCATCTTGAATCATAACTTTAAAATGGATTTTCTACCATCTAAAAGAACGATATCATGCCGACGGACTGTCTAGATTAATCCTGAAACACAGGGAACCTCTTGAAGATATAGTGATTGCTTCTCTTTGAACAGAAGGAGAATTTAAAATCATATTATACAACACAGTAAGAAAACTCACTGTGACTCTCGATCAAATCAAACGTAAACTTTAAACGATGAGTTTATCAGGCAAACCAAAACCAAAATTTGTGAAAAGGACCAACAGATTTAAGATATTTTCTCCCTATGCGACAAAGTACTGCTATATAGAGAGCGATTCGTCATTCCAACAACATTTCAACGGAGAATTCTGAAAGATTTCCATGTTGGCTACCCAGGTTTGGTTTTATTTCTTTGTTTAATGGCATATCAACTCTTTGTAGGTTATTTAATGCCAAAGCCATTCGCCTAGTAGAAGAACAGAAGTGGTACTATTTAACTCATAGCTGGGAGGATAAGGGGGTTCATACCTTTCCCAAGGGTATTTGTCCGAAAGTGAACGTAATAGCGCGACTGGAGTTCGAACTCGCTTACTACGATTCCGCCGTCCATCGCTTTAACCATTACATCACAAGGACACCCCCTGGCTACCCAGGGATTACAAGGATGAAAAGCCTTATGCGCAGTCATGTGTACTGGCCGAACATGAATAAAGATATCGAAAACATCGTAAAATCCTGTAAAGGCTGTACCTTGGCAGCTCAGGCACCCCAAATCAAATATAGTTTTTGGCCTAAAACGGACTGACCATGGTCTCGAATACATATAGACTTTGGAGGCCAGCTAGATGGATTCAACTATTTTATAGTAGTAGATAGTTTTCCGAAATGGTCCGAAGTTCTTAGATGTAGAAATCCCACAACAGAAGTTACAATCAATTTCCTCTACAAACTGTTCGCCAGATTTGGAGTAGTCGATTATTTAGTGTCCGATAATGGGACACAATTTACGTCCGGCGACTTTAAGGATTTTTGTGTGACCTTGCAGATCAATCATATCACGATCGCCCCATATCACCCAAGGCCAACAGACTGCCCGAGCGCTTCGTTGATACACCGAAGAAAGCTGGGACACACACATCGGGAAAGCCCTACAACAGTTCTTTTAGGTTTATAGAATTTTGCCTAATGACAACACACCATCATCGTTACCCCCAGCCGAGGTAATGTTTGCGTGTAAAATCAGGTCTGTGTTCGATAAGCTACTCCCCAAACAAACAAAACCCGGACGAACACCGTACCCAAAAAACGCTACCAGCCCGGAGAGGTTTTTTTTCCGGATGTTTCGTGATAAGCCTCTCTGGGATAGGGTTACAATTGAGAAAAGAATAGAAAATATGATCTACATAATTAAAGGTCCCCAGTTTATTCACAAATATTTGAACTAAATCAAGAAACGCCTGTCGGACGATACTGACAGCGGTCCTCTTGAGAAAGAAGTCATGAATATCATTTAAGATATTTTTGACACGCCAATACCGCAAGCGGCTCCAGAACAACGCCGTTTAAAGAGGAAAGGAAAATGAGGGACTTTATCGTCGTTAAACCAAAGAGAAAAAGGTATTGAGACTCCTGCAAAGTTAATACTTTGGAGGGAGGTGTTATAGTAATTTATCCACATACGCATGAACTCTCCCAGCTATAAATAGAAGCAGATACTCTTAGGCAGAAGCCAATATTCCAGCAGACAGCCCTGACATTCGGACCGAACAGCCTCGCTAGTAACCCTCTCATTTGTATATGCTTGTGCTACTGTTCTTCATTAATATATTTGTTTAACTCATTTCCTCTCTTGTGTCTTTGTTTCTAGCCCCTAATATGGCCACAACAGTGGAGTACCTCTTAATTGCCATTACTCCGAGTTTCACTCTGACCTGGAGTGGAAGTGACTTTTAGGAGCCTATCTATGGGTCAAATAGATCTGTTTAAAAAGTATTTGATAGAACTAAAAACAAACCCTTAAACAATTATTTGTATTAAGGATAGTTACTTGAAGTTATGGTTGTTCACTTTGGATTATTATTAGTAACTTCGGGAAGTCTACGTGGTTTAATTGCTAAAGTACTGGACTCCGACCTCGAAATAAGTGAGTTCGAACTCCAGTCGCGTTGTTACATTGACTTTCGGACTAATACCCTTGGGAAAGGTATGATATCCCTTATCCCTCCCGTTATGGCTTAAATAGTATCTTAGCTGGTCTTCTACAAAGATGGCTTTAGCATTAGATTACCCACGAAAGTTGATATGCTTTTAAACAAAGAAACTTAATATTAATAACTTGAAATCATGAAACTGTGGGCAAACAACTGATTCTTACCAAACAGAAAAATTACTTAAAATGATATAATTATAAGTATTAGATAGGAATACTTTGAACTATATAACTGTGTGCAAATTATTTGCATTAGATAGGAATAATTTATATCATAACTGTGCAAAGAGTCTTAAAAACAGAAAAATATGAATGTATAATGAACGTGATTCCCTAAATTAAGCCTACATAGGTTGATATGCCGTTAAAATCAATCACTCATTCAATTTAATTATCGATGTATTGTGTCACTAAAATAACCATAATTTTAAGATAATCGACTATCTAATTCTATGAAAATTTTTTAAGGCATTATTTGGATGGTAGAAATATTTTAAAAGATATCGATTTCTGTCTTTTCTGAAGACGATCAAAATACATTTTATAGTTAGGTGTTGGGAGACAATTATTTATTGTCTCCCTTTGGATTGTAGGCGTGTCTTCAGACATCATGCGTCAATCCCATAATTCAAATCCATTTCTTTTGGTTCCTGTTCTTTGACAAAAAAGAACTATATTATTGTCCCGCTTTTGGAGCAAAACGGACATGCTTTCCCCTCGGTTCGTTGAACAGAAGAGAGAGTTTGTCTCCAATTCCGGAAAGATTCTTTATTTCACTTTATTTTTGAAATGAAAACTACCGAAGACGAGTAACAGTTTCACCAATTTGGTACGTCTTTTTTATGAAACGTTTGTTCATAGAACACACTGCATATCTCATCTGTTTGGGACATGCATATGTATTCTTATATTTCTGTAATATTTGTTATGTTTTATATATGTATGCATTAAATGTCTTATATGTTTTGAGTTTCTGTTTATTCAGTGTTAATGATATCATCATCATGTCACGCTGCCAGCACGGGTCTCCCTGACCCTCTCTCGCCACCCGTCTCTATCGTCCATCGCTCCCGGAAGATCTTCTAGGCTATATCTTGTATCTGCACAAAGCTGTTGTATATTGGTTCTTGATGGTCGTCCTGCCTTTGCTTATTTATATGAAGGGGTCCACGGGAGTATATCGCTTATGAGTTCGTCCTCACTTCTCCAGCAGTGTCCTGCATGTCTGGTTCGTCTAACTTTGATAGTTTTCGTGCTGGGTGTTAGGTGGCCATACAGCTGCTGTTTTATGGGGTGTGGCCTCAAGGATGTGAATATTAGAACTTGGTGAGTGGGGACGTGACTAAAGATTCCTTTCTAGCACCAATTATCGGTAACATCTCCAATAATCGGTTTCTCTTCCGATGCAGGATTAGAAATATGACTTTTATTTAATGGAAGTCCTCAAACTGGAGCACAACTTAAGTCAATTGGAGTAAAGATGCGGCACAAGAAGGGTCAATCCTTAAGCGGAGTACAGCTGGTTTGAATTCAGAGTTTTTCTTCTGCAAGACTGGTTACTTTATCACGAGCTAAAGAACCCAGTTTGCTGAAGGAGTTATCCGTTGTCCAGCGGAGAAGTGACGGATTCGTGCCTCTCCAAAGAACATTAGCGTGAAGTGAAACGCAGATAGTCTCGTCCATGATTTGAACTCAGGACACCGATCCCGTTTCATAAGTCGAAAACCACTACATTAAGCTCACACGAGTAGGTAGAGTGTTCGTCAATGGTCTGGAAGACCTGGGTTCAATCCCAGGTCGCGTCATACCAAAGACTTTAAAAATGGTACTTGATACCACCTTGCTTAACACTCAGCAATATAAGGTATGTATCAAACGTAAAGTGGTGAAATCTAGGGAAAGGAGTGGCGCCCTCCCCTACACATCAGTGTAGTAGCTATTGAAAAGGGAGCCTTCTGGTTGCCCTCGACTATGGTCGCCAACTTACTTATAGTCATAGGTAAGTCTGTTGTTTCAGTATAATTTATACACTTTCTTTTTTCTTTTACTTTTGTTTCATAATTATTGTCAGATTAGTGTTAAATATCGACCGGAAGATTCCTTTGACATGGCGCATAATTTGCGTGGGTAGCATAACAGGATGTACACCTGTCTCTTAAACCAGTCAGCCCTACTACTTATAAGTGAGGGAGAAGAGATGGATTCATGCCTTTCCCAACGGCATTAGCACAAAGTGAAACGCAAAAAGCCTAGAATTTCAACTCTGCTTTGCTGATTCCACTTTCATACGAAGATAACCGTTGCTCTAAATGCTGCTAATGTAAGATACCTAGTTCGGTTTGGTTTTATGACATATCAACCATTGTGGGTTATTTAATACCAGATCTTCTTTATACATATATATTAGGTATATATATGATTTGTAAACATTTTGTAGATAATAATCTTTAACGAGCCTGAGCTCTTTTTTGTCTACTGTTAAATAGTTCTAAGTATTGCAACATAACAGTCACAATTTAACATCAGTCATTTGTTTGCACACAATTTGTTCTATTTGACCCATAGATAGGACCTTATCAGGGGCTACTACTCTGGGTTAAAGTGGACCCGGAAGTAATGGCAATGAAGGGGTACTCCCCATTCCCTAAATCTCCAAGGCTGGAATCTCGCCATCAGATGGTTTAATGTCATATAGGGTGTGGTAGATCTTACCCCCTCTACAGAGATACAGTCGGTGTATTCTACAGCCCCAGCCGACTGGGCTTGTAAGATGCCCAGGACAAAGAAAATTATCGTGTGATATCTCTTTGGCAGCTCGATGCAAAAAGTATTTTATGATTGTTTTGCTTTTTTTTCACATTGACAGTTTTTTTTTATTTAATCGCTTTAAATTTACAGTTTTTCTTAAAATTACCCTTATTTATTGAATGCCTTTCGTATATACAGGGCGTCTCAAAATAGATTCAACCCATTAATATGATAATTCATATTACATCAAGTCATCTTTCTTCTGAGGCTTAAAAAGCGACCATATCACTTTAGAAAGACCAAACAGATGACAAGGATAGAAATTGATTGACTTTATCCTACTGTACACGAGAAAGACTAAGTTCTTGGGAACGTCTTTGGAGGGACTTTTTCGGACTCCTTCCGACAGAATCTCTCATCGCATCCACATTGTCAGGACATCTTGCAATCAACTTCCTGCCAGATCTGTGATTTTCTACCTTCTTGAAGTTGTTTACTGATCCTTTGGCTTGAAATTTGTGTGCCCAACGATAAATTTGACTTTTCTAGGGAAATTATAAAGTTAAACTTCCTGCAAAATTTTGCTTGTACAGTTTTGAATGATTTTGTCTCCAAATAAAAAGTGACGCAAAATATTTTTCCTCTCTTGTGCAGGGCATTGTGATCAAGGATTAATAGTTGTTATTGTATACTATTTTGAAATCTGAAACAAAAATGGACACAACATTATTATTAGTAGATTTATTGGCACTCACATGGGTCCCATGTATATTGAGACACCCTATACATACATACATACATACATATGAAGATGGCTTTGAATAACCTAGAAAAGTTGATATGCCATAAAACTTAACCAAATCAAACCATCCCTCCCAGGTCCACTCTGGTACGGAGTGGAAGCACCTGATAGGTCAAATAGAACTAAATTGCGTACTTATATTAAACTGAATTGTTTGAAATACAATAAAAACTATTCTTATAATAAACTGAATACCTGGTAATAGAAATGTTTTTGACAGTTAAACAGTACTTATGCTAAACTGTATTGTTTGAAATAGAATTGTTTATTTGTATAAAAATGGATTTAACATTGAATAACCTACAATAGTTGATATTAAAACCCAAATAAACAAATGAAAAAATAAATATGAAGAAAATACGGAAAAGTGGATAAACTAAGCACTGACAACGGATTCTAATTAATATTAATCGTCTTTATTTCAGAAAGACTTCTTCAGAATGATTAGGATTTTCTAAATTTTACCAGAGGAGGAAAAAGATAAAAATAAAAGGTAGAAGGGGGCAAAAGGAGAGACAAAATAAAAAAGGGAGAAATAGAAAGAGAAACAGAAGACAGAGAGGGAGAAACAGATATATATCAGAGTAGTTGCGACGAAAGGTTATTGAGTTAGACTGTAATTCGTCCTTGGAATAAACAGGGTCTTGGCTTATGTAGACAGTGGGTGAGGCTACAATCACCATCAAGTGTATCAAATTTCATCCAAGGCTTGACCAGCAAAAATAGAATGTCTAAATGAGAAAAAGAAAATTAAAAACCCTCCATTTACAAAATCCACCATTTCTTCACACACACACACACACACACACACACACACTATAAAGGTGAACAAAAGTGATAAAACAAATAGAAATATTACTTTTATGTTGTTTAATTTTTGATTGTTCTCAACTATGTTTGACCTTAGGTCATCGCCAGGAGAAAATATTGGAGGAAAAATTTTGTTTTAAAAATGCTTACAGAGGAGTAGTTGTACTATTAGAGAAACGTCGAAAAATATTCTGGTGACTTGGCATATCCATTTGCTGAATGAAAACCATCTCCATAATTTATATTTCTTTAATTAATCTTTGCCAGGTGCCTTCATATATAAAATAGAGGTAAATCTGTGGTGAAGACACCTGGCTTATGAATATTTTTTTATTAAATTTGGAAGGGACACCTTTCTAATTAGTCGTAGCTGATTGGCTATTTTTTTTTGTTTATATAGATGTTTATGACTCCCAAATTTTATTTCAAAGCAGGGTGATTAAGTTTCATGTTAATCCAAATGGCACATATGCTTGCAGACTTTTTATCCATTCATCTTTTTTTTCCATGTTGATTTTAAGTCTGTGTCTTTTTTAATTCTTTCTATGATGGTGAATTTTGCATCTCTTTTAAAATCGTAACCATTTGAGCGAAAATTCTGTCCTGCAAGTTTAAATTTGCTGTGTAGTGGGTGCATGTAGCGAGTGAGAGTGAGTTGTCGCCCATATTTTACGGGTATTACTTCACGATTAGTTCCACCATAAATACAATACAAATTTTTACAATCACGGAAAACAAATGGAATATGACAACAACGAACATTAAAAAAAACAAACAATTTAATATTCATAACAAAACAGGAATGAAAATAAATGAGAAACATAATGTGTGAGTGGCCTTTGTGGAAAAAAGTTATGGCCAGTTAAATGAAAATAAGATTGTTCACACGTGTGTGTGTGTTTAAATGTTAATAAAGTCCATTAAATAAATGGTTCCATGGTTGGCCGAAGTAAGTTGGATAAGAATAATTGTCTTTTCTCACATATGTGGGCATGCGTGTGTGCATATGAATGATAGACCGCGAGTGTGGGTCTTTGTTTTCATTAAGTCCGCATTGTGTTTTTTCTTAAGATTTTGTCGACAGCGTGTCGCATTGATGAAAGAAAGTTCGCAAGTCTTTTTTTCTTATTTTTTAATCTTAATCGTGGTTCGGTCATGACCTATAGTGAAAAGTCTTTTGGGGTAGTAGACGGAATGACTTTTTGGCCGTGGAAGAAATGAATTGAATGACCGACAATGACTACTGACATGGTTGATTAAATTCTTTATTTATACTTTAGTAGTGGATAAAAAATATATTTATTGCAGTCCTAAAATTTAAGCGCGTAGACATTTTTTGACCAATCAGATTCGTACTTTTACTTATTTATTTTAGAGCCTAAATATTTTCTGTTAATTAGTTTCTGATCCTGTTTTTCTAGAATGTTCTTATTCTATGTTTTTAGCTGATTGGTTGAAAAATATAAAAATGTAACTTCAATGCTAAAGCGGTTTTGATCCAAAATTTCTTGAATGTTTTTATGCATGTTTTTGTTGCGTATTTCAAGATTAAACAAATGTGTATTCTATAGCTGTAATTCATAGATTTGATTTTGTACCTACATTTATTTAGCCTAAATTTATCATTCTGACTTTCCAGTGTATCGTTTTTGGCATTGTGTACAGTTCAGTCAATAGATTAGATTTTTGTTTAAACAATTTCATTCGTGGTAAATTTTAAGTCTTTTTCGTAGTGAAACTTATGACTGGGTTGGTTGATTTGAGGTATTTGCAGCATAAGTTGTTCTTAATATTTTCACATTGCCAAATTTAGTGAATTTCATTGAGCGCTTTCTGTGAATTACTTTATTTAGTATGTTGTTGCTTCCTATCATTTTCGGAGGCTATTTGGTCAACGATAGGTTAGTAAGCCAAGTTCTCGAATATCTTTAAAGTTGGGGTTTATTCTCAAAATTTCTCACGGTTCTTGATTATTTAAGCTAAAGGTGGGAGATCGTTATTAAATGTTGTTACAAGGGGAATAATTCAGCTTCTCTTTTGATTTTAGTTTTAGGATATCCTGCCTACAGGTCGAAATGACTTTGGTAATCTACTTTTCAATTGACGTATGGGAATATCCTCACGCTGAGAACAGTTTTTGTTTATTGCTTTGTATTTTCAATTCATTGTTGTCTGTACATTGTTGTCGAATTCCTTGAGAACAAGGGAGGCTATTTCAGAGATGTTTGTGGTGAGAAGATCTGTAATGGAGATATTTGAGTGTACTGGTGGGTTTTGATTTGGTTTGGTTTGCTTTGGTTTTATGGCACATCAAATATAGTAGGTTATTTGTGCTAAATCCACTTTTATACATATAAACAGTTTTATTTCAAACAATTTAGTTTATTGTAAGCATAGTTTTTTGTTTACACACATTTAATGTCAAATACAGTTCTTTTTTTTAAAGACCGGCCCATTGGCCTAGTGGTAGAGTTCGTTAATGGGCCGGGAGACTGGAGTTCAATCTCAGGTCGAGTCATACCAAAGACTCCAAAAATAGTTCTAGATACCTCCTTGCTTAACACTCGGCATTATAAAGTACGTTTCAAGGGTAAAGTGGAGCAATCCAGGGAAAGGAGTAGCGCCCCCCTACACCTCGGTGTAGTAGCTATTGAAAAGGGAGCTTTCGAGTAGCCCTCGACTATGGTCACCAACTTTACTTTTTTTACAGTTCTATTTCAAACAATTCAGTTTAGTATTTGTACGCAGTTTAAGTGTCAAAATGGTCCTATCTCAAACAATTCAGTTTAGCACAAGCACACAGTTTACTTCTATTTGACCCATAGATAGGACCTTATAAGGTGCTACTACTCCGGGACCAGATGGTCAATTATATATATATATATATATATATATATATGAAATAGATCAGCTGATGGTGTTCCTGATAGGAGACTGTGTGGAGCGTTTTAGATAAAGGTGTGAGATCTCAGGGGTTATACTTTAAAAGGGAATGAAGCTTTTATTGTCGTAGATAAACCTTTTTGTTATTAATATTAGATGTCTCGAAGCTTTTCAGACTCACCTTGGAAGTATACATCCGCCATCTCCCCCCCAAAAAATAAAAATAGAAACAAACTATTAAATAGGACTAGGAGTGTCAGGCAGAGTTACCCTGATCTCCGGGAGCGGTTCTTTGCCTCTCCCCAACAGTTCCATGCACGGATTGGTCTTACAGCCGGCATACTATCCCATGATCCATACTTTAAGTAAGAATGGATAGCGATGATGACAACAACATAATTAATTTTGATTCTAGATGAGCAATATAGGACACTCAGTGAGAACCAAACTTGATGAATTAATGTTTTTCACCATCTATCAATTACTCCTACCAAATGTTTGGCGCATTCTGTAAATTGTTGAAGAGCAAGCGGAAGTAGCCATAAGATTAGAGAAGGTCTGTTGTACCACAGGGGTATTTCTTTTCGTTAGAAACTAGTTCACACAGTGAGTGTGTTTATCAGTGGCGTAATAGTTAAAGTGCTGTAGAGCGGAATCGTTGTAAGCGAGTTCGAGTTCCTGTGGTGCTGTTGCATTCATTTTCCGACTAATACCCCTGGGAAAAGTATGAATCATCTTATCCTCCCTGCTGTGCGTTAAATACTACCACTATTGGTTTTCTACAACGAAGGCTTTGGCTTCCAATAACCCACAAAAGTTGATATACCATTAAATTAAGAAACCAAACAAAACCTATTTCTTAGAGAGTGCGTTGTGTAGCACTGCTTGATATTCTTCTAGAGGTACGTTTAGGTTTCTCTTTCTTTGTTTAATGGCATATCAACCTTCGTGGGTTATTGAATGTCAAATACATCATTGTCGGCCGGAGCAGTAGAATACACCGACTGCTTCTCAGTAGAGGGGTAAGTACCCCCCCCCCCAAAAAAAAAGTGTCCTGGAGGCGACACTAAATAATCTGATGGTGAGGCTATAGTAATACTGGAGCTTTGGGGAATACAGAGTACCCCTTCGTTGTCATCGCTCCCAGATCCCCTCTGACCCGGAGTGGAAGCATCTGATAGGATCCTATCTATGAACCCAATAGAACTAAACTACTTATGCTGAACTGTATTGCGCGAAATAGGACTGTTTTGACATTTAAACTACGTACTGATGCTAAACTGAATTGTTTGAAATAGAACTGTTTAACTAAACTGGATACCTTGAAATAGAAAAGTTTTTGACAATTAAACCGTGTACTAATGCTAAATAGAACTGTTTATTTGTATGAAAATGGATTTGGCATTAAATGATCTACAAAGGTTGATATGCCATAAAACCCAAGCAAACAGACAAACAAATTGTAGAATAACAGCAGTTATACTATTTAACTCATAGCTGGTGGGATAATAAGGTTCATACCTTTCCTAAGGGTATAACTCCGAAAAATGAACGTAAAAGCGCTAAATCGAGTTCGAACTCACTTACTATGATGTTGTAGTGCAGCACGTTAGCCACTACACACTCCCCTACGTCACCTACTGTTTTAAGACTTAATGGATTAATGCAGTTCACAGTCATTTTCACATGCCCTTGGGAAAGGCATGAATCCATCGGTTCTCCCCTAGTTATGAGTAGATAGTAGGGCAGACTGGGTTCTTTAGTTTAGCAACCAGTCTCAGAAGGTAAAGTCAGAATCTAAAATTGACCATGTGTCGTGTCCTGCCCGGAGCGGATGGTGGTGGTGGGTGGTCAGGGTAGACTTGATATTCTTGTTTCCTTTCAAAGATTTTTTCAGAGGAACGTAAATTCTGAGAGACATTCATGAAGTAAATGTCTTCGCATCTGTTCATTGTCGACAAAGACGCTGAAATTTAATTAGGGTTGTCAACTTGAAAAAAAAAAATCAGTCTCATTCTTTTCTAGATAAATCTATATAATTTTCTAGTTATATATAGTAATAACTTAGTACTCTCCGAGTTACGGGAAAGAGACAAAGTATTGGTGAGTTTTCTATAGCAAAATACCAGTGGGGGTTAAATCAGCGTTTGTCTCTTGATCGATTGAAGTTTTGCCAATGACCAATAAGATTTTGAGCATTCACTTCGCAATTAATATCTTTTGCTGTAATAGTTGCTTTGGACGCAACTGAGCCACATATAAATTATTTAAGCTTATAGCCTTCTGTTTTCTCCCCCCCGCGCAAAAAAATCTTTCAAGTATCGATTTTTAAAGGATCATTTCTGGTTTTCATTCCTGTTCATATCTGAAAGGTGGAAAATAGTTTTTTTTTATCCTCTTTCAAGCGAGTTAAGATTGAAAGCACCAAATTGTTTTTTTCCCTCGAGAATCGACTGGTTTATAAAAAAAAAGTATCGAAGGAAACAGAACTGTTCGGCGTAGATAGGGGATTTCATCATTTTTCTCTCAGTTTAATACCTGCGTAACTCAAAAGTTTTACGCAAAACATGAGACACAATTCGCAGCTATTGCCGAGGTTGTAAAGGTGACAATTCCCACTGGATTGTGAGGATACTAAGCAAGCGTGATTCTCTCCGGATTCGCTTCTTTGGCTTGGCAGTCCAGTTAGCTGGAGCTGTAGAACACACCAACTGTATCTCTTGCTGGGGGGGGGGTTTAAGATCCTCACCAATGAGTGTCCTGATTATGATATTAAACCAGTTAATGGTGAGGCTCCAGTAATGTTGCAGCTTTGGGGAATGCGGAGTTCGCTTTCATTGTCATTGCTCCCAGGTCCACTCTTGCTCGGAATGTTAGCACTTGATAGGGTCCTATCTATGGGTCAAATAGAACTTTGACATTTAAAATGAGTCAAAACTTGTGTTAAATCGAAGTTAGAAATAGAACTGTTTGATCATTTAACCGTGTAAACAAATGACAGATGTTTGCTTGAATTGTTAGTGAAACATAGCAATACTTGGAACTATTTGACTGTGACAATGAATAAATAGTGTTGAGCAGAATAATTAGTGTTAAATAGCAATACTTGTAACCACTTCACTGTCTGCAAACAAATGATTTATATTGCATAGAATTATAAGTGTTTGCAATAAACCATTTAACTGTGTAGAAACAAATAAGAATATTAGTGTGCAAACAAATTAGTTCTAAATCATATAAAAAATTGAAATTACGAACAAACTATCTATTTACAAATCATATATGTATATCCATTTAAATGTGTGCAAACAAATGGATGATGTTAAATTGTTACTGTTACATAGCAATACTTGAAGAAATAGTAATACTTGAAGCCATTTAAATTGTGTGCAAAAAAAAAAAAAAAGGGCTCAGGCTCGTTTAAAAATGTAGAAATTTTGGTAAGGAACTGGTGATCCTATTTCACCGAACAGCAGCAGCCCCTTGGGGTCACATGGCGTCCATTATAAAAAGGAGCTCCACTGGAGACTCGCTCTCTTTTGGTTCCACTCCCAACACTGTTAGCATCAGGTCCTTCGTAGCACCCCTTGACGGCATGCGTATTTTGGTACCTTCCATCACCGGGACCCAAGAGCGACGAACACACGTGCTGAGTTTAAAGGAACAGGACACACACACAGTTAAGTTCCAGCTGGCATTTTATCTGCAAACCCACTTTATCTACTTCACCCTCCTTCACAAACCTTATCAAACCCACTTTACCTTCACAAACCTTATAAAACCTATCTCAACTTTACAAAACCTTACAACCTTCACAATACCTAACCATACTTTGTCTTACACCTTGTGAACTCTTTTTTTGAACTGTTACTTACACATTCGTTGTTTATTCCATTTGGTGTAAAACCCTGTTTATTGTTGTTGTATATAAATTTTGTTGCACGTATAAGTAGTTCGTCTTCCTTTCTTCAAAAGCTCTCACCCAAATCTCTACTGCTGGTTGAGTACGGTTTATTCTTTTACAAAACATAGGAATAAACCGGGCTTTTCGGGGCATATAAAATTCCCCATAAAAATGTTATCTATAAGATGTAATTACAAATCATGTATTTAATATGTATAAAGAGGATTTAGCATTAAATAACCTACATGGGTTAATGTACCCTAAAACCCAATCAAATTCCTAAAAATAAAATGAATAAAAAGATCTACGGAAAATGCATTCTCCTTCGGGTGCTTGTCCGGAATAACACATTGAGGAAATGTGTGTTGTAATACACACAACTGTGAAACGGTGATTGATAAGTAATTCCCAATTTTAAGATTACAATTTATTTAACTATCATTTTTACAAAAAATGAATTATAAGTTTTTTGAAAATTGGGAATTACTCTTCAATCATCCTGGATATAGGAATATAAGACTTATTTTTGCACTTGAATGAAATCAACAGACGACAGCATAATAAAAGAATTAAAAACAGCTCATTATTTAAGTATTCAAATAGAGTGCAATTTAACAACAAATCAGAAAGCATTTTTAGTGTTTTCTTTTTTTTTAATGGGGGTTGGGGAGGATTAGGGTTGAGTCTGCCAGTATTCCATATTGTACGGTACATTGTGTGACGTCATACATTGTTGTGTATATTCCTATGAAGACAACAATTCTAAACAAGTAATCCAATTATCGGTAACACCCAGTGTCACGTTTTCTAGAAAAAACTGTTTCATAAAATGTTATTTTAAAACTTTCAATTCATCATAAAATCTTATGATCATGTGAGTATTATGAATTTGCGTTAAAACAATAAAAAGATCTTTGCCTATATTATGTACATCAGCATGTGTATCGTCAATATCTGAAGTATTGTCATCAAAATCAGCTTTGTAATCGCCTAATTTCACTCAATTCTGAGTCTGCATCGTACACAATTTATTTCAGAAGTTGCTCAGTACGAAGTCAGTGATATCGTTTACCCTTATGTGTTTCCATGGCAACGATCTTGATGAAAAATATGGAAAAAACAAAAAACAAAAACAAAAAACAAAAACAAAAACAAACAATGAATTTGGTGTCGGAATAACTGGAAACTTCTCTTCAAAATTTATCAGTGGGTGGAAAGTATAGAATTCAACTAGAGTTGCCCATGGCACGGTGATAGGAATTTTACTGTAGTCGCACTCAACAATGAAAAGGTTAATAATTCTGAAAGTTCTTTTTCCCCCGGGTATATAATGTATACAGATCTCACATTATAACCGGTTTTGACTTATTTGACTTGAATCAATAACCATTTTGCCGCATCATTTTTCCGTTTTCTGACGTTTCTAGAGCCACATTCGACTATTCGAAAAAAGTTATTTTATCCCGTTTAAAATATCATAAAATGTTATTAACTAGTGTTAAACCAATTAAAAGAACATTTTCTAAATAAATTTAGCTATAACAGGGCTCTGGTGTACTATATATGGATCTATGGTTAGCTAAATGGCAGATTGAGGTGACTGTAATCGTAGAATAAAGTGAAGAAAAACCCAAAGGAGCTTTATTGAATCATTGGCGAGATGGTGGCTTGGAGAATAGATCGATAATCGAACTTATAACATTAAATGGGAAAAACGGTTGAAAGAATCAAAGCTAAACTATGTGTTAAAGTTTGATGGAATTCAGAAACAAACGATTAATCTTTTCTCACGAAAAATTAGTTTCATATTGGGTTGAACCAAATAAATTCATAGAGAATTCTAAGTCGAATGACAGTAATGAAAAATTCAGCTAAAGATCTTTTGACCCTCCGTTGATGGCTACATGCAATTATGATTTCAGGGAGAAGCCAGTTGTGGAGTTCATTGACCCCTTTTTTGGCCTGAAATCCATATAACCATAAGCGTGGAGAGTTATAATCAATTTCTTGTTCGGTTGTGCATCGCTAAAGGCTCTCGTTGGTTTCATTAGAAATTATCTTATTGCTTTAATATTTGTCACTTTTATATTTAACGAAATTTAGATTGAGTATGACAGAAAGGAGGAATTAAAAGAGATCCCACTTAAAAGGTTCAGTCTATTCAGCTGGGACTGTAGAATGCACCGACTGCACTTCTGCAGAGAGGTAAGACCCCATCAACTAGTATCCTGAATATGACATTAAACCAGCTGATGGTGAGGTTCCAGCGCTGGAGCTTTGGGAATATTGAGTACTCCTCCAGTGTCATTTCTCCCAGGTTCACTCTGGCCCGGAATGGTAGCATTTGACTGGGTCCTATCTATGAGTCAAGTAGAACTGTTTGAAACTTAAACTGTGAGCAAACAAATGACTGGTGTTGAATCGAATTGTTAGAAATAGAAATGTTTGGTCATTTGACTGTTTGTAAACAAATGACTGATGTTTAATTGAAATATTAGGGAGACATAGCAATGCTTAGAACAGTTTGATTGCGTGTTAACGAAGGAGTTGTATTGAATAGATTTATAATTGTTGATTAGCAATACCCGAAACTCTTTAACTGCGTGCCTAAATTGAATTGTTATTGTTACATAGCGATGCTTGAAGCCATGCAATTGTGTGATAAATAAAACTATTGATGTTAGATCGCAATATTTGAAACCATTCCAGTGCAAACAAATCATTAATACTAGGTAAGAGCTGTTTGTGTTGGAATGCTAGGAACCATTTGACTGCGTGCAAACAATAGTAATGCTTATAAGTAAACAAATCAGCTCCGACTCATTTAAAAATAAGATTATGTACAAGCTATTGACTTACAAATCATATATACAACCATTTAACTGTGTGTAAACAAATGCGCTCTGGTTCGTTTAAAGATGTTATCTACAAAGTTTGCCTTTGCAAATCATAATATGTATTAAGAGGTTTTGGCATGAAATAACCTACAAGGGTTAATATGCCACCAAACCAAACCAAACTAGACTTAATAGATTAATAATAAACCTGTTGTCTCGGGTCCCTAAAAAGTTATAACAGGTGTTATGGGTGTTAAAGACTGAGGTAGATGATTAGGATTATTAAGTGTCTTGAACTTCCAGGGGATAGACTATTCCGGAATGGAGTCATTCCGAGGTTGAGAAAGAAAAAGAGAGTCCTGTATATCGAAAGAGATGATGATGAGGAAATATGAGAATGGCAATGGATTGAAGGCTTGAAAGGAAGCTGTAGAAAATGGAAAGTATGCAGGAAAGAGCGCCAACAAGTGCCAAATAATAGGAGACTTACTTTGTTGTGTGTTGAGCAAAGATGAAAGTCCAGCGACTAGTAAATATGTGACAAGTGGTGAATTGAAAAATGGGGAACAAAGTGAATTGCTGCGAGTGCGCCAAAGGAAGGTATGGTCAGATTATCTTGAGAAAACACTGTGGAAGGGCCAGTGCGTTTCAACCCCGGAACGAGAAGGGTTCACATATTTCGTGTGTAGTGGAGATAGACAAAGAGACGGGGAGTATTCAACCATTCAAGGTTTGCTGCCTCATACTTGTAATTACGGTAAGATATGATAGAACTATGCTTTAAGGGAGGTAGTGCATGTACCACGATAGAAATTAAGGTAAAGAAGGAAAGCTCCCACCCCAAGATCCGAACCCCGGAGGTGGAGATACAAATAGAAGAAATTTAAGAGCTTAGAAAGGTCACCCTATAAAAATACCTATGAGAGAGGAAGTAAATGATTTTATTGGTGTTTACCTTCGGGTTCTGCGGGTGTCAGTAAAATTAACCCGAGAACTATGTAAAACCTACATTTTAATGTCATTCCTGAAATCTGACGCTAGGTAACGTACGTAGTGCTTGGAAGATTAAAAGAATCTTTGTAAATTGGATTTAGTTTGGTTTGATTTAGTTTTATGGTATATCAACCAGTGTAGGTTACTTAATACCGAATCCGATATATATATATACATATATATATATATATATTAGATATATAGGGTTTGTTAACGTAAGTCCACAAACTTAAATGGTTCCAAGTATTGCTATGTACCACTAAAAATTAAACTAAACAGTTGTCATTTGTTTACACACAGTTAAATGACCAAACAGTTCTATTTCAAACAATTCAATCCAATTAGTCATTTGTTTGCAGTTTAAATGTCAAACAATTCTATATGACCCATAAATAGAATCCTATCAGGTTCTATCACTCCGGGTCAGAGTAGACCTGGGAGCGATGGCAATGAAGAGGTACTCAACGTTACTCAAAGCTGCAGAAGTACTAGAGCCTCACCATCAGATTGTTTAGTGCCATATCCAGTTCATTCGTTGGTGTGTGTGTGGGGCCCTACCCCTCTGAAGAGGTGCAGTCGGTGTATTCTACAGCCCCAGCCGACTGGGCTGGATATGGATTTAACTTAAAAGAAGTATTTAATTATTTATAAAATATGAAACATTTTTGAATTTGAAAAAAAAAAAAAATGAATAGCATATGATTTTTAAAATGTATTTATGAAATTAATCAAGCGATAATTTTTCAAAATATGAGTTTAAAAAATATTTTTCCCTATTCCTTAGAGTTGTAATTTCAAATATTTACACAAAATATTTTATATTGTTGTTATTATTAGTTAGTCAAGAATATTAATAATTTAAACTGATATACCATGAATAACTTGAAGATTTGGGGAATGTGGAGTACCTCTTCACTACCATTACTCCCAAGTCCACTCTGATCCGAAATGGTAGACACGTTAGGGTTCCATCTATGAATCAAATAGAAGTATTTAATTATCTAATTGTGTGGAAACAAATAACTGATGTTAAATTGAATACATAGGAATACTTGAAACCATTAAACTGTGTACAAATAAACTAATATTAAACAGGATTATTACTGTCTGGTAAACAAAAAATAGTAATACTTGAAACTATTTGACTGTGTGAAAACAAATGACCCAGCTCGTTTAAAAATGTTATGTACAAACTGTTCATTTACAAATCTCTCTCTCTTTCTCTCTCTCTCACACACACACACATATATATATATATATACATAAACAGGATCGGGCATTACATAACTCACAAGGGTTGATATGCCATAAAACACTACCAATCCATGATTAACTTCTGAATAACTGTGGAGGATGAGTTTGGTTTGGTTTGGTTTGGTTTCTTTGTTTAATGGTATATCAACCTCTGTAGATTATTTAATGCCAAAGCAATTCTCCTAGAAGAAGAGTAGTGGTACTATTTAAGCCATAGCTGGGAGGTTAAGGGCTTCATACCTTTCCCAAGGGTATTTGCCCGAAAGTGAACGTAATAGCGTGACTTGAGTACAAACTCGCTTGCTATGATTCCAGAGTTGATCGCTTTAACCATTACACCACGAGGACCCCACCCTCGGAGGATGAGTTGGCCGTTTAGTTCTCACGAGGTTTTGTTAGAAACAAAACTTCGAATGTTATTCCTCAATAAACAACACAAAGAATATGAACAACGCAGATAAAAGAAAATTCATATCAACGATAATGTAAAACAGATAAATTTTATATAACAAAAGAAAACTAGGAAAAGTTAAGACAACGTAGGAAATGTGCGAATATGTTAGATATTTGCGTGTGTCGGTGTGTACAATACAAATTTTATGCGAATGTAAGTGTGTATTGTTCGAACTTATTTGAGTGTATGTGTGTTCGTCGTTAAGACAAAAAGAGTAAAAAGGTGAGCAAGTCCTGCTTACATGTATATATGTGTGTGTATGTACGCGTAAGAACTAAAAGGTAGATAGCTACAGAGTATGTGTCATCACTCTGGCTGAATGTGTGTGTCTGTATGCATAAGGCGACGTCGAAATCCAAGAAAGTGGACTATTTTTGAATGATGATATACATGATAATTTCGATATGGCTAACGTGTTTTTATTTTATTTTTATTTTTATATAGTAGCAAGCCCTCTCATGTTTTGGCTGTGTGTCTGAAGCTGTTGAGTTGTCTGGAGCTGTAGATTGCTTGTTGGGGAGAGCTGAGAGTGAGACCTTTTGAAAGCGTGAAATACACAGGTCCCCAATAACGTAACTGTCTCCAAACGCGAGATTTATTTTTGCGAGGGACAAATTCAAAACGCGCGGACGTAGTTGAAAGCTGGGGCACGTGACTATTCTGTCCAATCAGGTTCCCGAAACTATTTAATTTATTGACATCTTACTATTTTTGTTTCGGGAACAAGTGAGTCTTGGGTCCTATTTTTCCAGAATTTTTCCACGTGCTCTTCGAAGACCTTTTAAAAATATAGGAGTGTAAATCCTATATAATCAAAGTTTCAGTTTGATTCGGAATTTTTCTCGTGATTAACAATATTCATACGTTGATATTCATTAATTCATTTGACCTTTGACGATAATAAAATATTCAATATTAGTTTTTGGGGTGGTTTCGTGGTAAAAGAGATTTTATTGAAAGTGCTGATTAACATATAAAAATATAGACTTTCTTTTGTACCAAAATTGGAACTTTGATTTATTTTGGGGAAACTCAAAAAGAACTTTCAGGGGAAGGAATTAGAGGAAAAACATAGAAACTCAAGTAAGAATTAAAAGCGATTAGAAATAAGTCGGGCCAATTTAAGACCTGCAGACCCAGTTAGTCTCCAGGGAGTGACATAAAAGTAGATGAAATTATAGTTTTGACACAGATTTTGTGTCTCATCTGAGTTGGAGCAAGGGTTGACTGGAGCAGTTGGTTAGCTCGACACCCGACCACACGACCGTTGGGATGCAGAGATGCTCCTAAGCACAGTGATAACCGGTATGGTAGACTGAAAGTTTCCAGTAAAGAATGGGAAAGTTGTAACGGGTGATACCCCTTTCCTTTTGGAAAGGTAATGCCAGAGAAGCCAGATGTTAAGGGAAAGAGCTAGATAGGACTTTATCAGGTGTTATCACTCCGGGTTAGAGTGAATCTGCGAGCGATGGCAATGAAAGGGTACACCGTATTCCCAATAGCTCCAGCATTACTGGAGCCTCACCATCTAATTGTTTTGTGTCATATCTAGGAAACTCGTTCTGGGAGTCTTACCCTTCTGCAGAGATGCAGTTGGTGTATTCTATAGCCCCAGCCGACTAGGCTGAGCTTTATTGAATCATTGGCGAGATGGTGGCTTGGAGAATAGATCGATAATCGAACTTATAACATTAAATAGGAAAAACGGTTGAAAGAATCGAAGCTAAACTATGTGTTAAAGTTTGATGGAATTCAGAAACAAACGATTAATCTTTTCTCACGAAAAATTAGTTTCATATTGGGTTGAACCAAATAAATTCATAGAGAATTCTAAGTCGAATGACAGTAATGAAAAATTCAGCTAAAGATCTTTTGACCCTCCGTTGATGGCTACATGCAATTATGATTTCAGGGAGAAGCCAGTTGTGGAGTTCATTGACCCCTTTTTTGGCCTGAAATCCATATAACCATAAGCGTAGGAAGAGATAATCAGTTGGCACTTCGTATTTGTAGGGGTGAAGTGAGTTTCGCCCGGGCCTCGCAGAAGATTAGATCTCGCTCTAAAAAATTTTGCTCATCGGGCTTGCCGGAAAAAGATCAGTTCCGAAAGAATAGATTGTTATACGAGACAGATACATAACAGAAAGGTAAAAATACGAACTCCCTTTCTCTTATTCTTAGCTGTTGTTGCCACTCCCCAAAACAAAGTACTACAGAGTACAAAAAAACAGAGTACTATATTATGCCAACATAATATAGAAAAAAAGAGTACTATATTAAAAAAAATGCAAGAATAATATATTAAGTACAATAATAATATATTAAGTATAATATAAGTATAATAATTATATATATAATAATAATAATATAATATAATATAATTTAAAAAACAAAAAGAATCAGAGAAAATGGCTTCGAGCTGACAAAGAAAAGAAGCAGAAGGTACCCCGCAAAAACAATTACCGACGCCGACTACGCCGATGACATAGCATTACTGGCGAATACACCCAACCAAACTGAAACACTACTGCATAGTTTGGAACGAGCCGCCGCAGCCATTGGCCTCCATGTCAATGCACACAAAACTGAATATATGTGTTACAACCAAATAGGCGACATTTCCACACTAGACGGAACCTCTCTGAAACTAGTAGACAAATTCACCTACCTAGGAAGCAGCGTCTCATCAACCGAAAAAGACATTGACACATGACTAACGAAAGCATGGACAGCTATCGATAGGCTCTCGATCATATGGAAATCAGACCTGACCAATAAAATGAAACGCAGTTTCTTCCAGGTAGCGGTCGTATCGATACTGCTATATGGATGTACTACTTGGACGTTAACTAAACGGCTGAAGAAGAAGCTAGACGGCAATTACACAAGAATGTTGAGAGCAATATTGAACAAGTCCAGGCGGCAAGACACCAACTATACGGCCACTTGCCTCCCATCACGAAAGCTATACAAGTTAGACGAACCAGACACGCAGGACACTACTGGAGAAGCGGGGACGAACACATCAGTGATGTACTCCTATGGACCCCCGCATATGGCCAAGCAAAAGCAGGACGAACAGCTCGAACATACATATAGCAGCTATGTGAGGATACGGGATGTAGCCCTGAAGACCTGGCAAAAGCGATGAATGATAGGGAGAAGTGGCGAGAGAGGGTCAGGGATATCCGTGCTAGCGGCACGACATGATGATGATGATAATAATAGTATAATAATAATATATAATATAAGTATGATATTAAGTATAATATAACTATAATAATATATTAAGTACTATATTAAAAAAAACAGAGTACTTTATTATGCCTACATAATATTGAAAAAAAGAGTACTATATTAAAAAATGCAAGAATAATCTATTAAGTACTATAATAATATATCAAGTATAATATAAGTATAATAATATATATAATAATAATAGTATCATATAATAATATAATATAATATAATAATTATAGTATAATAATAATATATAAGTATAATATAAATTATAATATAACTATAATAATATATTAAGTAAAGTAAAAGTAAAGTTGGCGACCATAGTCGAGGGTAACCCGAAGGTTCCCTTTTCGATAGCTACTACACCAAGGTGTAGGGGAGGGCGCTACTCCTTCCCTGCTCTACTTTACCGTTGATCCGTACCTTATAATGCTGAGTGTTAAGCAAGGAGGCATCAAGTCCCATTTTTTGAGTCTTTGGTATGACTCGACCTGGGATTGAACCCAGGTCTCCCGGGCCATTGGCGAACACTCTAACCGCTAGGCCAATGTCCGGTTCTATGATATATTAAGTACTATATTAAATAATACTATATTACTATAATATGATATATTCAGTACTATATTAAAAAAAAAACAGAGTACTATATTATGCCTACATAATATAGAAAAAAAAAGAGTACTATATTAAGAAAAGGCAAGAATAATATATTAATTACTATAATAATATATTAAGTATAATATAAGTATAATAATAATATATATGATAATAATAGTATAATATAATATAATATGATATAATATAATATATGATATGATATAATAATAATAGTATAATAATAATATATAATATAAGTATAATATTAAGTATAATATAACTATAATAATATATTAAGTACTATATTTAAAAAAAACCAGAGTACTATATTATGCCTACATAATATAGAAAGGGTGACCAGTCACTTTTTATCGACATTTGAAAAAAAAAAAAAGATGAGAAAAGTTATTATTTCTTTGAATAAAATTTGTTATATTTGTAGAGAAAATTTAAACTTTTTTTCAGATAAGGATTAACGCAGAAAACAAAAAAAATGAAATTACAACCATTACTAGAAGAATTTCTTTTGATAAAAATACAACGTCTTAAGAGTTGTAATGGAGATACACTTGTCAAATTAATACCTGTAACAAAGATACCAGGTTATATTGATACTTGTCATACAGTAAATTATATACAGTAGTAATTTACTAAGCTTTTTTCTTGCTTAGATGTAGCACAAGGCCATATGAAAGGGACACCCAATGAGACTCGAACTCACTCGTGTAGGTTTGCTAGTCGAGCTTGCTAACCATTACACCACCAGAGGTGCCTATAAATTATATACAGTAGTATGTACCAAAATCGGAGTCCGAATTGCGCATAAATTCTTCCCGAAACTGCTCTGTACTAAGTGACTAATATCGTTTATTTGTATGAGGTTCCAGGATAATAATTGGATTGAAAAGAATATAAAAAAATAGTTGAATCTGGTGTAAAAAAAAGAGATACTTCACGGTCAAATTTCTCATGTGTGAAAAATAGACGCCAGCACATAGAACGTAGTTTAAAATTCGACTATATTCACACACGGCGATCGGAATTCGACTGCAGTCGAACACAGCAATATGAAAGAGTTAAAACAAGAATATGATCTACAATAGCACATCTTCTCCACTTTGATAGCACTTAACATTTTTCTTTCGAATTATCCAGTTACCGGGGCCTTGAGTGGTATTCGACTCTTGTTAAAGTGGAAATAGGGCCAATATATCAGAGGTTAATTTTCAATGCCTGTATGAAGGACCACTCCACTTGGAATTTGCTGTTACACAATCTTTATTCACCGTCGTTTGGTATTGCACCACACTGAATTAAGTGTAAATATCAACTATCCAATTACGTCATGTTTGACGTCATAGAAGAGGCACTTTCTGCAACACAATAACAGAAAAAATTCTTACTGCTTACTTATAGTTCTCCAATTAACTGATATTTACCATTGACCATAGAACCAGAACTCCTTCCTGATACTAGACCATCTGCAGCTGCCAATAAAGAATTTGCCTGTATCGTGTAGGCCCTGCCAGTTAAAGGCAGGCTTACAATTTCAGACATGGAAATACCTCGTAAATCTTCGCCTACGAAATAAAGCGATATAAAAAAAAAGAAGCCAAGAATGTAACTGCTTTTTGATATTGTTTCGATCGTTGTATTCATTTTCATAAAATTTTAAAAGAAATCTCTGCATAATATGAATGCAATATTGATAGCCAGTTAGAAGGTTTAGTGATGAGCTCGGTTCGTGGATGTGTGTGTGAGGGGGTGGGGAGGAGTAATTATCCTACTCTTCAGCTCATCTTTTTCACGAGGCATGTACATATTTGTTTCTTTCATTATCAGAAATTCCCAGTTTGTTGCATTACTTATTCCTCATAACAGTATCACTATGTCAATCTTGTGATCTCTTCAAGCTGTACAGGGTACGCCAGCTATTTGAGAAGGTACATTTAGCAGGCTGTAAATTGAATACGACCTAATATAATATTATGTGACATGCGTCAACTTTTAATATTCTCGTTTCTCTTTCAGTGTATCGCGAACAGCAGCTTCCATTTTGACATAGTAAATGAAAAACAGACCGCTAACCATAGTGACCGGCAATAAAGGCCGAACACTATGAACCAGGGGCTTTGCGCTGACCTTATGGAGGTACCAACGGTAAAGCACTTTTCATTATCTGGGATGGTTCCGAGGATCATAAGCATTAGTCGAGACCAATCTGGTGTAGAAGTGCCTAAAAATGGATTAAGAACAAATTATGGAACCCTTTTATGTATTTACCAGCCCCTATGTACGGACAGGATGTGACAATTTTTAAGCAGTTTAACAGGTTTGAATTCTGTGTTTCCCTTCTCTTTTGTTTAATAATTGATTGACTAAATCTTTTATGTGGCATGGGTGTAGATAATTTAAAAAGTTTTAAACCAAAGCGGAAACCGTTAATAGCAAATAGGTTCAAGTGACAGGTAATGACATTTTAAAAGCAGTTGAAAGCTTGGTTGTCATTGAGGATTGTAAAGTCAGGAGATTGAAATATTGACCATGAACTCATACGAATACAATTACTTAGTGTTAACTTTTAGCTTAGTAATCTTCAAGAGAAAACATAAGAATATCAACTATATATTTTCCCCACGCCCTTTCTCCTACCGCAACGAGAAAGATGCGACACAGAGTCAATTTTCAAGCTGAGTAAAGCTGGATTGAGAGTTTTCTTTCTCCTAGACTGGTTTCCTAGCCAAGGCTAAATAACCCAGTCTACTCTACTACTTATTCGTAACAGGGGGAGAAGAGATCGAGTCATGCCTTTCTCAAGGGCATTAAGGTAAAGTGAAACGCAAATAGCTTCGCCCAGGGTTTGACCTTGAGTTGCTGATTCCATTTACAACAACGATAACCGTTACACTCTGTTTAGCTCAAATAGGAATAAGGAAGTATTATTGGGTCAGTGAAAGTGACTAGTAAAGGATAAGATAATTGAAGATTCAGATTCTCCCTCCACAAATCCAAGGCCTTGTGCGACACTTGTATATATTTCTATATGTAACAAATATTGTGTTCGGAAGGGTACTTGGCTCATGTATTGAATCAGTATATCCTACTATTTACTTATAGCTGGTGAAAGTGGGGGAGGGAGGGATAACAGATGGATTCATAAGTTTCCTAAGGGCATTAGCACTAAATGAAACGCAAACAGATTCGTCTAAGCTTCGATTCGTTGATTTCCTCTCCTCCTCCGATAACCATTACACTAAATGCATCTCAATAGATATGTTACAATAAAAAAAAAAATCCCAAACAAACAAACTGGCCTTAGTATTTGGATCAATCATCATGTAATATATATAAATAATTGCAAGACACGTGAAATGTGTATAATGTAATACATGAAACTTCTTTCGCTTGAAAGCATTATTCGTAACCATCCAGGCTCCGCTGAAATGATTTTGCGTCTCCTGATAGAAAAATGAACAGTTTTCAATATTTCGTATTATAATGATTTTGAATAATTAATCGCTGGAAGTGCGAGTAATCTAACGGAAAATGCAATTGGCAACCCGAGTTCAACCTTGGTTGGCAACAAGTTTACGAGAAATAAAACTTGGAAATGAAACATCTGTCTTGTAGTTACGCTCTTTCACGAGAAAGTTTCAATCAAATTTCGGCTTTAAATAACCCATAGAGAGTTGAAATGTCGTTAAACGAATGAAATAAATCACGACAGAATTATATGAGAGTAATCCTGTATTGTAATTAAGTATTTAGAAAAAGAATGAAATTTCAGCTTTAAATAACCCATAGGGCGTTCAAATGCCGTTAAACAAATAAAATAATTCACGACTGAATAATATGATAGTAATCTATGATTACGAACAGAACACACTGGTATCTTGGTTAATTTTTGGGCATGTCAACTTTGTTGGATTATTTAATGCTGAAAACAGTCTTTTTCAAACAATTCTATTGTTTCAAATATCTAATGTCATTCATTTTTATACAATTATAGCTTTCAGAAACTATTCTCAATACAAATGATGTGTACACAATTATATAGTTTCAAGTATTCCTATCAAATGCTAATAATTTATAAGAAAGTATATGGTTTCCAATAATTATACCAATTTGATAATAACTTATCACAACAATATGGTTTCAAGTATTCCTATCTAATAACAAAAATTTTCCAACAGATCCACTTGACCTATAGATAAAACCTCTAACAGTTATTAAAAATCTGGGTCAGAATGGACTTTGTACACGTTATGTGATATCAAGTATTCCTATCTAATACAAATAATTTTCAGTTGTATGGTATTAGTATTTCTATCATTAGCAAATAATTTTAACACAAGTGTATGATATCAAGTATTCCAATGTAATACAGATAATTTTCACACAGTTTTATTATATCAAGTATTCCTGTCTAATACAAATAATTCATACAGAAATCGATGGTTTCAATACCAATTCAAAAATAATTTGTCAACAAAATTTATATGGTTTCAAGTATTGCTATCTAATTTTAATTACTTTCTAGCAAATCTACTTGATTCATAGATGAGAACTCTAACAGGTCCTTCAACTCCGGCTCAGAATAAACTTGCAAGTATTAGCATCAAAAGAACGACTCCACACTCTTCTTTCCCAATCGACTGGAGCTGTAGAATACACTAACTGCATCTCTACAGAGAAGTAAGGCTTCTCTACAAACGAGTGTTCTGGATATGATACTATAGCGAGGCTATAGTAATGTTGGAACTTTGGGGAATGCGGAGTACCCCTTCATTGCCATTGCTTCCAGGTCCACTCTGACTCGGAGTGGTAGCACCTGATAGGGTCCTCTCTATGGGTCAAATAGAACTTTTGAAATTTAAATTGAGTGCAAATTACCGACTCACGCTAAATGGAATTTTTTGAAATAGAACTGTTTGATCCCTTAACTTCGTGTAAACAAATGACTGATGATGTTTAAATGAATTGTTAGTAATACATAACAATACTTGGAACCATTTAGCTCTGTTGACTTATGCTAAATTGACTTGTTAGAATTAAAACAGATTGGTCGCTTTACTGTGTGTAAACAAATGATTGATGTTTAACTGGATGTTGGAATCGTTTCATTGGAATCGTTTCATTGTGTGAAAAAGAATGAGTGCAGGTTCGTTCAAAAACGTTATCAACAAAACATGTTTACAAATCATATTTATTTAATATATATGTATAAAGAGGATTTGGCATTAAATTACCTAAAATGGTTGATATGACATAAAACCAAACCAAACCAATCCACACTCTTCAGAGCTCCAATCTTAGTTTAGTGTCATACTCAGGACACCTATTTTTTGCGTGGGGAGTGGGAGTATGAGATTTATCCCTCTATCGGGGATGCAGTCAGCGTAATCTTAGCCCCACTATCAGAGCGATCGAATGGAGCAGTGAAGGTAATTTATAAAATTTCGGCATTAAATAACCTGTTAGGAGTTGATATGGCGTTAAATAAAACCAAACTATCCGTATTCTTGGCCAACAGTCTGTTGTAATTTAGTTCACTGATTCTTCTGTGAGTTCGTTTCGGTTGCTGTAGAATACGCACACCCGCATGCGCAGAAGAAAGGAAGAATTTTGTTCGGAAATAAATTACCTGAGTGTTAAAGAAATGGCTTTTCCTCGTGATAAAGCAGTGATAGTGCCAACGCCAGACGCTGAACTTTGCCAAGACATTTGTGCGGGTCACTGGTAGGTTCTCTTTGATGTTCTTTAGTGTAAGAGATTTCAGGTTATTCGGAGAAGTGGCGGGAGTTTTTGGGGACTTGTTCTGAGGACTGACCCGAACCGAGGTACTCTTAACCTTTTTGTAATGGATTGATTAATAAAAATAACAACAAAAAAAAATCTTGTGTGTCTCTACATGTGATTTTGTTGTTTTCTTCTTTCGTTTGTGATGCTACGAGAGATTTTGTACTCGTTCAATACTTTTGGGGGAGAGAGAGAGAGAGAGAGAGAGAGAGAGAGAGAGAGAGAGAGAATGCACATTCTATTTCAGGTATTTAAAAAGAAGGGTCGATGAGGAGAGAGAGAGAGAGAGAGAGAGAGAGAGAGAGAGAGAGAGATTTTAGAGTGTTTTAAAACGATAAGGGAAATAGTTATTTCCTTTTTGTGGTCAAAGTTTTATTCCACATTTTACCTTTTTGCCATGGCTTCTTTATATTTGTCAGCTTCTAGAACATAATGCCAAGTAATTAAACATTAGATATTTTACATAATCACAATCCCTACTACCAATTTCTCAGGAGAAATATATATATATATGTGTGTGTGTGTGTACATATGTATATATAAGGGCATATATATATATATATATATATATATACTTAACCCCTTCGCACAAGCAGGATGCGACACAAGGTCAATTTTTAAGTGGAGTTTAATAGGTTTGAATTTTCAGTTTTTCTTCTTCTAAATCGGCTGCCCTACCAAGGTTAAAGAGCCCAGTCTGTCCCTACTATTTACCCATAGCTGGGAGGAAAATATTTGGATTCATACCTTACCCAAAATTATTAGCATTATGTAAAATGCAAACGGCCTCGTCCAGGATTTGAACTCTGTTCACCGTGCCCACTTCCTTTGACGGTAACCATAACATAATGAGCACGAACGTATATATATATATATATATATATATATATATATATATATATATATATATATATATATATATATATATATATATATATATATATATATATATATATATATATATATATATATATATATATATATATATATATATATATATATATATATATGAGCGGTCTGATTCTGAGTCTAACGTAAAGTTGGGCGGGTTTCGATCCCAGCTTCAAGCGTCCTACATGTCTAGCCACATTGAAGAGTTGTGATACAACGAAACAGTCTGTCTGTGGATGGATGAATATATATATATATATATATATATATATATATAGAGAGAGAGAGAGCGCTCGGAACAATTTTGGTAAATTCATCCACCAATTCCAACCTGAAAACAAGATACTTATTAGGAAACTCGAAAGGATCTTAATTAGATTATACAGACAAAATGTGTCTTTACTATTTAATCAAACATGCTTAAATGAACGACTGCTGCTAAACCACACACAGACACACACACACATATATATATGTATATATAATTTGTGCATGTATAAAAATGTGCATATATATGTATGCATATAAAAGTGTACGCATAAAAATGTGTGTTTATATAAAAATACACATACACACGCATATATATATATATATGCGTGTGTATGTGCATTTTTATATAAACAAGCAAGCATATATTGAACCAAATATTCTGGTGAATGGCATAAATCTAGAAGTGGTCAATGGGTTTACGTATCTCGGTAATATGTAGGCAAGAGACTGCTTTCTTGATTTGGAAATATTCCTACCTAACCGCAAAGCATCTGATGCCTTTGGAAAGCTTGAAAAAAAGCAAGGGTAGATCGCAGCATCACCTGGAAGACGAAGGTCTCTATTTATCGAGCATGTGTATTGACCACTTTGCTTTGTTCATCAGAAACATAGCCTGCTCACCATAAGCATTTTAGACTTTTGAAACGTTTTTATCAAAAGTGCCTGAGACAAGAACTCAAAATGAAATGGCATAGCAAACATCAGACACTAAAATTTTGAGTATATATGAATGCACAAGTACAAAGTCTTTCATCATGGCAAATCAAATGTGCTGGAAAGGACACATCGTGCATATTGAAGATCAAACACCTGTTCTACTGTAAGCTGCTACACAGCAAGAATCCACACTACTAGCCCAGGAAACGCTACAAAAGACAACATCAATAATATTTTCAAATTGGTGAAAATTGATATTCTGGACAGGGAAAAACTAACATTGAGAAGATCTGAGTGGAGAAAGACATTTAAAACAGGATGTGCCTTCTTTTAGGAGAGACGTAAAATCAGAAAGGTTGAAGCGACAGTTGAGGGAGGGAACAGTGGTGGAGTCCCAGGTTCAAGAACATGTAATGTTTGTGAATGTATTCTTCTCTTTAAGGCTGGATATGTCAATTATATCAAGTCTCATGGGGGATGTGAATAGGACACATGTCCTTTGAGGTGATGTGATACCACTTGCGTCATTTGTAGCAAAGTTTGAAAATCTTTTTCAAGCTTAAAACGTAATGGCAGTACGTAAAAACTTTTTTCAAGTAATGCATCAAGTAACATCTTAGGTCATCTCTTTGTCTGTTATTTCATCTTCAAGGTTTTCAAGCTACTGCTGGTTTCAAAAGTTATCTGAGAAGACGCAGTCGAAGAGAAACCATCATCCAGTTTATGCTAGAGAATTAAGGGACGGCAATATATATATTAGTTTAATGGTTAAAGTGTTCGCCAATAGTCTGTGAGACTGGGGTTCTATTATGACCGATTATCAGGGGTCAATAATTAAATAACTCAACACGGAGATAAGAGGTGCTACACAAATGTATCCAAATCTCTGAGGAGGTCTTCTTGGTTCACCGTACACGAAGACAAGCAAGGTGCTTACTACAGCTGCTGCTGCTGTTCTTGATTAATATTCTCTTTGGGTAAGCCCATTATTCTGGTCATAGGTGAGTCACCTACAACAGGTTCAATCCCAGGTCGAGTCACTGCAAAGACTCAAACTATGGTACTTAATGCCTCCTTGCTTAACACAGCATTATATGGTATGGATCAAGTTTAAGTGGAGCATTCCAGGGAAAGGAGTAGTGCCCTCCTCTACTCTTCAGTGTAGTAGCTATTGAAAAAGGAACCTTCTGGTCGCCCTCGACTACGCCCTCCAAATTATACATACATACATACATACACCCCCCCCCACACATATATATATATATATATATATATATATATATATATATATATATATATAATATATATATATATATAAGGTCTAACAGTAAAATGATCTCTCGGGTTTGAAATGTATATTAAAAAAGCAGCACAGATTCTATTCAAAATGTAATTTTAACGTAAGGAAGAACGATATTTGTCATTTGATTTGTTATGGACTTTGTTTTAAAGATTATATCGTCTAAGTACTTACACTACCAGTTAAATATTCCTGAAGCTTCACTTAGAGTTTCTGCAGCTTTTTCATAGTCATTACCTTTTGGTATTGTTGCAATTTCCTGTACACATACACACACACAGCCCAGTTATAGAATACACAGACTACATCTCTGCAGAGGCGTAAGACCGCCCCCCCAACGAGTTTCCTGATTGTGACATTGAACAATCTGAGAGTAAGACTCCAGTAATGCTGGAGCTTTGGGGAATGCAGAGTACCCCTTTATTGCCATTGCTCCCAGTTTCAGTCTGGCCCGGAGTGCTAACACCTGATAGGGTCCTGTCTATGGGTCAAATAGGACTGTTTGACTTTTGAACTGAGTGCAAACAAATGACTTATGCTAAATTGAATGATTAAAAATAGAATTGTTTAATCATTTAACTGTATTTAGAACAACGACTGATCTTTAATTGAATTGTTAGTGATGCATAGTAATACTTTGAAGCATTTAAGTTTGTTGACCTATGCTAAATTGATTTGTTAGAAATAGAATTGTTTGGTGATTTAACTGTGTATCTACAAAATGTGTTTACTAATCATATATTTAATATATATGCAAAAACAATTTAGCATTGAATAACCAAAAATAGTTGATATGCCATAAAATCCAACCTAAACCTCAACAATACAACCCTTATATATATATATATATATATATATATATATATATATATATATATATATATATATATTTGCTTCATTTATTTGTTTATGTGTCAATTTTGTAGCGTGTGAACACCTTTCAGTGTTTGAATGTTATTTATTGGTGGGTGGGGGTAAACCCGAAAGATAGGTTAAAATTTATCAAAAAACAAATAAAGTTGTCATCAGCGAGAATATTCTCACGCGAAAGAGAACCTGGAACCTTTGGAAGATAAATTAATCAGAAACGACTTTTCAGTTCATAATTCGGTAATGTTGCTATAAATATGTTGGAAACCAAAAGGTAAAGTATCCAATTGGAACATTTCACTAAAAGTGGAATAATCTGATATTCATACCAAAGTTAAGAATTAAAATTATACCGGAGAGAAATGTTCAGTAATATTTGCAGAAATTTCCATTTTGAATTAAATATCAGATGTCATAAAAGCCGACAGAAAGTCGGTGTCCATTCATGCATTATACACTAAATTATACATTAGTCTTCTAAACTGAACACCTACTATATGACCACCTAACACAGTCCCAGTTCATTTTTCTCAGAAAAAAAAAAAATAAACGAAAGTAATTTACTTGTATACCAGATCTAAATACGTATAAAAATATTTTCAAAAGAAAATACAGTACATGAATTATCTCAATCCTAACCGACTGTTTACCTATTATCTTTGATGTCATTTACTAAATTTTGCTTAAATATAGCACACAGGTAGCTAACAGCGCCAACGGTTGCTTCAGTGGTCACCCATTTAAGTACTGAATAGGTTCATCGCTAATCTAGCGAGAACCGGTGCTTTCAATGTGACTTGACTGTGATTAAAAAAAAGATTTAGATTTGGCACAAGGCTACCAGTAAGGGGTATCCAGTAAGGTTCGAACTCAATATTCAGTGGAAATAGATATGCGAGTCTTGTTTGCTCACCACGACAATGAGATGCCCTTTTAATTTATTAAGCTTAATTATGGCACAAGGCCACCGTATGGGGAAAATGGAACTCACTAACAAGGGTCTGATAATCTAGCTTGCTTGCAATTATACCTTATACCTTAAATACTCTAATTATTATCCTAGTTGGTTTATTAATCATTGCTTTGGTCATCTTAAATTTGAAGTAATATCAGTACCACTTCAACTCCTTCATTGGTTGTTCTGTGGAGGGCGCCTTTGGTGGTGTAACGGTTAGCAAGCTCAACTAGCAAACCTACTCTGGTGAGTTCGAGTCTCATGGAAATATGTCCTTGTGTCACCTCTAAGCAAAAAAAAAAAAAAAGCTTAATATATTACCACCAGTTGGTCCGTGGTGTCCGACACAAACCAATGAATGACCAGATTCTTAAAATTTTGATCTTTAACCTTTAGACAAACAAAAAGAGAAATGACGAGATTTGAAAGTCATTGATGAACACTACACTAAAGTGGCAGCCATCAAAAGAAGTTGCTGCTGTTATTCTCCAAATCAATTCGGGGTTTTGAATCCAAGAAAAAAGTTCGATTGGTGCTGAAAGAATGACACGGAATTGTCAGTAAGACAACATTCTCGCAATATTTGTGCTTTTGAACCGAGACCTCAACAAACCGGTGAGTAAGAAAATTAATCCATTATTCTCAGTTGTCTTCACATCTTTAAACAGCAGAAAAACGTTCAGATAAACCTGAGTTTTATTTATTTATTTATTTTTTTTACTGGAATTTCTTTCGACAGTTATCTGTATCGGGGTTATTTTACTATTGTTCCCACAATGAGCACACACATTTGCCAGATTTGAAAGAAGCGAATTTGTAATGAAATGATTTAAAAAAAAAAAAATGAAATAATGAATGATTTCATTATTTTTATTGGATCAAAACTCGTACAGCTATGAGCTGGAGAAGCGAGTGGGGATTCGTTGTCTTCTGGCTTATTAAAATTGGTTTTAATATTCTAAACACCGCTATGCGACATGATTCTTTGTGTACGCTATATTCATAGATATAAATTTGTTATTTGTCCGCTGAGGAAATTATCATATTGAAAGTCATTCAAAGTCGGCTATTGCACATTACTGTAGATATTTTCCTTTGCGGGCTATTCTGGATGATTACCATAAATTTTTAGACGTAACGCAGTTTTATTTTATTACTGTTATTGATGCTTGTATCTAGAAAAATAAATCCTATTTAGCAAGGTAGTTGTTAAGAGTCAGGTTCTATTCAAGAATACAAATAGATTTACACTATATCTGACATAACACACCATTACGTACAGTATGCAAGATTATCCTGTTCTCATAAAAAAAGACAAAACAAAACAAACTAATGACCAGCATTACCGGATATTTATTCCAAAATCGCACGCTAATGAAATGTATGTGGTAATGACATATAAAAATGTAATACTTTCATTCACCATCAAGATGAGAGTAAGTTTCAGTCACTGTCTTCATTTTATTTATGAACGGTTATGCATCTTGAAAATACATCTTCTAAGAACTGCAAGTCGGCCATCTCCTCCGCCCCTCTCGCAAGGTCTCTGGTTTTTAGCTCATCATCCATTTGCTAAATGCTGCTGAATCACTTGCAACCTATGAGATATGCGCCACCTAACCATAAGTCCTCGTGGCCTAATGGCTGGACTACGGCCTCGAAGTAAGCGAGTTTGAATTTCAATGGATGTCTACCCAAGGTCAATTTTTAAGCGGAGTTTAACAGGTTTCAATTCAGAGTTTTCCTTCTCCAAGACTAGGTTGAAGAACCCAGTCTGAGCTACTATTTACCCATAGCTGGAGGGAGAATAATTGGATTCATACCTTTCCCAAGGGTATTAGTGCTATGTGAAATGCAATCAGTCTCGTCCAGGATTTGAACTCGTGTCGCCGTATCCATTCCCTACGACGATAACCATTACACCACGGGCACCTCCATTTTCAACGGATGTCTACTAGCTCCTAGAAGACATTATTTCAGAGTGCATTACAGTTCATTAAGGAAGACCATGATAACCGTAATCTCATATGGACGGTGAATGTAAGCGTTACATTCTTATATATAAATTCTGGCTCTGTGTATATATAGGGTGTATCAATATACTTAGTACCCATGTGATAACTAATAACTCTACAAATAATAATGTGTTCTTTTTTGTTTCAAATTTCAAAATAGTATACTATAAAAACCTATTAATCCTCGATCTCAATACCTTGGACATGAGAGGAAAAAATATTTTGCCTCACTACTTATTTGGAGACAAAATCATTCAAAACTGTCTCAAAATAGATACAACCCATTAATATGATAATGATTTATTACTGAGACAAGAAATTCAAAAAACGATTGCACGTTCTGGAAGCTAATATAATAATAATAATAATAATAGTGCGTTAGGCACAATAACTAAAGAATTATTAAAAGGCCTGGAGGGCTTGGAAGTTGGCGGACTGGTAGCGACTATCTAAACGACAGCACTGCTAAGAACGACCGGAATCCTGAGACGAGTCCTGGAGACTTGCTGTCACTCAAACTACAGTGAAAGACCATCAGCTGACACTGATGTGAAAAACTCTAAAGGAGTATAATAATAATAATTATTAAAAAAAACAACATTGATTTGATGTCTCTAGCTCAAAGGATGGATTTTTTTACAGGATGTGTTCAAAATGACTGCCATTTCGATTGTCTGAGTAATAAGTCATAATATTAATGGGTTGAATCTATTTTGAGACATCATGTGTGTATGGATGTATGTAATGTTATATATTCTTTTGTATATTACTTCGGAGATTTCATTAGACAAGCACATTTCTATTATAGTAAAATTGTCCGATACTTGAAAATAAACTATTTTTATTTTGCTTTGTAATATTGACACCAATTCCTTTTGATTTTAAGTGCAAAAAATTGGTTTCCATATTGTATGTGACGCATTATGTTTTGTGTACCATATCATTTCTCATTCCGAACAAACACCAATTCTAAACAAGTACTGTTACCGATATTGATTTTTGTGTCTGAGAATATATAAACCATCAATCACTGATTTTTTTTTTTCCTTCGCATCAGCAGCCCAAATTAGCCCTACTTATTTACCCGCCTCATTCCAAGTCACAAGTAGTGCTGACTTTTCGAAAGTCCACCAATTCACTCTTTGTAATTCCTATCAAATTCCCTGATTCTTCTCACTATGATAACATATTAACATTTGCATATCAATTTCGACAATTTTTGATATGCACCAATCGAACAAGATCCAATCTCCTTGTATTTTCCACGTCTCCTGAACTGTTGGAAATTTCGTTATTTACACGTCGGTACATATCAATTACATTTTTTAACGTTAATATTTGGTAAACAATTTTTTTTTATTACAATGAAAACCATTATTTCCGTTGCTTTTTTTTTCAAGCCGTCCATTTACAGATCTGTATATAAAATGTATGTTAAAGGTTTGTTCTATAAGCAGCATTCTGGATCCTTTTTACTGTTTTCTGGAATAAAAATGTAACAATAAAAAAGCTTTGGTCTCTACCCGAACTCTCTCACATTTACCCAATAATACAAAACAGTTACACATTGAAATTTCATGTCTGGGTGTAGAAATGTTTTGAAGCAATCTCATAATTTTGTTGCGAGACCGATACATATGTCGATCCTACAAACTTTTGAAAAGTGATTGTCGACAATAATGACAAAGATACGAGGGTTAATTCGAAAAGGCCAAAATTCATTCGGCGAATCGATAACAAAAAATTTAGTCCATTCAGGGACGAGGATGTCGTCCGAATTGTTATGCTGCGACTGTCCTATCGCAGACCCGAAAATTCAGTTACTGGTTGCAGAGCCCGGACAATGGAAAACCCGGTTGTGCGGTACTTTGGTTAACCGGAGATATGTCGAAGTAGCATTGGTATACTGTGTTAGTCCGAGCAGTGGTTGCAGAAGTCCGCTACTGGGAGAAGCTGGTGCTGGTCTGCCGTTGGTGCCGTAGCTTGGTTGCGTAGGAACAGCGGCTGGTGAAGCTGGAGCTGGTCTGCATGTGCTGGTAACTGGAAGATGCAGGAACTGCTGTTGGTGAAGCTGGGGCCAGGAAGGTATAGTGAGAAGACCAAAAGTGGTATTAAGACTTTCTGGGGTTAACTCTTTGAAGAGCTGTTTGAATGAGAAAAGCAGCTAAATTTTGTTTGGCTGGCTGTGATGGGTCCGCGGCTGGTTCCTGCGTCGTCTGCAGGCTGGTTGGGTAGGCCTGGAGCTGTGCATCTCAGGTGGCTGCTACTGATGAGTGTTGTGACGAGGGGAGATATGGATTACCTTCCTCGCCAACCGGCTGTCGCAGCCGGAATGTCTATATTTGTCTCTGCCTCCCACCAGACAGGACTGGACACAAGGTAAATGACCTGAAGGTCGATTATCGTGGGAGTTTAAGGGAGGGGAAGGTCGGGCACAAGCTGAGAGCCCTACTTGACTTGTGCTATACAAAGGTGACAATGATGTACCTCGCCCACTCTAAGGATTAAGGGAGGTGGATTATGCTGGTTATCGGTCCACTTAGTGTAATGTGGGCCTCATGAGCCCAGCAGAACATGGACCCAAACATGGGTTCAGGCACGGTTGCCTGGTTCTAGCTTAAACTGGACGGCGAAGTCCAGTGCTATTCAAAGGTGTCAATAATGCAGCTCGCGCAGCCCAAACATGGGGCCTTTCGGCCTCAAGTCTGCTATTAAGCATTGACAGTCCGACACGGAGCCGGAATGTCTCTAGGTCTTCAACCGCTGAATTTATATTGGGGTTGTCTATTACCACTCTGCTAGGCTGAGTGGGAGGTCCTTTATTGAATATAAGTAATAATGAAATAACTTCATTATGCTTGGAAGAGGAACTTCCAAATATAATGTATTTTATTTTGCAGTTACGAATTTATCCCGAAAGTCCAGCAAAATTAACCCTTTTCGAAAAATAGTTTGTATATTCGTAACTGAAGTTCTCTCATGACGTATCTACAACGTTTTCTTGTGACTCAGCATTTTCTTGAAACAGGGGATTTTACGTTTGAGTAGCAGAAACGGTCAGGATGATTTCATCGAAAGAATATTTAAATTATCGGGCTTACATGTTCAAAGAATAAAATAGTGAAGGCCAAAGCCTCGACAATAAGATATAACGTCTCAAAATAATACCAAGATAAGGTATTTTCACTAAAATTATTTATTCAAGTTATTTTTTATTTTACTTTTTAAAAATAAGAATTACCTTTTCGTCCTTTAATTTTTTTTTATTTGCTTATTTCTTCCGCTCTCTCAGTTGAAGTTGAAGGCTAAGACCCCACCCGTACTAAACTAGGATAGCTATTGGTCGTAGGCAGTCAGAGACACACAATCTGATCAATTGGTTGGTCAACCCCAAGCACCTACAGTCATCTCATCTGTATTCTTCAAATTGATCTTGTGGCTAACAAATACTCAAAGCTATTTTATTTTAAAGGTGCTAGAAGGCGGTGACTAAGGATCAGTTGCGCTTAGATAGCAATACTTGAAACCATTTAACAGTGTGTAAACAAATGAGCTCTAACTTGTTTAAAAAAAGTTATTTGCGTGTAATTCGCTAACAAATAACACCCTAATTCATGAAACGGGATTCGACATTAAATTGCCCACAAGGATTAGTATGCCATATACCCGAATAACCTAACCTGAACTTTCTTATTACTCTTATTTAAGTTGAGTAATGAGAATCAGGGCAGACGAAAATGTGTAGGTAAGGGACATAACTCTATTCTGCAATTTCTGAGCTGAAATCAAGAAGCTTATGTCCCTTGGATTTTCTTATCTTACTCTATATGAGGTATCGTGTTCTACTGATCTGACCTATGAACACAAGTAGATTGACTTGTAACAATTCACTTTTGTTCCGAAAGTGAAAAAAAAAAAAAAAAATGATTAAGCATCATTATTCATTTTTCAAATTTTTGTTTGCACTCCTTCCTCTAAAAAACCTGTATGTATAATGTAATTGGGTATTTTTAAAAAATGCATTTTTGCTTTGTTTTAATTGCCTTGGCAGTAGTAATTAAACATTTGAAATTGTCAAGAAAATTATGGCAGAATTTATGTTTAAATGTATGTTTAAAAAACACCATTAATTTTTCAGACAAATCAATAGTAAATTTCTGTGTTTCTAATTTTCAATTTGTTAAAGTGATTTTTTTTTTTTTTCATATTTCTAAGTCATTATACACGAACTCTACATAAGCGTGTTTGCAACTACAACTTATAAGACGACGAACTTCGGTAGATAAATATACAACTAGTAAATAAATTTTAGTTTATATCGTAACGGTAATATTTTTTTTAGCTTTTAATTATTGAGTAGAACTTGGTGTATTAAATCGGTATTTGTCCAGAATATCCCGCCAAGGAAATATCCTCAGTCATGTACTAAAAATTCACTATCCAGATACGATTCTGTAATTTCTTGGATTTTTCTTTCTGCGCACTATTACATTTTAATCGTAAAAATTGTATCAGCAATTGACCATAAGTCGCCATCTTTTAAGTAGTTGGAGGAGGGAAAGACTAAGGAAATTTAGAGGGCGAAAAACGTAGGTAAGTATAAATATTCAATAAAAAATGATGGTAAAGACAGAAACCTATTCTGATCTGAATGTAAGTATTAAATTTCTCTATTTTTGTACATTACATCAGCGAAATATTCTGGACAAGTATAGCTTGATCTGACTTTTTTTTTTTTTTTTTTTTTTTTTTACACCCATTTTAATGCAAGGTAACTATTACTTGAAGCTAGCCATACTAAATGACTACGAAGAAGATTAGTGATTTACTCAGCTTCCCATGGCCTCAAAATATGACACGAGGTCAATTTAATGAGTGCTGAGCGGGAAGCAAGTCTCCAGGGGATTGATGAAGAATATATTAGACCTATCGGCAGCCCCTTTTTGGAGTGCCTCAGGTGCTGGGCAGTAAATCCGGTTTTTACTCTTTTGAGACGAGGTGGCAGGTGCTGCTTTGGTTGGAGACCACCTCTGGAACTAAACGAGGAAATTTAGTAACAGTTCCATTTACTCTCTTGTTAAATTAGCCCAGCTAAATCTGTAGAACACGCCGACTGCGTCCCAACAGAGAGTAAGACCTTCCCCACAACGAGTATCTTGGATATTACACTTAACCATCTCATGTTGGAGCTCCAGACATGGATTACCTCTTCATTGCTATTAGTTTTAGGGACGCTCTGACCTGGAGCTGTAGTTCGTATCAGGTTCATATAAATTGATTTATTGCTATGATTTTTATCATTAAGGTTTTTCGGACTATTGTCTTCATCTTTATTGTTATTTGGAAATAACAATAAAGATGAAGACAATAGTCCGGAAAACCTTAATGATAAAAATCAACAAGCTTCGTCTCAGAAATTTAGACAACTTATCACTATGAGATAGTTATGCTTGAAACCCTTTAACAATGTGCAAGCAAATGAGCTCTGACTCGTTAAAAAATGTTATTTCCAAACTATTTACTTAAAAATCCTGTGTATGTTTAAACAGGATTTGGCATTAAATAACCATCAAGGCTTGATATTCCATTAAACTAAATAACCTTGTCTAATTTAACAATAATTAAAGCTTAGTTTGGTATAAGATAAGGAGTATGGTGCACTCTGTGAGAACCAAAATGACAATTAATGGTCTGCTTAAACTAGCTCGCTATTACACCATGAAAGGTGTACATGTTGCCCTTCCTAGTGTCAAACCAAAAGGTAGCAATTGGAACTTAATCTTTGAAGACGAAAGGACATTTTATATTCAAATAAGAAACTTGTTTATATACTGTAATGCTTTTTGTTAAATTCGGTATTGCGTATAAAATGATGGGAAACATTTCACTAAAAATGTTAATTGAATGATTTAAGTGATATAATTACAAGCAGTTTCCATGGAAAGACCTCTTTAAAAAGTTTTTTTAAAAAATTTATTTTGGCCTTTATGTATTTTATCTCAATTTAATTGGAGTAAAAATAATTGAATTGTTCATAAAAATATTTTAAAAACGCTTTCCTTTAATGTTAATTTGAGTCTGTTAATATTCCAACAACCAAAACTTTATTGAATAAAAACTCATCCTTTAAATTTTATACAGTGGTAAAATAAATTTCGTGTAAATTATTTCATCAATTTTTATTACTTCATCGAAAATCATCATCATCATCATCATCATCATATCGTGCTGGCAGCACGGATATCCCTGACCCTCTCTCGCCACTCCTCCCTATCGTTCATCGCCCTAGGTAGGTCTTCAGGACAACAACCTGTATCCTCACATAGCTGCTGAATGTACGTTCGAGCTGGTCGTCCTGCTTTTGCGCGGCCATGTGTGGGGATCCATAAGAGTACATCTCTTATGAGTTCATCTCTGCTTCTCCAGCAGTGTCCTGCATGTCTGGTTCGTCTAACTTGAATAGTTTTCGTGATAGGGGGCCGGTGGCCGTACAGTTGGTGTCTTGTGGGGTGTTGCTGCCAGGACTTGTTCAGGATTGCACGCAGCATTCTTGTGTAATGGCCATCTAGTTTCTTCTCCAGCCGTTTTGTCAGCGTCCATCTAGTGCATCCATATAGCAGTATCGATGAGACCGCTGCCTGGAAGAAACTGCGTTTCATTTTATCGGTTAGGTCTGATTTCCATATAATCGATCGAAAATAAATAAAGATAATTAGATCAGTTCTGTTATGTTTAATCTGTTTTAATCAGTCAATAAGTGCCGAAGATTAATCAAAATTGATTTGTTTACTTTAAGAAGACTGTATTAAAAAAATTAATTTTCAGAATGAGTTTTTCACTTTATTCTTTTCTGTCTTTATCTTTCCCCTTTTCTTCATGACTTTCATTGATTCAGACAATTAGACTATGAAGTATATCGCTTCCTTTCTTTCTCATTGTATATTCTTTTTTTCTCTATCAGACGTATAGTATATCTTTTCTATAAACGGAATGGTTCATTTATTCGGAATATTCGAACACTTGGGTTCATATCTTATTCTATTAACCATATCATTGTTAATAATATTTAGTGTAATGTCAATTGTTCAGTTAATACAATATTCTTTTCGAGACTGTATTAAATAAAAACGTAATGTCCATTTTGGTCGTTTGATGTGAAGAATGTTAACCAGTCATTTTATGTTGACGGGTCTTGACAAGTGCCGAAACTAAGGAGACGCTGGTGCTAGTGACAGCATTTAAAAAAAAAAAAAAAAAAAAAAAAAAAAAAGAAACATAGTTAGTACCGTTGCAGCTGGCGAAATGAATTTTCTATTTCTTTGTAGCAGAAAGAAAAAATTTCACTGTTTTTGACAATTAAACCCAGTACTTACGCTAAACTGAATTGTTTGAAATAGAACTGTATATTTGTATAAAAATTGATTTGGCATTAAATGACCTACAAACGTTAATGTCATAAACTCAAACTGTTCTTCTAGGAGAATGGATTCGGCATTAAATAACCTAAAAAGAGTTGATATACCATTAAAACAAAGAAACCAAAATAAAATAGAACTGTTTTGACATTTCAATTGTGCACCAATGCTAAACTGAATTGGTTGAAATGGAACTTTCAGTATGCTAAACTGAATTGTTTGAAATAAAACTGTTTTGACATTTAACTGTGTGTAAACAAAAACTATACGTATTCTAAACTGAATTATTTTAATAAGAACTGTTTGACTAAACTGAATAGTTTGAAATAAAAATGTTTTTGATACTTGAACTGAGTAATTATGATTAACTGAATTGTTTGAAATAGAACTGTTTATTTGTACAAAATGGATTTGGCATTAAATAACCTACAAAAGATGATTTGCCAGAAAACCCAACCAATCAACAATATTTCATAAAATCATTTGACCAAAACTCTCTGATCACATCAGGGTGGGCTAAATTGCCCGTTTCTTGAACATTTCGATTGAACATTGCAAATTGGTCAAGATATGATAAACCATACACCGAGCAAATGTTTATGGGCCAGAATTTCGCCAAGAATCCATTTAATGAACACTAAATGGCTATATGCTGGAAATAACTTGATATTTATTAGGTTTTTGATACACTTTAAAAGTAAAAAAATCAAACTACAGCACAAGGTTCATATATTGGCAATATATATCACACAATATATATCACACATCATTTTCAAAATAAAACTTGTAATATAGACCAAAGCTAAGTTGCGGATGACTCTTTCATCTTATTTAACAATTTAAAATCGGTTTTTTTTTACAAATGCCTTGAAATGAATTTATTCGAAAAAATTGATTATGAATATTCTCAAAATAGACATAGCAGGATTAGATGAAATTTTAAAAAATTGAAAAGTCTGTGTGTGTGTGTGTGTGTGTGTGTGTGTGTAATATATAAAATCTCATAGTATTCTTTCACGGCGTTTTCATATTTGCAGCTGTACAAAAAATATTTCAGTATTCTTTACCTCAGAACGTAAGTAATTTTGAAAGGTTAAAATCTGCTTATAAAATTTTATTGAAATATAACTAAAGCTTTCAGTGGACAAAAAATAAGTAAAATATAGGGTTATTTTGTCTTAAGTTAGCATATACCTGAGATAGAAATCCATTTTTAAAGATTACACTACAATTTCGATAATTTTGCCTGCACAAATAATTTTCTGATAAAACTGTTCAATTCAAAACACCGTAACCTTTCAACAAAAAAATGATAGAAATAAAACTTAAAAAACGTGTTTGCCTAAAAATTGAAGATTAAGAAAATACACGTCCTTTTACATTGACAATCTTAAAAATGGCCAATGACTGGGCAACTCCCCCCCTTTTTTTGTTGTAAACTTCTGAATATTCCATAAATTTGTGGAAAATTGATAAACATAATATTCATTATATAACTAACTATAGACAAGAGTTAAATATATAATTTAAGACTTGAGTATAACATCCCTCAAATGTTCCTCACCCCGAAGAGAAAATCCTTTGGCTTTCTCTATCTCCAAATACAGCACGACTAAGCAGATAAATTGAAATGGCTTCAATCTTTCTACGGAAGCTTTGCTTTTAGCCCTATAGCTGTGCAAGACTTTACTGCGTACACCTTTTTCTTGAAGTTATCCCCACATGAAGTTGTCGACTGAGGTTAGAAAGAAGTCCTCGTGAGTTAGGTAGTATCACTGCTGTTCTATAAGGATGGCTTTGGCATTAAATAACATACGAAGGTTGATATGTCACTAAACAAAGAAACTAAACCACAAGGGTTTAGATCTGATGATCTAGATGGCCAAATTCCATTTTGCTGCTATTAAGCTTTGGCTGGCAAAGTCTACTTTCATTAATTTCATTTTGGAGTCCACCGCATTATAAGAGTCCACTATCTACAAAAAATCAGATGCCTGTTACCCCCCCCCAAAAAAAAACCAATAAAATATAAACTCCACAGCATATACGTTTGGTTTGGTTTAATGGCATATCAACCTTTGTAGGTTATTTAACGCCAAATCCATTTTTATGTAAATAATCTGTTACATTTAAAACAATTCACTTTAGCATAAGTACACAGTTTAATTGTCAAAAACATTTCCATTTCAAACTATTCAAGCAGTAATATGTAAAAATTCAGTTAAGTGTAAATACAGTTTTAATGTCGAAAAACGGTTCTATTTCAAATAACTCAGTTAAGCATAAGCACGCAGTTTAAATGTAAGTACAGTTTAATTGTCAAAAACATTTCTATTTCAAGCTATTCAGTTTACTCAAACAATTCATTTTAGCATAAGTATTCTGTTAGTTCTATTTAACCCATAGGTAGGGCCCTATCAGGTGCTACCACTCCGGGCCAGAGTGGAACTGGGAGCGATGCCAATGAAGGGGTACTCCGCATTCTCCAAAGCTCCAGCATTGGTGGAACCTCACCATCAGATTGTTTAGTGTCATATCCAGGACACTCGTTGGTGGTGGGGTCTTACCCCTCTGCAGAGAAGCAGTCGGTGTATTCTACAGCCCCAGCCGACTGGGCAAACAGCATAGACATAAAAATACATATTTTAATTGATGATAAATGACCATGCTGTTGAAAATTTAAAAATAAAGTATTTCCTTTTGGACAGGCTGTATGTGAATAGAATATCTTTGAAAATATTTTTCCTTATGCTGATAAGCTCCTATGGTGGGTGGGAAAGATGAAACGTTGGCTTTGCAGCCATCACTTCCATTGCTTTCTACCCATGGAACTTTTATGACTAAGTTCGTTTTTAGATTTATACAGTTGTAATTCTTTGTTTTGATGTAAATCGAAATGCTTCAGTTCCTCTCGAAAAGGTTTGTTAACGGCGTAGTAATCCGTTTTTGGTTATTTTATATCTAGAAGTTAGGGAATTGTGAATATTTTTTTGCATACGGTTATATTTCAAGTATTTGAATTTAATTCTAATAATTATAAGTAACTAATTATAATAATTATAAGTAGCTAATTATAATAATCTTTACTTAACAATTATAGCTTCAAGTAATAATTCTTAATACAAATAACTGAATTATATGGAGTTAAGTATTCCAATCGGATACGAGTAATTTTTAAACCCATCTCTTTGACCCATAGACCTTAACAGATCCAAACACTCTGGATTAGTGCACCTAGGAGTAATGACCATGAAAGGGTACCCCACACTCTCTAGTTCTCCAGAACTGAAGTCTCACCACCGGATGCTGTTTAGTCATAACCAAGACAAACCTTTTTGGTATGTGTAAAGTGTTACCCTTCTATAGGGGATACCGTCAGTGTAAGTCCCGATAGAGCAACCCTCTTGAAAAGGTAATACTTCAGAATTTCTGATATTTATTTTCCTTGCGTCTTGTGATTGGTTTCTTCTGGCTAAAGAAGCAGAAGGAATGGATGATTTAAAAAAATTTTTTTTTTCATTCTGCTCATGCCAACTCAGAGTAGGACATCATCGTCGTCGTCTTAATATTATTATTATTATTAAAGTGCCCTGTATTGGTTGATCATACTCTCGCGACAGAATGATTTACTTGCAGGGAAGAAGGAAGATAGAAAGAAAAAAAAAAAAACGAATGGTAGTTTGTATGATTTCCCGCGCCTCCAAGGCAGTGCAATTACTTGCATGATTTTATTTTTCTCTTTCTCTCTTTTTTTTATTTTTTATTTTTTTTACTTCCTTGAAACCCCAACCACCCTTTCATATTCGCATTTCGCCCCATAGGGCCAAAACGAGAGAAAGAAAATCTTGGGTAATTGTGAGGAAATTATTAATGGCTGGTAATTAAGAATCTCGTTCAGTAAAAATCGTCAAGCAAGCCAGTGGAGGGGGTCCTCATAATGTAGAGGCTAACGTTCTGGACTGTGACGCTGTAGAAAGCGAGTTGGAACTCCGATCGTACTATTCCATCTACTTTCGGATTATTATCCGTGGAAAAGGTATGAATCCCTGTCCCCAGCTATGGGTTAAATAGTATTACTTCAACAAGAATGGTTGTGGTATTAAATAACCGACAAAGGTTGGTATACCATTAAACAAAGAAACCAAACGAAGCAAACCAGCGTTCTGTATGTACCAAACTAGTCCTAGCATACGTACCTTCTTTATTTTTTTTTCTTCACATTTTGTCTTGGTTTCGGAAAATTTCGAGCAGTAGTTAAGTAGACGATTCTATCGACATTTTTATTAGTAACGTCGGACCGAAATTGTTGAAGGCGAATGTAAGGAATCTTCATTTAATTCGTGTTGAAATCCTCTTTAAGGGAAAAAACCCAACCCAGTTACACTTCACGTGGTGGTTGAAGGCAATTAATCCCCCCCAAACAACCCCCAAAACACGACTTTTTAAATTTTTTTGTGAAAGATGTGATTTCTTTAGCCATCTTTCTTGCTGACCAGGATAGTAATTAAAGAAAATATGAAGGATTTTTTTTGTTGTGATATCGTGGAGAGGTACCTTGTTATTGAATATTCTTTGTCTACGTTTGGTAGTTTGCGTTTTGAATATGTTCTGCAATTGTTTTTGTTTTACGGTGGACTTTGGTTAATAAGACCATATTGGAACCATGGATTTTAAATGCAATAACCAACTCAGTTGAGGAAAGCTGATAATTTCTTTATGAAAATTAGATTGAATCAAGGTGCAATGAAAGGGCGGTAACTTAGTCAAACCAAATATTACGCGGTATATTTTTGGGAGTTCGGTGATATATAACTGGAGATTCAAGCTAAAAATGTTACTCTGAGGACTTAAAAATCTAAAAATACTAATTCTATCAATTTTATTTAGATTTTTTAAATTCGGTAACACGGCATATTGTTCTTAGCGGTGATGACGATTCAGATTCAGTTCTAAGAAAATCGATTCATTTGTGAGTCAACTAATTATAAACATTGGTCCTCTTAAGCAGATTGCATTGTATATAAGGTACAACCGGCTTTGATTTTCTTTAATCTGTGAAAATTGCTTAATGCTTTTCTAGGAAGGGAGTTAAATGCTTCAGTGACATCATCAAAATCTTCGGCAGTTAAAGATTCTTTGTCTGAATTATTCCGATAATGTTGTTCGGAAACTAATATCGCTTATTCAGAGACTAAGATCATTCGAAGTGTTATCTTCTTTGTAACAGAAACGTTTAAGACTTCTTCGGGTGCTTGTCGTAGTTAGTAACGTTTACTGAATTTCGAATCTAGTTCTTTCATCTGCAAGGATGAATTGTTCTTAATTCGCTGTCCATGCAAAACAAATGACTGCTGATTGATTGTATTGTTGGTGATACATTGCAATACTTGGAACCATTTAATTGTATGCAAAAGTATAAGCTTAGGTTCATTTAAAAACTTTTACAAAAGGTTAAAAAATTATATTCAATATATATATGTATAGAGGGGATTTGGAATAAAGTAACCTACGATGGTTGATTTGCCACAAAACTAGATCGATCATCATACAAGCAATATATAAATTTTATATACATTTAATAAGAACTTGAATAATGTTTATGATTTGTACACATTTTGTAGAAAAACGAATGTTGTGAATTAAGTAGCATCTGAATACATTTGAAGATTTAAAAGATTAATTGATTAAGCTTTAATCAAACTCTGTTATAAGCCACAGAATGCGTTTTTTCTCTTTTCTCCAAAATTCTAAATTGGTCATCAAAAATATTAAAATGGTCTTTTGTTTGGGGTATGCGCCCAACATTAAGAATCGCTGCTCTAATATTTCACCGGAGAATACATTGGCCAAAATATTCAAACGTTACCAACTATGATAACCATTAGAGTAAAAACGGTCTATAATAATTTCTCATCTTAGGTTTTGGCACAAACAATAGTCTGCTCCCTGTGAATATACTGTCTGTATCCCCTGAAGGGCGGTAAAACCATTCCCTATCAAAAAAAGGGTCTCCTGGGTAGTGTGGTATATACTTCATTGGTATTACTCCCATGTCCACTCTGATTTGGAGTGGTAGAATCGTATTTGGGTCATATAGATCTGTTTAAAAATTATTCGTATTTGCTAAGAAGCCTTGATGCCATAGAATTATAAATTATTTGTATTAATAGTTACTTGAAGCTATAATTGTTTACAAAAGGATTATCATTAATTGCCTGAAATCATATAATTGTGTGAAAACAAATGATTATTTATAAAAAGAAATAATTACTTGAATCCGTATAATAATTTGTATTAGATAAGAATATTTAAAACCATGCAAATATATGCAAATTATTATCATTTCATTGAAATATTTCATATCATAACTTAAAAACAAAACTACAGTGTAAATATTAATATACAATGAACGCAGTTCCGTCACCAAAAGGCATAAAATAACCCTACACGAGTTAATATGCCGTTAAAATCAACCAGTTTCTCAAGAGCACTATAAACATTAGCAATGACAAAAGCCCTCCATGAAACGAATACTTTTATTCCTGGTTGAAAGAATCTGGTTTCGAGACGAAAAACTAAAATTCCATTCCCATAAAGTCTCATTGGTCGGTGGCATATGGTAGTTTTCTTTTGTTACGGGCTCTTAAAATAAAGCAAGATAATCGCAACAGATTATTACTGTCGAGAACTAAGGAAAAAAAAGTTAAGATTTACTTAAAATGTCCTGATTTGCTTAACAGGAAGTGCCAGACTTCAAAATAGCGATGCGAGCCTCACTCAGGAAAATAATTTGGCAATCTACCAAGTTTACGTTGGAAGATCTAACCAAACCTCCTTTCTACACTGTATGTTACGCCTTCAAATTTTCATTTCTTCACATTATTGGAACGCTTTCTTAGTGATGAAAAGTTAAAATTGAGATTAGACTAATTTAGCACCATCAACTTTTTGGTTCAGTTGATTTGATATCTTTTTCGACAAGATTTAAAAGCAGCATTTTGTACTTTTACCACCGGTAATAATAATTGCTTTTAGACAAAAAGAATTCAATTTTCTATTACGTTTGAATGTTACGTAACCGAATGACTCGATATTGTAAATCTGTTGACAAGAATCAGTTGAAAAATATCATGGACAGGGAAAAATGTTCTTATGTCGGTTGGCTGTTGGTAGTGAAACACAGAGCCACGTTATAAAAATGAAGATTTTGGTTCATTTAAAGTGTGTCCGATAACGTTTATGTAAAAAATTATATTAAAAAAATTTCTAACGCAAGAAATGACGATGGCTCTGATATAAGATATCTAATTGACGTGAAGTCAGCTGGGTTTCGATCCCAGCTTGAAGCATCTTGCATCACTGAAGAGTTGTGATACAACAAAACTGTCTGTCTGTAGATGACAATATACAAAATATATTTTTTAAATTTAATTTTATATTTTAGTGTTTCCGTGCGGTATAATGGCTAAAGTGCTGGAATTCGACCTCAAAGTTGAACTTCAGTCACGCTATAACGTTTCATCATTATGTCACGCTATAAGCACGGATATCCCTGACCCTCTTTTGCCACCCCTCTCTATCGTCCATTGCTTCCGGAAGGTCCTCAGGGCTACATCCTGCTGCTGTATGTAAGTTCGAGCTGGTCGTCCTGCCTTTGTTTGTCCATGTGAAGGGGTCCACAGGAGTACACCACTTATGAGTTCGTCCCTCCTTCTCCAGCGGGGTCCCGCATGCCTGGTTCGTCTAGTTTTGATAGTTTTCGTGATGGGTGGTAAGTGGCCATACAACTGCTGCTTTTTGGGATGCTGCCTCTGTTCAAATACCCCAGAAAAAGGTATGAACCCCGTTATCTCCTTAGCTATGGATTAAATAGTATCACTGTTTTTCTTTTACAAGGATGGCTTTATCATTAAATAACCCATGAATGTTGATATGCCATTTAATAAAGAAACCAACCCAAACCAAACTCTTGAACAAAATATTGTTTAACGATAACAACAATGAACGGTTGGGGCTGTAGAATACGTCAATCATATCTCTGCAGAGGGGTAAAACCCCTCAACGAGTGTCCTGGATTTAACCCTAAACCACCTCATGGTCAGGCTCCAGTTTTGAAGCTTTGGTGAATGTGGAGTACCTCGTCATTGTGATTACCCTCAGGTTCACTCTGAACTGCAATGGTAGTACCTGTTAAGATCCCATATATGAGTCAATGTTAATCATCTACCTGAAACCATTTAATTGCGCGTAAGCGGATGATTAATATTGAATTATTACTACTAGATAGCAATGCTTGAAGCCATTTAACTGTGTGTGTGTGTGTGTGTGTGCAAGTAGAATTTTAGTGTTAGATGGCATCACTTGAAACCATCTAACTGTGCAAACAAATGAGCTCTGGCTCGTTTAAAACTAATGTTACCGACAAACGCTTAAAAATCCTATATGTATAAAAAGGATTTGGTATTAAATAACGTAGAAGGGTTGATACGCCATTTAAACAAATAACCCCACCTCATTACAACGAAGACTTTTATAAACCTACACATTTGCATTAAACGTACGTAATTATCAGCAGTTATTTGGTCCAACAGAACTGTTTACTCATTAACTATACTTGAAACCATTTAACTGAGTGCAAACAAATAAGTTTTGGTTATTTGAATATTTGAACGGTTTAGTCTTATACCAGTCCGTCATAGCTTGAAATGAGAATAGTGCAACGTCCCGTGAAAGTAGGAAGATTAAATTCATGTTTGTTTTCAGATTAAATATCTTTGAAAGTTAACTCTTATGTGGCAGTATCTTCAAAGTTTCTGTAGCTACCCGTGACATATGTTCTATTTAATAAAAACTGTTTCAATAAAAAGAAGGCTTGGTTTCATTTGGTTTATTTGTTAAAAGGTATATCTACTCCTTATCCGTTATTTAATATCGGAATTTGATCCACTTATTACAATAACTATATTTTCAATGTTCAGTTGTATTTTTTCTTCGTATCTATGGGTTAAATACTATCACTACAAGTCTTTTGAAAATAAGGCTTTGGCATTAAGTAACTCACGAAGGTTGCTATGCCATTAAAGAAACCAAACCATTGTATTTTTAAAAAAATGTACCTAATTTGCTTATCATTTGTAATTAATCACATGATTAATTTTAACGGCATGTCAACCCGTTTTGAATTTTTCTATGTCTAGGGGCTTGAGAATTGCGAACACTTGTACTGTTATATCTACATTTTTTCTGTAGTTTAAGATTTTTTTTAATGATATCAAGTATTCTTATCGAATATAATGGCAATTAAAAGGTTCTCCGCTCTTCAGAGGTCTAGTACAAGACCTCACTGCTAGATGCAATTTAGTGTCGTATCCAAGACAATAAAAAGGTTGATTTAAAAAAAATCTTTACTCGCTATGGAATTTTATCATGTCAATGTTGCGAATTAGTGTAAGAAAAACCAACTGATGGAAAATATAGTTTATCAAACGAAACATTATATGAAATTTGACTATATTTACACGCAGCGTTGAAATGGTTTATTGCATATCCAGGATGTCTGCAGAGACAGTGTTGACCAACTTTGTATATTAAGAAATAAGACGAGATTAATAAAGATATTTCTTTCAAAGAGTCTTTTTGTCATTCGATATTGAAATGTTTATTTTTAACCGCGTAAACAGTCCGGTCGGCTGGGGCTGTAGAATACGCCGATCGCTTCTCTGCAGAGGAGTAAGACACCTGCCCCATAAACGAGTGTCCAAGATATGACTCTAAAGCAGTTGATGGTGATGTTCCAGTCCCGAAGATTTGAGGGATGTAGAATACCACTTCATTACCATTACTCCCAGGTCCACTCTGGCCCGGAGTGGTGGTACCAATTAGGTCCCATCTATGGGTCAAATAGAACTGATTGATCATTTAATATACTTGAAACCATTTAACTGGATGCAAACAAATGAGTTCTGGTTCGTTTAAAAATGTTACACACACACACACACACACACACACACACACACACACACACACATGTATGTGTAAAGGATTTGGCATTAAATAACCTCGAAGGGTTGATATACCATAAAACCCAACCATCTATTAACCTTATTAAGTACTAAAATTAAGATTACGTCAAACTACACTTATGATTGAAAAGAAGTAGACTTAATTGGCTTTTGCTTTCTCTTGTGTTTTATGATGTAGTGTGGCCAGAATTTGTATTTGCCAACGAACCTTTTCCTCTTTTATTAATGATATGCTTAAAATCAAATAACTTGAGATGGTTGACAGCTTTGTTGTCAGCGCTTAGAATAAACTGTCTTCCTAGGAGAGGGGGTAAGAATCTCGCCCAAAAGAGGTTCCCTGGGTATGATATGAAACTGGATATGATGGCGAGGCTCAAGATCTAGGGAGTGTGGAGAACCCCTTCATTGACATTAATCCATGGTTTTCTCTGACCCGGAGCGGTAGTAGCTGTTAGGGTTCTCTGTTAGTCGAATGGATCTGTTTGAAAATTATTTATATTCGATAGAATCGTGTGCAAAAGAAAAACCCTTAAAAATTGGTATTCGAGAGGAATACTTGGTATGTAACTACAAAATTATTTGCATTAAGAATAGTTACTTGGAACTATAATTGTTCACTTAGGATTATTAGTTTCTCGAAACTATATAACTGTGTGCAAACAAATGATAGTTATTAAATAGAAACAATTGTAATTTACAAAGCTCTTTGCTTCGATGTGGCACAAGGCCGAATGAATGGGGCGCCCAATGAGACTCGAACTCACTCGTGTAGGTTTGCTAGTCAAGCTTGCTAACCGTTACACCACCAAAGGTGCCCTGAAATTAAATAGAAACAATTACTAGCAATCATAGAACTTCGTAAAAATTATTTGTATTAAGAATAGTCAAAGCGATAATTGTTTCCTATTAGTTACTTGAAACTATATAACTGTGTGCAGACAAATCCTGACTGCAGTCGAATAACAATACAGGAATACTTAGCATTTATTCCCGGTTATGGTTAACGGAATCAGAACAAGCGACTCCATGGGATTAGATAAAAGACGTGGTTCGAAGTTCCATGTAGGTTCCCGGGATCGACAAACACCTGGAGGACATATCGGCCGAAACGTTGGGCATATAACAATAAAGATGCTAACAATAGTCCGAAACCCTGAACGAGAAAAAAAGAACTATTTGACATGTAAACTGTGCGCAAACAAATTACTTACGCTAAATTGAATTGTTTGAAATAAAACTGATCATTTAACTGGGTGTAAACAAATGATTGATAAATTGTTAGTGATACATAATCACACTTGGAACCATTTAACTGTGTGCTAACGAATTACTGATGGAATAGAACTGTTTGATCCCTTAACTGTTTGTAAACAAGTGACTAATGTTTAATTGAATTGTTAGTGATACATAGCAATACTTGGAACCATTTATCTTTGTTGACTAATACTAAATTGAATTGTTAGAAATAGAAGTGTTTGATCATTCAACTGTGTGTATCTAAAAATGTGTTTATAGATCATATATATTCAAAAGCAGGACTTGGCATTAAATAACAAATAATGGTTGATATGCCATAAAACCAAAACAAACCAAAACAAATCCACCTCGGAAAGGATGTAACACAAAGTCAATTTTTAAGTAATGTACTGCTAGTTTGTGTAGTTTTATTTTTTCTTGACTGCCTAACGCAGGCTAAAGAACCCAGTCTGTCCTATTGCTTACACATGGCTATTGGAGAAGGACAAATAGATTAGCACTAAGTGAAACGCTGTCTCTTCCAAAATTTGAACTCTGGCCACCGATTCCATTTCCTACAACGATAACCATTACACTAGACGCGTCTCCTCAATGAATTTTTGTATCATTGATATTTGGGAACTACAATTGTTAAATCGACTGTGGAGGTGCCCATGGTGTAATGGTTATCGTCGTAGGAAATGGACACGGCGACACTTGTTCAAATCCTGGACCAAGCTAATTGCATTTTACATAGCGTTAATACCCCTGGGAAAGGTATGAATCCAATTATTCTCCCTCCAGCTATGGGTAAATAGTAGGACAGACTGGTTCTTCAGCCTTGCTGAAGCAACTAGTCAAGGAGAAGGAAAACTCTGAATTCAAACCTGTTAAACTCCGCTTAAAAATTGACCTTGTGTCATATCCTGTCCAAGAGGAGGGGTTGGTAAATATGGATAATTGTTAAATCGACTTCGGCATCAAACAACCCAAGAAGGGTTGATAGGCCGTAAAATCAGCCCTTTCTTAAATAACACGCAATTTTGATCTTCTTAAACGGATCGTGCACACAAGTACTTTTTGTGTAGGTGTGTTTGTGACCAATAACGGCCGAAGACTCGATTTCTTTCATTCGTTTTATCCACTTCGTTTAAAAGCGAGTCATAGACGAAATTATGTATTCAATAATCACCAGGCACGCTCATCAAATATTCAGCTGACGACGGCAAGCCAACATTCAATGATACTGTCTCTTTTAAAAGTGGCTCCGGTGATGACCATTGTTGTAAACACGCCATCTGCCTCTACTTATTAATTCTGACATTTTATATTAAACTGCGACCTGGCTAAAAGCTGACCGCCTGTCCTTTTATAGCCTCCCTATATATATTTTTTTTTTCATTAAATTTTTTATTGAATCAATTAATTTTGTTCCATTTCATAGTAGCCATGAATGTTAGCACCTCAGTTTGGTTGGTTGGTCCGACTTTCACTGTTTTTTTTTTTTTTTATTCTCTAGAGATTGCAACCATTTAACGAAACGGTCACGAGACGTCACTGTTAATCACATGACTCTTTCACGAAATCACTGGCAAGATAGATTTTTATGTGATCGGGTGCTTACCGTGGCGCGGTGTTTAGCTCGTTTCGCTGACCAAATTTGTTAATGTTCTGATTTCGATCCTCACAGGCTCGATTGAGGTCTTGTGCCATCCTAATCCAAGCTTAGTAAATAGTTTACATGCAAGAGAAACGAGTGTAAACAGCACACTTTCCTTGCTATACATTGTACCTGAAGAAAATATTGTGTCCAGGGTATGACACTAAATTATATCCAGTGGTGAGGCTCCACTTCTAGAGTTCTAGGGAGAGTACAACCCCCCATTATTTGTCATTACTCCTCCGTCTACTTTGACACGGAATGGTAGTACTTTAAGGTTCCATCTATGGATCAAATAGATCTGTTTGAAAATTATTAGCATTTGATGGGAATACTTTAAATCATATAACTGTGTGATTTATTTGTATTGGCTAACTCTTTCAGTGTCTTGAGTGACAAGTGACTCTGTTTCCTGCGGTACGTTTGAAGGCCATATGTGGCTCTCAAACCGCATTTAAAATAAAGGATAAAACCTTATGAAAACGTGAGAGTAGCTTTGAATAGTATAAGGGTTAAGAATGTTCATTTGAAGCTGTAATTGTCTATTCAAGATTATTATTAGTTATTTGAAATCATATAACTATTTACAAATTAGTATTAGAAAGGAATGCTTGAGACCCTAATAATCCCATATTTTTTTAAGAATAATTACTTGAAGTCGTAATTGTTTACAAAAGATTGTTATTAGTAGTTACTTAATTTACATACAGTTATATTATATCTTTATTAAGAATAATGACTTGAAACTATAAGTAAAGTAAAGTTGGCGACCATAGTCGAGGGTAACCCGAAAGTTCCCTTTTCGATAGCTACTACACCAATGTGTAGGGGAGGGCGCTAATCCTTTCCCTAGATTGCTCTACTTTACCCTTGATCCGTACCTTATAATGCTGAGTGTTAAGCAAGGAGGCATCAAGTACCATTTTTTGAGTCTTTGGTATGACTCGACCTGGGATTGAACCCAGGTCTCCCGGGCCATTGGCGAACACTCTAACCCCTAGGCCAATGTCCGGTCGTGCATTAAGATTGGTTGTTTGGTTATATAGCATATCAATCATTGTAAATTATCTAATGTCAAATCTGGTTTATACATATATATTAGATATATATGATTTGTAGACATAAGTCAACGAAGTTCAATTGTTCCAAGTATTGCTATTTATCACAAACAATTCAAGAAAACATCGGTCATTTGTGTACACACAGTTAAATGATCAGTTCTATTTCAAACAATTCAATTTAGCATGAGTTGTTTGTTTGTATTCAGTTTAAATGTCAAGTTATATTTGACCCATAGATAGGGCCCTATCAGGTATTACCTTAGGACCAGAGTGGACCTGGGATCGACGGCAATAAAGGGTTTCTCCGTATTCCTTAAAGTTGCAGCATAACTGGAACCTCACCATCAAAATGTTTAATATCATATCCAGGACACTCGTTGGTGGGGTCTTGCTCCTCCAGAGCCAATCGGTGTATTCTACAGCCCATAGCCGACTGGGCTATGTGTACTAGGTAATTATTGTTATTAATTACCCGAAATAATATAACCATTTGCAAATAATTTGTATTGAATATAGTTACTTGAAGCTTTAATTGTTTTCAAATGGTTGTTAGTTGAAACCGAATCATTGTTTGCTAAAAAGAAAAACAAAAAAGCTATGTGCCTGCAAACGAAATATATAAAATTCGTAACGAAAGAGATCATGTTTATTGCATATCCAAGAATGTATACAGACAAAATATTAATCAAACTTGTATAGACATGTTTTGGACAATTAAACTGTGTACTTATGCTAATATGAATTGTTTGAAATAGAATTGTTTATTTGTATAAAAATGGATTTGGCATTAAATAACCTACAAAGGTTGATATACAATAAAACCCAAACAAGCATCAAACTTGAATATTAGAAATCAAGACGAAATGGGGAAAAATTTCTTGAGTATTGTCTGCTGATAGCTGAATGTTTATTTTTAACATCATAAAATACATCGGCGTTAAATAAACCAACAGAGATTGACATATCATAGAAGCAATCAATTAACAAACTGCTTATTTCATGGTTTAATTAGAAACAACCACCAAGGATTAAGGGCCAATATATCATTTTTAATGCTTTATATATGCGTGTGCTCAAACGATGTATACATAGTACATACATACACACACATATCTTTTTCACACATCCTAACAATATATGCATAGTGTATATATATATATATATATGTATATGTATATAATCTCGCACACAAATATATACATAACAAGCACACGTACATATATCCAAATACATAAATAACGCAATAGATAAATAAGCAAGAATATTTTACCCATTCCTAATTTCATGATAATCCCGTATTTTTTTTTATCTCTTTCCCAGGCTTTACTCCCATGGTTTCGATGAACCTTTCCCCACCACGGCTAATTTAGTATATTTCGACGGTTGATCTTACCCCGGAGATTTTTTGTGATAGCAGTGAGGACGGAGGTGATTCAGTAAAGTTTTCTAGACAGTAGGGTATCGAATAGGGAAAAATAGAAGGCAGATATTTTATCAGTATTTTTTTTTTTAATATGGATATATAAATAGCGTTATCCTCTTTCTCTGTGACGTTTGCCTTACACTGGTTGGGAGGTGCGCATAGTGTAACGGTTTTCGCCGTTGAAAAATGGAATTGGTGACCAGAGTTTGAATCTTCGACGTGTTTGTTTGCGTTTCACTTAGTGCTAATAGCCTTGGAAAAAGGCATGAAACCATCTGTTCTCTCTCTTTCCTGTAGCTAGAAGTTAATAGTAGGGCTGTAGGTTATTTAGCGTTGATTAGGCAACCAGTTTCGGAAAAGAAAAACTCAGAACTCAAACCAGCTGTACTGTGCTTAAAAATCGACCTCGTGCTATATCTAGCCTGTAGTGGAGGGATTGGGTTAATATTTCTTTCACCATGACGTCTAATTTATTCTAAAAAAAACCCCAAAAAACTTTCGGACTGCAGTTACCAAACCAAGTCAATCCATGTAAATCTAAACTGATTCTCTCTCTCTCTCTCTCTCTCTCTCTCTCTCTCTCTCTCTCTCTCTCTCTCTCATATATATATATATTGTGCGTGAGTGGTGGGAGGTGATGATTACATTTGATTTACCAAAATAGTAATAAATATCCATTGGAATGAAAGTTATTTACAATGGAAGATAAAAGTTAGTCTGAAACCCTTTCCAAACTAATATGGCAAACAAAGCAAGTTCACTGGGTGGAAAAAAAAATGAAAATAAATCAAAATTACTCTGACATCACTGGAGAACTTGGCTCTCTGTCATCTAACGGAAAAGGGGAGGGGAATAATGATTATTAAAAAAAAATGACTAATTCGGTTACATACTCTAAGCTAAGTTAAACGTTTTTTCCAAAAAAAGATAAAACCTATTCTAACCTACCTGAACAGAGTTGACTTGTCTTGACATTGCGTCAAACCCTGCGGTGGAGTTGGATAAATACATACTAGTAGTTCGGTATGGGTAGAGTGTTCGCCAGTGGTTCAATCCTAGGTCGCGTCATACCAAAGACTTTAAAAAATGGCACTTGATACCTTCTTGCTTAACACTCAGCAATATAATGTACGTATCAAGGGTAAAGTGGAGCAATCCAGGGAAAGGAGTAGTACCCTTCCCTACACCTTGGTGTAGTGTTGTATATTGAACTTCGACCTGGCCAAACATGTCATTCCAAAGTGATGCACCGGAAGAGAGTGACCTGTGAACTGCATTACAGTTATTTCCGCTTGATGACGATCAAACATGCCATTCCAAAGATTGAGTGGGCGATTGAACTATTATATAACTCGGTGAAGACAGGAAGTCAGTTAGTTAGAAATCAGATGAGTCGATGACAAGATGCAGCATCAGGAGAACGGGAAAGGAACACTGATGGCCATAAGAGTGGGGGTCAATATGTTGCAGTTCTGTTTGGCCTCCAACTCCCTCTCCCACACAAACCTTACAAATAAAGTGAGAGGTATATTTTTTAAAGAAGTCTTCGCTCGTTTTTATTTATTGTGTTGTTATGTTTCTACATGTATAGTTGGTCATGGCTATACAACAGTAGTAGCTATTGAAAAGGGAGCCTTCTGGTCGCCCTCGACTACAGTCACCAAATTTAATTTACTTACTAGTTCGGTATATACTACAATATTAGTATATGGAATATTCTGAGAGATACAGATATAGAATATGATTAAAAAGGGGAAGTAAACAACAATAAACCACATTTGAAAAATGTCCAAAACAAAATATGGGGGTGTCCTCTTGGTGTAATGGTTAAAGCGATGGACTGCGGAATCGTAGTAAGCGAGTTCGTACTCCAGTCGCGCTATTCCGTTCACTTTCGGGCAAATACCCTTGGCAAAGGTATGAAACCCCTTATCCTTCCAGTTATGGGTTAAATAGTACCACTGCTGTTCTTCTAGGAGAATGGCGTTGGCATTAAATAACCTACAAGGGTTGATATGCCATTAAACAAAGAAATCAAATCAAAACAAAATTATTTTAATGCGACAATTTGTAAAATTTAACGAAATGGTAACCACTGGCTGAGGAAATTTCAGCGTTGCATTACACAGACTATATCATATTTGATCTCTATTTTTTTTAAGAATTTAAAATTGCGTGAATATTAAAATTATTTTGAGATTTTAAACAGTCTTGAGGACTTCTGATAAGTGTTGATATTCATAGACTGACACTGAATTCCAACATTTTAACTGCATCTGGTCATGGAAATTTGATGTATATACGTATATCAATATTGTTGCAGTATTTGAGCGAAATGATATTTTGTTGGACAGCAGTTAGTTGGAACAAGTGTCACAGTAAAATCTACATAAGGAGAACTGGTGCACTTGGTTTCGTAATCCGGTTGGTTTACCAGTGATGTGAAAGTCTACATGCAGGGTTAGGTTTCAATTAACTTAGTCTGACACCATTGACTTCAAATCGTGGATGTGCTTGCGTTTTATTTCGCGCTAATGCCCTTCAGAAAGGCATGAATCCATCTCTTCTCCCTCCCCCTGCCCAGCTGTGAGTTAATAGTTGTGTAGAGTGAGTTCGTCAATCTTGTTAAGGCAACCATGATAGGAGAAGGAAAATTCAGAATTCAAACCAGCTGTACTCTGCTTAAAAAATTGACCTTGTATCACATCCTACCTGTGGTGGAGATGTTGACGTCTTCAAAATTCGACTTATATTCGAGTATATACAGCATTTATTAAAAACATAGACTGGAATTAAAATTGGTGCTATTTTCTGTACTCGAACCCGTGCTCATTTTGGTTGTTATCGTTTTTTTTTTTTGTTATTGTCGTTGGTTATAAAAATGAGAATGTTACTGTTTAGAAATTCACACAGTTTGAATTTATCTTCATTTAACAACTTCGGTTTCAAAATGTTTGATTTTTTCGTTCAGTTTTCACATTCGTATTTCATGCAGAACTTACATATTCGTTGGTGAATAAAAAACCAATATAAACATAGAAGGATTTGTGTTTAATGACTAGGAATCTTCATATATTTTTATTTTCGGATTTACATATTTTTGAGTGGGTGTATTGTTTTGTTATGGCTTGATCTATTGATTTTTTTTCTTTTATGTAACAGTTTTTGTATGACAAAACCCTGCTTGATTTTTTTTTTTTTTTTCAGTGCAATTTTATGTGCTCAAGTCATAAATAAAATAACTGTATGTATACGTAATTTTTAATTGTATTTTCCCATTTTATAAATGAGTTTATTTGTACGTTTGAAGATTACATTGATTATATTAGGGTGTATAAAAACAATGAAAATAGTTTAAATGCACTCTGTCTCGTTGCTAGATTGATGCGCTTTTCAATCTTCCGTTTTTTGTCTCTCATATATTCAGACGTTTTTCAAGTTTCTTTGATTGTTTTTATCGTTGCCATATAGCAAACGCCACTTTGCACCAGACTCCACGTAATATAGCTTTTGCCTTAGGAATTTTTTCTTGAATCTTTTTTTTTCTTTTTTTTTTTTTTTTTTTTGATTCTTATTTATTTTTTGAAACACTAGCAAGTTTCCTGACTGTTTCGGCCGATAAATTTTAGCCTTTCTGATGTGCATGATGCTACATCCGTTTTTTCTCAAGTGTCACCTGGCACTTTACGCTGCTTCAATATAACACTTCACAAATCTCATTCTGGCAAAAGAATTTTCCTGACAGATTGATGCGTACTATTTTTTTTTTTTTATATGGAAGGCCTTAATGGCTAAATATGATTGTGAACACCGCATCCACTGTTTTTCTTGCCCAGTCGGCTGGGGCTGTAAAATATACCGACTGCTTCTCTGCAGAGGAGTAAGACCTCCTCTCCAACGAGTGTCCTTGATGTTATATTAAACAATCTGATAGTGAGGCTCCAGTAATGCTGGAGCTTTGGGCAATGCAGATTACTCATTCATTGCCATCGCTCTCAGGTTCCCTATTGCCCGGAGTGGTAGCACCTGATAGGGCCCTATCTATGGATGAAATAGAACTAAACAGTAGTTTTCCTAAACTGAATTGTTTGAAATAGAACTGTTTATTTGTATAAAAATGGATTTTGCATTAATTACCTACACGGGTTGATGAGCCATAAAACCAAGCCATGTGTCACCTGGCACTTTACGCTACTTCAATACAACACTTCACAAATCACATTCTCGCAAAAGAATTTTTCTCTAGATTGATACATGCTATTTTTTTTATATGGAAAGCCTTCATGGTTGAATATAATTGAACACTGCATCCACTGTTTTTCCTTTTGTCTTAAACGGTTGAGTTTAAAAAATCATTTTTTAATACTATAAAGTTTTCTGTATCTAATTTCAATATCAACGGGAGCCGACGAGATAGTTTTGATCCAGTTTCTTAATGTCAAGGTCAAATCAAATAAACATATGTATAATTAAAACTTACAGCAAATTAGAGCGAAAGCTGATGTTATATAAATAAAATTAAAGTAAAAATAGTTGATTCGTGTTGAAATTTAGCGTGCCGACAGCTCCGATTCCTTGTCTGTCCCTCACCATCTGTCCCAGTCGGCCATCGCTCTTGGATGCCGTCTAGATGACTAACTAGTGTCCATCCAGAGCTGATGAATATAGGTTTTGCTGGTCGGACAACACTGGTGTGTCCATGTGTAGTAGTCCATGGGAGAACATCATTTAGGAGTTCGTCCTTTGTCCAGCACTGATCAACTTGTCTTGGTCGTTTTACTTGGATGATTTATGAGATTGGAGGTAAGTGGCCGTCTACTAATTTGTAGGACGCTGCCCTCGGGACTTTTTTTTTCCAAAATAGCAAGCGTCATCTTTGAATAGTTCCTATCTAGCTTTTTCCCTAAGCGTTTCGTTTGTGCACTTGCTGTGACCCTATAGTAGTACTCATACGGCTACAGCACGAATTCCCTTTTTTAAAAGTTAGATTTCCATATGGTCGATCACATGTCAATCCTAGTCCATGCTTTACCGATGCTTATGTTGACATCGCTTTCAATTGATGGGATATTGGTGTCGAGATGTCTGATCTATGTTTGGTTTGGTTGGGTTTTATGGCATATCAATTATTCTCTGTTATCTAATGCCAAATTATCTTTATACATGATTTGTATACACATTTTGTAGATAATATTCTTAAACGAGCCTGAGCTTTTTTTTGGCACACAGTTAAATGGTTTCTTCAAGTATTGTTATATAAGAAGCACAATTTAACATCAGTCATTTGTTGGCCCACATAGTTTATTCTTTTTGACTTATTGATAGAATCCAATCAGGTGCTACCAATCTGAGTCAGGGTGGACCTGCGAGCTATGGGAATGAAGTGGTATTCCGCATTTTCCAAGTCTCCAAGGCTGGAGCCTTGCCATTAGACGGTGTAATATCATATCCAGGACACTCGTTGGAGGCGTTCTTACCCCTCTGCGGAGATGCAGTCAGTGTATTCTACAGCACCAGCCGACTGGGTCCGTATATGAAGTAGTTTACTCGTATCAGAAGATTGTCATTTAATTAAGTGATGGCATCATCTTTACCTCAAATTTTTTATTCTGCCCTTTTTATTGTATAAGCTTTATTCAAACTTCTCTATTCCTTTCTTTCTAATTTGTGTGTGTGTGTGTGCGTGTGTATGTGTGTGTTTACCAATGCCTTCGCACGGGCAGGATGTGACACAAGGTCTGTTTTTAAGCGGAGTTTAACAAGTTTGAATTCAGAATTTTCTTTCTCTTTGAGTAGTTGCCTAACCACGGCTAAAGAGCACAGTTTGTCTGACTATTTTACCCATAGCTGCAGGGAGAATAACTGTATTCACACCTTTACCTAACTGCAGTGTGAAATGCTATCAATCTCGTCCAGGATTTGAACTCGTGTCGCTGTGTCCATTAACACCACGGGCAACTCCTTTCACATATGAATACATTCTCATAAGACAGATGAGAATAAGCAATCTTTTTAAAAAAACGTTTCATGAATCAAAAAGTATTCAAATGCAGGCCATTAGAACAATATAAAAACTAAAATAATGATCTCGCCTGGCCCAGTTGACTGGGGATATAGAATATACCGACCGCACCCCTGTAGAGAGGTAAGACCCCTCCCCAACGAATGTCCTGTTATGACACTAAATAATCTGATGGGGATATTGCTGTTGGGGTGATGCGGAGTACCCCTTCATTGCCATCGTTCCCAAGTCTACTCTGACCCGGAGCGGTAGCACATATAGGGTCCTATCACTGAGTCAAATAGAACTGTTTGACATTTAAACTGTATGCAAACAAATGACTTATGCTGAACTGGATCGGTTGAAATAGAACTGTTTGGGCATTTAACTGTGCGTAAATAAATGACTGTTTAATCGAATTATTAGTGATAAATAACAATACTTCGAACCATTTAACTTTGATTTATGCTAAATTGATTTGTTAGACATATAACTGTTTGATCCCTTAACTGTGTGTAAACAAAGGACTGATGTTTTAATGGTATTGTTAGTGTTAAATAGCAATATTTGAAAATATTTAACTGTGTGCAAACAAATGATTCTTCGTCAAAAAAAACTATTCGAATTAGATAGAAATAAGTGAAACCATTTAACTGTATGCAAAAAAAAAAAAAAAAAAAAGCTCAGGCTCGTTTAAAAATGTTATCGACAAAATGTGTTTACAAATCATATATCTGATATGCAGTTTCTTCCAGGCAGCGGTCGCATCGATACTGCTATATGGATGCACTACATGGACTCTAACAAAACGGTTGGAGAAGAAGCCAGACGGCAATTACACAAGAATGCTGCGAGCAATCTTGAACAAGTCCTGGTGGTAACACCCCACAAGACACCAACTGTACGGCCACCTGCCTCCTATCACGAAAACTATTCAAGTTAGACGAACCAGACATGCAGGACACTGCTGGAGAAGCAGGGACGAACTCATAAGTGATGTACTCTTATGGACCCCCACACATGGCCGTGCAAAAGCAGGACGGCCAGTACGAACATACATTCAGCAACTGTGAGGATACGGGATGTTGTCCAGAAGACCTGCCTGAGGCGATGAACGATAGGGAAAAGTGGCGAGAGAGGGTCAGGGATATCCGTGCTACCAGCACGACATGATGATGATGATGATGATAAGTATAAAGAAGATTTGGCATTAAATAACAGTATGGTTGATATGCCATCAAAACAAACGAATATGATTTCACCTTATCATTTCATTACTCTATTATTTATCATGTAGAATAGAATACCCACACACCATTTAAAACTTTATTAATGATTGTCTTCCGTTCTATAGTAATTTACGAAGCTCTTTGCTTCGATGTGGCACAAGGCCGAATGAATGGGGCGCCCAATGAGACTCGAACTCACTCGTGTAGGTTTGCTAGTCTAGCTTGCTAACCGTTACACCACCAGTGGTGCCTATGTCTTCCGTTCTATAGATGATACAGAAAACTTAGTGATAAAACGATAGTAAGAGTATGAAATATCAATTACTTTTAGTTCATATACATATGTAATCTCAAAAATCTTAACTTGTCTATATTCAAAACCGAAACGTTCTTATATACTATAACAACTTTTTGATGTTCCTCTTACCATAAAACTTGTAGTATAAATAACATTCAAACATTAACCCGTTTTATGGTGTCTTGCTACACATGGTTCCATTAACGATTAAGTCTTAATTTTTAGTGTTTTAATGGAAAGTTATAAAGTTAATTATTTTGCCTTTCGATTTAATGTAAATTATAACATTCTCTCTTCCTTTTTTTTTCCTTTTTTGGGTCAAAAATCATCACCAATTACAGTAAAGGGTGGATGTTGTTTATCAGGTAGAAATGATAACGTAAAGATGATTGCTTCGAGTTGAAACCTGTAAGCGAGCATCTCGACTTAGCAAAAATCTTCCTCTCTTTTTTCTCTACTTATCATGTACAGCGTAAATTTAACTGGAAGGTCAAGAAACGAAATTTTGATGTCTCAGATTATAGTGTTTATGATTTTCTTTCTTTCTGAATTTTTATTTTTAGTTTATTCGAACCGGATAAGAAGGTAGCTAAATTCTAATTTTAGCTGCTACAAAGTCTGTGCGCATTATATACGAGATAGATAATTTATTTATTTTTCAGAATTTCGTAGCTCAAATTTTGGGGTGCGTTGTATGCACGAATAATAACGGTACATAATGGGGGGAACTTTGAAAGTAATACCTTTTCATTTCCACGAGAGCTACAGCAGATACAAGGAGAATAATAACACTCTTACATTGAGAACTTCTTCAACGACAAAACATTAATTTTCTCCCCATTACATTTACAATAGTGAGAACGGAGTCTGTATGTTGCACTCGTAAAAATCTGCTATAGCGGAGGCTACATTTTTCCTACCTCTATCAGCGATGACTGCAACGTTACTAGGAATTGGTTGTTCCTGTAGTTGCTCTTTCGTCGGCTCGTATCGTTCTGATCAACTGATCGAGGGTCATTTCGCGGGTTGACATTTACATTGAACGTAGCTTGGTAGTCACATCGCTGTTGTCATTATTGAAACACTTTACCGATCGCCTAACTTTGTTCGCACTGGCTATTTGGTTTTCGATATATGTCAGTGGGTGCAATTGCTCTTCTTTCTGTATGGAAAATTAAATAACACACATCTGCTTTCATGTCTGAATCCATTTTGCCAGACTGACTCTGTTAACAAAAGAAAAATAGTTAAGTGGGATGATTCAATCTTTGCCATAGATATCATCAAAATACTTTTCAGATGATGTGCAGTAACATAATAAAATTAGACATTACTCTTGGAAGGAATCCTTGACAAGCGTGGTATGCAGGTCCTTGTTCGTCACATTGTCATTGGTAGTGCCTGTAGGAAAATAGTGTTTTATTGCTGAAAACTTGTCTACGCTTGTTCTGGGTATATTAAACTGCATCTAATGGTGAAACTCAAGCCTTGGAGTTAGGGGCATGTGGAGTGCTCTTCATTAACCATTACTCTCAGGTCCACTCTGACCCGGAGTGATAGTACTTGTTACATCTATGGGTCATATAAAATTGTTCAATAGTTTACAATTGTTCAATGCAATAATATCATATAGCTTTCTGTATCAGTTGTAGTTTCCATGGGAGTAAATAGGCTTTATTTTTGGAACCTACTCGAGTAAAATTGCAAATAATTATCAACAATATGAAGCAACGCGTATAGTTAAAGGTTGCGTATAATACAGGGTAATTTTAAAACAAGTTAACACTTTCATTTGAGTATTTCTATGATATAATTTCAGTCTTCACAATCCCGGTCAATACACCCTTGGAATCTTTTGCCGGTGGTTTAAAAAAAATGTAAAAAATTCTATGGGAGTAACTGATATTACGGAGTTGAGAGGGATGGTGAACTGGTGGAGACTTTAAAATGATTTTATGAACGAACTCTCATGGAAATAAGATTTTTTTTGTGACACACCTAGTACTTTTCAAGTCGCAGAATTGTTCAAAGATTAGGTCTTACCGAAAAATGTTTTCCAACTGGCATTTACCAGCGTTTTTTTAATTTAAAAAATTTTTTTTAGCCACACGCATAAATTTTTATTTATATTTATAGTTCTGTGCTTACAACTGTTCATATTTAACAACGCTCTTTCAGAGGGGCATAGAATGTGTTGTCTGTATTCTCTGCAGAGGGTGTAAGATCCCTTCAAAATGGTGTCTTGGGTATGGTTGAAAACTGCATCTGATGGTGAGGCGCCAGTTCTGAAGATCTGGGAGAGTGTAGTGTATACCTGTCATTGCCACTACTCTCAGTTCCACTCTGACTCAAAGTGATAGGGCTTGTTAGGGTGTCACCCATTGGTTAAATAGATCTGTTTGAAAATCATTCATATTTGAATGGAATACTTGATGCCATATAACTGTACATTTTGTATCAAGAATAGTTACTTGAAGCTATAATTGTTTACCAAAAATTATTCGAAGTTATTTGAAACCGTTTAACTGTTCAAACATGACTATTATTGGATAGAAATAGTGACTTGAAACGATACGACTGGGAGAAAATTATTTATATTAGAGAGGAATACTTGATATATAACTTAAACAACGACGCAAAAATGTAGATATAAATGTACATTGAACGTAGTTCTCTAACCTCTTGGCATAAAATTAACTGAGACGAGTTGAGATGCTGTTAAAAGCAATCAGTCACTCATATCTCTAAATCTAAGAGATCTAGACAAACACGAGATTGGAAATAGTTGTCTGTAAAGTGTTGAAAAGGTCCTGATAAACTATTCTTGGATGATTTTTATTTTTCTTCAAGAGAAAACACTTCAGTATTTTATAACTTGATAATTCCCAACCTCAGGTCATCTATGAATGACCTTCCTCATCAGAAGTCACAACTGAGAATACTATTTAAATGCTTGTATATTGTTACCCAGTCGTGTATGGATCTCTCCAAACATAAACCCCACTTAACCACTTGTTTGGCAGTTCTGAGTTTCTGTTGTTCGTCACTGGACTTGTTTTGTCTTCACGCGAGACAGATACAATTCATCATAGGATCTATTTTTCATACTTGGATGAAGGTATGTCAATAATTATTACCAATTTTGATTCATATTATCCTTCACCTTCCTAATTCAAGTTGCTCTCAATCGCATCTAACCCAGGTCACGATTTACGGTTAAGTAACGCGAAAAACATCGGTTTTCCATTAGATTACCGAAGTTAAGCAACTATAAACCTTATCAGTACTTAGACGAATGACAATTTAAAAACAGCAGGTATTGTGAACATTGTTCGGACCAAGAAATGCTTAGTCACTGACTCATTTTGGTCATCATTTTCACGACATCAAATGAGTTGAGACTAGAATTAGGAAGATGAAGGATAAGTCAAAATGGTTGATAATAAATTTAGGGATCTATCTTGTAGGCTGCATCCCTCTATTGCACTAACTGTTGTATATTTGGTTATGTGCTCTTGGTCTGCGGTTTTTTCTTCTAATTCGGGTAATTGAAGTCATACTCTGTAGTGGGTTGAATATTATGACGATTGATATTAGTTATTACACAGAACTGGAAGCTGTTATGATTTATTTCTTTATTCACAATTGATCTGTGATAATGACACATTTCTTGCTGTAGTTCATCAGTCAGTATAGAATTTAAGATAGTTATTTCTATTTATAATAATTGTCCTTAGCCTTATTTTTGCACATAAAGGTGAGTACTTGGCGTGATCAAAAAGTATCGAGACTGAAGTTTAAAACATTTTTGTAGAAAAAATTAAAAACGTGTTCTTCATTAAATAACTTCTTATAAAATGACTCCGAGAGGAGTCGGTACCTATTCTTGATAGTTTTTGAGAAGCGTTTTTTTTTTCAAAACAATTGTACAAGTACTACATTCCTGTTGCTTATCAGATCTAACTCCTTGTGACTGTGTCTTCCAATGAAAAGGCGCGCTTAGCTTATTGTCGTAAGAAATGGAATCTGCGACCCATGTTCAAATCCTGGACGAAGCTGTTTGAGTTTCACTTCACGCAAATAACCTTTGAAAAAGCATAAATCTATGTCTTCTAAATCCCTATAGGTATGGGTAAATAATAGGGCAGACTGCCTTTTTTTTTTTTTTTTTTTTTTTTTTTAACCCATGGCACGACAACTAGTATAAGAAAGAAAACTCTGAATTCAAACCAGCTTTACTCTGCTTAAAAATCAAGCTTGCACCACATCAAGCCCGAGGTAAAGGGTTTGGGTAAATACATTGAATGAATATTTGTACGCTGTCACTTGCTTTAGCAAAATTCTAATCAAGTAGTATGAGTTAGGAAATACTGCATGGCCTTCACTGTAAAGGGTTGTTAATGTTGATCACTATCATATATTTACACCATATTTCAGCGGCCTTAACATCGTTTCACCTGTTACTCTACGTATGATTCCGCTGATAAAATATAAAATGTTATATCCATTTAGAATTACACTTTATGCGCTAAGAAATGATATTCAGCACAGCTACATGAGCCAACACTCCACATTAATGAAACGACCACAATAAATAAAAATCAATAAGGATTTATTCAAACCAAATTGTACGTAGGTTTTCTGAATTGAATAGAAGGCTCAGTCTGTTCTCTGAAAATGAACTTCAAGATTCTCTGTACACTAATTTAACAATACACTAGCGTTTGAATAGGGTTCTCAGTTCTGACATCCTCTGCGGAGGGGTGGGGAAATCACTCGTGACCGGAAGTTGAGACAGAATTCCTTGCAATATTTCATATACTGTACAAAGAATGCAAGAGTTTTTCGGATTATTAAACGCTTTCTCTATGTTGCTAAAAATAAAAGTTTAAAGATTTTTTGATATGTAAACCATAGCTCGTGAGTTCGATTCCTATTTAGTATATTATTAATATAACCTTGTGACAAAGACTGTTTTGACTAACAAATATCTATATGTAAGTATGTGGCCGTGTTATATATCGCTATTGAGTTCGTCTTTTCTTCCATGGTCTCTTTCACATGGGCACGCCTGTGTTAGTCGATCAGACATCAGCTCTGGACACTAGATGGAGTCTTGAGGAACTGCCAGGAGCGATGGACGATAGGGACGGATTGCGAGAAAGTCAGGGCACTCCGTGCAACCAGCACGACTTGAAATATATACGAGGGATAGACACGTACACTAACAAGAAGCAATGCAAAAAGTAATAAAATTAGTGTGACTTTTGAAAAGTGTTTGAATAAACAACTTTTTTTTCTAATTATTTGATTTTAAGAGTTGAAAATAGGAATATTACTCAGAAATTTTTTTTTTTACTGAAATTAACATTAGGTAAAATCAAAAATTTTCTTTTCTATTCTAAAATATTGTGAATAGTAAAATACTTTGGGCTCGTTCCATTACTTATGACCGGTAATTTCTATAGCCTTTATGCGTATTACATTATAGAAAATACTGGTCATAAGTGGTTGTATCAAAATCAATTTTGTATTTTGGTTGTATCAAAATCAATTTTGTATTTTGGTTGTATCAAAATCAATTTTTTTTATCATTAAGGGTTTTCGGACTATTGTCTTCATCTTTGTTATTTCTACAACGTTTCGGCCGATATGTCCTCCAGCCTTCTTCAGGTGTTTGTCGAATTCGGGAACCTTCACGGAACATCGAACTATGTCCTTCATTGAATCCACGAGGGTCACCCGTTCTGATTCCGTTAGCCATACCGGGTATAAATGTTAAGTATTCCTGTATTGTTACTCGCAAGTAGTGAGGATTGAACCTGCAACCTCCCAGATGATTGTATCCTTAGAAGCTTAGGGAACCAACGCCTATAACCGTTACGGCATGTGTCCTGCTGGACAATTCTAATGTTCTTACTTGACTAGAATTACTACTATTATATATGATTTTTACCGGTGCTCATATTCAGATTTTTTTTTTGGTTGTATCGATAGATAGATAATTATTTCACCAGAAAAATGAGATGGCGCCAACAGAAAGAAATCGACGGACAACCGTGTGTGGACGGATATTGAAAGATTTTCCTTCTTGTATAGCGTTGCAGGAATCAAAAGAAACGAAACTATTTTTTTTTGCCGCTTCATTGTTGTTCTGCTTTTTTAAAAGGACAGATAAAGGCGAGAATGGCTACCAAAGAAAGAAGAACCTGGATTTTACTCGGGCTTGGCTCAAGATCGTAGCCACGTTATAATCATCGTCAGCGGCTCCAATTAAATAAAGAGGATGGTATACATTTGTTTTTGTCCGCTTGCTGAACGAATGTTCCTCGAGTGGTCGGCCTGTCTAAAAAAAACAAAACAAAAAAACAAAAAAACAAAACAAAACAAAACAAAACCTTTTGACTCGAAGTGAATTTGGAGAAATTGTTACTTTTTTCCGGACCACGGCAATTTCTCGGTATCCATAAATATTTGAACAAACAATTCATGAGCATTACTCCGTTGAAATTACTGCTCATAAGTATTTGAACAAACACAAAATCTTTTTTTTTCCCAGTCGGCTGGGGCTGTAGAATACACCGACTGCTTCTCTGCGGAGGGGTAAGACCCCCCCCCAACGAGTGTCATGATATGACACTAAACAATCTGATGGTGAGGTTCCAGTGTTGCTGGAGCTTTGGGGAATGCGGAGTACCCATTCATTGCTACTGCTCCCAGGTCCACTCTGGCCCGGCGTGGTAGCACCTGATAGGGCCCTATCTATGGGTTAAGTAGAACTAACGGCATACTTATGCTAAACTGAATTGCTTGAAATAGAAATGTTTTTGACAAACCGTACTTACATTTAAACTGCGTGCTTTTGCTAAACTGAATTATATGAAATTAAACTTTTTTTGACATTGAAAATGTACATACACTAAACTGAATTGTTATATATAACTGCTTGAATAAACTGAATGGTTTGAAATAGAAATGTCTTTGACTAACTGTGTACTCACGCTAAACTGAATTGTTTGAAATAGAACTGATTATTTACATAAAAATGGATTTGGCGTTAAATAACCTACAAAGGTTGATATGCCATAAAACCCAACCAACCACCAACAAAATCTTTTTTGTCTTTCTCTGCATTGGCTAAGATTGCAAAGATCTTGAAGATTTTGAGCAGGAGAGATCCACATTAAATCAGTAGTTTGTCACTTCTTTCAAAAAGTACTGTATATTTGCTTCTTCAACCTTTTTTAAGATCAGTTTTAAACAAGATTTTAGGATAGAAAAAATATTTTCATAAAACAATTTAATTCTATTGTAAACATTTTCCTGAAATTTAGCTTCCAAAATTATGAGACATCTAAAGACCTGTTTTGTGATGCTTGATGCAATAAAATATTCTTCTGTAATGTTATGTTTTAACATACCCCCCTACCAAACATTCGAACGCAAATACTTATGAGCGGTACTCTATATAGCCGAGTCGGCTGGGGCTGTAGAATACACAGTCTTCATCTCTGCTAAGGGATAAGATCCCTCCCTTAACCAGTGTCCTGATATTAAATTAATGTGGAGTACCTCTTCATTGCCATTGCTCTCAGGTCCACTCTAGTCCGGAGTGGTAGCACCTGATAGGGTCCTATCAAATAGAACTGTTTGACATTTAAACTGAGTGCAAACAAATGACTTATGCTAAATTGAATTGTTAAAAATAGAACTGTATAACCCCTTAACTGTGTGTAAACAAATGTCTGATGTTTAATTGAATTGTTCGTGATACATAGCAGTACTTGGAGCCATTTAACTTTGTTGACTTATGCTAATTTGAATTGTTAAAAAGGGAACTGTTTGATCATTTAACTGTGTGTATCTAAAAAATGTATTTACGAATCATATATTTAAAAACAGGATTTGGCACTAAATAACTAACAATGGTTGGTATGCCATTAAACTAAACCAAGTACTATATACGCATATAAACTCTGTCAATCTGTAAACTAATTTTTAAAGACAATTTTTTAAAATTTAATACTGCTTTTCTATAAATTACATAGTACGAACACTATAAAGTGAGAATTTCAAATCAAAATTCAGCTTATTACATTGGCAACGTGCTTATTGATTCACCATTTTTATATATATATATATATATATATATATATATATATATAATTTCTGTGCACGTGCATGTGTATTGCTTTTTATTGCTTTGGCACTACATGTTTTTGATGAGGCGGGAATCGAGGGAAGGAGACGTAGGACGAGATACCGATTTTGCAATTGATCAATAAGTCAAATGCGATTGACGTCATAGAATGGCTAGAGTTGGACCTAGCTTCAACCAATCAAAGCACTGGGCGGAATCTGCAGAGACATTTACCTACCAATAAGAGAGGCAGACTTGCGACTAACATTTTCTCTAGCTAGAAAGGGAGGAAAAGGATGCGACGAGTAGTTAATAAAGGAAAGTGAGTGAATCTCTCGTCGGAAAATTTCTGCTGCTGTTTTAAAACAATTTCAAAAAATAATCTTCGTACGATACAGCTTAGTTCAAAAATGAAATAAATGTGAACGTGTGCGTATTATTAACTTCGTGTGGTTTACTAGTTCGTAAGCTCAGTTAGCAAACCTTTGTGAGTTCGATTCTCACTGAATGCCTCTATACTTTGCACTAATATCCTTGGGAAAGACATAAATCCATCTTTTCTTTCCCTTCCTTCTTTTGCTATAGAAAAACAGTAGGACAGACTGCGCTCTTTAACCTTGGTACTACAACCAGTCTGTTAGAACTGTTTAATCATTTACTTAGAACGATTATTCTTATCTCACCCTGCCCGTAGTGGAGGGGTTGGGTAAATACATACGTGGCCGTGCCCATCTATTTTCCGAGTAAAATATGACAGATTGTACTGGGGTACATTGTATCAGTAGCAAGGAACAATCCCAGGCCTGACTTGTGTACTTGTTTTTGTTTTTCTTCTCCTAGATCGGTTGTACTACTAACGCTAAATTTCTCGGTCTACTAATGCTGGGGAGAGGGAGTGATGAATTCATGGCTTTCTCTAAGTCCTTAGCGCCAAGTGAAGTGCATACTCGTCTAGGATTTGAACTTGGATCGCATTCCATTACCAACGTCGATAACCGTTACGCCGCAAGCGTCCTCTTCGTGTTGATAGCGATTAAATGCTAAATATGAAAATACTCAACTTAGTAGCAATTATAACTTCTAGATAGATGTCGCTTCTTCAGATCAGTGTGTTCAACTTAGACGGAATCGCCCTGTGCTTACTTCATTTGTCCCTACTAAGTAGCATTGTAAACTTGAATTATTATGTATTGGTTGGCTGAAGATTTCAGGAGCTCCGAGGATCTGATCAGGTCCGACAATATGCTGTTGGAAGAGGAAAAAGAAAGCGTTCCGGAGATTCCTCGGTATCAGTAATACAGTTATCTATAAAATAAAATATATAACGATATTGTTATTTCCGTAGAATTAAATACGAACAAATGATTTTTGTATTAAGTGTTATATACATTGTCTCAATATATTCTTATATGAGGATAATTGCAAAAGCAACAATAAGACCTTACCTTATATGTAATAAAATTGTAAATCATTCTTTTTTGCTTCGGAAATAGATTAAAAGAAGGGTGTCCTCGTGGTGTAATGGTTAAAGCGATGGACTGCGGAACCGTAGTAAGCGAGTTCGTACTCCAGTCGCTCTATTACGTTCACTTTCGGGCAAATACCCTTGGGAAAGGTATGAGCCCCCTTATCCTCCCAGCTATGGGTTAAATAGTACCACTACTGTTCTTCTAGGAGAATGGATTTGGCATTAAATAACCTAAAAAGAGTTGATATGCCATTAAAACAAAGAAACCAAACCAAACCTAGATTAAAAGAAAATCTGAAACTGTACTGGCAGTTTTATTGCATTATTCTCAGCGACAATTTCAAGATCTTATATATTTCTTCCTAGATGTAGCTGTGTTAATACTACTGTATGGAAACAGCACATGAACGTTAATGAAACATATATAGAAAAAGTTAGATGGTAACTACACAAAATGCTACGTGCTTTTTTAAAGAAATTCTGGAAACATCCCACAAAACAGCTGTTGTACGACCCCTTACCTCTCATCTCAGAAACCATCAAAGTAAGACGAACAAGCTATGCAGATCACTACTGGGGTGGTAAGGATGAACTTAAAAGCGATTTTCTCTCATGGACATTTACACGCCGATCAGTAAGGACTTACATCAGATCTGTGTCAACACGAGAAACAATATTGAACTACCAGGAGTGATGGATCATAAAGACGGACGGACAGCCAGGGAACTCTGTCCTGTCAGTATTTGATGATATATAGTTATCAAAAATTAATATTCGATTTTTATCAATTTTCTTGTTTACCGAATTCACAAATATCCCAATTCGACCTGAAATTTCTGACACAGGGCTCATATTAGTGGTCAAAAAGGGCTTTATAATTCATTTTGCTTTAACCACAAATTTCCACATCGTAAATCTTTTATTCGTTTACGCAAACAGAGCTTCCACCTCCAATCAAATTTGATTGATTTTAATGGTATGTCAACCTATCTAGGGTTATTTTATAGCAAGAGATTAGAGAATTGCGCTCATTGTACGTTTATATATACATTTTTGCGTAGTTTTTTTTTGCCCACTATCCTATGAAATACGAATAATTCTAAAACATATCTATTTGACCTTTTGATAGGACCTAATATGTACAACCACTTCGGGTTAGTGGACCTGAGAGTAATAACAATGAAGGAGGTACTCCACTTTCTATATATCTTCAGAATTGGAGCCTCAAAATATATCGAATTTGGTTTGTATTCTCGATGGTATGAGTTTAAATTCTTGAAGACTACAAAAAGTGTTATTTGAGTGTGAGGTGACTTCATTCTTTTAAAAAATTATCTGATAAATGTGTTGTAGCAATCGTCATTGTCACAGAAAATATTTATCCTGTCACTTCTGAGAAACACCAGGGATATCAATTTGAAATAAAATTCTAAATTTTTTATTATGACGATTACACAAGAATTAGTTTCAAATATTCTTTAGACTGAAACTTTTTAAGATATCAGTATTCACAATGCAGTAAAGAATGCACTAGAGAAACAATTGAAGTTGTTGGTTTTGTATCGTTTATTATACATAAACCTGTTCTGAAAGCGTAGGACTTTGAAATTTTCTTGGTTTTGTGTGTCCGTGTGTATTTGTAGTCATTTAGTTAGCAGACTGAGTGTAATTTAGCACCCACTGCTCTTGTACGATCCTAGTACTCATTATATAATGTACTGATTTAGTCACTGCACTTAATCAAGCACTGTCATTGTGCACCAACGGCACACACAGTAAAATCCTTTACTCTCACAACTTCATTAACGGTTGCTAACGTGAAACTTCTAGTTACGTATTTTTTATGAAGTATATATTTTTATCCGATTCTTCTATATGTCGCCAAATTAACATGAAGGGCATGAAACAAATTTAACAAATTGACTTAGAAAAATTTTGGATTAACTTCTAATATACCAAAGTTTAGATACTTCTGACAGCCTAAACAGTACATCAACTTTATCTTTGGTACTCTCATTTTCAGCTAAAATTTAAACATTTATTAGAAAAATTAAATAAATCGGTCGATTACATTCTGATTCAAGGCAGCGGAAATTTTATTATTTTATCTGTCTCTTTCTCTCTTTTTAATGTTTTTTCTGATATTTTTCCCTGACAATTTAGAGTGTAGTTTCCAATGTGCAACAATTAAGGGTTCGAAATCTTACCTAGCGAATGACACAATTTTGGTTTTTGAAAAAACTATAATTTTCTCGGGGAAGGAATAAGATAAAAAAAGAAGTTTCAGGCAATTTTTGAAAAGCTCAAATGATGCTCTTTCACCGGTAATGAAAACGTCTTCATGGGTAAAAACTGACTTTAATATGTCACTTTTGTAAAAAAAAATAATCGCATAAAATTTACCCACGATTGTTAACGTCTTCAAGTCGGAAATTTTTTCTTTTCATACCGACTATTTTATCAAAAGCTGGAGGAAGAGATTGATTCATGCCCTTTCCAGAGGGCATCAGCTAGAAATTAAATGCAAACACCGCCTCGTCCAGGATTTGAACTTGGCTCATCGAATCCATGTCTTTATTACGTTAACCATTACACCAAATCCTGCTTTCTGGTTTCCGGTCACTGATAACGGATAAATATTTCGCCTTTTAATTATTTACTGCTGTCTGCAGGTCCTATGACACATTATGTAACTAATTTATTACTCTTTTTGACATTTTCTTGTAATGGAAGGTGATTTTTTTCTCTCCCAACTTGTACTCTTACCCTATACATTTTTGTATTGTGTGAGGAATATGGAGTATTTTTTATTAGTTGTTCTTTGTTAATTCCACTCACCTGTTTGATCAAAGGACTGTATTTTTTGTACTAATACGTGAAACTTACAGTCATGAGACTGACATGCAGAGGAAGGAGTCCCTGTGGCATTGTGGCTAACGTACTGGATTGTGACATCGTAGTAAGCAAGTTTGAACCCCAATCACTTGATTTCGTTGACTTTCAGACTACTACTCTTAGGAAAGGTATGGACCCCATTATCCCCTCTGTTATGGGTTAAATTGTACCACTACTGTTCTTCTACAAGGATAGCGTTGTTATTAAATAACCCACGAAAGTTGATATGCCATTAAACTAAGTAACCAAATTGATATCAAAAGAAGAGAAAACACTTATATTTTATTCTGCTCTGCTGGTCAGTATTTGAGCGCGTATATATATATATATATATATATATATATATATATATATATATATATATATATATATATATATATATATATATATATATACACTAACCCTTCTGTACGAACAGGATGTGACACTAGTTCAATTTTTTTTTTAAAGCGGTGGTTAATAGGTTTTAATTTAATTCTCTTTCTCCAAGACTAGTGGTTACCATACCAAGGTTAATAAACCCAGTCTGCTCTATTATTTACTCATAGCTGGAAGGAGAATAGTTGAATTCATGCTTTTTCAAAGGTTATAAGTGTTATGTGGAAACGCAAACACTGTTTCTGGATTTGATCTCTGGTCACCGAGTTTATTTCCTAAGACGATATCATCACACCACGAGCCCCACACACACATTGTCATCCACAGACTATTTCGTTGCATCACAACTCTTCAGTGTTGCTAGACCTGCAAGATGCTTCAAGCTGGGATCGAAACCCGGTTGACTTTATGTCAGTCGGATATCTTACGCTGATGTGGTGATGGCCCTCGAGTGAGTGAGGGACTTTGTTTTATGTATAACTTTGTTACATATACGTTTTCGGCTACCGGAGTGCTCAATTCATAAGAGCAGTTGCATGTGTGTGAATTGTTTCTAGGTTTTAAATGGACTCTTCCATAAATGTCAAATATTTGTTTTAGGAAATGCCAGGACAATATTCTTTATTTATTTTTATTTGAGAAAAACTATCCATCACAAAATTTATAAGAAGCAACATAATAGTGTCAAATAACGCGTAGCTCCTCTCTTCGTCCGAATAACGGCAGTATATCTCGAGAGAAAACTAGAATAGTTGCCATCTTGTCAATAGTGGAACACCATTCTGGAATCCAACGATCAAACGGTATTAAATCAAAGTCCGTATTACAATATCTGTTAACGTCTAAGGAGATATGTTTGGCAAGCATTTAACTGCTGCTGGTGTACACAAGCCCTGTAAGTGGTGCTTACGATACGCCGACTGTCTCCCTTGTAGAAGGGTAAGACTTCTCTTAAATGTATGTCCTAGTTAGGACGCTAAATTGCATTGAGGTTCCAGTTCAGGAGAGAGCGGTGTATCTCTTCATGGCAATTATTCCTAGGTCTACTTTGACCCGGAGCAGTAATACTGTTGAATAATACATGAAGTGTAGGTTAGTTTAAAATGGTAGTGGAAAAATACCGTTGAATTAGAGTGATATGAGGTGAACCTGACATCAAATGAAAGGTTGGTTCTTATTGGATACGAGTAATCCTGTTTGTGAGAAGCGTTCGACTGGAGTAGTTGAATGTTCCGTCTTTGCTCGCTGTTTGCACGTAGGCTGCAACCGGTGAAGAAGGTGGTCGATAAAAGAGTAAAATGTGCACATGTAAAATTGTCTGTTTGTTATCCCAATATCGAAGAACTAAATACAGTTGGGGTTGCGACAACGAACAGACCAAGAGACACAGACGTCAAAATAGTGTACGAAAAAAAGATACGGCCAGGTTAACACACAAAAGATCAAGATGAGATGGGCTTTGACCAACCAGACGATTGAAATAAAGAAGCAAAAAGCGGAATAGTTCCTAACATAGATCCCGAAGGGCTATATAACCAGGTTAAGGTCCCATGTAGGGGTCGAATTGATCCTTTTGAAAAAAAAATGCTTGACTGTAACTACACAAGAATGCTGCGAGTAATATTGAATGGACCCCTTCACATGGACGAGCAAAGGCAGGACGACCAGCTAGAACCTACATACAGCAGCTCTGTGCCGATACGAGATGTAGCCCTGAAGACCAGCCGGAAGCAATGGATGATAGAGAGGGATTGCGAGAGAGGGTCACGGATATCCGAGCTGATGGCGCGACGTGATGATAGAGTAATATTTGAAACTATATAATTGTGTGTGGATTGTTATTAGATAACAATACTTAAAATTATACAACTGTGAAAATTATTTGTATAAGATAGGAATATTTTAAACCATACAACTGTGTGAAAATTATTTGTATTAGATAGGAATATTTGATATAACAGTTAACAAATGATTATAGAGAAAGTGCAATTACAAAAAATGTTATGGCATAATGAAAATAATATTAATTATAATCAGAGATTTACAAATGTATCAACTTTGGCCATAATTAACCCATAAGAAGTTGACGTGTTAAATAAATCTATCCTTAGGGTGCATAAACAAGCATGTATAAGATAAGTTCAACAGTTTCTCTAAAAAACTATGCATCGTGATTGTCAGTATCATCATTTTGGTGCAGTACATTTTTGAAACTATCTATTTCTTTTGTAACATCCCTATGTATATATGTGATTATATTGATTCAAGGAGATAGATTGGAACATTAAATGATTCGCTTCCGTAATTATGTAGTCTGTACCATAAATGTGATTTTGCTCTCCTAATAAGGTAGTCGGTATCATAATTTGAATCTCATTTTTCGGTAGTCTGGTATTCTTACTAACCCAGAATGAGTTTAGTACAACCATTGAAAGTACAGCTGAACATACCCTGAATTACAGTAAACTATTTGTCTCAATAGTTCCGCCCTTTCGGCTTTGAATTCGCTAGCTGTATCCCCTGTAGACAGATAAGACCCCCCTCCAAAAAAGGGGTATCCTGGGTAGTGGTGAGGTTCCAGTCCTGGATCTCTGTACAGTGTTGAGTACTACTTCATTGTTATTACTCTTAGATTCCCTCTGATACGGAGTGGTAGCACTTGTTCAGGTCTCATATGAGGGTGGTCTGTTTGAGACAATGAGAGGTTTACGTGTTTAAAATACTTGTGACAATCCATTTTTCAACTATATATAATTGGAGACCATAATTGTTTAACTGACTTCGGCATGAAATAAAGGGACAAGGATTGATATGCCGTGAAGCTAATCAACCGATCTATTAAGACTACCCGAGCGGGGGAGTAATCCCCGTCGCGTAATGGTGTGAAAGTGTTGGTTGGTTGGTTTCTTTGTTTAATGGCATATCAACTCTTTTTAGGTTATTTTATGCCGAATCCATTCTCCTAGAAGAACAGTAGTGGTACTATTTAACCCATAGCTGGGAGGATAAGGGGGTTCATACCTTTCCCAAGGGTATTTGCTCGAAAGTGAACGTAATAGCGCGACTGGAGTATGAACTCGCGTACTACGATTCCGCAGTCCAACGCTTTAACCATAACACCCCGAGGACACCCCTCTGTGAAAGTGTTGTACTGCAGCCTCGAAGTAAGCATTCGAATTCTAGTCACATTGTTACGTTCACTTTTGACTTCATACTTTTGGGAAAGGCGTGAACCCACTTATCACTACAAAGCTATAAGTTAAACAGTATAATTGTTGTTATACAAAGATGGATTTGACATTAAATAACCCATGAAAGTTGATGTGCCATGTAACAAAGAAACCAAACTAAGATTACGTAAGGTGCCCCTCTCTCATAATAGTAATTTTCTAATCCTTTAGCTTAGATGTGGCACAAGGCCGTACGAATATGGCACCCAGTGAGACTCGAACTCATTCGTGTAAGTTTGCTTGTCTAGCTTGTCAACCGTTACACCACTCTAGGCGCCTTCTGTCGCATAATAATAGGTATTGCATTTGATATATAAAATTTATATGCAAATGAAACATCGTTTATGGGACAGAGGTAGTATTTTCTTTCTCTAAAGGGATTGTGTAGTAATGAACTTCATGAAGCCAGTACTTGCGTCTAGAATGTAAATTTTTGACTATTTGTTCTCCTCGTCTGATATTGAAAATATTGGTAAGATTTATGGTCAGAATACAATGAAGCACTGGTTGCTGCTTGGCCAGGAATGTAAGACGATAGTACGTCTGGTCAGGGTGATATAAGTGTTTGATAGTTTTTGGATGTCGTAAATAAAGGCTACAAACTCTGCATTGAGATTGAATGCAAAGAATGTATCGGACTCGCCGTGATCAATGTTGCACTTACAAAATATGACTAGCCCAATAAATAGAGAACTATTTTTATAATTCATAAAGGTAACTGCTGTCTCGGGCTGTGATGGTTTCGATATATATCTTATCGTTTGTCTGAAATTTGGAGAGGAATTCTGCGAAAGTTTCACATTATTTCCCATTGGTATGAGCCGGCGCCAAAAAAAAAAAAAAAAAAAAAAATACAACAATGAGCTGACGTTGTTATTACTATTCAGTGTAACGAATAAAGAAACAGAATAAATACCTCTCCAAGAATTGTCAGATCAATCAATATTCCTCGTTTGTGCCGTTATTGTCAGTGTTGACACTTCCGGAAGCCATTAGTGTGAATTGGATACATAGAACCTATCAAGATTCACAGAAATATAGGACTGACCGCTACTTTATTTTCAAACCTCTGTTAATTGACTACTATCGCCAAAAAGGGGATGTAATAATTCTTGGTTTCACATTCATAGCAAATCTCATGTATACAAAACTGGCCGCTACTGTGATTGATTGATTGATATTTTTTCTTTTAACGGTATGTCAATCTGTCTCGAATTATTTAATTCCTAGAGGTGAGGGAATTGCTTACATTGTACGTTTATTCGCCCGGTCAGCTGGGGCTGTAGAATACACTGACTGCTTCTCTGTAGAGTGATAAGATCCTATCAACGAGTGTCCTGTTTATGACATCAAACTGCATCTGGTGGTGAGGCTCTAGTCCTGGGACTTTGGGGAATCTAAAGTACCTCTTCGTTGCTGTTATTTTCAGGTCTACCCTGTCCCGGAGTGGCAGTACAACTAAGTGTCAAATAGAACTATTTCATCATTTTCTCTACTCGAAATCACTTAAATGTGCAAACAAATGAGCTTTTTTTTGTTTAGTTATTTCTTAAGAGTTTTTGGCACACAGTTATGATATCAAGTATTCAAATAATTTGCACACGGTTGTATGGATTTGCGTATACATATCCAATACGAATAATTTTCAAACAGATCTATTTGACCCATAGATGGAATCCTAACAGGAAAGAACACTGCAGGTCGGGGAGTAATGGTAATGAAAGTGGATTCAAACTCCAGTGAACAACAGAACTGGAGACTGATCATCAGACACATTCTCGTGTTATACCAGACACCCTCTTTTTTTTTATTTATCTTAACGCTTTACAGATGGATACAATCAACGGGTAGGCTTTACTATGTTTGACTCAGAGACCTCAGATTACTTATTTTCTATTTGGGCATCTTGGATGGTGTAATGGTTGGCAAGCTAGACTAGCAAACCTTCACGAGTGAGTTCAAGTCTTTTATACGACCTTGTGCCACATCTTAGCAAAAAGCTTAGTAAATTACTATATTCTACCAGCTGCTTCTTAGCCGTCATCCATGTAAGTACTGAACAAGCTCATCGGTGATCTTAGAGGAATAGGTGCTTTCAAGGTGACTTGATTGAAAGTTTACATTTACAGTGAAGCTTAAGATAATTGCCTATAATTAGGAAAAATTAACTTCTTACACTTTATTTTGACGTCTTTGTGCTGTTGTTACCAGGAAGTTTCGACTAATTCATTCTTTCATTTTCAGTTGTAGAGTTCATAAAGTCTCTATTTCTCTATCAATTTTTTTTTTTTGCAGATTCTGCTGTGTTTATTATGTATCTACCCAACCCCACTACCCAAACAGGCTGTGATATAAGGTTATTTTTTTTTAAAGTAGAGTTTAACAGGATTGAATTCAGTTTTTCTTCTCCTAGTCTGGTTGCCATACAAAGATTAAAGAGCCCTGTCTGCCTAAATATTCCCCTATAGCTGGGAGAGAATAGTTAGATACATACATTTTCCAAGAGTATGAACACCGAAATGCAAAAAGCCTCTTCTAGAATTTGAATTCTGGTCTCCGTGTCAATTTTCTACGACGATAAACATTACACCACGAATGCGAGTGTATTGTCTATTGTTGCATGTGTGTGGATATGTTCTTTTTATTTTACCATTAAGCATTTTTATACAACTTAGATTTTATTTCTATTTATTAGATATGTGCGTGTGATGAGGGTTAGTGAAAGTCATTGATGTTTTTGGAAGGGTTAAATAAATTTGAGAAGGAACATCTCAAGTATGTTAAACTGCAGGATGTGAATATATAGAATAGCTTTTACAGTTACTTTGACCGGACAGTGAAATTTTCAGCACCTGTATGTGTAATATATATATATATATATATATATATATATATATATATATATATGTATATCTCAGAATTTAACGTTACAAGTACCTTCAAATAAAATATCTATAGCGCTCAATATAAAAAAAATTCAGTGCAATATCGTAATATATTAAAAACTATAAAAGTAAGGCATTTTAATAACTTGCGACTGAAAGTTACCCGTCTTCGATTGTCAGATTGACTTGATCCTCAAAGAGGTATATGAACGTTGCTGTGCGAATCGTATGTAATATAGGCTGCTAACCTTCACGAGATCGTTGAATTCTGCCGACTTCAAATAAAACGGTGGAAACTAGGTGTTAATGCAATATTTTTTTTGGTTGAATTGCTCATAGTTTTGCAGTATAACTTGTGTATGTAAGTGAGTAATAAGTTTGATAGACTGGTTCATAAAAGGTCAACATAACTGGATAATGATACCAACTTGAATTAGCGAGTAAATCTAAAACCAGATACCAACATCTCAAAATATGCAGATCTTTTCTGCTTGCGGGTGGTAGATTTTGATAGACTGGTTTATAAGCGAAGTTCTTAGGAAAACAAGTTTACTAGCAACAGAAATCTCATTTGGACTTGTTTCACTGAATCGTAATTAAGTTAGACAGGCCACTGTTGAAGGTAAATGAAAGAAACCGTCAACCCGAGATTGAAAGAATTCGTACGTTTTTGTTAACATAGATTGTTAGTGTATACAATTCTATAGTGAATCAATGTCAATTTAAGCGTGTTGTTGGCTGAAGTAGTTGCAATTATATCCATTGATGTTAGTAGGCAGGGTATAAGCCCTAGTAAAATATAGGATTTTGAGTTTTGTTTTTTTTTTCTTTATAAAAGTACCACCTTTGCAACTTGGAAATACAGACTGTGTAATAATGATAGGACAAATTTTAAATACAAATATCTTGGATTATATAAATGACATTGAGTACAAAATATATCGAAAAGACAAGAGTTCCTTATAGAATCTAAGACTTGAATATTATCACGGCACGCTGGCGGTGCGGATTTCTTTAATCTCTACACAGGGGTAAGACCATCCCCCAAAGAATATCCTGATATGACCCAAAACTATATCGGGGTGAGGATCCAGTCCAGGAGGTTTGGGGAATGGGTAGTATCTGTTAGGGTCCCAACCATGGGTCAAACAGAACTGTTTAATCATTTAGTATATTGAAAACCATTAAACTGTGGCAATAGAACTATTACAGGTATATAGCAATACTTGAAACTATATAACTGTGTGTGTGGTGAAAAAAAAAAAAAGTGAGACCTGGCTTATGTAAAAATTGTTGCCAAAAACTATTCGTTTACAAATCATATATTCAATATATTTTTTAGGGACAGGATTTGGCAAAAGATAATCTACAAGTGTTGATATGCCGTAAAACACAGCCAACCATCTTAGGAATCCATAGGAGAACGTCGTTTATATATTCTTCCTTAATTCTCCAGCAGGTCCCAGGTTGGTTTGTGAGATTGAGAGTAAGTGGCCGAATATTTGTTGTTTTGCTGGTTATTACTTTTAGAACTTGTTTAAAGTAGAACGCGGTATCCTGGTGTAGTTCCCACTTGGCATTTTCTGGAAGTGTTTCCTTAAATTCCAAGTGGTGCAACCATACAATAGTACTGATACCGCTACAGCTTGGGAGAATTCCACTTTTATTTTATCAGAAAGATCTGATTTCCATATAGTCAATTATCTTTCATGCTTCACCTGTGTATGTTGATATCCCTTTATAACCTTCCTCAAATGTTCACCGAAGAGAACATTCTTAGTCTTTCTTTTTTCTTTTTCCTTCTCCCTCTCTTTTCTTCATTCCAAACACTGCAAGACTGCAGTCTCTCTACGAATGCTTTTCTTTTAAGTCCAGAGCTGTGAAAGGTTTTCTTGCGTTACCGAAGGAAATAAGGAATGATGAGACCGTAAAACTTTCTTTGCAATATGTATATATATATATAAAATTCTCGATAGGGTCGAAATTGAGTGTAGACGTGTGGGACCGACACATGGAGACGAGGGGTACGGACACGTTGGCGGATGACTGCTATATTGACCTTTGCGTAACCAACATTGTGCTTCCATATTCAGGGCCCCACTAAGCACTTCTGCTCTTCGGCCGGGGAGGATACTGGCTCCCACTGCGGGTGACGCCCAATGCGGCTTCTGTCTACGCCTGGTTGTTGTCCCAACTGGTTGACTGCGACTGCGAGACTGATCGTCTGACGTAGGTACCCGTGTATATATATTTTCATTACACCTACGTATTTTTCCGGTCCGTCATTCACGTGATCTGCTTCCGCTTGTCAATTCACGCGAGCAGTCTTCCTGTTTACACCGCTGGAACATCCTGTCCCAGAGATCCCTGATTGACGGCTTTCTCAAAGGTGACTTAGCGGCTAACATGCTGGACTGTGACGTTGTAATATGCGAGTTCGAATTCCAATCACGCTATTACGTTTACTTTCGGACAAATACCGTTGGGAAAGGTATGAACTTCCTTATCCTCCCAGCTATGGGTTAAATAGTATAGCTACTGTTTTTATACAAGGATAGCTTTGGTATTAAATAATCCACAAAGTTTGACATGCCGTAAAAAAACAAATCAAAACTGTGCACACCTTTTCTTTGTGGTAACTGGTGTTCTAGAAGGTCAATGTATATAACTAAATCTCAACGTGAAGTGTCCGAGGAATTATCTTTGAAGAGTTGTCATGCTGTGTGACTTGTGACACCATCTTGTATTCACGTGTGTAAAAGGGAAAGGTGAATGCAGGAAAGAATTTTACAGCTGTGGAGTTAAAAGCAAAGCATCCGTAGAGATTACAGTCATTCCAGTTGATATGCTAAGTCGGGCTGCGTTTTGAGAGGGCGAATGATTTCTTTTTGGCGATGAACATTTAAGCTGTTATATTCAAATCTTGTATTCTAGTTTAATAAAGGATGTATTTTATACTCAGTCTCATTATGATCCATGATAATAGCATTTAAAACGTGTTCTATTAATATGAAACACCCTATATATTCAGTGTTTTCCTTTTCTGATGGATTAACTGTCTTCCTTTTTTGTCTTCCGGTGTATATGTGTGTCGTAAGAATTAAACCAATTCGCATTTAATCAGTTAGTGCGTAAAGAATGGACATTATTCCCTGCCTCAATAAAAGAACAGGCAAAACAACTTATTTAAATAGCCCGAGGAAAAATTCTTTCATTTTAAATTTCCTTTTAACCGAGAGGTGAACTTAATCACAAAAAGAAGAAAGCATTTAATCCCAAATGTCTTCCAAGTATCACCGCTGTCTCATAGCTAAGATCGAGTGAGGCCTAGAAAAACATAAGAAAAGGCTGATCCAAGGGATTTCAATCCTGCTTCTGTACCTCTCCATAAGACTAAAGGGAAGAGCTCGTTGGTAGTATTGGCCGAGGGGAAGTGCGTCGGACTTGCATATTAAACATCGTGTCATATTTACCCTTGTTGAGAAGCAAGAGAATACAATCACTAAAACATCAAAATAATTTACTTAGATGAGAAGTTATCTGAAATGTGTATTTCAAAGATTTAATGAACATCATCGTAAATTTCATATATGAAGACAAATGGGAAGTTGTGGCTGATTAAAGAGTAAAACATTTTTATAGGCACTATTAAGTGTCTTTTTATGAGTCTGTTTTTGAGTGTGTCTTTCTCTTTCTTTCGGTGTGTGTATCTCTCTTTTTCCAAGTCTCTGTATCTGTCTCTCCGTTTTTGTTACTCTTTCTCAATGTGTGTGTGTCTTTGCCTATTTCTTTCCAAGTCTTTTTGTGTGCGTGTGTCTCACACGTATAAAATTAACGTTTCACTTTTTTCGTTGTTAGATGAAGGTTTTATCATACAATTTTTTTATCAGATAATTTGTTTCTATCCTTGAAAGAAATGTACATATTTAAAATCTAGTCACCTGATATACAGAAAATCCTTTCATAAAAATTATGAAATTCAATCAAAAGTACTTGTTATTTTCAGTTTATGGAACAAATAAAGTTTGCCGCCAAAATAAAAAAAAATACTATTTCTATTAAATTATTTTTCATAAAAAGCTATCGGGGGGAGGTTGACTTTTTTTTCTTTTTTTTTTAATATTAGTGGGAAAATTCCGATGATTGGAAAGCAACCTTAAAATTTTTCGCTTGATTTTTGTCTGTGACTTCATGCTTCATCATAACAAATTTTCGTTCAGAGACAACGTAAAGTGATTTATTGGTGGATATCTTTGGGCTGAATATCATCTTTATAGAATGGATAAATATGTAAAGGAAAGGAAGTAATTCTCCTTGGGAACAAATATGAGGTACTCTGGTTTAGAGTAACATGGCTAGGTAGCTACGTGTCGCAAGTGGTTTCTGGTTATCGTCTGTTGAGAATTTTTATAAACAATGACAGGACATATAAGACAACAGTTTGCATGACAAAAAAGAAAAAAAATTTTTATAAATATCATCCCAAATAAAATTCTATTTAATTGTTAGCGACGAGTCTGTTGTAGTTTATCTGAGAAGCCAATAAAAATCCAACTTTTGACGCAAAGTGAATCAACGGTTTGCTTTTACTCTCATAGTTTAAAAAAACAGTGACATTTCATTTTTAAAGTGTTTGTGCCAGGCGAAATCGAACGAGTTACTTTATACTGTTATGTTAAATTATTTTTTTTCTTTTTTCGGATTTTTTATTGTAAAAAGTTATGGTTGAAAGATTGTCTAGCGCTTTACCGGAGAGAAAGTAATAAAATTATTGGCGTTTTAAATTTTTTTTCTTTGGGTTAATGTTATCTTTTATATTATTTTTCTTCCTCTTTTTCTTCAAAAATCGGCAACCAGAGAAGACATGAATTATGTCATTATTTGTCTTTCGATCTTTGTCTGATTCCGTAATTTGCGATAGCATCAGGCAGTTTGTTTGGTATATATATATATATATATATATATATTCGACAGTTATGGATGTGAAGGAACATTTTATAGTTGTCTACTTTCTGTTGGAAAAAGATATATCAACTCAAGGCAAGTACAAGTTCTTTCATTCTCTTCATTTCAAATTTGGAGTGAGTAAATCCTTTTCTTTCTCTTTCTCTTACTTTTCTGTTCCGTTCATCTTCAGTAAATTTCAAACTTACTTCGTATCTGAAACTTCTTTTCTACTGTTCTTCATCCAAGCGTTTATCAGATTATAAATCAAAACAACCAATGCGGTTAGTGTCTGCTGGCTAGGGCTATTACGTCATTGAATTCCCGCGTCGCCCTGCCCCAGACGCTCGCACTGAAGAATAGACAACGTTCCCTCTCTCTAAGGGATTCATTCCGACCAATTTTTCTCAGGCAACACGAAAGTTTTCCTGAACTGAACCATTGATCTATGATAGAAGTGATCGTATTTTTTAGTTTTAAACGCGAGTAGAAGCAATAAGATTAGAAATGTACTATGAAGAACAGATAAATTCAATGAAATGGTGAATTGTCCAAATTCAGTGTTGGAGGTCTCAGAGGATACTGTGAAAAGTGCTGAAGATTCTGAGAAACTAAGCTGTTACTTGGTTTCTGGCGCTAGTTACCAGAAATTCGGTGCGAAAGTATTCTTGGTAGGACACTAAATTGCATTCGTTAGGGAGGCTCAAGTTTTGAAGTTCCGGGGAGTGCTGATTAATTGACTTTTAAGGGTATATGAATCTTTGTAGGGTTGTTTTATACCTAGAGGTTAGTGAATCACGTTCAGCGTACATTCATATTTACATTTTTTTTTTTAGGTAGTTGCTTCAGAGTATTTTTGCACAGTCCAATCGAATACACAGTAGAATATACCAACTGCATCTCTTCACAGGGGCAAGACACTAAATATGATACTAAACCATCTGATGGCGACGCTCCAGCCTTAAAGATTTGGGGAATGTGGAGTACTCCTTCATTGCCATTGCTCCCAGGTCCATTCTGATCCGGAGTGGTAGCACCTGATAGGGTCCTATCTACGGGTCAAATAGAACAAACCGTGCTTGAAACCATTTAACTGTGTGCAAAAAAGAGCTCAGGCTTGTTTCAGAATGTTGTCTCCAAAATGTGTTTACAAATCATGTATATTTGATATGTATGTATAAACAGGATTTGGCATTAGATAACCTACAGTGGTTGATTTGCCATGAAACCAAACCAAACCAATCGAATACAATTAATTTTAAAACTTATCTATTCAACCCATAGTAGAACTCCAGTTCAGTGTAGACTTGGGTGTAATTCCTTAGATCTCTAAATTCAGAGCCCTCGAATGTTGTTGAGTGCTATACCCAGGACCCTCCCCTTTTTTTAGGAAGGGAGGTTCTTACCGTCTGCAGGGGGTTGAGTTGGCATATTGTAAGCCCCGTCGACAAGGCGTAGGGGAATGTGGAGTACTTCATTATGGCCATTACTCCCAGGCCCACTCTGACCCGCAGTGGTAGTACGTTAGGGTCAATAGATATGTTTGAAAATTTACCAGTATCTGATAAAGCAAAGACGTTCTTCTATGGACTCTAACACAAGGACATGACAGTGTCGGCCGGCCAGCCAGAATTTATTTACATCAGCTCTGTGTGGATACAGGATGTAGTTTGGAAGATCAGCACGGGTTGGTAGAGGAGAGAGAAAAATTTGTGCTGTCAGTGCGACTTGATAAGTGTGTGCAAACAAATGATTAAGTAGAATTATTATAGTGCTATAAATATTAGATTGTTGAAACCATTTAACGACAAGCAAGTTATTTGTATTAATTTTGTTTTTAGCTGAAGGGAGAATAATTGGATCCATACCTTTCCCAAGGGTAATAATGCTATGTTAAATGCGATCAGCCTCGTCCAGGATTTGAACTCGTGTCGCTGCGTCCATTTCCTACGATAATCATTACACCACGGGCACCTCGTAAATTGTGCGTAGAGTAACTTGCATAGACACGACTGCCCATGCCCATTTAAACATAAGTTGAAGATGAAAGCAGAAAATTAGATAAAGTACGAGAAATTCGTCCGAGAACGTGATGGGACGTGATGTTAAGAATCATGGCTCGTAACATGGGAATCATGAAAATGCGTCAAAAGAACTAAAATTGAGACTGAATAAAATAAAATTGTTAAAGAAATGAGACTAACAGTAATATTCCTCAAGTCTCCAGCTGTCCTGTGATCAGGATCCAAAAAGTTCATCACCCCTAAATTTGAGTAGGAGATCAATCAGTTGTGTGTATTCCAAAGAAGCGATGTACGCATTGCTCGCACAATAAAAAATCACTTCGTATAAAACTTACGTTTTTAACGTAACAGATTTATGAAAAAAAAAAAAAAGAAAAAACAAACAAACAAAAAAATTACTGAATGAAATAAAGTAAACCTATTGGAGGACATGTTATTTGGTAGATATGTTTAGTTCCCCAAAATTTAATGTTGTGGTTTAGTATATGTTTGGAAAAAGGCAAATGGAAAAAGGTAAAATAGGCACATGGAGACAAACGTTGTAAATGAAGTAAATGAGTAAAGATATGAAACGGCGCGAACAAAAGGAACATTCAAAACGAGGCGACAAACAAAACAAATTTATATTCATAACAAAACGTGCAATGATACATTTAAAATATTGCTATGGTTCTATATTGTTCGTAAAATAGTCCCGTGTGTATGTGTGTGACGAACACAACTAAAACTACAGAAAGGGTTAAATAATAAAAGTGTCCTATTCGTGTTGACTATGTATTTCTAAATGTTCGTTTCTTTCTGTGGTTCGAAACAATTGCAGTTTTCGAGGCTGGAAAAAGTCTCACAGACAAGGAATATTGAGGAAAAGAAGGTTTGCGTGGTTTATCCATTTTGTGGCTTTTGGCGTCCGTTGATGAATAGGAGAGTCATACTGGAGAGAGTGTTAGCGTTACAATAGGAATTGGGGGAAAAAGAGGCAGTGTTCGAAGACGATGTATTTATAGAAAATACGCGTCTTGGAATCGGCTCCAAAAAACGCGGGACAAAATTCAGATGAGGACCTAGTTTTAAACGCTGATCACGTAGTTCTCCTGGCCAATGGTTTCCCGAGACTGAATATCTGCATGCGTCCGCCATCTTTTTAGTTGGAACAAGTGGCATACCGCCCAATTTTAATTATAGGAGTGTAAGTCCTATAAACCCGAGTGTCGGAAATAAGGATGAATTTTATTTAAGTCTGGGTAGAGAAATGCTTCTAACCTAAAACAATCACTTCAGTTCAAATTGTGCGCGACCAAGAAATCTATCTTCAATCACTGGGTATTATGGCTGCAGTCCCATTTCCGGTCATTCACTCCTATAATTCCCCGTCAAATGAGGTAACTGTTCCCTACTGATTAAAGAGGAGCAACTTTATATTCTTGTTAAGGCTGACCAAACAGAAACTAAAAATATCCTTTTAATTAAGTTTAATATATCATTTCAGCTGTATCTTCATTTTGTATTTTCAATTGTTTAACGCTTGTATGGTTGGTTGGTTGATTTTTTTTTGTTTTAAGCGTATCAACCCTTTTCGGGTCATTTAACGCCGGATTAAGTAATTTTGATAAATGTTTCCAACAATTTAGTTTAGAATAAGTATAATTTTTGTTTACACACATTAACTGTCAAAACAGTTCTGTTCTAAACAATTTAGTTTAGTTCTATTTGACCCTATCAGATGCTACCACTCCGAGTCAAAGTGGACCTGGGAGCGATGGTAATGTACTCGGCATTCCTCCAAAGCTCCAGCATTACTGGGACCTCGCCATCAAATTGTTTAGTATCATATCCAGGATACTCATCGTGAGGAGTCTTACCCCTCTGCAGAGAAGCAGTCGGTGTATTCTACAGCCCCCAGCCGATTGGGCAAATAATACTAAGTAGTCTCAATGAATTTATGTCTATTGTAATAAACATTTGAAATTTGTAAGCAGGTATTCGCCTTTTGGAAATCTGTATAGGATTGGCAAAATTCAATTTGCGATTTAGTTTTATCAGCAGAGCTTAAAATACGCTGATTGTATCTCCTTGTAGAGGAGTAAAAACCTTCGGCATCCAAAAATGGGTATCCATGGTATAACATTAAAGTATATTTTTGTGGAGTGTAGAGTATCCCCTCGTTGATATGACACCCTCGTTTACTCTGACCCGGGGTGGCTGTACCTGTTAGGGTTCTATTTATGGGTCAAATAGAACTGTTTAAAATCTATTCATATTCGATAAGACCGAGTGCACAAAAATCTCTTAAGAAACAGCTCCACAAAGAGGGAAATCTAAAGTACAATGAAGGCGTTTCCCTAACCTCTACCTATAAAATACTCAAGATGGGTTGACATGCCGTTAAAATCAATCAATTTGCCGTAATCTTTCCGCAATCAAATAATATAGTTCCTGACGATATACAGTGAATTTGATCAAAGTACATAAACCAGTCTGCATAGCGTTCAGCTGTTGTTGATTTGGTTAAAGTGGACCAATACACGTTGAGTTTTTGAAATTTTTTGCCCGCTATAAATATGAAAAAAAAAAAAGAAATTGTTTCCGTCAAATTCATTTCTTACCGTAGGTCTTGCGAGATATCATAATGATTTTTATTTGCCTTATTAAATTATTTATCATAATTCAATGGAGTAAAGTTTTCTTAATTGAAGAAACGAAAACACTAAAAAAAAAAATTTCTTTGACATTTTTGAGCAAATTTGATGCATTTAATTTAATCGTTAATTACTATGAATTACCATTTAATTTTACCTGCATAACGATGTTATATCCTTATTATAACACATTTTTCATGATATCTCTGTTCTGTTATATATTTTTCTGCGGGATAATGTACAAAGACCTATGTGGTATGGGCAGTTTTAATCACGTCTTGCTTCTTTCAACAGAAATTGAATGCTATATATTGGTTTGGTTTCTTTGTTTAATGGCATATCAACCTTTGCAGGTTATTTAATGCCAAAGCTATTCTCCTAGAAGAATAGTAGTGGTACTATTTAACCAATAGCTGGGAGGATAAGGGGGTTCATACCTTTCCCAAGAGTATTTGCCCGAAAGTGAACGTAATAGCGCAACTGGAGTACGAACTCGCTCACTACGATTCCGCAGTCCATCGCTTTAACCATTACACCACGAGGACACCCCCGAATGCTATATATTGTAACAGAATATAGTTATATTTACAATATCTATTGCATCTCGGATGAAGTTATAAATGATTATTTATAAATTAGGCAAATTTATATGTTCATATTAACCCACACCTTCCGTTACGAACTAGATGTGGCACAAGGTCAATTTTTTTCTTGGTAAAATCTGGTTTGAATTCAGTTTTTCTTGTAGAATAGTTAACTAATCAACGTTAATTGCCCTGTCGGCTGGGGCTGTAGAATACATCGACTGCTTCTCTTCAGAGTGGTTAAACTCCACCCCCACAACGAGTGTCGATTGTATGATACAAAACACTCTGATGATGAGGTTCCTGTAATGCTGGAGCTTTGGGTAATGCGGAGTACTCCTTCACTGACGTCGCTCCAAATTCCACTCTGGTCCGGAGTGGTAGCACCTGATAGGGTCCTATCTATAGGTCAAATAGAACTAAACTGTGTACTTATGCTAAACTGAATTGTTTGAAATAGAATTTATATATATTTAGCATGAATAACCTACGATGGTGGATATGCCATAAAACCAAACTAAACGAACGTTAAAGAATCCAGTCTGGCCAACTATTTGCTCGAAGTTGGATGCAGAACAAAGTCAATTTGTAAGTTGAGTTCAGATGGTTTGAATGAAGGTTTATCCATCTTAATTCAAAATAGCTTTATTTCATTAAAAATTGACTTTGTGTCGCATCCTGAATGTGGAGGAGGCGCTTAGTTAATACATAAATGTACATTGTTGGAACTTATTCTTTTCCTTCGCTCTTTTTATCTTTGTTTTAATTTACTGGTTCATTAATCTTTCGTCAGATTACGGTGTCAATTTTTAAGTGGAATACAGCAGGTTTAAATTCAGAATTTTCCTTCTCCTAGACAGGTTACCGTAAGTTGGCCGACCGTTGTCGTGGGCAACCCGAAGGCTCTCTTTTTTAATATCTACTAATATCTGGAGTGGTTGTGCCTGTTAGTGTCGCATGTGTGGGTGAAATAAAAACATTTATTTTCTGTACTTAAAACCATTCAAATATGTGCAAACAAATGACTGATGTTGGATTGAAATATTTGTATTATATAGCGATAATGGAACCATTCCACTGAATGCATAATTTTGAATTGAAATACGAGTATTAGATATAAATACTTGAAACGATTAAACTGTGCAAACAAACTTTGTTGCCAACAAATCATAAATAATGTTTGAACAGGATTTGGTATTTAAATAACCCTCGAAGAGTTGATATGCCATAAAAAACACTATTTAGCATAATTGATACATTTCTTTTCTTCATTACTTTTGTTTCATAATTTTTAAATTTACATTCAAGTTTCATATACGAAATATAATAGAGCAACTATAGGAACATAACTAAGCTTTTCGCTAAGTGCATTTCCTGCAATGATAACCGTTACGCTACGAGTGTATCCTGTTATGTAAAAAATTTTGTGATCCAAAGTTCTTGAGGATTAATTCGTAGTTAATATTATTTTTAGCTGACTAATTATTAGATGGGAACTGTTAGATGCATTTTCAATGAGTATGTAGCCTAGTCGACTGGAGCTATAGGATACGCTGACTGCACCTTTGCAGAGGGATAAGACCTCCCCACTGAATGTCTTAGATATAAAAGTAAATCCTCACTCTGTCCCGGAGTGGTTGAACCTGTTAAGATCCCATCTATAGGTTAAATAGAACAATTTAATCATGTACTTTACTTGAAACGATTTAACTGTGTGCAAACAAATGAATTATTGATCGTTTAAAAATGTTATCTACAAACCTTTCGCTTACAAGTCAACTAGTGTATGTGTGTTAAATGTTTGTGTAAACAAGAGTTGGTATTAAATAACCCAGAAGGGTTGATATGCCATAAAATACAACCAAACCAATCTATGAGTTGGTTGGTGATGAATGTTTCCTATGTATTTACGGCCTCCCCCACATGTAAAGCAGTGTATAAAATAGCTTGGATTCAGTTTTTCTTCTTTTAGACCGGTTACATCGACAAGGCTAAAATAAACTTAGTCTGCTCTACTATAGCTGTGGGGAGTACATATGGATTAATGCCTTTTCCAAGGGCATTATCATGAAAGTTAGTGTTTCGTTATTAACTTTGTAGAAAAAAAGACTCCAAGCAAACAAAACAACCCCCCCCCAACAAAACAGTATAAACCAACCCCCTCAACCAAACAACAACACCTGGTATCTGGGGTGTTGCTCTGTTGTCGAGACTTCGAATACTCTAACTTCACCCTCTGCTCCCATAAAAATGGTTCTCTGGTAATAACATTAAATTACATCTGATGGTGAGCCTCCAGTTATGGAGGAGTGTAGAGTCACCTCTTTATAGCTGTTACTGTCGGGTTCACTCTGACCAGTGAGGTAGCACCAATTAGGGTTCCATCAATCGGTCAAATACCTTTTCGAAAATTATTTGTATTTGAGAAGAATACGTAAAACCATATGACTGTGAAACACATTATTAATTCGGAATAAATATAATTCTGTATATATTAGATAGGAAATTTGATAATTAAATAGAATCATTGTTAGGAAGACTTAAAACCTAGGGATTACTAGTTACTTGAAACCATATAATTGCTTGCAAATTATAAGTGTTAGATAAGAATACTTGAAAACACAACTGTTACAAATGATTATTAAATAGGAATACTTAGTAAAAACCATCAAGGTTCGTCGACAGCACTGATTCCTTTGATCCTTTCTCGCTATCCATTATCTCAAGTTCTGTAGACGGAATCGAGTATCGGGTCAGAATTGATGAATATAAGTCATTGCTGGTTAGTCAACATTGGTGTGTATGTGCATAGGAGTCACTCGGGAAAACGTCGCTTTTTCGTTTTTACTTTTCAGCATGTCTTGCTCGTCTTACTTGAATGGTTTGTCAGATAGGAGGAAAGTGGCCATACAGCTACCGTTTTTAAGGTGTCTTTTCCAGGATTTACTCAAAACAGCGTGCAGAATCCTTGTTAGATTAGCATCTAGCATTAGAATCAAAGTGGTGCAACGATACTGTATTACTGAAACGGCTATAGCTGGGAAAAAAATTTCGGTTTTATTTTGTCAGATCAGGTTTCTATATAGTTAATAGCTGTCCATGCGTTTCGTATGCGTATGTTGACATCGCTTTCAGTAGATGAGATATTGCTACTGAGGTATGTGAAAGTGTATAAATTGTTTGTATTTGATAGGAAACCCGAAGAGGAAGTGCCTGTTAGTATCCCATCAATGGGTCAAATATGACTGTTTACCCGTTTAAAAGGATAGTGAAGATAGGTTTTTGAATCGCATATGAAATTGTTAAACTGATTTCGGCACAAAACAACCAAAGAAGGGTTGACATACTGTAAAACGAACGAACCAACTAACATCTTGTGATATGATAATTTGACTCTCGGATTGTTGTAAAGATAACATTTGTTAATTATTTCAGTAAGGAGGAATTTTAATTTGATGTCATAATAATGAGAAGAGCTGCAATATTAATGATGATCACATGATTAGGATTAAAAATTCATTGTTCAACTTAAATTATTGCATGAAAGAAATGATGACATTAGGAGTGTCTGATATAATTAATGAAAGGAAAAACAATAATATTGAACACATAAATGTAAATAGGAATAATGACGTGGAGGAAAGCAACCCAAATGTGATTATAAGAATAAAATCAGGAGTAATTACCATGTGGTACTGAATAGTTCTCGGCCTGACTAAGAAAAGAATTTTTTTTTTTTTTTTTTTTTTTTTTTTTTTTTTTTTTTAAAGGTTTAAAGAAACTTTGAAAACGATTTGCCAAGTTTAAATGCCTCGAATAATGTGTATATTTCATGGGTCTTTGATATTCCTTTGTTCGTCGGGCTGAGGACTTTGAACACATTTCGTACCGCATTAATAATTTTTCATAGCAGTTGTGACACTAAGTGTATAAAATTCATATGCTAATGAAGCAACTATTATGGGATAGAAGTAGTATATTATATATCGAGCATTACTCAGACGTTCAATGGAACTATTTGTATATACTCACTTTTTAAGACTAATTGTTTTTACATAAAAAAAAGGATCGTTCATGACATGCAATATATGATAATCTAGCCAAAAGTTATGGGTTGCTCAATATATGAAATAAAGACTTTTCTGAAACAAAAAAAAAAAAAAAAAAAAAAAAAAAATAGGGATCGTTTATTACACAAAATTGTTCAGTGATCACGATAAAACAGTCTTTGTAGTCTACATAGATTCCAGTGGGTTTATTTTGATTCAATAGTTTCTTGAAAGGCGAAAGTTTTCTTTATATATATTTTGCACGTGCTCTTCAGTGTCGCGAAACCCAGAGTTGTGAGTTATTAAACGTTATTTCCATATTAGTTTTATTTTTTAATATCATATTTTCTCTGCACTTATTGTGTATTGTAAACTTTCATTTCAACTGCAGTTTTAGTTTTGGAAAGTTAGATTAATATTAAATTCAGTTCGCTTGCGTGTCCTCTTCTAATTCCGTGAACTTTTTGGGTATCACCTGTCCGGAACATAAGCAAACATTTTGAATAGCCGGAGAACCGGTTGCAAGGATCTGATATAATTAGACAACCAATGATAGGGGGGTCTTTACTGCACGTGCTTGGACACTTTCGCGTGGAGTAAACCAGTCGGTAACGAAACCTTGTGCACGGTGTGACCTTAACATTCACTGTGATCGAGCAAGCAAATTCTTTGTCTCGAACATTTTTTTCCACAACGGTGTATCACTAGAGTCTGTCGGTATCCTCTCCCCAGCCCAGATTTTGTTCGGACGATTTCTGATTTTTTTCAAAGTTAAAATTGTTGGTTAAAACTTTATAGACGAGGTTAAGTAGAATGTGACGAAGCAGATGATGGTGATCCTGAAATATGTAATTGCCTCACGACTACCTACACCGGAAATCCAGTGGAAATGAGTGGGCGTGATGGACAGGTGACAAGTCAAGGTTCAATTCTCGGGAGTCTAATTTTGAGACTCACTTCAGAGACTGGGGCAGTCACGTGTTTTCACAGATTTTTTTAGCTTGATTAAAAGTTAGTGACAGTTGATTGTTTTTATAACGGCATGTAAACATGTCTAGGGTATTTGATGCTTTGAGGTTAGATAATCACGTTTATTGTACGTTCGTATTTATACAACAGGTCTTTGAAACAAGATTATTCTTTTCACCTTTGTAATCTTGAAGTGAAAGCGAATGAAATGTTAAAGTACATTATATCCTTCTCTGAGGAGAAACATGATCAGAGGTGAGGAACAAATTACCAAGTTTGAGGAAAATATTCGTCACGAAAACTGTTCTGTTACGTGCCAGAGAAAGGTAATTTGTGTATTTATGACTCCCTGATATACATAGATCGGCAAGAATGTAGTGAAATTATGTTTAGTGTGTTAATAGTCTATCATCTCGAGGACATCCTGAACGCTAATAGAGGGGGAGTTCTTGAGGCGAAATGACTAACATGCTAGACTGTGACATCGTTATAAGCGAGTTTGAAGTCAACGCTAATATAAATTAAATATACCCCTTCTCACGTTATGAAAAAAAAAGTTATATAATGGGTTATTTTTAAAAAATAGTAGTCACTCCTTGACTACGACATTATAGTAAGCAAGTTCAAACTCCAGTCGCGCTATTACTTTCGGACTAATATCCTTGGGGAAAAGTATGATCCTTCTTATCCCCTTAGTTATGGGTTAGATATTATCACTACTCTCCTTCTAAAAAGATTGCCTTGGCATTTCATAACCCACGAAGGTTGATATGCCATTAAACAAAGAAACCAAACCAAACAAATCTACTTTGAAAGAGGCCGATGTAGATTTTACTAATGTTCTGATAAAGAATTTTTAATGCATATTTCTGCTTGACAGCTTTTGGTCTTGAAAAGAAAGGAACTGGAACATTAAAAAATATTCTACCCTTCCTAGGGTATAAACATGGTCAGAGGTCAGGGACAAATTACCAAGTTTTTTAGGAAAATATTTGCGAATATCATTCTGCCGTGTTTCATAGAAGAATCATTTGCAGGCTGCTTGTTTGAAATTCCAAGTGTAATATAAATAAATAAATACCCAAGAATAGGTTATTTGTTCGAGTTTCCCTCTTTTTGTTGTTATTGTAATTCTCAGTTGATTACATTGTCTCCTTTGCGGGAATTTAGAGAGAAATATATACGATGTAGTACCGCCACGTCAAGTAAGATTTTCGAAGACAGAAACAAAATAGTACGGGAAACTATGATTATGGTAGTGATCTACGTTGTTTATAACAAAGAGAAAATGTATGGCTTTAGCGTCCCCCCCCAAAAAAAGAAACAAAAGTAAGAAGACTTCTCCTACAAAAGAAAAAAAAAACACAAGTATTAGTGACCACAGGTTGATTTCCTTCTTCACGTATGCTAAGTAGTGGATAAAGAACTAATTATTAGAAGCCAAATGATTGCCGACTAGTTATCAGGGAATCTCGAACGATAATGGATCCAAATTAATCGCAATGGAAGTTTGTGAAGCGAATGAACGTTGCGTTCACCTTTTTAACAAGACGCTAGCAGTTGAAGCTTGAATAATCCTCTATTTAAAGACGAATGCAGAGTCTTAATTCTATCCTCCTTACCAAGTCGTGCTGATAGTAGGTATTTCCTTGATTCTCTCTTGTTATTCGTCCCTATCTGTCATCGCTCTTGATAAGTCCTCTAGACGGCATCCAATGTTCGCACAGATGATAATTTCAGAGGCTTGTTATTTAATGAGATGACGCCATCTTGAACAGACTTGTTGTAAAAAGGGGCAGATTTTGGAGAAAAGCGAATACTTAGATCATCTAGACCCACGCAGTGAAGTAGAATTAGTAGAAATATAGAGACGCCTGAATAAAATAACGGTTAACGACGCTGAATATAGATTGGGCGAACCAAGTTCAAAACCTGAACGAGACTGTTTGCACTAATGCTCTCGGTAAAGGCATGGATTTTTTTCTTCGCTTGGGATACCATAGATAATTATCTCGCTTGGATAATTTGCTTTAGTTATGGCATCCAACAAAGTCAAAATTCCATTCATTGATTTTTAAACCAAAAAATCAAATTTTTTCCCCATACAAGATGGCAACAACGTTGGAATTACATACACGAGAATCTCTTCCTGATAAAACTTACACAAATAAAATGGAAACCAGCTTTCTGAAAGGAATAAGTCACAATATCTCTATTGCGTACTGGTCACTAAAGACTTATACACTCTCGAACAAAAACAATCACCACCACAGTGAATAGCATATCAAATCCCCTACACAATCGAACATTTTCTAATTGAATGCGGAGCTTTATAAATCATAAGACAAGGTTTTTTTTTAACGCAAATGATTTAAAGGACTAATTTGAAAATTTCAGCATGGATAGCATTTTATGCTTTTTAAGAGCAATAAAATTAGACCAAAAATTATCAATGTAAACATGACCAAAACCATACGAAGTAATTATGAGAAAACAAACTCGAGATTTTGACCCACCCTTAAAACGAAATAAAACCTTTCAAGAAACAACTCAAAAATGTAAATATAAATACACAATTTTTAATAGGAATAAAGTAACCCCAGACATGCCATTAAAATCGATAATTTGTATACCTCACAGAGACCTCCGTAACAGTTCCAGAAACCCATTTTCGACCTCTTTTCACCACTGGTCACTGAACACTGGACACGTTGTCGTTAAACCTGCCAAGAAACGGTAAAGCCACATGGCTATCTTTTACCTTTTCCTAAGTAAACCTTTGGCCATTATATACCCCTTCCATGCACTGATTATTCATGGAATGCATCCTAACAGCTAGAACAATGTGTATAGTTCTAAGTGCTGGGACATGTTTGTTTGGTTTCTTTGTTCTTTTTAGGTTATTTAATGCCAAAGCCATTCTCCTAGAAGAACAGTAGTGATACTATTTAACCCATAGCTGGGAGGACAAGGGGTTCATACCTTTCCCAAGGGTATTTGCCCGAAAGTGAACAAAAACAATAGCGCGACTGGAGTACGAACTCGCATACTACGATTCCGCAGTCCATCGCTTTAACCATTACACCACGAGGACACCCTCCTGGACATGTTTGTGTATTCTCCCTTTATAATAGCACTTGTATGTACATTATATAGATAAAAGTTTACATAGTCTTGTATGTACGAATGATTTATCTTGCCTTCTGTTTTGTTGAGGATATCATGAATATGTTAATGCTAACATTAGTCTTTGGAGAGTGGAGACTTAACTAAAATATCTTCGAGTGGTAAGACTCCCTCACGAAAAAAAGGGGTGTTCGGAGTATGGCACTAAACTGCATCTGATGGTAAGGCTCTAATTCTTGGGAATATAGAGTAACCATTCATTACTATTACTTTCTGGTCTACTCTGACCCGGAGTAGTAGTTCCTGTAAAGGTCCTATTAATGGGTCAAATAAGTCTTTTTAAAAATGATTTGCATTTGATTGGACAGTGTGCAAAAACCCTAAACCCTCTTAAACATTTACACAAGAAGTGTAAATATGAATAGATAATGAATAAAATTCTTCAACCTTTATACACAAAATAACTGTAAAAAGGGTGGAGATGCCACTAAAAGGATTAATAAAATATCTTTTCCATCACTAAGTGACCAATACCCCAATAAAATACAGACTGGGTACTTTTGCCAGGCCACGGCAGCCGCTAATGGAGATGAAACTCTGAATTTAAAAACTAGCTGTACTCCGCTTAAAATTGGCATTGAGTCGCATTCTGCTCCTGGCGGAGTTGGATAAATATACACATGTTTAAGTGGAAGTTACTACAGCCGAAGAAAAAAAAAAAAGAAACGATAGTGATTCTTCCCCCCCCCAAAAAAAAAAACTTCTAGGAACTTGTTCTGTAAACTTGTTAAAAAAGGAACTCTTATTTTTATTAATTTTTTAGAACAGTGCAATATTTCCTTTTATCTAAATGTATTTATAAATGTTCCTAAATTCGTGTCTCTATTCTGCAATTTTTTTAAAGCGGGTTGTTCGTCTTTTTTATCTCGTCCACATACACACATAGAAGCATTTACCATATGTCTTGTTGGCTCCTTGTCTTTGAGACGTCGTTTTATGTCTGGGTAATTTTTAGAAGGGTTCACATGACAGTTTTTTTTTTATCTGCACAGAAATTTAATAAACAATGACAGGACCTATAAGACAGTCGTCTGCATTTAGAAAAGATAAGAAAAATACTAATGAATGATGACATCCCAAACAACTAATTCCTATTTAACTGACAGAAGAGCCAGGAAAGATGCATGAATGTTCTGTAGGTAGAGCTCAGAAACTTGAAATAGATACCTCTTTACATAGCAGCATGTCTACATAGTTAAAAAGAGACTAGTTTGGTTTCTTTGTTAAATGGGATACCAACCTTTAGGGGTCATTCAATGCCAAAACCATCCTTGTAAAAGAAAAAAAGGAGACTGAGGTACTTATGAATTATTTATATTTGAATAGATTTTCGAGATTTTTTTTTTGTCAGGTTTCTACTTAAGTTGAATCATTCCCAATCATAAATGGCTGACACGCTCGCGTATATATATATATATAATCTTGTCCTTGAGTTCGAGATAGAGGCATTTCACGTGTTGGCGAACTCATTTCAAATCCAAAGAATGCTAAGCTTATAATGACGTTTGCATTGAAGGTCATTTCTTAATCATTCACATTCTCGATATAACTAAGATAACCATGAAATACTACACGCGTTCCTTATTAGAAGCATCGGTATAATCATGAACAATTGTTTCAGCGATTATGAATATACTAGCCGTAATACAAGGCGTCTCAAAATAGATAGAACCCATTAATATGATAATGATTTATTACTGAGACAAGTCCTGTGAAAAATGCATTCTTTGAGCTCCAGATATCAAATCAATGTTTTTTTTTTTTAATTGTTATATCAGCTTCCAGAACATGCAATCTTTTTTTGAGTTTCTTGTCTCAGTAATCAATCATTATTACATTAATGGGTTGCATCTATTTTGAGACAGTTTTGAATGATTTTGTCCCCAAATCAGTAGTGACGCAAAATATTTTCCTCTCTTGTCCAAGGCATTGCGATCGAGGATTAATAGTTGTTATAGTATACTATTTTCAAATCTGAAACCAAAAAGTACACAACATTATTAGCAGAGTTATTAGCAGTCACATGGGTTCCATGTATATTGAAACGCCTTATACTAGCGCTTCACTGTTTTTCTTCAAGATAGGTTTCAATTTGAAATAAAACACATTACTTTCGATTTCATGTTTTTGTTTACAAAAAACCTTACCAAATTGAACTTGGGGAGTCTTTGTGTCATTGTGGCTAAAATGCAGGAGTGAGAAATCGAAATAAGGGGGTTCGAATTCCACTCATGCAGTTTGGTGCACTTTTGTATTAATAGCCTTGGGGGAAAAGTATGAATCTTCTTACTCCACCCCAGCTATGGGTTAAACAGAATCACTGCTGTTCTTCTACAAAGACGGCTTTGGCATTAAATGACCCACGAAGATTGATATGCCATTGAAAACAAAAACACTGCGAACCTAAGTGATGCTCTATGAAAATTAAGACCGTTACCATCTATTTGTACGGCCTGTCAAAGGGGCTTAGAATACGCTGACTGTATCCCCTGTACTGAAATAAGACCTCTCCACTATCAACAAGGGAGTATCTGAGGTATGCATCTGATAGTGGGAGCTCCAGTTCTGAGGCGTTTGGAACACTTCATCATTACAATTACTCCAAGGTCTACTCTAACCTGGAATGGTCATACCTGTTAGGGTCACATCTATGAATTGAATTGATCTGTTTAAAAAAATTTCATATTCAATAGACCGTGTACAAAAAAACTTATACAAAAAATTAAAATATGAACGCAATTTCTTAATTATTTGGCCTAAAATAACCCTATACAGGTTCAAATGCCATTAAAATCAAATATATATTTGTGTACTTTTGGTATTGGTGGCGTATTTTTCAAAGGAAGTGAAAAAGCTTTAACCTTAAAGTTCATTGCAAACTTAGAACTAAAACTTAGTAAAATGAAATGGGGATTATAAAAGTTAGGCATAAAACTATTTTATGATGGCCCTTGGGCATCTCCAGAAAGGTCTAACCACTGGTTCTTGAGCAAAACCGACTGTTATTTTCTGTTTCAGAATAATTGTTACCAAATTTTATTTAGATAGTTCTGCTAAAAATATCTTGCATTTTTTTTTTCTATTGAAAATAAACTGCAAATAAATTAATCATTTCACTGTAGGTAAACAAATGACTGATGTTTAATTGAATTGTCAGTGTTAAATAGTAATACTTGAAAACATTTAACTGTGTGCAAATAAATGAAATAGAACTATTCGTATGAGATAGTTAAATGGTTTCACTTATTTCTATGTGCAAAAAAAAAAAAAAAAAAAAAGAAAAAAAAGGCTCAGGCTTGTTTAGAAATGTTATCAACAAAATGTGTTCAGATATTATATATTTAGTATAAATGTATGGACAGTATTTGGCATTAAATAATCTACAATGGTTAATATGCCATCAAACCAAACTAGAGGGAAGCACGTGGTTCTTATATAAATCAAGGATGTGGCAAGCAAGAAACTTAGACTACAAATTTTCAAAATGCTGAAGAGTAATGAAGTTATAAGGATATTTCTTCAGTCAACATTAAAAGGCGTTTAATTGTTTTAATTATTATCCGACAAAACATTTTGTCCTCCGTTTTAAATGTCTGCAACGATTGGCGTACCTAAATATGTTAACATGACAACATGGTAGAAAGTTTATTTTTTCTAGTATTTCAAAAATTGAAAAGTCATCTGACAAAGGTCTTAAATGAGTATTGAATACTTCACAAAATTTTGTTTTCAAGTTCTGTTTATATGGGGGAGAGTTACATGTGGTGTAAAGGTTTTAGTTTTTAGAAGTGGACTCTACTACCGGAATGCAAATCTTGAATGAGACTGTCTGCATTTTTCCCCATTGTGCTATTGCTCCTGGGAAAGATATGAATACATCTATTCTCCCTCAATCTATGAGCAAACCGTAGAACAGACTGAAGCCTTTAAGTTTAGTATCGTACCTGATTTGGAAAGAAATTTCTAAATTTAGAACAATTCTGAAGAGAGATGGACTCCATGAGGATGTTCATGCCAAAAAACACTCAACATTAGTTGCGTCCCTTGACTAAAGTAGGTTACAGGATAGGTCTTCTGTATTCACCTGTCTAGATTTTAATAAAAAAAAATCACGGATATATTTGAATTTTTATGTGAGAGCATTAAGGGAGTAGAGTGGAGAAAAAGCAAATACACTTAACACGTTGATATATTTACAATAGATTGAGTAATGCCTTCTATTACCGCAACAGAATTTTTCCGTACTTTGTAGTGAGATCAGATTGCATGATTAAGAAACACGCACGCATAATGTGACTACAAGTAAATTTAGTAAGAACAACTTGGTAAGAATACGCTAAAAAGCATTCTTATATTCATTGTATGATGTATTCTCTCTTTTATCAAACTCTCTTCACTTAAGCATACTTCAGGATTAGAGGCTTTCGTAAGAAATCTCCAGACTCAGTAATTATAGTTACAATGCGTTTTCTTTTCTCGTGGCTATCAACGAAGAAGTTATCATCACTATGATCGCCTAAAGAGAATTTTGACTCTTCGATCCTCTTGTGGTTACGCAATATATATATATATATATATATATATATATATATAACGCAAAAAAAGAACATTTTATTTTCTTGTTGGTGTAAGTCTCCAGGAGACAAACTGTTTAATCATACGCAGTTTTTATGATTGGCACGTTGCCCATAACAAATTTGAAAATGATAGTCTGGTATCGAATACTAAAAAAATCCGGTTCTTAAACACGACCCTTGAATTTTTTTTCTTTCTAAAAAGCCTTTGGCAAAGTAGAAATGCGAGAGTTATCAGTCACTTGTGATAATGATTTAAGCTTGATTCCAGTCTTAACTCCACAAAACTAGCTAAACCATCTTTTGATAAATCATTTCACAGGTCTCACAAATAAATGTTTGCATTTGGTATTCGAGATTAATCTGTGCAAGCCCGAGGCTGAATTTAGCACAAACATGTGTAATATATAAATTTTGGTAAAACTAACATCTTTCATAAATCTTTCTATAGGTCCAAAAATAAATGTTTGCATTTTGTATTCAAGACTGTAGTTATGAACGTCTCGGGTTGAAGCTGATAACATAAAAAAACGGGATATTTAAATCGGTGGGTGATCTCTCGAACACAATTCTAACAGATTATCAAAGTCTAAAAGTTTTTTTTTTTTTTTTTTTTTTTAAAATTATCTCTCCGATTTCGGCAGTGTCCCTTCGGCTTCTTCAGGACTCTGACTGTTCGACTGACTCTTTGGTTTGTCTCTCTGTCGCAGTCAGTGATTTCCTTTTTGACCAAATTTGTAAGCACAGTGTATACAAAGTGTGTACACACACACACACACACACACTACAGCGAACTATGTCAGACATTGACATTCTCGATACATTTTTATTGAGAAAAGCTTAGTTTATTCATTCAATTTCACAATAGTGAATCATCGCCAAAAATTAGACGTTGCATAAACCAATCTTCACGAGAATCCAGTTTTTCTGTCTAGTAATCACGATGTGTGCGTGTGTTTTATTTATTCCTTTTTTTTTTTTTTTTTTTTTTTATTATTGGTCACTTTGCAATGACTGCAGTTTGTAAAGAACCATTTCTGACCGTTTACGAAATAATTTAATGTCTATGGGTTGCAGAGATAATAAGCACGAACATGTTCCAATTGTTTTTTTTATTGGTTCTCTCAGGAGTTTTGCACAAACATTAGTTCAGTCGGCTGGGACTGTTGAATACAAAGACTGCATCTCTGCAGAGGGATAAGACCTTCCCCAGCGAGTGTCCTGGTATTGACATTAAACAATCTGATGGCAAGGCTCCAGCTTTTGAGATTTGAGGAATGAGGAGTACCCCTTCATTGCCATTGCTACCAGGTCGACTCTGACCCGGAGTGGTAGCACTTGATAGGGTTTTATCTATGGGTCAAATAGAACAAACTGTGTGTGCAAACAAATGACTAATGTTAAATTGTGACTGTTATATAGCAATGCTTGAAACCATTTAACTGTGTGCAAAAAGAGCTCAGGCTCGTTTAAGTATTTACTGCAAGATGTTTGCAAGTCTTATATATTTAATGTGTAGGAACAGGATTTAGCATTGAACAGTCAACAGTGGTTGATATGCATAAAAACCAAACGCAACACAAACATCTTGTTATATAAATTTTCTTGCACCAATCGTTGATTGTTTTAGTGATTTAGCGAAACGTGCTATAAAATACATGACAGTAAAAACTCTTTTTGCTTAATTTAGGCGTTCAAAATGCCTTCTCAACAGCTATAGCTTTTGATCCTCTGACAATAGAATCACTGATGCAACCGAAAGTCTTAATGATGCGTTTCACTGGTGTGTCAATATGAAGGAGTCCGTAACTTACGAGTTAGTTTTACTCCTCTGATAGTACCCAGTATGTCTGGCTCATTTTATTTGGCTGTTTTGTAAGATGGGGTGTAAGTGGCCGTACAACTGCTGTTTTGTGGTGAGCTGTTTCCAGGATTTATTCAAAATAGCATGTAGCATTCTTGTGTTCCAATCTATCTTTTTCTCCGAGGGTTTCTTTATAGTACAGGTGGTGCAACCATACAGTAGAACTGACATGGCCACAACTTGGAAGAAATTGACTCCTACACATGAATACAACGGTGCTAGCCGACCAGCAAAAACTTAAATCAGTTCTGTGCGAACACCAGATACAGTCTAGAGAACCTGAGAGAGAGGAGGGACTCGGTGCTATGAGCAATATTTTGATGTTTTCTACAGAACTGTATCATGAGTGTCAATATCATAGTTTTAAAATATTTATTATATTTCTTCATTTTTAATAACTTTTTGAGACTAACTAGTTTTGTAGATAACCTGTATATCCGGAACATCCTTATTTCATTTTCAGACAGTCTCGACGGTCCGAGCACCTTGTTGGATAGGCTTAGAATTAGCCGACTGTATCTCCTTTAGATGGGTAAGGCCTACCCAAACAGGTGTCCTGGGTATGTCACTAAATTGGATTTGATGGTGAGACTCTAGTTCTGAAGGTCTGGAAAGTGTTAGCAATCTATTCATTGAATTTTCGCTGACTGTTCAGCGGATTGTCTGGGATCCGTGCTGGATGATCAATGCTCCATGGCAGACTTGAGGCCGAAAGGCCCCCGGGCTGGGCTGGGCTGGGCTATCTTCAGGTGGGCGAGCTGCATCATTGTCACCTTTGTCACCCTTGTATAGTACTAGACCTTGCTGTCCAGTTTAAGCTATAATCAAGCATACGTACTGGACCCAGATTTGGGTTCAAGTCTAGCTATGCTCATTCGGCCCACATTGCACTGTAGGTCGATGACCAGCATAGTTAAGCAGGGCCCGAGCCTCGGCTCGTACCTGATCTTCCTCTCTCCTAACTCCCACTATAATTGACCTTCAGTTCATTGACCTTGTGTTATGTCCTGTCTGGTGGGAGGCAGACAAATATCGGCAATGTATTCATTGCCATTACTCCTCAGTTCACTTTGACCCATTGATGGGATCTCAAATGGTACTACTACTTCAGGTCAAATTGATATGTTGAAAAATTATTTATTCTCTCTGACTGTGTACCTCACCTTCCAAAATAATCTTTTAAGAAAGAACTTCACAAAAACTGTAAATAAGAATATACAATGAACGTGATTCCCTAACACCAAGGCATAAAATAACCCTAGATGAGCTGACATGCCGTTAAAATCAGTCAATAATCCGATCTTGAGTTTCGAAACATAATGATCCATATCTTGTTGGGAGTGAAACCACTTTTGGAAAAGGAGAATCCTAAACCCAAATCCTCCAAGGTTAGGATACCCATTCTGAACTACAATTTTGTTCATAGCTTGGGCGAAAGAAAGAAGTGATAAAGCTTTGCCTTTCTTTATTTTCGGTCGGAATTCCATTTTTTTTCTTCTATCGATAGCCGTGATGTCGCCTCTCCCCTTATACACTCTATGAACTTGTGCCATTTACTCTGTTTGTATCATATTAAAATCTAACAAACCAAATCTGCAGAAGATATAAATCGGAACATTAGTGGAGATATTGTAGAGGTTAGGGTTTATTGGTAATGTCTGATGCTACAGATATTTAGTTGAGTCTCTACTCTCCAAGGTTCAACATTAGTATATGTATTGATACACTCGCACTGAATAAACGGAAGGAAAGATGAAAATATTCATATGTAGAATATTTCATATATAATGATTAAAAGGCCGCCAGAAAGTTAAAAAAATAGCATATAAAAAGTATAAATTACCAGAATATACAAACGTGTCCCAAACAGATGAAATGTGCACATTGTTCTATTAGCGAGCAGCAATTAGAAATGGGTAAAAATGATGAAAAGTCTTACTTATCGTCTTTGATGGCTTTCATTTCATTAGTAAGGCGAGCAAACGCCATTCGCCTGGTGGTGCGAGCAAATCTATTCAATGACCAGATACAAGAGGTTCTATCCGTCTGGAGAACGCTCACAAAAAAGAACGGGGAAAGGATTCTGAATTTTCATGAGACCAATAGATACGTGATGTCCAAAAGCACGCCCACAAATCCAAAGGAAGACCAAGTTATTTATTGTCTCACTACAGATATGTTCCCACGAGATTTAATTTCACAATCGCTACGAAGTGCCTTGAAAAAACATGTTCAAAGAATTTTTTGATGTCCAACAAAGGGCGTTAAGATAAAAACTAAGAATTACAGGAGAGCGTTTCTTTTAAGTAAACACGAAAATAAATGCAAGAGTATTGGTAATCTTATGAATAAAATATTAAAAAGAGAAAATTACTTTCATAACAATAACATAACGTTGCTATTAACCGTTTTATTAATCTCGAAGACTAATATTTTCTCGGAGTGCAAATTTAGAATAACCATAGAATCATAACCTGAAAGCAGTTTAACTTTTGTTTTGTTTAATATGGCATAAACAATATCGTAATGGAAACTTCGTACACAATATTTGTTTGTCTATACACAAAGGGAACACCTACTGTGTTTATTTTGTACGAATTCCAATTAACAATAAAAGCAAATAAATAATTCCAAATCTGTTTCCATTTAAGTTTCTGAAAACATAAATCAGATACAGGAACGTATTTTCTTGATTTAAAACTATCACGAGGACGACGATTGGATTTAAGATTTGAGTGATAAATGGTTGTAGTACAGGATAAAAGGTAATTTAATTTTTAGTGAAATTCATACTTTAAATTGTTTTAATTTATAAAAGAGAAAGAAAATACTTTACTTTTTATTTTTTTTTTATGTAGTATACATGGTTTATTGTTTTGTCATGTTTATATAAGATCTACGATCATCAAATGACGTAAGCTTGTTGACGGAGGTTTGAATACGCAGTTTTTATCATCTACAAAGGCGTAAGACCCCGCCCCCTTCAAAGCGGTGTATAAAGCATTACACAAAAAGTTCTTGAGTACCTCTTCACTCTCATTACTTTTAGGTTCACTAAGATCAGGTTTAGTTGTACCCTTTTAGGGTCAATCTATTGATCAAATAGGTTTGAAAATTATTCGTATACTATGGGACCGTTTGCAAACAAAAAGCCCTTCCCAAACTCTTAAGAAACCACACAAATATATATATAAACGTAGAATGAACGTGATTTCCCAACCTCTTGGCATGATATAACTTTAGACGAGTTGACATGCCGTTAAAATCATTCTAATATTTCCATAACAATTTAAGTGTCAAACAGTGCTATTTGACCCATATATGGGACCCTATCAGCTTTTACCACTTTGTGTCGGTGAACCTGGCGTACAATAAATAAAATCTCCGAATCCTTGGCTTAAAATAACTCTAGACGGGTTGACATGCCGTTAGAATCAGTCAGTTGTCAAGTCAATTCAAGTTGCTAAACAGTGGTACTAAGCTTTCACCTGTTTTTTAAAATTTTTCATAAAAACCTCTCATAAAACATCACGTGGACTCAAGACCACTCAAGAATTTGTAATCTTGTTAAAAACAAAACAGATAGAAATGAATAAAAAAAAACTTGTTTGGATAAAAAAACCCCCGAGGGCCCATTCGGCCGGGTGTGGCTTTCCTTACCACATTTCGTCTAGACTCCAACTGTAACTGTCTGACTTCTGTCTTGACTGAGTTATATAATAGTTCAACGCCCACTCAATCGCTTACTCGATCTTTGGAATGGCATGTTTGATCGTCATCAAGCGGAAATAACTGTCATGCAGTTCACAGGTCACTCTCTTCCAGTGCATCAGTTTATGAGTGCACCATGGGAATTTTAGCTTGTCCCATTTTGTTAGCCAAGTCCACCTACGCGATTTCTCCTCATAAGTGCCATCGGAATGTGTCACTTCCTTCCGGTGCATCACTTTGGAATGGCAAGTTTGGCCGGATCGAAGGTCAAAATACATCACCAGGACCACTCTAATTCGGAGTGGTAGCACCTAATAGGGTCCTATCTTTGGGTCAAATAGAACTTTTTGATATTTAAACTGTATGCAAACAAATGACTCATGCAAAATTCAATTGTTTGAAATAAAACTGTTTGATCATTTAACTGCATGTAAACAAATAACTGATGTTTAATTGAATTGTTAGTGATACATAACAATACTTGTAACCACTTCACTGTGTGCAAACAAATGATTGATACTGAATAGAAATTATTAAAGTGTTAGCAATAATTAAAACCACTTAACTATCTATGTATAAACAATAGCAATACTATTATACAAACAAATTAGATCTAATTCATTTAAAAATAAAATTACCAACAAACTATTCACTTACAAATTAGATATGTATATCCATTTAAATGTGTGCAAACAAATAACTGATGTTAAATTGTGACTGTTATGTAGTAATACTTGAAATCATTTAACTGTATGTAAAAAAATAATTAATATTAAATAGAATTATTAGTGTTACATTACAATACTTGAAACCATTTAACTGTGCAAATTAAGACCCCATGCTTGTTTAAAAATGTTATCAACAAAATGTTTAAAAATCATATATTTACTATATATGTTTAGACAGTATTTGGCATTAGATAATCTACAATGGTTGATATGCCGTAAAACTTAGCCCAACCAAGTAAAACAAAGCGAAATTATTTAAAGCAATTCCCAAGAGTCAAAATGAATATAACTAAAAGAAAACATTCACTTCACCTTTTTTAAAAAATTTTTTTTAAATTAAAAAAAAAATTTTTTTTTTTTTTTTTTAAATTCAAAGTTTTTTAAGGGATTTTTGCAACCCTATGTAAGTTGCTACGTCAATATATCCAAGTCTGTCTGGGTTCTGTATAGAATTGTAATTAAACAGCTGTTTCTTCCCGCCTCAAACAAGTAGTCTGCTCCATAACTTAAAGGTTGCGTTTTTTCTTAACGGGTTAGTTCATGCAGATTTTACGTTAAAACTCATTAAATAATAAGCCGTTATTAGGCAATTGTTGGTAACTTTTATAATTATTTTTGATCACGATGTTATCAACTTGGGCCATCTCGCTTACCGGCAATATTAACCTTATAATAAATTGAACCACCCGCTTAAGTTTTTTTTTTTTCATAAAAGATAAAATGTACTAACTGATAAAAGTGAGCTACTTACTTAATGAAACCGAATCTTCAATTTTTTTTCCGAGTTTTTAAATTGTTTTTGCAAGTTTAGTTTTGTAAATAAAAATAAAAAGCAAATTTAAAAATAGAACTAGACAAGAATTTATCTCCTCTGATTATCGCACTTATGGACTACCTTATAACAAAGTGAATGAGAATTTGAGAAATCCAGATGCAGTATTTTAAAGCGATGCATTTAGTGTTCAAGTTAGAATATTAAGTTTTCAAAGTCTCTTAGTTATAATATCCTTGATGCTTGCACGTTAGATATCACTATGAACAGGATGCTACAAAAGCTTTAGTTTTAAGCAGAGTAAATTCAGTTTTTCTTCTTCTAGACTGGCTCCCAAACCAAATCTGAAGAACTCGACCTTAGCTTCTATTTACCCGTGGTGGGGAGCGGGAGAAAAATGAATTAATGTCTTTTTCAAGGATATTTTAGACCGCAGTAACAAAATTAAAATGGCTTTCAAAGTGCATGCATAGATTTCCAACTTTACATTGACCTAAAAATGTTTTTTTTTGTATCGATTTATAAATCAATTTTCACCAGGAAATGTCATAACTACTTTTTATCTAAACAAAAACAACTGGAGCGGAGAGAGTGTGGCGTTGTTGCTAACGAGCTGGACCGTGATATCTTAGGAAGCGAGTTCGAACTCTAGTCTCGCTATTACGTTCACTTTTCGACTAAATACTCTTGGGAAAGGTGCGAACCTTCTTATTCTCCCAGTTATAGACTAAACAGTACCACCACTTTCCGACAAGGGTGGACTTGGTATTAGATAACCCACGAGAAAAAAACGATCCAAAAATAGTCGCATGACAATTCGCTGTCTGGACAGAATTTTTCGGCTTTTCTTTCAACAACCAATCATTTTGCTTCACTTCAAGCGCAAAAATCTCATTGGTCAAATGATTTCATCTTGAAAGTTGTATAAACCAATGATTTTATTTTTCTTTGAATCTTTCTATTCTCAGCATATCAAAAATTACCCATGAATCTAGCTTAATGGTTAAAGCATTGGCCTGGAAATCGGAAGGCTTAACTACAGGATTAATGACCGTCATTTTTTTGACACTATCCGCTGGGAAAACATTACGAATTTTAAACAAATATATGACGTTAAATTTAAACAATCTTTGGTTTAGCTCTTAACATTTAATTTTTATGGCAGCTCATCGATAAATGAAACCTCATATGAGATATTTTAGGATTTGTTGGAAAAGAAGCCATGTTAAATTTTTCTAAATGTGTCATTCAAGAAGCATGATCAGTTTATTGGTCATAGACGATGTTGAGTTCTTCTAAATTTCTTGGCTGATTTTATTTGTTTTAACTATAGTACGCAAACGTTACACAAAGAAAATAATCTTATCTTATTGAAAAATGCCTGGACATGTTTTTTCTTTTCTTTTCTTATCATTCTCATACAAATAACATCGATCAGTTGAAATGCGAAAAGTCCTTATCAATAATTCTAAAATCAAAATTTGAAATTAACAAAAAACACTGACAAATCTCCGAAGCCATCAGCATTAAAAAATGCATTCAACAAAAGTACTAATATATTAAACACCTTCAACAATATGTTGAAAAAAAAAAAACACCTTCCAACACGTGGTGTAGTGGTTGTCGTTGTAAGAAATGGACATGGCGACCCGAGTTCAAATCCTGGATGAGGCTGTTTGCGTTTCACATGGCGCAATTACCCTTAGGAAAGAGATGCACCAAACTATTCTTCTTCCGCTATGGGTAAATGGTAGGACAGACTGGGTTCTTTAACCTTGGTATGGCAATCGCTATAGAAGGAAAACTGAATTCAAACCTATTGAAATCCGCTAAAAATTGATATATAATGATTATGGACGAAAGTAAGTAAAAAGTAAAGTTGGCGGCGTTGTCGAGGGCGACCAGAAGAGTCCCTTTTCGATAGCTACTACACCGGGGTGTATGTGAGGGCGCTATTGCTTTCTCTTGATTGCTCCACTTTACCCTTGATACGTACCTTATATTGCTGAGTGTTAAGCAAGGAGGCATCAAGTACCACTTTTAAAGTCTTTGGTATGACGCGACCTGGGATTGAAATCAGGTCTCCCGGACCATTGGCAAACACTCTATAACATCGATCAGTTGAAATGCGAAAAGTCCTTATCAATAATTCTAAAATCAAAATTTGAAATTAACCTTAGTAAATAAATTCTAAGAATTTGTCAAACCCAAACAGTTTTGGATTTAGGCTATCATAAAAAGATGTTCATTTCAAAACTGACAAACTAAGGCTCGCCAAGGGATCGGCGTTCACGTTATCTAATCAACTTAATCATTCGATTGAGTGTTGTTTTAAAATGTTGTCAGATTTGGATAATATTTTTTCTCTCGAAGTGTAGGAAAAAACAAACAAAAAAAACCAGACTAATTAATGATGGCCCGGAGTGGTAGCACCTAATAGGGCCCTATCAATAGGTTAAATAGAACTAACGGCATACTTATGCTAAACTGAATTGTTTGACAAAACTGAATACCTTGAAATAGAAATGTTTTTGACAATTAAACCGTACTTACATTTAAACTGCGTGCTTATGTTAAACGGAATTATTTGAAATGGAACTGTTTCTTGACATTGAAATTGTACTTACACTAAACTGGTTCCTTTAATATAGAACTGTTTTGCCATTTAACTGGGTGTAAACAAAATCTGTACTTATATTAAACAGAATTAGCTGAATTAGAACTGCTTGACTAAACTAAATAGCTTGAAATAGAAATGTTCTTCACAATTGAACTGTACTTACATTTAAACTGCGTACTGAATTGTTTGAAATAGAACTATTTTCATAAAAGTGGATTTGGCGTTAAATAACCTACAAAGGTAGATATGCCATAAAACCCAAACAACCAACTAACAACTAGTTAATGAATTTTTGACTTAATTTTGAAAAACATTTTCCTATTTCTAACATGAAAGTGTGAATATTTGTGGGTTAAAATGGGCTTTTAGTGGGGTTAAGGGTAAGAGCTTCCACACATAAAATTTATCTTGATGGGGTTTCTGGTGTTGGATAATTTTTTTTCATCTTTTCTTTTATCCTGAATTTATCGTCACTGTTACTCATGATTATGATGCCGCATTCATATCCATAACCAAAGTTACGGCCCTTCTTAATCCCTTGCCATTCAATATGCTCATAATCTATCTGCAATATGAAATTTTCACTTCATGTTCAAACTATGAGATTATTTGAGGATAAGAGACTTTTTATCGTGATAATGGTAACAAAAGAAGATATTTTATATTCAAAGTGCTCAAGAAAAAATCTATATATTTCATGATTTTAAAATATCGTTTCGGACTTGTTTGATTTTATATTGTTTACAATTAAAAAAATGAATTATCCAAATACTTATGTAGGGAGAAATATATATTTGCTTTCCTTGGATATGCGGGGGCACGTTCTTGAGTCACCTCGTGGTCATGCGACCATCCCAGAATCCACTTGGTTCATTTTCGTCCACGTTTTTTGAATGTTTCAGGCCTGTCTTTTTAGCCCAATTCGTTGAACAGAAGAAAGACTTGGTCTCCAATCTTGATGAACTTTGTCTGGTCTCGTCATTGAAACGGGAACCCCATATTTAAACCACTCATTTTGTCTATGCTCTTTAAAAAGTTAAGAATGTGCCTTTTTTCTGTTCGTTGAACATGTCCCCAGCTTGGTTATTATACAGTAAAGCTAGCATTTTAAAAATTTTATCATTTTTGTATCCCTTTCAATATACTGCTTGTTTATAGAAGAATATATTCACATTTTCATTAAGGAAACATTTGTGTTTTCCAGTTAATACTTGTGTGTATATCGTCTAGGTATTTAATGTTCTTCTATGCGTAAATGACATTGTCTTTCTTTCTGTTTATTCGGTGTTAGTGGAGCATTAGGTATATTAATATTGGACCTTGATTAGCGGGAATCGACTAAATATCCCATCCTTAGCACCGATCAAACCTAAACCTATTTTGTTTTTATTGTCTTACACGATAACGGAACAAAAGTAGAAACAAGTTCCTACTACAATCACTTCGTGAGATCTGTTCTAATAACACGATTTTTTTAGTTACTACTTGTTATATGAAAGAGATATACACACAGATTACGAAAAGTTGGAACAGGAGGTGGTATAAGAAGAGTAAGAGGCTAAATGTCAATTATACCGACAACTTATCGATCCTGGAAAGCTTCGACCAAATTTGACAGGAATTTAGTCCCATGAAAGACATTGTGTAACTGCCCGTGTGTCAGGTGAATGCAGGGACAGGGAAAGAAAACATAATCGTGTGATTTTTATGGTTTTTTCCTGCTTGAAATATTTTATAATTGACAAAGTAGTTTACAGACCGAATCAGTGGGAAACGCCCAGGAAGAACATTAATGTTCTATGAACTAGCAATTTATCAAGTTGTCTTTGTGTCGAAATTTTTAATTCCAATTTCTTTTTTTTCCTAATCATCTTATCTCTCTTTTCCCCCCTCTCTCTCTTTTGCATCCTACTTTACTATCTCTTTCCCTATTTCCTCTTACCTTGTTCCAACTGCCTCCCCCACCTCGTTCATTTTTCGTTTTTAAATTATTAGAACCATTATTTTTTAAATTGTTACTGTTATTTTTGCTTATTTTTTTACGACACCTCTTTCATTGTCACGATTCAAATTTTGCTTATTTGCATCCTCATCAGTGTATTTTATATAAAAATATTCTTGTCACTTGAAATAACTTCAATTCTTTTGAAATAATTTAACTATTGATTATAGAAAGATATTGAGACCCATGCCTTTACATAATGAGCAACACACACACACACATGCGCGCAAAGTTATGTTTTTAAACTAGTTTTTTTATGAAGACGTGTGCAGAGACGAGTAACTTATATAACAAAAGGATGATGTTTAGCTTTTGTTTAGACGAGGGCTTCTTAAATATTTTACTTGTACTTTTTGTAAGTTTAATTTCCACTCACCTAAGAAATTGATGGAATAGTGCCGATATTTTTCTTAGCTTATTGGATGCTATTTTTTTATTTCTTTTTTTTTTTTTGTTGCTGTTTCTTGATCGATTTTTTCTTTTTACAAAATACAGAAAAGTTATAAATGTAATATTGAAGCATATAATAACACCTACATCAATAAATACCTGATAATAGTGAAACTGACTTAAGTCAAGTTTGGGATCAGTTCAGTCAGAGCTGGATTTTTCGTTATTGTTAAGTAAAGAAAAGAAGTAAAGTTGGCGATCGTAGTTGAGGGTGACCCGAAGGCTCCCTTTTCAATAGCTACAACGCCGAGGTATAGAGTAGGGCGCTACTCCATTCCCTAGATTGCTTCACTTTACCCTTGATCCGTACCTTATAATGCTGAGTGTTAAGCAAGGAGGCGTCAAGTACCATTTTTTTTCTTTTTTGAGTCTTTAATATGACTCGACCTGGGATTGAACCCCGCTCTCCCGGACCATTGACGAACACTGTAACCCTTCCATTCATTAAATATCTGTTACCACGGATAAGAATTAAAATTCAGGCACACAGTATTTCAATTTTACTGTTTCATTGGTATTTTCTTTTTTACATTTGTTTGTTATAGGCTAGCGTATGGTTGCAAGAGACAACGGACGAGAGGATTGGATTTAATTTCGTTTATTTTATATAAATAGAAGTAGGTAGATTAGAAAAGATACATGTTCTCTTCTTCCATCAGATAAGGGTCAGGAAGTGAGTAGGTGTAAGCTATTCTTGGCTGGCTTGGTTGTGTGGGACACGGTGGTGTGACGGAGGTTAGTAGCCTACGAACGATCTTGGTCTTGTGGTGGAAATGTCGGAGACTTGATTGTGTGATGTGTTGATTGTGATGTGGGTTGGTAGGGCGTCAGCGGTCTTTGATCTTGTCCGTAATGTGACACGTGACGATTCTATGAGAGCAGTCCCCGGTGCCGACTGCTCATTTGTGACCTTTTATTGACCGTTTTATAGCTATGTATGGGATTGAATCGGCCCCGAAAACCTTTTTTGGGGAAAGTTCATGATTGGTAAAAAAAAAGGACTTTTTTTTTTTTTTTTATTGAATTTATTTTTACATTTCAATCGGATGGATGCACGGAGCCTATCTGCACAGTGACGTGTTTTATTCATTTTGTTTTAAGCCATAGTTCAGACAACATCAGCTTAATGTTACCTTTTTTCAAGCGAAACCTATGCTTGTGGTATTATTTATTAATTCACTTTACGGGTGAGTAGGTTTGAAATATATTTGTAAATAAGAGATTTCTGTATATAACATGTTTTTTTTTAATTAATTCAAAAAGTAAATTAACTACAAACTAATCTTTTAAATATCATGTATATCTTTTTCTTTCTTTCAAAAGATGTCTCATAACTTATGAAAAAGGATCTTAGAATTCAATATTTTTTAGTTAGATAATTCGTCTAAAGTATATGAATTATTTCTGAGGTGAAAATATGATTATATGCATTGTTAACAATGCTGAAAAGCCCTGGACCTTTTCACTTTGAGGTAGATGTTCGTTCATTTAAATAACCCGTATGTGAACGACACATCACTCGTAGCCATCACACCCAATCAGGCATTCTGCTTGGTGTATGGAGTTTCAAGGTGATCAATGTTGTTGTTTGGTATCTGACTCCATTCTGGGTTATTCTATTTTTACCTCACGTTATCTTGCTGGTTTAACTTCTTGGATATAAAAAATACAAAGGAACTTTATGAAAGGAGACGGGAAGAGAAGATAGGAGGCCAATATATCACTTTTATATTTTGCCTTTATTTCTGAGTTCAACAACCATTTCGTGGGTGAGGAAATTCTTCCTGAATACAAATGAAATGGTTGTCTCCTAGTCAAGGTGTTAAAATGTGTAAGTCGTTAAGTCTTAATTATGATTCTGACGGGTCCATTATTTGGTGTTTTAGCTGTGGGTCGTTGATAAAAAAAAAAAAGCGGCTGCTGCTAGTGGAGTGGTTAGCCTAGGCGTCGTCTAAAGGCGGACGCATGGCACCTTTCACCAGTAGCAAGAAAAATTTAGGTGTTGTCACTTTGCTGGTCACTGCTGAAAGAGGACAGGATTCTTTCTTTTGCCGAGAGGGTTTCTTTTGCGCATGCGTTGCCCCTTTTCCTGTCAGAGGCTTCCGGGAGTTTCTGCATTTTTTGTATTTGTTTTTAATTTAATTTTGTTTTATTTTCGTTTTATTTATTTTTAATAATTCCCACCGGTGTACAATATCTGGTAACTTGTCTACATAATCCAGCGATCTTTCTGTTATAAATCCAAACAATAAGTAATTTACTTGTTTTTTTTTAATTAGATGTGGCGCAAGGTTGTATGAATGGAGCACCCATTGAGACTCGAACTCACTCGTGTAGGTTTGCAAGTCTATCTTGGTAACCATTATACCACCCGAGGCGCTCATAAATCCAAACAAGTAATAATTTACGAAGCTCTTTGCTTAGATGTGGCACAAGGCCGAATGAATGGGGCACTCAATGTGAACTCGAACTCTCTTGTGAAGGTTTGTTAGTCTAGCTTGCTAACAATTACACCCTACGAGGTGCCCAATCCAAACAAGTAAATCCCTCTTCTTTGAATTCAAATGCTTTTATTAACTGTACCGAAATTGTATTCATTCTCATTGGTCTATATAGGCCCAGTTTAGACCAATCACTGATGAATTGAGAAAAAAATGTAACTAGTCTTTGTTTGATTTTTGAACAGCAGTTTTTGGTAAAACAATGAACTCTAGTCAGTTTCCTCTCTTTGAAGTGGAGAGGAAGCTCTCCTATTCTATAAATTGTAAATATTTTGAGAGTTCACTTTGAATATTATGCATGCCAGTTTTGGCCAAATGACCACGGAAAGAATGGTGAGCTAGGTCAGTTAGCCAAAGTGAAGTAGTCCTTGATTTTTAATATAAATTGCGGAGTATAAATCGATTTTTTAAGTCTGAAAAAATCTCTTTTAAGATTAGGGATCGATTTCCTCGACGAAGCTAAAATCAAAACATTTATAACTGGTTGACTATACTTCAGTTAAAGATCTGATTTTTATCCCTCCCGTATTAGACAACTCCTGGTTTTGTAGAATTTTTTTTAGGCTTGAAAGTTCGACTTAGATATTACAATTTACGGTACTATTTTTCTTTTGTTTCCACGTAGTGACTGCTTGGGGGTCATTACTTCCTTTGATTGTGGACATGTGGAAGCCGGGAATGGTTGTCAGCTTTGGTAAAAAAAAAAAAAAAAAAGAAAAGTTGGTTAGCTAAATGACCCCATTTAAAATTAACTACACAATTGTTTAACAATGGCATTTAATGACTTAAAAGTATGCGTTATATATATATATATATATATATATATATATATATATATATATATATGAGTGTGTGTCGCAAACAAGGAATCGCTCATAGCGTAACGGCTATTGTCGTAAGGAATGGAATCGGTGACCCGAGTTCAAATCCGGGACGAGGCTGTTTGCATTTCACTTCATGCTAACGCCTCTGAGAAAGGTATAGATCTATCTGTTTTCCCCCTAGCTATGGTTAAATAAGTTAGAATGGGTTCTTTATACCTGTTTAGGGAAGAGAAGGAAAACTCTGAATTCAAGCATGCTTTAGAATTTGACTTTTTTTGTCACATCATGCCTAAGGTGAAGGGGTTGAGTAAATATATTCATGTAACGAATAAAATACATCTGAAGCATTAAAACACATTCAGTGAAGAAATAAAAAGAAGCAAACGATATATATGAATTCGATCTATTGGAGCGCATGTGTGGGTTTGCTCGTTCGGGAGGGACTGGGATAAGGAAAAAACACACACAAAAAACAAAAACAAAAAACATCTGGTATCACAAGGAATCGTGGCAAAAGTGACTTACAGGAGTTATTACTTATATATCTTATACGTCAAGGTAGATGTGGACATGAAATTTTTAATATCCGGTAACACATTATGGCGAAATGCCTGACTTTTCTATTTTTTACCCTTTTTTTCCCTTAAGGCTTCGTCAACTTGGGCTGTTGAATACACCGACTGAATCTCTGCTAAGAGGGTAAGACCCCCCCCCCCGCAACGAGTATTCTGGATATAATACTAAACAATTTGATTGTGAGACTCCAGTAATTCTGGAGCTTTGGGGTATACGGAGTACCCCTTCATTACCATCGATCCCAGGACCACTCTATACCGGGTCCTATCTTTGGGTCAAATAGAACTGTTTGACATCTAAACTGTGTGCAAACAAAGGACTTAAAAATTGAATTGTCTTAAATAGGGCTGTTTGATCATTTAACTGTGGGTAAACAAATGACTGATGTTTAATTGAATTGTTAGTGATACATAATACTTGAACCATTTAACTGCACAAACGAATGAGTAATTTTGAATAGAACTATTTATGTTAAATAGCAATACTCGTAAACCCTTCACTGTGTGCAAATATATGATTAGTATTAAATAGAATTATAAGTGTTTGATAATTAAATGGTTTCTATTATTGCTATGTAGAAACAATCGCAATACTAGTGTGCAAACAAATTTATTCTAACTCATTTAAAAATGAAATTACCTCCTAAATAATCTCTTACATATCATGTATATCTATTTAAATATGTGCGAACAAATGACTTATTTAGCAATAGTTGAAACCATTTAAGCTGTGTACAAAAAATGAGCACAGGCTCGTTTAAAAATGTTTACAAATCATATATCTATGTATAAACAGGATTTGGCATTAAATAACCTACAATAGTTGATATGCCATAAAACCAAACCAAACCATTTTTTTCGTCTTATTTTATTTTTTCATCGAGCTAAAAGTTTGGAATTATACTTTTGAATTTTTTTTCCAGAGCAACGCAACCTCAGAAATTTCATTGATAAAGAAATTTTCTTTTCAAGTTCCTTATTTTACCTACTATTACAAAGGGGTCACTCATGCAAGTAATGAACAAACTCATTGCTGCTTAACTTCGTTGATATGGTGGGAATCGGTGCTTAAAGCGTGATTTTGATTGTAAGTCTTAAAACTAACCTTTGCTGAAATTCGTGGCAAGGCCAGAAACTTGAGGCATCTTGTGAGGCTCAAGCTCTCGAATAATTGATTTGTGAAATTACTAAGCATTGCACAACGGTAAGGTGTCCTGCTCCCTCTTTTTTTCCAAGTTAAGTTTATTTTCTTCTGTTGTGCTCTTAATTCACTACTTTCTATATGTCTTATCTGCTGAGTAATGTCTTCAGTAACTCCTTTTTCTTGTCCTTTTCTGTTACGCACCCCCTAAAAATCACCATTTCCCCCTCTCTTTTTTAATTACAAATTCCGCCCCCAATTTATCATTTTGATTCCTCATTAAAGCTTGTCACCTCATCCTACCAGCATCTTTGAGCTCACCGACGTGCTTACTTTTCAAGTATCTCTTCTCTTTGTCTGACGATACATAAACTGTAGTCCCTTTCAGAGAATGTTGGAACGTCTCCAAATCAATCAGAAGATTAACATTTGGAGAAATATATTCTTGTCTGATGCAATTAATTTTCAGTTTAAGCAGACAAAAATACGCATGCTTTCTCTCTCTTAATATTTGCTAAATTGTATTCTTTTTAATTTAATTCATATTAGCTTCTTTGTCCGTACACACGAATCAACCATTTATTTTGCTTGTGTATGTGTATATATATATACACCCTTATTAAATCCAGTCATGGCCTTTTTTTTGTAAGCCTTCGATATTTCTACCTTCTGCTAGGTCAATCACATTCTCAGTTCTCCCACATTAACATGTTATTTTCTCTCTTGTTCTATTTCTTGGTTTCTTTTTTCTTTCGTGCTCCCTTTTTTTCTCTTTCTTGCCTTTCTTTTAATTAAATAACCACAGGATATTTTCAGTCATTTTTTACCACTAAGTTGATTAAGAGGAGAAAATTTTAATCTTAGTTTTTAAGATTATTATTATTATTTTTTTTTTCCCGATCATTTCTACGTCTATTGCTTCTTTTCTGTAATATAAGCTTCATTAACACCTATGCAAAGTTTGGATGAAGGATTATAACATGTGGTCAGTCAAGGAAGTTGTGTATGTGTGTTAGTAACCCTGGTTGAATATTAGGTGATAATTATTAACCTGGAACACATGTAAAATACTTCAGTTCAGAAATTGACATTAAGTTGACTAACCGTGTGTTTGGTTAAGTTTGTTACAAAAGCAGAACACAAGATCAAAATTTGTGTCAAATTTTAGTCAGTGCGACGGAAACTTTTGACATAAGCTTAGGAAGTGAAATTTCATCTTGGCCATAGGTATTTTGGATGGCCGAAAGACTTGTTGAACGGTTACTTTCCGAACATGATCAGTTGATTTTTCACTCAGGGTTGCCAACCTGAAAAAAAAAAACAAAAAAAAAAAACCAACAAACAAGTCTTATTTGGTAGGCATACTCAATGTTCCTGTGTTACTACAACCCCATTTACCCCCATCCGGCCCTGATGACATTTTGTACCAAATATTTCAACTCCGCTCCAAGATCGCCATTTAAAAACTATTGAAAATCGTGACAAACGAACTGAAGGCAGAATAATTTCAAGATTATCATCAGCTTCTGATTGACGGAACTATTGAGGAAACTATTTTGAATGAGATAGAATTATTTAATTATTAAACTTTTATTTTTTAACCTTTGCATTGTCAAGCGCATAAGCCCTAGTTTGTTTTCAAGTAATTGCTGTTTCTAAATGGTTACCCATCTTAGAACTGAACTGGCTTATCGTTTCGTAACTTTGTTGATCTAATGGGAGCTAATGCTCTTAGGTTTACCTTGAGTCGATTTGTAATTAAATTGATCACAAAATATGAATAAATAAATGAAAATTAGTTCCATTTCTTAATACACCGACCTTGTATTAAGGAATCAATTTATAGAATTTAAAAGGAAATAAAAAAAAATTCTTGAAGTTATAAAATTCTCTAATCAAGGAGATCCATTAGAAAAAAATGCCTAGGGACAGTAATCAGCTATCTCATAAAAGAAAAAGAGAAATCTCGGAAAGAATTTGTAATTATACCAAATATAACCATCAAAAGTAAGCAAAATGGAAGTAAATTTAAACCTGAAAATAAAATTGTTAAAAATTTTACATACAATTGTAAACCATTATTCAAATGTTTTAAAATCAAAAACTATAATTCACAAAACGTTTGTGTAGTAAAAAGAAAAAAAGACATGTAAATTAAGACACATTATTTGAAACTGCAGGTGTTCTTGGAACATTTTTGTAACCAGTTCCTTCTTTGGAAGGGTTTGGTCCACAACAGGAAAATTGTTATGAGGATGGTACTGAAAAAAATTATGCATGAACTAATAAGTGCTGAAGACATCATGTCGTGCTGCTAGCATGGATTTCCCTGACCCTCTCTCGCCACTTGTCTCTATTATTGAAATTATTTACGGAGTCGCTAACTAGGTGCCAAGTGATTGGATGAAAAACAGCCAATCACAGGCTACCTTTTTTTTGTTTTTTTTTTCTTTTTAGATTTTCTCCAAATACCTATCAGGGCGTTTCCTACGAACGCCCTTCCTCTTTTGCTTGTGTGATTCCTCAGAATCAAGACGTGCCCACCCATTCTCTCAGTCTTCTAGACGCCAATACACGCTTGTGAGGATTTTTACAACAACTGAAGAACAAGAAACAAAGCTCTATTTTCTTCAACCCAACCAAAAGGACACATGAAATACGAACTGTTAAAAGGACGCCTTTTATGGAAAAGTTTCCCGCAAACCAACTGTTTGCAAGGACAATATTTTCTTTCCCCTCTTTCTATGTAAATATTTTTTTTAAAAAAAAGAATATTTACATAGAAAGAGGGGAAAGAAAATATTGTCCTTTTAAATCGTGTTGCGTTTCTTTCTTCCTGCCGACGTCGCAATATTGTTACCATATAAAGTTGGGAAAATCCCAATACTATCGTCTATCGCTCCCAGCAGATCTTCGAGGCTACACCCTGTATCAGCACAGAGCTGTTGTAGATATGTTCTAGTTAGTTGTCCGAGACTTGCTCGTCTGTGTGAAGAGGTCCATAGGAGTACATTACTTATGAGTTCGCTCTTATTTCTCCAGCAGTATCCCGCATGTCTGGTTCGTCTAATTGGGATGGTTTTCGTGATGAGTGGTAGGTGGCTGTACAGCTGCTGTTTTGTGGGATGTTGCCTCTAGATTTTATTCAATACAGCACGAAGCAATTCTTGCCGTCAAGATATTTCTGCATACGCTTAGTGTCAACGTGGTGCACCCATATAGCAGTATTGATATAACCGATGCTAGGAAAAAAACCTGCGTTTTATTTTATCAGACAGGTCTGACTTCCATAGCCAATCAATAGCTGTCCAAGCCTTTGCTAGTCGTGTGTTGTCATTTTTGGTTGATGAGACTCTACTTCTAGGTAGGTGAACTTGTCTACTAGTTTCAGAGGACCACTATTTAGTGTGGAGATGTCGCCTCTTTGATTAAAACACGTGTATTCAGTTTTGTCTGTGTTTACATGGAGGCCTATGCCACCTGCTACCCATTCCAGAGTATGTAGCAGGGATTCGGCTTGGGGGTGAATTTGCCAGAAGCGCTGTGTCATCAGCGTAGTCTGCTCCCGTAATAGTTTGTGGGGGGTATATTCTGCTTCTTTTTTTGCTTGCGAGAAACCTTCTTTCATTAAATCTATAGTCGTTCGAAGCACGTAGTCTAGGCAGATAATAAACAGGTATGGGGCTAATGTGTCTCCTTGTAGCATACCTGGTACAATGTCGAAGTAGTCTGTGTCTACATCCGGTGAGCGAACTTTTGTGTTTTTATATAGCATCATTGCTATCCACCGATGATTGGAACGTTGCTACGAACAAGGGAGGATAGCTCGTTATAGAAGGTGATGAGGTCAGTTTTGTCATTAACATTAGTAGGGCTGTAACAGGAGATGATTATTGTGCTGGGGTTGTCATTAAACGTGGCTACCATCACACTCAGCTGTATTTTCTCGATGCTATTAAGTGATTTTCGGGCCCGTGGACCGATAAGCATATCTACACCCCGTATTGAGGTATTGGCTGTTTTTTTTCCATGCAGATGCCGAGACAAATGTCCGTCCATTGCCGGTATCGTGGTATTTTATATCTTCGTTATGAATATATGTGTTCTTGTACGTATATTATGCCTACGTTATGATCTATCACAGAAGCTGTCAGCTCCGATAGTTGGCCTATTCTATTTAAGGTTCTAACATTGAATGTCGCTATTTGTATTGTGTTTTTACATTTTAGTAATTTTTGTTTGAGTGCTGATTTTTCGAACGCTGGGGCCAGAGCTCCAGCCTCAGCAGGACTCCCCCCTTTTTTTTTACCCGCGTGAAGAGCGATGCGATTTGGACATGTGGTTTAAGTATGAGTCATGTTAATCTTACGATGGCCGTGTTTTAGAAGTCACCCTAAAAGATGAGTTGCAGTAGTTCCCCGATTGAACAATTAAATCCTGGCCGTTGAATCGTGGTGTTCGTCCGCTCTGTATTTGGTTAGGCGCGCCGTCGACCCGTCGTTGGGTTCGTCCGTCTTTACGTCCACCACGCTGCCTCTAATGGCTTTCAAGGTATAGCATATGGAAAAAATCCTTTTCCTTAACTTACTACTTGTCTTCCTTCCCCGTATATGCATTAAGTTTTAACTTAGTATAAGTCCACAGTTGAGTTATTTTTAAAATTCACCAGATAGTCCTTATTTACGGCTTAACGCAATCTTAAAGGCATTCCATTTTTACACAAACTTAAGTTTCCAAACACTCTGCAATATTTCCAAATGTATTGAAAAAAATCTTTTACCTTGTTTTTTCATAGTTCAGCTGAAAACTAGGATTCAGATTGATAGTCTTTTTCATTTAAATCACAAATAATATTCAGCAGAGATTTTATTTTCATACACACAAAAATCTAATACGAGTGTTTAAATAACAGTTTAGAAAAAAGACAAAAGTTAACAGACCCGCTAGTTGTCTAGTCCAAAACTCAGTGGCTAAAGATTTTCTTTCGGAGTTTTTTTTTTTTTTTTTTTTTTTTTTTTTTTTTTACAGGAATGCGAACTCTTATACTCAAGTGGAATGTTAGTAAAAATATTGGACCCGATGAAATACACCTTAAAATATGTATCATCAAATGAAAGTTTTATCACTGCAAGATGCAAATTGTTTAAGGAATGATAAGAATATCAAATGATTGCTTATATTTGGAAAACAGCAATTTTAATATTATTACATCAAAAAAAAAAAAAAAAAAAAGATTCGATACATTTAGTCAGTAATTACTGACCAGTTTCTCTAACATTTATTGTGTGTAATGTTTTGGGAAAGTTGTGATATTATAAATATCTGATGGAAGGGAATAATGTGGATGTATATTTAGATTTCAGCAAGGTATTTGGTATAGTATCATTATTGTTTATGAGTGAAAATGAAAACCTGAAGAAAAAGGAAATATTATTCGGTTATTTTGTCAGAACTATGAAAGTAAAAATTATTAAATTTATTCTGAAACACAGAATATATCCTCCGGTGTTCCGTGGAAACCAGTATCGGGATCTTTTTGTTGTTTTTAATATACGTAAAGAATTTACCTAATGATAGAAAATCAGAAATAAAACTATTAGCTGATAATGTTAAACTATTTGTGAGACCATTGTTAAAAGAAATAAAGATGGATCCGAATAAATTGTAATATTGAGAACATGCTTTGAAATTCAGATTTAAATAGAAAAATGTAAACTAATACATATTGTATCCGAATATATTAAAGTTAAATATAAATTAAGCAATGGAGAAATAATAATAATAAATAATAATAATAATAATAAAAAAGTGTAAATGAGGAATGTGATCTAGGGGTTAGTTTTGAAGATAGATTTAAAACTGATTATCATATCTTCTTTTAGATCGAGCACAACTGAAATGATTGATTGGATGATTAGAAATTTTATTTCAAGGGGGTAAATATTGTTTGAAAAATATATATAACCCGAATAAGACCTCACAGAGAATATTGTACACAGGATTGGGTTTCATTGTCTGGATTTGGAAATTGGAGTATAATACTGAGATTGGCGGCCATATAAAGAAGAGACAAAAATAAGACTAAATGATTAGTTACAAGGAGATTTTGCAAGAAAGAGTTAGTCTAATTTAAACTTTGAAAAGGATAAATGGAATTTCTAATAATGGTGGAAAATTTTTTCAAGATTTCTCCTCGAAGTGGGAATTTATTGTCAAGACAGATTTCAAAACCTAAGTATACTCACCAATAGGATTTTTTGCTTATCATCATCATCATGTCGCGCCGCCTGCGCGGATATCCCTGACCGTCTCTCGCCATTTCTCCCTATCATTCATCGCCTCCGGCAGGTCTTCAGGGTTACATCCCGTGTCCTCACATAGCTGCTGTATGTAAGTTCGTGCTGGTCGTCCCACTCTTGCACATCCATGTGTGGGGGTCCACAGGAGCACATCGCTTATGAGCTCGTCCTTGCTTCTCCAGCAGTGTCCTGCGTGTCTGGTTCGTCGAACTTGTATAGTTTTTGTGATGGGGGGCAAGTGTCCGTATAGTTGGAGTCTCGTGGGGTGTTGTCGCCAGGACTTGTTTAATACTGCTCTCAACATTCTTGTATAATGTCGCCAGGCAGATCAAAAACAGTAATTGTATTAAAAAAATAAAGATTGCATTATGGTTTCCGAAATAATATTAAGAAAAAGAATTTAAAAGGTCATTTTTTAGAAATTCTCGGATGAATTACTTAACGGAATTTGATCTGTATATAGATATTGCATTTATAGTGTAATATACATAATTTTGTTTTTAGGTTGATGTGAAAAGATAGTAAAAAAGGGCGATTCACAAAGAGACATGACAAACAAATAATCATTTGATTTTAATTCCCTCGGCTTTGCGGGGGAGCTTGTATCCCTTGTAGAGGAGTAAAACACCCTTTCAATCGTGGTGGGGCGTCCTCAGTATGACACTAAACAGCATTCGCTGAGGAGTTTCTAGTCCTGGAGCTTTGGAGGGTATTGAGTACTCCCTTCATTGCTATTACTTTCTGGTCTATCTTGATCAAGTGGTAGTACCTGTTAGTCATATAGATGGATCAAATAGATCTGCTTGAAAACTACACATATGAGCAATACTTGGTACCATATAATTATACAAATTATTATATAAATTATTTGTATTAAAAATAGCTACTTGATGCGATGATTGTTTACTAAATACTGTTATTATTCGTGTTGGGTAAGAAGATTTGAAACCATATAACTGTGCAAACAAATTATTAAATAGGAATTATTAATTTAAACAATACAACTGCGTATAAATTATTTGTATAAGATAGGAATACTTGATATCATATAATTGTGTAAACAAATGATTTTAGATCAAAATGTAATTAAAAAAAAATGAAAATGTTATGATTACAATGAAACATTAACAAATTTGCTCAGTCGGCTGGGGCTGTAGAATACACCGACTGCTTCTCTGCACAGGGGTAAGACCCCACCTCCAACGAGTGTCGTGGATATGACCCTAAACAATCTGATGCTGAAGTTCCAGTAATACAGGAGCTTTGGGCAATGCGGAGTACCTCATCATTGTCATCGCTCCCAGGTCCGCTCGGACCCTGAGTGGTAGTAGCTGATAGGGTCCTATCTATGGGTCAGATAGAACTAAACTGTGTCCTTATGCGAAACTGAATTGGTTGAAATAGGACTGTTTTGACATTGAAACTGTACTTACGCTAAACGGAATAGTTTGGATTAGAACTTTTTGACTAAATTGAATAGCTTGAAATAGAAATGTTTTTGGCAATTAAACTGTACATATGGTAGACTAAATTGCTGGAAATAGAACTATTTGTATAAAAATGGATTTGGCATTAAATAACCTACGAAGGTTGATTTGCCATAAACCCAAACAAACATTAACAAATCAATCAAGTTTAGGCATTAAATAACCCATAAGAATTTGATACGTCGTTACACAAATGAACTAACTAACCAACCAATAATCTTGATAACCATCTTCACCCAAATATCAAGGTGTTATCCCACTGCACGATCCAGATAACCTTGTTATTTAATGATTTTTGGATCATCCAATATTCGATCATGTAAGTAATGGATGCTTCATTTTCTCTTCAGTTCTGAAGACGATACAACGTGACTTTTTGTGAATGGGCATTATTTGGAACTAGTTTGCAAAACCAACAAAATGAGACTATCAACACGAAAATCGGATTTCCACGTTAACACTGTCCAAATCATTGAAGCATAGTCGATATCTCTAGTTCTACAGACGCCCTGTCGGCGGGTGAGTGAATAAAATAAGCTGATTGTTTTCCCTGCAAAGGCTAAGACCCTCTCAAAGGAAAAGGGGTGTCTTGGGTCGGAGACTAAATTGCGTTTGATGGTCAGGTTCCAGTTATAATCTGGGTAGTGTGGAAGGATCTCTTAATTGTCATTTCTCCCAGTTCCACGCTGACCCAGAATGGTTGCACCTGTAAGTCCAATCTATGGCTCAAATAGATCTGTATGCAAATTATTCATATTCGATAAAATACTTGATACCATAAAATATAAATTTGTTTTAAGTTTGGTTGGTTGGTTGTTTTATGGCATATCAACCTTTGTAGACTATTTAATGCTAAATCTTCTTATATAAAGTGAACAGTTTGTTGGTAACTTTATTTCTAAATTAATTGTTAGAGATTATTTTTTTGTACATAGTTAAATGGTTTCAAGTATTTCTATCTAACGCCGACCTGTCGGCTAGGTTTGCAGAATGCATCTTTGCAGAGATGTAAGACCTCCCCCTCCGTCAACGAGTGTCCTACATGATATTAAACAATCTGATGGACGTTTGGAGAATGCAGAGTACTCCTTCATTGCCATCGCTCCCAGGTCCACTCTGGTCGCACCTGGTAGGGTACTATCTATGGGTCCAATAGAAATGTTTGCCATTTAAACTGAAGGCAAACAAATGACTCGTGCTAAATTCATTTGTTAGAAATAGAACTGTTTAATTATTTAACTGTGTGTAAACAAATAGCTGATGTTTAATTGAATTGTTAGTGATACATAGCAATACTTGGAAACATTCAATTTTGTTGACTTATGCTAAATTGAATTTCTAGAAATAGAACTGTTTGATCATTTAACTGTGTATCTACAAAATGTATTTACAAATCATATATTTGATATGTAAAAACAGGATTTGAGATTGAATAACCAACAATGGTTGATATGTCATCAAACCAAACTAAACAAAACCTATCTAACGTTAATAATTCTGTTCAAAATTAATCATTGGTTTGTACACTGCTACATGGTTTCAAATATTGCAATCTAACTCTCGTAATTTTATTTATCATCTATTCTTATGTAACTTGTGTACAGCTTTATGGCTTTAAATAACTCACTGTGACAATCCTTAGTAAATCATGAACAGTTCGACTTGACCCATAGATGGCACCTTACTCTCAATCCATATCAGTGGACCGGGGATTGGTGTCAATGAAGAAGTACCCCAAAGCTCCTGGACTGGTGCTTCACCATTAGATACAGTTTACTTTATTGGATGTGCCCGTGGTGTAATGGTTATCGTCGTAGGAAATGGACACGGCGACACGAGTTCAAATCATGTACGAGGCTGATTGCATTTCACATTGCACTAATACCCTTGAGGAAAGCTATGGGTAAATAGTAGGGCAGACTAGGTTCTTCAGCTTAGTCTAGGAGAAGGAAAACTCTGAATTCAAACCTGTTAAATTCCGCTTAAAAATTGACCTTGTTGGTAAATATGGATCCAGTTTACTGTCATACCTAGGACAGTGGTTGGGGGAGTGTTACCCCTCTGTATTCTACTGCCCGGGCGAGTTACTGGAAACTATAATTGCTTACACTGTATCATTATTAGTCACTTGAAACTATGTAAATGTGTGCGAAAAGTGACTTGAAATCTAATAATGTCATATAATATCATATAACCGCGAGCAAAAACTCATAACTCTTCGCATAAAATAACCTCAGATTTGGTGACATGTTAAAATCTATCAAACAATTCTATGTTCGCTCTAACCGAAAGTGGTAGTACCTTTTGTTTATGTACGCTACTTAAATTCCTCGAAATCTTATTGATAGCATTTCGTGTATATATAATATATTAACACTCGTGCGTAGGTTGAATTTTGACGAACTTATTTAGGTAAAAATATTGTTGGCTTAACATGAGTAAAAGTTACTAAGCCTTGCTCAATTGAGACAAAAGCCCAGAAGTAGAGTGTGACACTAGGGACCTTTTGATGTGTTAGTTCATAGGGTTAGGGTGTGTATGTACATGCATATTATGAGTTGAGCATTGGTATAGACGTGTGTACATCTATATAGGGGCCGAGACGTGTGTGTGTGTGTAAGCATACGTTCCGTGTGTGTGCAGTGGGTATGGATGTATGTATGGACGTACATATTTTGTGTGTAGATTCCGAGTGAAAAAGTATATTCCTTTGCTTTTCCCAGTCTAATGGAAGATGGTCAGGCCGCAACTTGAGAGTTGAATTTTATTGTCACATTTTTTTATGGTGTTCTGTAGATTACTGTTGGGGAAGATTTATACCGGCATAAACGCAAGTGCAGTCAGTTGGTTAAGGGGGTTATGAAACTTATTTAGTGGCGGTCACCATATAGATGAAGATAGTTGTTAGGGGTTCCAGAGATAGCAGAGTGGTAGGCTAGAGATCGCACTGCACGCTAGTGGGGGGGGGGGGAATCAGGGAGTAGAGTAGAGAAGGGGAAGAGAAAGGTCTCGGAGTGACACACCCACCTCTATCGGTGAGGAAGTCCAGTTCCTTCATTTCTGTTTTTTTTTCTTTTTCCTTTTCTTTGTCCTTGTCCCTGTGACGCTGCTGTCTCCTAGGCTCGTGCACAGAAGTATTTATCTGTAGCGTACATCAGCGTGGGTTCCTTACAACGCAGTGCAGCAGAATATGCTGTAATGCAACAAAGTATGCACTATGCACTTAAGTAGACGTACGAGTGACAGGCAAGACGGTTGTGTCACTCAGGGTATTCAGTGAGAATCAAAATCATTAAGAATGGTCTGGTAATGTTGTATACTAAACATTGTATCACGTGAGGTGCTCGTGAATAATAAAATCGTAAGGTCGAAATTTAAATACAATAGGATTGATTGACTGATTTTAATGGCATGTCAGTCCATCTACAGTTATTTCTTGCTAAGAGGTTTGGGAATCGAGTTCATATTTTCGTGTCGTTGTTTAATAAAATTTTTTTGCGCTAGGTCCTATCGAATTCGAATAATTTTTAAACAGATCTGATTTGATCATAGATGGGACCTTAACAGGTACTACTACTTAAGTAGACCTGAGTGGACCTGGGAATAATGGCAATGAAGAGGTATTCCACACTACCTAGATCTCGAGGACTGAAGCTTTATTAGATGCAGTTCATTATGATATCCTGGACGACGATTTTATTTGTGTGTGTGTGTGTGTGTGGGGTGTCTTATCCACCTGCAGGGGGAGACAGTCAGCTTATTTTGAGCCCAGCTGACTAGGCGTAAGTATAATGGCAAGGGCACCTCGGGTGGTGTAACGGTTAGCATGTTAGACTAGCAAACCTACACGAGTGAGTTCGATTCTCATTGGGTGCCCCATTCATGCGGCCTTGTGCTACATCTAAGCAAAAAGCTTAGTAAATTAAAAGTAAGTATAATGGCAAGAACTGGGAGGTTGACTTGTCTTGACAATTAATTTCATGACCATAAATCAAAGCTTGACCTTTATAAGAACTCTACTTTCACACAAGTGTATACAGTATGTTTTCACGCATGCTCATGAAGTTTATCTTTTCTCTGTTCCTTTTTATAAAAATTAACCTTACGAATCAGGCACTGGAAATAAGCCAATCATACCCCGATGTACAAATCCATGTGATATCAGTCGATACACAAGAGTTTTGTTCTTTAGATGTCTCGGAATTTCATTATTATTTTCTTTTCACTGATCGGGCACAAGCACAACGAGATACTTGAAAACAAAAGGAGCTGAAACAGATCTTAATGATTCCGGCTTCAAAATCTGAATGAGTTGCACCGAAAGAGATCAATGTACTTAGATTATATTATTAGTAAGACAGTAAAAACAGGAAACACCAGTGGTTAGCGGCTCAGAAAATAAAACGGGAAAACAGTCCGATTTCATATCAAGACTACTTTAATACTTTTAGTGCAAACGTACTTTAAAAAAGCACGAAGTACTGCGTGTATTCGCCCTGAGAGAGAGAGGATATTTCTGAAAGGAAATATTTTTATTATTCTATGTAAATTAGGAACTGCTAAACTCACAACCAGCCTCGTCGGCAGGGGTTGAAAAAAAAACAAAAAAAAAAAACGCCTACTGTATCTCTGCTGAGGGGTAAACCTCCCCAACACCCAACGAATGTCCGAATTATGACACTAAACCATCTAGTGAGGCTCCAGTCCTGAAAATTTGGTGAATGCGGAATACCTCTTCATTGCTATTACTCCAAGGTCCACTATGACACACAGTGGTAGTAGCTGTTAGGGATGACATCTATGGTCAAATAGAAATATTTAATCATCTCTAAACTTGAAACCATTTTAACTGTGTGCAAACAAATGACTGATGTTAAATCAAATCGTTTCTGCGCCCCCCCCCCCACACAACGAGTGTCCTGGTTATGATACTAAACAATCTGATGCTGAGGCTCCAGTAATATTGGAGCTTTGGGGAATACAGAGCTCCCCTTCATTGCAATCGCTTCCAGGTCCACTCTGGCCCGGAGTGGTAGCACTTGATAGGGTCCTATCTTCGGGTCAAATAGAACTGTGTACTTATGCTAAACTGAATGACTTAAAATAGAACTATTTTGATATTTAAACTGAGTACTTAGGCTAAACTGAATTGTTTGAATTAGAACTGTTTGACAAAACTGAATAACTTAGTTGTATAGCCATATAATAACCATGACCATGATTAACTATACAAACACATGATACATATATATGCAGAATACAGACTGACGCAATGATAACAGACGAGTGAAGGTTCCTTTACAAATATATATACCTCTCACTTTATTGTAAGGGTTCGAAAAGGGTTACTCAAGGTTTGCGTGTGAGAGGGAGTTGTAGACCGAACAGAACTGCAATATATTGACCCCGACTCTTATGGCCGTCAACGTTGTGCCTTTCTCGTTCTCCTGATGCTCAACCGGAGGCTCGGGGGCTCAGCTTTCTGCTGAGTGCTGGCTTTCTCTACCATATCTTGTCACCAACGGGTCTTTGAAATTACTGGGGGCCCCGAGGGCCCCTTCGGCCTTGCGTGGCTTTTCCTACCACATCTCGTCTCTAACTCCAACTCCTGACTTCTTGTCTTGACTGAGTTATATATTAGTTCAACACCCACTCAATCGCCCACTCAATCTTTGGAATGGCATGTTTGATCGTCATCAAGCGGAAATAACTGTCATGCAGTTCACAGGTCACTCTCTTCCGGTGCCTCAGTCTATGAGTGTACCATGGGATTTTTTACCTAGTCCCATTTCATCAGCCAAATCCCGCCTACGCGATTTCTTTCGATTACTGGTCATTGGGATGTGTCACTTCCTTCCGGTGCATCACTTTGGAATGGCATATTTGCCAGGGTCTAAGGTAAAAATACAACAACTTGAAATAGAAATGTTTTTGACAATTAAACTGTGTACTTATGTTTAAACTGCGTACTTATGCTAAACTGAATTGTTTGAAATAGAAATGATTAATTATATAAAATGGATTTGGCATTAAATAACCAACAAAGATTGATATGCCATAAAACCCAAACAACCAACCAAATTAATTTATTTGTATTAGAATCATTTAACTGTATGCAAAGAAATGAGCTCTGGTTAGTTTAAAAACTGTTATCTACAAACTATTCATTGAACAATGAGATACCGATAAAAAAATAGGTGTAATGGTTATGTTCGTAGGAAATGGTCATGGGGACACGAGTTCAAATCCTGGACAAGGCTGTTTGCATTTTAACATGCCACTAGTACCCATGGGAAAGGTATGAACCAAATTATTCTCCTTTCAGAAAGGTAGACAGGCTTCTGCAACAGCCTGCTCATGCAGAGGGACTGGGAAAATATATATGCATAAACAGGGTTTAGCATTTAATAACCTTCAAGGGTTGATATACTATAAAATTCAACCAACCTAATATATCTGTACACGCACACACGATTAAATAAGACAGACACTTCCTGTCTGCCTATTCTCTTCGCATGAGTCGTTTGACTTTTGGTTGGAATAGGTTTAGGAAAGCACTGTATGTTTCCAAGTACCTTTTTACCCCTAATGGAGTCATCTTCGATAATGAAACGTTAAACATAATGACGATTCATATACGTGGTGCATTCAATACGTTTCCAGACTTTTGTTTGTGCAGGCATTGTCGTAGACTCTTGAAAATTCACTATGTTATTGCTATACATCTTATGAGATGACTGAACAATTTTTATGATTTCAGCTTCAAATCAACAGCTTCAGCAGCAATTTGAATACACCCTACAAAAGCCTGATTGTCAAAGCAGGTGGATTTCAAAAATGCAATCTGGACGTGAGGACACTTTAGAAGAACGATATGCAATAAACTTCTGTTTTAAAGTTGGAAAAAATGCCACAGAAACCTATGCAATGTTTCAGACTACTTTTCGACCATCTTGCATAAATCGAGCATCAGTTTTTGAGTGGCATAAGAGATTCAAGGAAGGCAGGGAATCTGTGAGGGATGATGAGAGGTGTAGGAAGAGTAAGGAAGTCAATACACCACAGTTGATTGGCCAAACGGTTAGGGTTACTATGTTGAGGTTTTAAGGGAGTTCAGGAAGAGGTTCCGTCGGAAGGGGCCAGCACTCTTCAAGTCGGATCGGTGGCATTTCCACCAGGACAATGAACCAGTTCACAACTCCATCCTTGTCACAGAATATTTGACCGAGATGGGCATCAAGACAGTTCCTTCGCCTCCCTGTAGTCCAGACCTTGCTCTCTATGACTTTTGGTTATTCCCTAAGCTCAGAGGCTGTCGTTATGAGACAATTGAGGAGATGAAAGAGGCTGTGACGAAGGTCATTGACACGCTCACTCAAAAGGACGTCCATGGAGCCTTCCAGAAGTTGTTGGAACGGTACAACCAGTGCATTGCAGCCGGCGGAGATTACTTCGAAGGGGACTAGTTTCATGTGTGTTCTATCAATAAAAGTGCCCATACGAAAAAAGTCTGGAAACTTATTTAATGATCCTCGTACATTTATATAAAGAATACGAGGAAGAACAAGTGAGAAGGGAATTTACGGAAGATAAAAGGAAGAATCAGCCGAAATGTGCAATAGACATTTTAGAGTGTGTGCTATATTCGAAGTTGATCTTGTATAAGGAATTTTTGTCAGTCTTACTGAATTGATTCCGTCCAAAAGTCAAACCACTCATATGAAGACATAGACGAATCAAAAATGAAACTAGCAGAGAAAATGCTGTCTAGATTTACATGAACACACAAACACGTATATATGAGAGAGAAAGAGAGACAAATAAATAGGTCCGCTAGTGAATTTGGTTTTAGATTATTTATTTTTTTACTTAACAAAAAAACAAATTCACTTGCGGACCTATTCATCTTAAAGTATTTTTTCCCCTCTTATTGGACCAACGAAAAAATCATATTGTGTGTGTGTGTGTTAATACTACTGGCAATAGAAATTCTGCCTTCACTTCAGTCATTTCAGATTTGCTACAGTGCATAGAGTGAGTTAATTATAAAATCTTTTAAATTAAAAAGAACCTTTTTTTCCTTACATGAAAAGTTGAGTGAAAACTATGCAATTTTTTTTTTCATCCTTACTTTCATTACCAGAGTATGACCTAAATTTCTTTTCAGGATATTCTCTTGTGATAAAGCTTTGGTTGACAGTTTTATAAAAGAACGCCTGCCAACCTATTCCCAGTAAATTCTCATGGCACGTGCCTGTAACAAAGATATGTCCATTCATTGCCCGAATTTTTTTTCGTGTTTGTTCTATTTTAAACTATAAACACGCCCATTTATGCACAACCTAATTTAAAGATTTTCAGTGTCTGATAGGCACTTCAACTGCACCAATATCTAACCAGACACCAGATTTACGTATTCAGCACTTGAAGAAAAAAAATGACGACGCTGTTCTTAATCATTATCGACAACTCGGCTTATTCTGTCGATAGTATTCTTTTTTCTTTTAATTTATTCTGGTAGTTACTCGAAGGTTGAATCAAAAGTTTCGTAATACCTTAGTAACGCAAGGCACAACGCGGAAGCTCTGATTGCTTTGCTGAAGTCATGAAGGTGACCTATCACACTGGATTGTAAGATGCCGTGCTCACGTGATATTCTGCTACTCACCAGGTTTGCCTATAGCTTGGAGTACTGCCTCGGAATCCACTGTCTAAGGCCTACTTGGCCTTGCCTGATTACCGTAGTTCTTAAACCATGTAGTTAATATATACTGTGATCAACTGTAACTTCACTTTTCACACAATGTGTTTTTGTTTTGCTTTCGTAGTAAAGAATAAGTGGCCCAGTCGGCTGGGGCTGTAGAATACACCGACTGCACCTCTGCTGACTCTTAAGACTCCTCAACGAGTGTTCTGAATATATGACGCTAAACAATCTGATGGTGAGGCTTCAGTAATACAGTAGCTTTGGGGAATGCAGAGTATTCCTTTATTGTCCTTGCTCCCTGGTTGACTCTGGCCCCGGAGTGGTAGCACCTGGTAGTGTCCAATCTATGGGTCAAATAGAACTAAACTGTGTACTTGTGCTAAACTGAATTGGTTGAAATAGATCTGTTTTGATATTTGACATTTAACTGTATGTAAACAAAACTGTACTCATACTAAAATGAATTGTTTAAAACTTTTATCAAAATGACTTAATTCGACGTTAAGTGACCCGAAAAGGGTCGATACGCCGTAAAACAACCAACCACCAAAAGAATTAAGCTTCTGAATTAAACAGAGTTGAATGGTCATCTGTGCAGCTTTCAAATCACACACACACACACACCGAAGCAGTGCATAACGAGTCAGTGCACCAATTACAACTTCAGTCACATGATATACACACAGCAAACTAATACGTATCAAAATATTGCAAAACTTTTGACTCAACCTAGTATTTGACAGCAAGGAAGAAAAAGAAGGAAAGAAAAAAAAATCCCCCCCAACAAGTTGACTTATCCAGTTGAAAACATAACCGGCCTATTGGTCTAGTGAGTAGAGTGTTCACCAATGGCCTGGGAGACCGGGGTTCAATTCTAGGTTAAGTCATACCAAATACTCAAAAATGGTACTTGATACCTCCTTGCTTAACATGCAGCCTTATCAAGGGTAAAGTGGAGCCATCCAAGGAAAAGAGTAGTGCCCTGCCCTACACTTTGGTGTAGCAGCTATTGAAAAGGAAGCCTTCGGGCCACCATCGACTACGGTCGCTAACTTATATGCTTGCAGAAGTTGTCCAGCCCAGTCTTCTGCGTCAGCTTTTAGCCACTTCGGGAGATCGGTCGCAGTACGCGCTGCCGACTTGTCACAAACTAATATGTCCGAGTCGTCTCTAGAGATTCGCCTACATTTTTTTTCCGGCCATGAGTGACTTCCTTCACAGACAAGTGAAAAAGAGAAATGTTTAATGTTTCTGACAAGGATAATAAGTAAGTTAGCAGCGTAGAATTCCACCATCTGAGGAAAAAACTGCAAGTGACAATCTCACCTCAACCATTTGCCCGTGAAACGATGTCTACTTTCATTTGTGCTCTCTCGTGAATTTAAAAATGGGGAGTTTCCCTAAGTCGTGTCCTTGCCAGACTTTATGGTGTTAACACTCGTGGAAAGAGGGAGGTTAATTTTAACACTCTTTTACTAAGAGACTCAGTGTAAGAACCCGAGTTTCTTTTTTAATGGCATTTCAAACTTCATGGGTTATTCAATGCCAAAGCCATCCCTGGATAGGTAAGGTGGTTCTAAAAGTAAAAACCAAAATAATTTCTGCTTTTTGAATAATTGTATATATTGTTGCTGGTTCAACGAAAGAAAAGTAAATATTCTAAAAAGAATACGCCCGCAAATGATTTTGAACTTGGTATATTGGTTTTTACTGGCCTAAGGAGTAGAGTGTTCACCAATAGTCCGGGAGACCGGTGTTCTATCCCAGGTCGAGTCATATGAAAGATTAAAAAATGATACTTGATGCCGCCTCGCTTAACACTCAGCATTATAAGGTAAGGATCAAGGGTAAAGTGGAGCAATCCAGAGAAAGGAGTAGCCCCCTCCCCTACACCTGTGTTGTAGCTTTTGAAAAGGGAGCCTTCGGGTCTCCCTCGACTAAAGGGAGACAACTTTACTTACTTATTTGCTATACTTATGCTCTTCACGTGTTTCGGACTTGACATCGTCTTCAGATTTAAATGAAAATGTAAATCACCTGAAGAAGACCTTTAGCCCGAAACACGTGTACACAAGTATATCTAATAAAACCCTAGATAGCAAATTTAGAATCATTTGCGGACCCATCCATTTGAAAATCTATCGATCTAAAGTGATGTTAACGTAGGCTTAAGCAAGGCGAGAAATACTATTGACAGGCTATCGATCATATGGAAATCTAATCGACCCGATAAAATAAAATGAGTTTTTTTTTTCAAGAGATATAAGTATTTATACATACACACAAATATATACATGCACATACACAGACACACGAAAGCTTCACAGTATAACTGATCCTCACTCACTTATGTTGATATAAGAAATTATTATACGGTCACGGTAAGAAACAAGTTTGATACTTTGAGGAGACAACTGAAAGACATATTTGAATGTGATGAATATGAAAACTTTCATACCGCCCATAGAGACCCAGCAACTGTGAGAGCATTCGAACCAAACCAAAAAGAGCCAAATGTAAAGTTCTATGGGAAGTAGTAGGAATTAGAGAAAAATGAAATGATACAAAAAAAAAAAAAAAAAAGAAGAAAAGAAAGAAGCAGTCTTATTTAATAAAGAAATCCAACAAATGCCAATAAGCAGAAACTGAAAGCCTGGAGAGAATTAACACATACCCAACTCAACCCCCCCAAAAAAAACCAATACATTCAAGGCCAAATTAATATAATCAGAAATTTGGTTGAATATAAATAATCACAATTAACATGGCCGACAGAAAATGAAATAAGCGAAAGGAAGATCACATCAGGAACAAAACTAAAAGCTGCCAGTTAAGAAGAAATACTTCAGAAGTGGAAAGAACATTTCAAGAATTTGCTCGGAAACTTCACTAAAGTCCCCGAGGAACCTATCAAAAAATTATTTTCCAACTAAACATCAAAGTAAGACAGTTGATGAAAGAAGAACTTGATGTATTACTGAAAAAAAAAAAATTAAACGTAGAAAAGCTGCTGGCCTTGACGAAATACCTACTGAAGTACAGGAGACAAGGGAATTTGATGACGTACGTGCTTCCATTATGCAACACTGTCAATGAGCAAAATACAATAGAGAAATGTACAAAAGGCTGCATTCTTCCCTATCCCCACCTAAAATAATCTTGGAATCATTAAGAACTACAGAGGCATAACTCTTATTTGTATAGCTGCTTAGGTTTATCATATTTACCAACCCTCTTCCGCTCGGACAGGATATGACACAAGGTCAATTTTTAAGCGGAGTTTAACAGGTTTGAATTCAGAGCATTCCTTCTCCTAGACTAGTTACCTCACCAAGGCTGAAGAATCCAGTCTGTCCTACTATTTGCCCATAGCTGGAGGGAGAATAATTGGATTCATACCTTTCCCAAGGGTATTACTATTATGTGAAATGCAATCAGTCTCGTCCAGGATTTGAACTCGAGTCGCCGTGTCTATAGCTGCTTAGGTTTATAATGCTTTGTTTCCGATCTGTATCAAACCTGAAATCGAAAAAATTCTTCGAAAAAATTGGAACGTTTTTTGGAAAGATCGATCCACAACCTCACAGATTCTGACAATCCGCCGAATCATCTGGGGAGAGCATGCAAAAAATCTTGAATTGACACTGTTATTTCTTGATTTCTCCAAAGTATTCGATCCCATACACAGAAGAAACATGGAGTAAATATTGCTAATATGGTATCGTAATAAAGAAAATGTTAGGGCTCTAATGATGCTTTACAAAAACACGAAAGCGATGGTTTGCTCACCAGATGGCGGCATCGACTTCGACATAGTCGCTGGATTTTTGCAGCGAGAGACATAAGTACAAGATTTGTTTATGATATATTGACGTTTCAAGTACGTAGTCTCGGTATATCTCATTCAAGAAAATGATTTTGCACTAAAAAAGTTATGAGGAGACGATATCCAGCGGAAATGATAACAGACGCAGGCTACATAGATGATCTAGTGCTTTTCGGAAATAAACCTGTCCAAGCCGAATCCCTACTATATAGACTGGGGCAAGCAGCAGGAGGAATTGGCCTCTATGTGAAGGAAAATAAAACCCTTCATGTGTTTTAAACGAAATGGAGTCATCTTCATTTCAAGTGGCAGACCTCTTCAGTAGACAAGTTTACATACCTCAGCAGCAATATCTCCTCTACTGAAAGTGTTGTCATTATTTGCCAAGTGAAGCTGTCGGCAGTTATCGACAAATTATCGATCATATAGAAGTCTTATCTATCCGATAAATTAAAGAAATTATTGTGGCTGTGCTAATACTATTGTATGGATGCACCACGTGGACGCTCCCAAAACGTTTGGAGAAAAATCTGGATGGGAATTACACAAGAATGTTACGCGCTGTTTGGAACAATTCCTGAAAGCAAGACCGCATAAAACAGCAGGTATACGGTCACTTACTTCCCATCTCACAAATCATCCAAGGACGTCAAGAAAGAAATGCGCGATACTGCTGAAAAAGTAAGGGTAACTTGATTAGCAATGTTTTTCTACACAAGGAGACAAAAGCGTGGGTGGGCCAGTGTATATGTGTTTGTGTGTATATATATATATATTATTTAAACATGCACGAGGATCATTAAATAAGTTTCCAGACTTTTTTTCGTGTGGACACATTTATTGATAGTACACACATGAAACTCTAGTCCCCTTCGAAGTAATCTCTTCCGGCTGCAATGCACTGGTTGTATCGTTCCAATAACTTCTGGAAGGCTTCATGAAAGTCCTCTTGTGTGAGCGTGTCAATCACCTTCGTCACTGCCTCTTTCATCTCCTCAATTGTCTCATAACGACAGCCGGTGAGCTTAGGGAATAATCAAAAGTCACAGGGAGCAAGGTCTGGACTACAAGGAAGCTGAGGAACTGTCTTGATGCCTATCTTGGTCAAATAGTCTGTGAAAAGGATGGAGTTTTGGACATTTTGGCCAATCTACTCTTGTGTATTGACTTCTTTACGCCTCCCACACCTCTCATCATCCCTCACAGACTCCCTGCCTTCTTTGAACCTCCTACGCCACTCAAAAACTGATGCTCTATTCATGCAAGATGGTCGAAAAGCAGTCTGAAGCATTCCATACATTTTTGTTGCATTTTTTTCAAGTTTAAAACAGAATTTTATCTCATGGATAAAACAAATCAGAATAGGTCTATTCTGAATTGTTTTATCCATAAGATCTGAAGAAGTCCTGTAAATTTTTTTTTTGTGGTTTTGATTTATATCAAAACCCATAACAGGATGGAAATAAATTTATAATCCTAATGTCACCGGTTTTCGTTTTTTCTGAAAGAAATAATTGCTCTTTAATGTCAGTTACATTGAAGTCTTTACCAGGAAAATTTAAATGTTCACTGTTGAATGTTTTTTTTGTCCTTCAATTGTCTCATAACGACAGCCTGTGAGCTTAGGAAATAACCTAAAGTCACAGGGAGCAAGGTCTGGACTGTAGGGAGGCTGAGGAACTGTCTTGATGCCTATCTTGGTCAAATAGTCTGTGACAAGGATGGAGTTGTGAACTGGTTCATTGTCCTGGTGGAAATGCCACTGACCCGATTTCAAAAGGGCTGGCCTCTTCTGACGGAACCTCTTGCTGAACTCCCTTAAAACCTCAACATAGTAACCCTAACCGTTTGGCCAATCAACTGTGGTGTATTGACTTCCTTACTCCTCCCACACCTCTCATCATCCCTCACAGACTCCCTGCCTTCCTTGAATCTCTTATGCCACTCAAAAACTGATGCTCGATTTATGCAAGATTGTCGAAAAGCAGTCTGAAGCATTCCATAGGTTTCTGTGGCATTTTTTCCAACTTTAAAACAGAAGTTTATTGCATATCGTTCTTCTAAAGTGTCCTCACGTCCAGATTGCATTTTTGAAATTCACCAGCTGTGACAATCAGGTTTTAGTAGGGTGTATTCAAATTGCTGCTGTAGCTGTTGATTTGAAGCTGAAATCATAAAAATTGTTCAGCCATCTCATAAGATGTATAACAATAACATAGTCAATTTTCAAGAGTCTACGACAATTTTAAATGCCTGTACAAAAATGTCTGGAAACTTATTAATTGCACCACGTACATATTTATTTACAGTATTTGGCATTAAATAACCAACACTGGTTGGTATGTCATAAAACGCTACCAAATCAAACTGAAGAAATCTGAGGTAATTCTGGTAGTCCCAGGTTGGCGTTAATATCAGAAATGCGAAATAAATTTTACTGGGTCCTGCTGACCGTATGACTGCCAGACGACTTGACAAGGAAAAAAACCCTCTTCCTTCATTCATCCTCTAATTTTTCTCTATAAAATTCAAAATAAAACTAGTAGTCAACAAGCGAACACTAGAAATGTCAGTTGTATTTCGACTATCCCCTGCAGCAACGATCACCGGTCAATGAAGTTAGATGAAGCAGTTAATTACATTATTATTATTTTAAGAATTATGAAGTAGCTTATGAATTAATGATATTATCCATTAAGTTTCATTACAGTTAATGGGTTTCGTAATTATTCAAACTGATATTATTACAAGATTCAGATGTACCATTTTTGAAGTTAGGAATTGTGTAATATACAGACACCACAGAGGTATCTGAATGAATCGTGATACAGATATTGAGTAAAACTGTTCATGGAGCTGTGTGCAGACGTTATGTAACGACAATTTAAGACTAGTTATAGGGTTGGAAATTATAGGGCACATAGGAAGAAGGGTTTATTCGTGATATAGTGGTTGTCTTTGAATTGTTAGGTTCTGTTGGGATGATTCTGAGTTTCGAATCTGACTCCTTTTTCTTGTTCTTACCCCATTCACTTGTCATCTTTTGTCTGTGGGAAGCTGCAAGAGAATTAAGGAGGGAAGGAAAAAGACTAAGATACCTTTAAACGCAAACTTTATTTTGGAGCTTATGACTATTCCGTGGCGTAAATATTTTTCTGAACCAGTAGAACTAGTTTCCCAGACGATGTTTTAAAATATAGTGATTTTTTGGTGAGTTAGAAGTTTGAAGTTTATCGTGTATCTGGTAGGTATGTTCAACAGAGGCTGCTACCAACAGGAGACGTAACCTGCTGTTAACACGGGATTTAGGGAGCATGTGTGCTACCTTGATAGCAGCCGAGAGAAAGAGGTTCGTTTCATAGTAATAGTGAGTGCTTACTGAGAGAGAATTTCTCTTTGGCGCCAGGAAACACATCTTTTCAGCCTTGCGCAGATTTTGCTTCTAGACAGAGGCCTCTTGGAAACTGCTACTTTTGAATTTAGTCATTTTATTTTTCATTAATTCATTGATTTTTTTTTTTTGAAAAATCCCTACAAAATAAGAAATCAATCTTTTGTTTAAATTACTTATGAAAACTAAAACTGATTAAAATTTCACTTTCTTACTATTGTTTCATTACTTTAAGTTTCTGTTATATACTCACATAATAAATATGCTTATATACACATATACATGTTCATACAGCATCATAACGACACCATAATAGACAGACGCAGGAAGACTTCTTTATAAAATATTTTACCTCTCATCTTTATTTGTAAGTTTCGAATGGGTTGTTCAAAGTTTGCATGTGAGAGGGAGCCGGAGACCGAACATAACTGAAATATTTTGACCCCCGAAGTTATGGCCGTCAACGTTGTGTTTTTCTCGTTCTCCATGGTTGCTCAACCGAGCACTGGCTTTCCTTACTACATCTCGTCTCCCTCCTCAACTCTACTCGCCTGTCTCCACTGGCTCGTTGAACCCAACTGACCGGAACTCAACTCCTCTGTTCAATTCGTCGGCCTTTTATTACCTTCAAACTCCCACGCGGTGATATGGACACGCCTCCGCAACGTCTTCCGATATCTAGCGACCGGGATGTGTCACTTCCGCTTTCTTTGGAATGGCCTGTGTGATCTTCATCGAGCGGAAATAACTGTCATCCAGTTCAGAGGTCACTCTCTTCCGGTTCGTCAGTCTGAGAGTATAATGGGATTTTTTTTAACCTCGTCTCATTTCATCAGCCAATTTCCGCCCACGCGATTTCCTCTCATAACTGCCATCGGAATGTGTCACTTCCTTTCGGTGCATTACCTTGAATGGCATTTTTGGCCGGGTCAACAGGTCAAAACATAACAGTTTCAAGTATTAGTTATTTCATCAAAAACCCAATCATTAGATTAAACTTCAAGATGAATTAAGTTTCATTGTCTTTTAGAACAAAATAGATGAATTAGCAAAAATATTTTATTCGTTCATGATTGTCCCGTATTTTATGTAACATGTTTATCTCTCCTTACAACTTTGACTCTAACGAAACGTTTCGAGAAAAAGCGAGACTTGAACTTTACAAGGATGTTATGTGCTGTTTTGAAAAAAAAAAACATGGAAGCAATATCCTTCGAAACAACAGCTGTACGGCCATTTATCTCCCATCTTACAAACCATCCAAATAAGACGAGCAAGACATACTGAGCACTGTTGGTGACGTAAGGATAAACTCACTCGTAAAGGATTGCTCGTCAAGTTTGTTAACCATTACATCCCCCGGGTGCCCTGGTATTGCAGACCGGGTACTTTGGCGCCTCGGGTAGTGTAATGGTTAGCAAGCTTGACTAGCAAACTTGCAAGAGTAAGTTCGTGTCTCATTGAGTGCCCAATTCATTCAGCCTTGTGCCACATATAAGAAAAAAAACGCTTTGTAAATTACTACTCCAGCCTTTTTTTTGGCACCCATTCAAGGAAAAAGAAAATTCTAAATTCAAACCACATTTACTTTACAAGCAGGATGTAACACAGAGTCAAGTTGTAAATTGACTTTGTGTTACATCCTGCTTGTGGTAGAGAGGTTGGGTAAAACGTATACGAGGGTTGGCAGAAAATTTCATTCGCTGACCTAGCTATTCTCATGGAATGTGACCAAACGAGATTTATTTTTCAATATAATCAACCTTGCAGTCCACTCATTTCTCCCTACATCGGTGTATCAGTGCTTGGATTCTATTAGTAAAAAAAAGTCAACAGCAAATATGACTTCATTATATGAAGTTTTTCAGCTGGACACCTGGTGAGGATCGAAGTTACTCACCCCGTAAATTGTTTTGGACTTTTGCTTATTAAACATCGCTATATCTAACGAGTTATTTTATATATTTTTACTAAACTGAGTCTGGCTCAAGGCTGGATTCCGGTGACGCCAAGTGAGGATCAAAGCAATTACGCGAATAATAGCCCGTGAGATGAGCTTTCTGACCATTAATAATTGTATTGTGATGATTAAGATTCTCTGTGATCTCTGGTGAATTCCCGTATCAGAAATTGAATGGTTCCATCAGACTTCGATTGTGCAATTGGACTTAATCGCTTGAAGGCATTATCTTTCTTTCTTCGCATTTCTTCTAGACGTGTTATTGTCCTAGTAGAGTGAAAACCGGACTATTTGAAATGAGAGGCTTCGTCGTCTCTCTTGTCGTTTAGATACATTTAAATGACGCGGAAATCGAGTGAATAAATCAAGAGGCGTAAATTTCTTGCAGGCTTAGTTGTGAAATTAACTTTCTTAAGGCGATATTGTGGTAACAAATTTTATTTATTGGATTCTTCGGATTGAAATTTCTGCTGCTACCTGACTATTACACTATGCCGATACAGACTTCTCAATTCTGTTAAATGCAAATCATTTAATATTTTTGAATTATTATTATTCAAGAGAAATGTTCAAAAGAAAGAAATCAAGCATTAGACTCCATTTAAAAAAAAAAAATTATAATAAAACTCTGGTTTGATACTTTGTTCATTATAAGTGTTGAAGCATAGTCATCAACGACTTCTATGTCGGTAATGGCAAAACGTCGGATGGAGAAGGGAAAAATTTGTGTCAAACGTTAAGATCTGAGTTACTTTATTCTCTCCGTTCAGTATCCGAGTTAGTAAAAGTAGGTTGAAATGGCTAATGGCCACACGTGTATAGTGACTACTTCATTTTCGTTGGGACCGACTCTTCCCGTATCTTTGGAAAGTTCTGCGTTCAAATGTTTGTCTCTTTGTATCCAAGCCACGAGAGTAAGAAAGACTCGACGTCTTATAGTGGGATTCACAGAAGACCTCTCTTCCACTTCAGCCTCGGGTTGGTGACATTACTTGATTCAGGGTGGTTGATCAATCATATCGTCCACTAGACGAGATGTTGAACATTGTCAACTCATCTTTCTTCCAGGTACTGACTTTGTTGATAACCTATCTATTCATACCTAGGTACCATTCGCTTACATTGTTACATTTTATTACTAGTTTTATTTAATCATATTGTTGCTTTTTATTGCAAATTACTTGTTCGAACATTTATTTTACGATTACTCGATAAAAGACTTCTTTTGGCGACCATCAAGTTCTACATTAAATTACATCCTGTTTTGAGAATTACATTATAATTGCAAAAATAAGGGGAAGTACCCAAGAATTAGCACTATAGTTATTTCTCTGGAGAAGTTCTGATTGCTGGAAGTATGAATGCAGACACCCCACATTAAGTTGTTAATTCTATTAGAAATGAAAAAAAAATAGACTTAAGGAAAAAAGAGAACTGAACAAGCTGAATGGTTACGAGAGGAATATCACAAACAGTTTAGCTCTTAATCAGTGGTGTGGTGCCTGTTAGTCCCATCTATGGCTCGAATTGATCCGTTTAAAAATTATTCGTAATCGATGGAACTGTGTACAAAAAAAAAAAAAAAGAAACAACTTTCAGAAACAATTGCATAAAATGTAAATAGAAATGTACAATGAACGCGATTCCTCAACCTCTTGGCAAAATAACACTAAACAAGTTGACGTATCATTAAAATCAGTCAATAATAAGAGTTAGAACAAGGATCGAGCCAGCAAATTCTGCTGCTAATTGATGCTTGTGGAGTGATCAAACAATAAAAAAAAGCCGGTTGTACGTATCGAGTTTTCGCAATGAAGCGTCGTTTTTCTCTGCATTGTGTTTTTAAATACGATAAATGAATGACATAGGATGAAGACGAACTATACGCGTACAATTCTCGTCACTGTGGAGATTTTTTTTTCTTTTAGACCTTTCAGTCTTGGAGACCAAGGAGGTTCTTCACCGGGCGATAGAACCCTCAAAGGATTAGGGGTCGATACTTTCTCGCCGCCCATAAATTTGTTTTTATTTTCTGATATTCTTTTAGTTTTTCACGGACCATTGTTCTGACCAGACCCCATACATTCTTTTGCTTCCTTTATTGTTTTCAGCCTCTGACCTTTTGGAAATCTACTGTTTTCAACGCAGCAGTGATTTTCAGAAGTTATGCATCACTTCTCGACATCATGAGACTGTTTCTGAAATTTATTTATTCATTTAAATATGGCTATTTTCTGTCTCTTTTTCCCCCCTCTTTTTCAATAAAACACAATTCCGCGCCTCCAATAACTGATGACTGTTTGCAGTTTCTAGGGAAAATTCACGAAGAGCGAATAAATGGGAAATGGGTTATATTACTTTTTATTGCACATATTCTACCTTTTCATAGCTCCCATAAATACAGTGATGACTATGACGACGACGACTACTACTACTTGAAGAGCATTATGACTGATGAGAATTTCTATAGTGCTGGAATAAGTTTGATGGTGCAAACCGAAGCGTTCAATGTTGAATTCTTTGTTAGTCATGAATAATTGTTTGACTGATTGATTTTAACGGCATGTCAATTCATCAAGGATTATTTCACGCATAGAGGTTAGGGAATCGCATTCATCGTACGTTCATATTTAGATTTTTTTGTGTAGTTTCTTTTTTTTTTGTCCACAATCCGATCGAATTGAATTATTTTTAAACAGATCTATTTAACCAATAAATGGGACCCTAACCGGTGCGGGGGGTGTCCTCGTGGTGTAATGGTTAAAACAATGGACTGCGGAATCGTAGTACGCGAGTTCGTACTCCAGTCGCGCTATTACGTTCACTTTCGGGCAAATACTCTTGGGAAAGGTATGAACCCCCTTATCCTCACAGCTATGGGTTAAATAGTACCACTACTGTTAAATAGTACCACTACTGTTCTTCTAGGAGAATAGCTTTGGCATTAAATAACCTTCAAAGGTTGATATGCCATTAAACAAAGAAACCAAACCAAACCAAACCAAACCTAACCGGTGCCACCACTGCGTTTCAGAGTGAACATCACTGTCATAGACAGGACACTTTGTTAGTCATGTTACATCAGCCAGTCATTTTTAATATATCCTCTTTTTTTATCCGTTATGTGGTGATTGAGATTAATTATAAATGACCTAAGTGACGTCAGTTCACTGAGTCCAGTCAATCATCATCCCCACTGTATGAGAGGGGATAAGGGAAGATTCATTGCCCAACGCTTGAGGCGAACCTATTGTGGATCATTCCAAAGGAATTGGAAATTTTTGTATTTCTCCGCCGCTAGAAGGCTCGTTTCATAAAGGAAGTTCTCGCATAAAATAACCTTGTGTTATTCTACCACTATGAGACGGGAGGTAATTTTTAAATTTTTTTCTAAGATAAAAAATTAGAATATTGCTTTGTATTTACCGACAGACAGGAGAAGAGCAAAGATTCCTACCCTCTGCTAAAATCAATAAATTTACTGCCCCAAGTTACTGCGATCTTGGCTAACATTCTTATTGGGTTCTCCATATTTGTGAACTTATTGTAACGGTTATCGTTTTAGGAAACTGAATCGGCAACTTCAAAATCCTAGAAGCTGTTTGTTTCATTTCTCGCTAATACTTTTTGGGAAAGGCATGAAGCCATCTGTTCTCCCTCCAGCTACGGGTAAATAGAAGGAAAGATTGTTCTTTTAGCCTCGATAAGGCAGTCTAAAAGAAAAAAAAATTGAATCCAGACCAGTGATGCCCGGTTAAAAAAGTGATTTTGTGACACATTCTGCCCATAGTTGAGAAGTGGGGTAAATGAACACTTGTAGACTTTACTTAGCTTCTGATAAAAGCTTAGTAAATGAATATTCATATTTTTGGCTTTGTTTCCAAACTAAGCTGGGCAAGGTAAGTATGAATGTCCTTGTGGCATAGTGGCTGCACTGCGGCCTTAAAGTGAGTGAGTTCGAACTCCAGTCGTGCTATTACGTTCACTTTCGGGCTAACACCTTTGGAAAAGGTAAGAACCCTCTTATCCGAAACGAAAGGAAACTAATACATTAAGATTCTTTATATGCACATGAACAGTGTTAAATGCTTTTGTTTTAAAGTTATTGTTATATTCTCATATGCATAACAACACAATAATAAAGACGCATGCAGGAAGACTTCTTTAACAAAATATTTGTACCTCTCACTTTATTGCAAGGTTTCGAAAAGGTTATTCAAGGTTTGCGTGTGAGAGGGAGCTGGAGACCGAACAGAACTGAAATATTTTGACCCCCACTCTTATGGCCGTCAACGTTGTGTCTTTCTCGTTCTCCTGATGCTCAACCGGAGGCCCTGGGGTCCACTCTGCTGGGTGCTGGCTTTCTTTACTGCATCTTATCAGCAACTTCTCTGGTCCCCAAGCTCCATCGGGGTTCCCGAGGGCCCCTTCGGCCGGGTGTGGCTTTATCTACCACATCTCGTCTATAACTCCGTCTCCAACTGTACTGGAACTCAACTCTGTCTTGACTGAGTTATATAATAGTTCAACGTCCACTCGATCTTTGAAATCGCATGTTTGATCGTCATCAAGCGGAAATAACTGTCATGCAGTTCACAGGTCACTCTCTTCCGGTGCGTCAGTCTATGAGTGTACCATGGGAATTTTTTAACTCGTCCCATTTCATCAGCCAATTTCCGCCCACGCGATTTCCTTTCATAACTGCCATTAGAATGTGTCACTTCCTTCCGGTGCATCACCTTGGAATGGCATTTTTGGCCGGATCAAAGGCCAAAATACAACATTATGGCGAGCAAAATAGATCAACGTTGAACGTGTCCTTGTGCCCAGCTAAAGCTTAGCACATTTATATCAGTAGCAGTGATAATTTTTTTTATACAAATTACTGTCAACTAGTTTTCGTTGAAATACTATAGCAGTATTAGAATTTCAACTGATAATTGCTTCACTATAATTCAATAAAACCTAACTTTGGTTAAAATATAAGCAATGTTTAGATCAAATTTGGAGGAGGAGAGTCGTGGCATCGTGGGTAACATGTTTGACGGTGAATCGAAGTAAGTGAGTTTGAAATCCAATCGCGCTGTCATGTTCACCTTTCGACAAATACGCCCGAGAAGGACATGAAATCTCTCATCCATCCAAGCTAAGGGTTAAATAGCGCCGTTCCTGTTATTTTACAAGGATGTTAGTACCACAAGACGTGTGTGTGTGTGTGTGTGTGTTTGATGTTAAAATAGAAGTTGTTGGATTCAATATTGAAGATAGTTATTTATTTATTTTAATATACCGACCCTTGTTAGGTTAGTTAATACCGGTGTTAGTATTTTTGCGAGTAATTATAGGGTTTCAAGTAACTGATGATTAGTAAATATTAACAGCTTCAAGAAACTAATTTGAATTAAAATAACTCGGACACTGTTATATAGTTTCAAGCGTTCCTATCTAATTCTATTAATTTAGAAACATCAATTTGGTCGGTAGATGAGGAGACACTAACTGGTATTACCCCTCAGGGTCATGGTGAATCTGTGAGTAATGTCAATGAAGGGGTGACTCTAGATTGCTTAGAGTTCTAGAACTGGAGCCGGATTCTGTTTAGTATCATAGCCAATATTGAAGAATTTCAGGATACAATAAGATGACTTATTTGAACGAAAAAAAAATTGTTTAGCGCAAAGTTTTAAGAGGAAAATATTATTTTTAATAATTTATTTCTTTGATTAAATTTTTTGGTATGATATATGCATATTAAAACTGAATACTGTATTATGTTTAAATGTTAATATAACGTCATTTAATTTTCACGCTCTCACCTATTACAGTAAGTAATCTCATCTGTGTAAAATATTTTATCAGGAGGTAAAATCATGACTTGAGTCGCTTTAGAACAGTAGTTGCTGTAATCAAACTAAAGGAAAGCTTATTAAGTAATAAAGGGGTAATGTTAAAAATTACTATCACCTGTTAGCCCTTTGTAGGGAATACATCGTAAGACCTCTCCCCAAAGGTGGGGTATCCTGGATATGATAGAAAAGTGTATGCAATGGTGAGACTCCAATTCTGGAGATCTGTGGAATGAGGGATACCCGTTCATTGCCATTACTCCCAGATCCACTCTGACTCGGCGTGATAGTATCTATGGGTCAAATAGATCTCTTTAAAAATTTGTATTCGATAGGATCATGTGCAAAACCCCCCAAATACCCTAAAAACAACTACATAAAAATTTTAATTATGAACATAATCCCCTAATCTCTAGATATAAAATAACCGTAGATGGGTTGTCATGTCGTTAAGATAAATGAATTTGCTGTAATCTCTTTCCACAATCAAATTATATAATTCTCAACAATGTGGGCTAAGTAAATAAGACAGTACACATAGCTTTCAGCTGCTCTTGAATTGGTGAAAAAAGGAAGTGTGTTAATACGTGTATCGTCTTTGTAAACTTTTTACCTTCGATAAATTAAAATCTTGCAGTAGAATTGAATAGGACCGTGTAAAGAGAGAAACAATTCTTTAGAAACAACTAGACTAAATGTACGCATGAACGCGATTCCCTAACTTGTGGGGATTGAATAACCCTAGACATGTTGTTACAATCAATCATATTCACTGGTGCCATGTAACTTCCTACAACTATCAGAAGTTAGAAGAGGAGAGAAGTGATGCTAAGTCAACTCATTTTCTTGAAGTGATATCAAATCCTTTCTCGGTTATGAAAGGTGTAATTAAACAAATTTGTGCCAATCAAATGTCTAAGACTTAATCCTAATTTTTATATTAAACCATCTATCTATCTATCTATCTATCTATCTATCTATCTATCTATCTTCAGTTATGAAAGAAAACGTCTATTTGGGTGGTGCTTAGCAAGCTATACTGTTTACAGCGTTATCCCTCAATTGATGTATTTTGCTACACATGTAGAAGATTGGTTATTTTAATCTGGTACGAAGCTCAGAGTTGGGCACTCAAGAAATATCGATCTTGCTAGCTCTGACTTTTGAGATTATCTTAGTAAATTTAATTCGATGTCTGGCAAACATATATATGGGTGTGGAAGACTTTCCAGCGTTTTTTTTTTTTATTTAAAAAAATTTTTATGACAAGACTGAATATATATTAGAATAAGCGCTAAAATGTTTTGCACACACTTAATATTTATATATACATCTCTCTCTCATATATATATATATATATATACAATCCCAAAGTAATCTTTTTTTTGAGTCAGAGATTCACATGTTACCATGATCATCATTATTTTTTGTCTGATGATCATGGCAACGTGTGAAACTCCGCGTAATATATAGAGTTGGTAGTGTTCGCCAATAATCCGGGAGACCAGGGTTCAATCTCAAGTCAAATCATACTAAAGTCTCAACAATGGTACTGATGCCTCCTCGCTTAACTCTCAGCTTTCGAAGGTAGGGACCAAGGGTAAAGTGGAACAATCCAGGGAAAGAAGTAGCGCCCTCCCTTTCTGTGTAGTAGCAGTTGAAAAAAGAACCTTGGGGTCGTCTTTAATTACGTCGGCCGAATTATATAGGATTATACCTCTGATTTATCTTGATTCAACTAAAAACTCAGGCGTATTGAATCCTATCTCCCATGAGGATCGACAACGTGAAACTCTTCATCGTGAATTTTTATTCTATTTTACCTTTTTATACTCGTATATATACACTTAGTTTTGGTTACATTGTTTTAATTCAGTTTGGTAATAAATAATGCCGAACAATGTTCGTTGGATTGTATAATGTTTTACAAGAAAGAATGAAATCATAACATCTTTGGTTTATAGGAAAATTATTTTCATAAGAAGTGGACTTATTTATGTGTGATATCATATATCTATCTAATATAGTATGTGCGTCTGAGTGTACATCAATAGATACATATAAAGGTATATATATATATATATATATATATATATATATATATATATATATATGTGTGTGTGTGTGCGTCTGTAAGTATACATTATGCCTTCATAATGGTATACAAATATGTGTATGGATACAGTGTACCTATGAAGTACAGATTTATCGTCATTGATTTATTTTATTACATGATTTTTTTCGATATAATTTTTATTTCTCTTTCTCGATTTAGAACGAATTCTACCCAGTTTATTTTACTCAAATATCCTCAAAAATACCTCTCATATTTTTTTTCATTCAGAGTCAGAAATTGGATAAAAAAATAATTTCATCTTGTTCGAAGGACAAAGAAACCCACATTTTATGTTTTTCTCATCAACCTGATTTCTTTGCTCTGATTTCCAACTGTCGACATTAATCATTGGTTGAAATTTAATGCTTTCGTTGTGGTTTAACAGTTTTTATGGCTTATTGTTGGCTGTTGAGTCCAGAGAAGTGGTGTTTTTAAGCTTTTATTATTCGGCGTTGTTGTACAATTGCCACCATTTGTGAAAGCTAAGCATAATCCAATAAATATCTTCAAGTTTTTATTAATTTTTGACAAGATTTTCGTTCATTGCATATTTTTTCTTTTTCCCACCGAAGCGCTCGTGTGGTTTCCCCATTTCAAAAGGGCTATCCGTGTTTGATTGTTTTTCTTTTTGATGACTCCAGTTGCAAAAGGAAGAATTAACGGATGAAGTGCTATACATTTTTAAAGTTAATCTTGTTTTAAGAAGTAGTGTTAATTTTTATATAGAGAGTTTAAAAATTTGGATTTTTTTAGTGCAATATGGAGGTGGTTTCAGCTTGAATTATTTTGTATTTAGAGGTGGAGCACGAATATGATCTGAAGTGATAAGAGATGGAAATAACGTCGGTTTGGTAAAATATTAAATGTCTCGACTTCATTACATCTAAATGTGAAACGACACGTTCGAAAACTGTATAGATCTTTGATAGAATACTGGTACGAAGTGTGTTTTCTACTTAATCAAACATATGTATGTATATTTATGGAGACAGATTTTTTTACTAGTTTTTTCACACATTGCAAGAAGAAAATAATTGATAAAATTTGGCTAGTATCAATAAAAATTCATTAACACACTGGAGGAATGCAGTAAATAATCACTTCCTTTAGATATTCTGCCTGTCTAATTGGGGCCTCGTGACAGTTCCCAAATTCCATTCTTGATCTCTTTTAGCCCCTGATTCTGATAAATATTTTCAATTGATTATTAATTTTTGACAAGTTCTTTTCATTGCTTTTTGTCATAACGCTCTGGTCGTTTTCCATTTTAGAACGGGTAACTCTTTGGTTGTTTTATAAATTGAATTACCTTGACCAGAAAATCCGGCAAACACTGCGTGCGACATACGGAAATGTGAAGACGTAGCCCAGTGGGTGACTGTGTCCTCTGTAAGAGTACGGATGTAACTACAAGACACATCAGGTTAATTGGCCGCGAATTTACCGTGATGAGTTAATTTGGCATTGCTTATTTGCGATGTGGACCAGTAGCTCAGTGGTAGAGTTTTGGCTCTGCATTCTGTGGTCGCTGGTTCGAGCTTCAGTGAGGGAGATCACGGTATTGACAGCTAATGAGACCTAATAATGTCGAAACAGCTGCCCAGTGTTTCGTATGTTGCACGCAGTGCCTGCCAGATTTTCTAGTCATGGTAATTCAATTTATAATATGATTCCTCAATTAAAAAATGTTTGATTATTTATTTTGTTTTTGATGAATCTAGTGGCAAAAAATGTTTAGATCTGTAACGGTTCCAAACTTATGGATTTCACAAAATCTAAGAATAGAAATACTCTTGTGGTGGAGCACAGGACTGTAGCTACACCACGTATATGATGGCGCTGCGACTTGGTAGAAAGGTTTTTATGCGATGAAGTTGTTAGCCCTATGCTTCTTTATTTTAATTTCAGTTTTTCCTTCTCTCAGACAGGTTGCTTAGCTAAAGCTAAAGATCCTCGTCTGCCCTACTGCTTCCCTATAGTTGGTGTTGGGGTGGGTAGAGAGAAGAGAGGAAATCTTAGATTTTCGTTAGAGCTTCAGCGCGAAAGTGAAATACAGCCTCGTGCAAGATTTGAACTTGGCTCGTCAAATTTTCATTTCCAAAGACGATAACAGTTACGCCACGTGACTCCACAGTATCATCTCGGAAAAGCTTAAATCTAACAATGAACCACGTAGACATGTAGAAGAGATACTGCCTACTGTAATATTCGTATTTTTTGGAGGAGAGACAGAAGTATTTAAATCATACGAGCCAAGAGAAAAGGAAAATACGTTTAAAGCAAAGAAACAAGATTTAGTCAATTTGCCAAGCACAGAGAAACGGAAGTGCTGATAAAGCTACCGGAAGAGACAAAAATAGATACAATGTTCAGGACGCAATAAGTGGTGCCGAGCAAACGAACTTAAATCTTGAACAAATCAAGTGGAAAGATTCGAGAAAGTGACGCCCGGTAGGGTGGGGCTGTAGAATACGCCGACTGCACCTTTGAAGAGGTAAGTCTTTTCCAACATGTATTTTGGGTATGACACTAAATAGTATTAGAGGTGCGGCTCCAGTCTTCGAGGTTTAAGGAATGTGGTGTACTTCTTTATTGCCATTACTCCCAGGTCCGAGTAGCAGCTTTGGGGAATGGACAGTGAGAATCAAAGCAAGAAAATACCTGTGAAAATAAAGATCAGCTTTTAAAATCTCTTCTCGACGTTGCCATATGCCAAATAAAAACAGCGATTTCAGATTTTTTAACGGCATATCAACCTTTGTGAGTTATTTAATGCCAAAATCATCCTAACATGTCTGAAAGTGAACGTAATAGCTCGAGTACGAACTCGCTTATTAGGATCTTGTAGTTCAGGATGTTTACTGCTACACGACGTTCCCTTCATCCGGCAACGAAACATGGTGCTTGTAATATCCACTTAGAAGAAACTGAAGACATTCGACAGAAAACATCTAAAGGAAATACTGGACTGAAATGAAACGACCAAGCTGGTGTTGCATCGTGGGTATGGCGTAGGAATTCATCAACATTAGGGCATCATAACCGAATCCCTATTGTGAGTTTGATCATCGTCTTCGATACCCTTTCGATTGTCTATTTGACTCCTTTCTCAGACTCTCTTTGGGGTTCGACAATGATTGTTCATGTTGGCTGCTGTTCTTCTGCCTCGACTACTGTCTTTCTGCAAGGATAGCGTTGGCATTAAATAACCCACAAAATCTGATATGCCATTGAAGACCAGCAAAACTTGAGCCTCGACCCTTCTTTTCTTCCAATTTGCCAATTGCAATCAATGAAGTTAGGTAGAAACTTTTTTTTTCCGACGAAACTCAGTGTATACGGTGAGGAAATAGAAAAATTCAACAGTTATTTCTGTCGTGTTATCTGTCTCATCAGATTGAATGGTGAATAAATTTGAATATGATCGTCCAAAGGTTATGAAAGGCGACCCATTTCTTTACTCAGCAGCTTCTTGAAACCCACCAGCAGGTTGCTAACCGCCTTGCTATTTATACTAGGAAGAACATAAAATCTCCTTATTAACGTATATAGCATTTTCTGTTGCCTTTAGAACAGTTCAACCATTGCTCTTCCCAACAGTCAAGTTATAATTCGACAGTAATATCGAAACTTGAAGGCATAGAAAAAGTGAAAAAAAATAATAAAAAGAGTAAAAGATTAGTTACAAGGACATATTGGAAAAAATCGGATTAACTATTTGACTATAAAGAAGAATGAGAGGTGATCGAATTGAAACTGTCAAAAAAAAAAAAAAAATTTAATGGAATTTTAAATTATAGTTGACAATTTTTTTCAATATTTTCCCTCGAACTTGGAATTTAGGGTCAAGACAGATTTCAAAAACTAAAGTCTATAAACCAATACGATTTTTTTGTTGATAAAATAATGTTGTGGGAATAAAATCAGATCGAAAACAGCAATAGTGTGAAAAATTTTGAAGATGAAATAAAAGGATTTAAGAAATAATAGTAATAAAAAGAATTTAAAAGGGGATTACTTAACATAATTTGATGTGTATATAGATAGTGTATTAATAGTGGTTATTTTCTGAGCAAAGGTTTTTTTTTAAAAAACTTTTTTTTAGATAGATGTGAGAAGATAATAAAAAGTAGAGAGGCCCAAAGAAGCATAACAAACAAATAAGTCCAGGAATAACGCTCAATTATAACTGTTATGAGTAAAACCGGGCCATTGGCCTAATGAGTAGAGTGTTCGCCAATGGTCCGGGAGATCAGAGTTCAATTCCAGGTCGAGTCATACCAAAGACTCAAAAAATGGTACTTGATGCCGTCTTGCTTAACACTAAGTATTATAAGGTAAGGATCAAGAGTAAAGTGGACCAATCCTGGAAATGGAGTTGCGCCCTCCCCCTACACGTCGGTGTAGTAGCTATTGAAAAGGGAGCCTTCGGGTCACGCTCGACTACGGTCGCTTGTCTGTCAAAATAAAGCGAACCAATTTACAAGATCAGCAACAAGGAGGTTTGCGGACAGGACTTAGTAAATTTTTGTAAGTAACACTGATATTTTTATATTTAAAAAATACTATTTTGAAATAGAAAATTGTTACGCCATGCAGGCTTCTAACCTTTAATATCAAAGAAAACTTCTTATATTCTTGTGAGGAATATCTCTTCATTGTTGGAACAATAATTCATGAAGGTATGAAGATAGTGGCTCATCATAACTAAACGACAATAGTGGACACATAATCTTGGTCATTGGAGGGGACTCTATCAATGATTAGTCAAATAATGTAGAGATATGGTGATGAACATTATCCTGTGGTTATCGTTGGTGATGTTCCTGTGGTCACCTTTTTCGGTGGAAAAAGAAAGCAAACACAAGTTTAAGTGACGGTGCATTGAATTCTTTAGAGATCCTCCATAGTTCTCGACAACTACTTGTGTTGATAAACTGCGATAACTTAACTTTACAATTGTTAATCTCTGACGTTCTCTGCACAGTCTTGAATCACCTTAACCGTTCCTTAGATATCCAATTAGTTCCGTCTAGTGTATTTAGGACTGTTTCAAGTGCGCCAATTATGGTGAGCACTGATGTCCAAAGCTTTCTTAAGTTCCCGAGCGGGGTTCTGATTGTAGTACGTCAGAACGACCACTTTTCCGATATAGCGTACTTTGTAATTATTATTGGCTCGGGTTGTTGAAGAGAAAGAGGGTAAGGGGAATTAAAGCCTGTCGGGATGCCTGTTTCACCGCCATAATTTTCATTCAGTTGAATTACTATCTTTTAGAATCTGTGTAATGAGCAACGCTATTTCCGTGGAAGACTCTTGTATAATGAGGTTAATAGAAATTGTCTATGACCATGGAATAAGGTTGGAAATGAGTTTACATGTCAGATAGTCGGGTCGGGTTGGGTCAGGGGTCGAGCCAGATCGACTGAGATTTCCTTTACACTTGATGGAGTTCGGAAAACCAGGGCGCTTTATTAAACTGCCTCTATATTAAAGTATCACAATGTTTAACATTAGACCGTGTACAGACACATCTACACCTCCAAGTATGGTGATATAGATTTTGTAATTGATATTGATGTATTTTAAAAATATGACAGTTATATTTAATAATGATTATAAAACAAGAGAAAACAGTTGTCTGTTTTTATAATGGTTATAATGGACACCGCTGTTATTGACATTACAGTAACTTTTGGCCTAACCTGATTTAATAAAACGCATACACAGAAGTGTTGAAAAAGTACATCGACTGAAATTCCTCTCTTTGGACACTGTTTATTCAAATAAACATTTTACGCAAACTGGATATTCCATTTTTATTTCACAAAAATCTTGCTTGTATATATGTATGTATATATATATATATATATATATATATATATATATATATATATATACACACACACACGTCTGTGTGCGTGCATACGTACATACAGTAGCGAGCATAAAGATCAGAACGATGTTAAGAAAAATTCTGAATGTGAAATAACTTTTTATTTCAAAGCTTCATTGAACATTTTATCAAGGAAAAATAAGGATATAAAGGTAAATTACATAATTCTAAAATGTAAAACTCAATAAACTTATTTTGGTTAAGTCATGAGAGTAATTATATAACATTCGAAAAAAATAGATGATCAAAAACAGAAAGATTAAATAAATCCTTAAAATTTAATAATTATTTTGTATTAGTAAAACTTTTTTTGGTAATATAAAATAGGGTTATTTTCTAAATTACACCGGCTCTTACACTGCAAACATGGCAAAAATCTGTGACCTTATTGGAGTTTAGAAAACTGATAGTCAAGTTACGTAGGGAAGATAAACTCTAGATTGGGGATATTTCAAAGAGTTTGCGAAAATCTAAAAGTGTTATTCAGAGTATTTTAAGAAAACTTGCGGGAAATGGGTCATGTGAAACCAAGAAACCACCTGCCAGACCTAAGAAAACTACTGTAAGGGAAGACAAATAGATTGGTAATGAATAAAAATAGGATCGATTTGCGACAGCAACCGCTATCTCTAAAAAAAGCTAATTCTAATCTTGGCATTAAAATATCAAGACAAAATATTTCCCGAAGACTTAATGAAATAAATTTGAACAGTTGAGTAGCTTCTACGAAGCCTTACATTTATAAAAAGAACAAAATGAATAGATTGAAATTTGCCACTGAACATGTCTTATAGACTGAAGAACAGTGGGATTGTGTTTATTTCAGCGATGAGTCAGTTTAACCTGTTCCTTTGTGACGGGAGAAGGTTTGTTCGACGCAGACCTAAGGAACGATATTCGCTTCAGTGCAATAAAAGCAGAGTTAAATTTGGAGGAAGAAGTGTGATGGTTTTTGGAATGATTTCTGTGTGATACAGGGCCTCTTGTGAAGCTACACGGTAAAATTAACGCAACTGTATACAAAGAGTTATTGAAGAAACATGTTGTACCTAAGTTGAAAACTGCAATTAATCAACCAGCCGTATTTATGCAAAATAACAGTCCATGTTAAACAGCGAAGTCTGTTAACACGTTTCTTTCTGAGGAGGATGTTACTGAAATTGAGTGGCCTGCTCAAAGCCCAGACATGAATCCTATGGAGAATGTTTGGAAGTTACTAAATGAAAAACCCAAGGAACAGAATCCAAGTAACGTCGAAAAACTAATTTGTAAGGAGAATGGGAGAAAATAGCCGTTGATAAAGGAAAAAGGTGTCAATCTGTTATTGAAAATAAAGTCTACACATCAAGTACCAATGAATTATGAACACTATTTTTATTTACATATGATGTATCCATTTCAATAGAATAATTTTGTTAATCTTTCTGATGTTTTTGATAATCTATGTTTTTTAGAATGTTATATAATTATTCTTATGATATCAAAAAAGTTGTGGGAATTATGTAATTTACCTTTACATCCTTATTTTCATAGATAAAATGTTTTTCCCTAGTTTTTTTGTACTTATATGAACATCCTTAGTTCATTTGACATCACAAATATCATACCTCTCAGTCCTAATAAGGTTTCATTAGAACCGAAATATATAGTGTGGACTTTGTTTCCAAATAAACCTCTCCTTGTGCCTCGATGAAATTATCAATTTTTTTCTCATTATTAACAGATTTTACTCCATTATCTACAGCTATATATTTGAGTGCACACATACATATATGTGTGTGTGTGTGTGTAAAGGTATATATATATATATATATATATAAGTGGGTATTAAAAGATGTGTAAAACTAAATCTCTATAGATATATATGTGTGTGTACATATAAGTGCATATAAATATGTATGTACATGTGTGTGTGTGTGTGTGTGTGTGTGTGTGTGTATATATATATATATATATATATATATGTGTGTGTGTATGTATGTATGTATATATATATATATATATATATATATATATATATATATAGCCTTGGCCAAAATTATGGAGCACAAATGAAAAATCGAAATTATGATTCAAACTTATATATTCAAAGGTTAGGAATAGTTGAGTAAATATTAATAACAACAATCAATATTTGGTATGTCCTCATTTTGCCTTAATAACAGCTTTTATTCGTTTTTGCATATTATTGACTAAGTTGTTGCGGGTGGTAGGATCTATTTTCTGCCACTCTTCATAAAGTTTGGTCTCTAATTCTTTTTTTTGAAGAACATTTATGCATTCTCACTCTTTTCCCTAAATGGGATCTAGGTCTGGGGATTGAGGGGGGCCCGTCATCACTGTAATCTTTTTTTTCTCAAACCAACCTATTGAAACTTTTGACGTATGGCATGGAGCATTGTCTTGTTTGAAGATTACATCACTTGGAATGTTATTATTAAATATTTTTGTCAAAGGGGATCGGTAAACCTGGTTCAGCATGTTAGTATAAATTGTGGAGTTCATTCTGCCCTCACATATGTACAACATTCCAGTGCCTGAAGAACCCATGCAGCCCCAAACCATTACGCTTCCTCCTCCTCCAAATTTTACAGTTGGAACCACACAATCAGGATGAAATGCCTCTCCTTCCCTACGGCGAACATAAACCGCTCCAGGGGTGCCAAAAATCTGATGAAAAACAAAAGAATTTGTCACAGTTTTTGAATAAATGTTATGGATGTGTATTCACATAAAAATTTCAGTTATTACATCCAAAGTTTAGGAACTAGAAGCTGTTAACTTACCTCAAAGTTCCTTTCGTCAGATTAAACAATTTTGCCCCAAACATCAGGTGTCCAATTTTCATGTTTTTTTTTGCAAATTCCAGTCATTTTTTCTTGTTGGCCTGAGACAAATAAGGCTTTTTCCTGGCTTTGCATCCTTTTAATCCTACTTCTAATAACCTTATTCTCACTGTTTGAGCTGATATGTGTTTGTTTGCACCCTCCCTAAGTTCAGCAGCAAGCTCTGAAGAACTATTCCTCCTATCTGCAAGGGATGCTCTTTTCAAAGATCTGTCTTCCCTGGCGGTTGTAGACTTTTTACGGCCTTGTCCTTTTCTGTTTTTGAAAGACTTTGTTTCCTTATACCTTTTAATCGTTGTTTGAACCCCCTTCCATGAACAATCCATCTTCCCGGTAATTTCTACCAGAGAATATCCTTCACCAGATAAAGCAACAATTTGTGTCCTTTAAATCTCTGAAAGCTGCTTCTTTGGAGGCATTTTCAATTAAATATATTATAGCACTGGTAGGAATCAAATATAACTCGAAAATTACGAAACAACCTTTAGTATGATAATAAATCATTTTGAAGATTGGAACGAATTTAGTACGAAACTCAGCTAAAGCTCTTGAGAGAGGCTTTAAAGCAACAAAAAAAAAAAAAAATACTAGAACCTACTTTTAAATATTTTACATTTGCTCTCAATTGTTCACTGTACAATTCTTAAACTTTAAATACGTAGGTTTAAGTATTATCTCAATTTTTTTTATAGGTGCTCCATAATTTTGGCCATGGTATGTATAAATATATTTTCATCATCATGTCCTGCCGCTAGAACAGATATTCCTGACCCCCACACGCCACTTCTCCCTATCATTCATCGCTTTCAGCAGGTCTTCAGGGCTACATCCCTTATCCTCACATAGCTGCTGTATGTATGTTTGAGCTGGTCGTCCTGCTTTTGCTTGGCCATATGCGGGGGTCCATAGGAGTAACTCATTGATGATATATATTTATTTATTTATATATATATTCATTTATATATATATATATATATATATATATATATATATATATATATATTTATTTTTTTATATATATATTTATATATTTATCTTTATATATATATATATTTATCTATTTATTTATATATATTTATTCATCTATTTATTAATATGTATATTTATATATATATATATATATATTAATGTATGTATGTATATATTTAGACAGCATTTCTTCGTAAATGCAAATTTCATTATACAAAATAGACATTTTATGCCTACATATTTTCTTTTGGATCCGTTCGAATTCCCGTATTACTTTTATCGTATTCGGGGGGAATTGATTTAGGTATTGTCTATAGTTGTATGTATCCTTGAACCTTCTGCCC